>JAKTRE010000003.1:0-600000 GCA_030579555.1 Saturnispora silvae | reverse complement strand
CAACCCATTAACCAGGCTCTTGGAAAACGCATGGAAGATAAGAAGCATAGTGAAAATCATTCTGCACTTGACTTTAGCATGGTCGAATGACGAATCCAGATCTAAAATGGACAGAAACGTAAATAAGACATTGTTTCTACCAGCCAACAAATGACCGAACTTGCCAAACGCGTAGTTTGGGTGGTGGGAAGGCAACTGGAAATGGTATTTGAATAAACCAAAAACGCTGGACATAATTGCATGTACATCTTGATTCAAGGAAGATGGATTAAGTTTCAGCAGTTGATTGTTGAGTTTCAAGATCATGACGACGGAGATTAGTTCAAACTTCTCGTCGTCTTTATTGTCCCTCGTTGAATCAATGAAATGGCCAATTTCTTTTGCCTGGTTTTCCCCAAGATCTGTAGCTAGCGTATCGACTATCTCAGCAGTGGAAAGCAACGAATCTGCATTGCTGAGCCTGTGCAGCAAAGCATCTAACCCCGACTGAGCCGCAACACGAGCATTGACAGTGTGATGCTCTTGAGCAAGTTCGACAGTTTCAGTTTGCATGAGTAAAATAAAAAAGGCTAATCAAATAGTAAGCAACCCGTTACGCGTCTCCTTTGAGCCAAATGCCCAAGCATGTCAAAATACGCATCACATTCCGTATTAGGAAATTGATTTGATTTTTAACATGGCAAGGCAAATTGCTCAGCACAAAAGTTGCCAAAATACAAAACGTCTAAAAAGGGCAATAAAGAGACTCGGAAGGAACGGTCTTTTGAAAATCGTTAGAAAGACTACTTGCTCATGTTGTCGCTATTGAAATTCTCGAAAAAATACCAAGAGGAAGGCAGAATAATCATACAGGTCTTTGACACACTTAAGGATATCCGACCGAGATAACGTACAATCAAAATGGTATCAGGATCGTATTGCGGTGTGTAGCTTTGGGTATACCTTCAAACTGTGACAGGGTTTACAAGCTAAGGTAAAAAACACTCACACCATATTTAAAATCGTGACAAAAGATCATCAGCTAGTTCGAAAGGACAGTCCAAAGCACAACAGTGAAGGTGATCCCGAAGTCGGTGTGTTGTAACTGAGAAGAAACAGAAGCTTAAAGCTATATTTCAATTGATTTGCTGAAAAACCAAAGTTGAAACCTATCCATAGATTAAATCCACTATCACGTTATCTGTCCTGCTCTTCCCTTTTTCTTAGTGTAGACCCCAACATGAACTTCGACACGACAGCATTGGTGATCATTGACATGCAACACGACTTTCTCGATGGGTCCTTGGCCGTCGCTGGAGGCCCAGCGCTTGTGCCTGAGATCCAGAAGCTTATCACCACCTTACCATGGAAACACATTGTGGTGACTAAGGATTGGCATCCAAAGGACCATATTTCATTTGCCTCCAACCATGAGGGGTGCAAACCTTTTGAGACCGTATCCACCTCGTCTCCAGAAGACGCCAATGAACACAAGGACCAGGTTTTGTGGCCTGATCACTGTGTGCAGGGAAGCGAGGGCGCAGAACTACCTGCGGAACTCCAAAAAACGCTAGAAGAGTCCCCGGCTACGGTCAAGACGGTGTTGAAGGGTTATCTATCTGACAGGGAATATTACTCGGCTTTTCAGGACGTCTGGGCCTTACATAAGACAGAGTTGTCCACTTATCTCAAGGACCAAGGAATCTCGTCTGTGGTTGTGGTAGGCGTCGCTTTTGATTACTGTGTCTACAACACCAGTGTAGATGCCGCGAAGTTCGGATTTGCTACCACTCTAATCAGAGACCTGACTGCGTCTGTTGATCCGAAGAACGATGCCGATACCGAAGCCAAGTTGGCCTCTGCTGGCGTTTTTCTAATGAAGGCTGATTCCATCCTGAGCTGAAAAAATTAGCCTTGGTCTTCCTCCCTCTTTTTACTTCTTTAATTTCTTTAACTTAACTTATAGCAATGTCCTTTGACTTTGGCAAGATCATCGGCCGTACAGGCTCGGACAGCGACAAACCAGATGCACTTCTAGCCTACAACGAACGCCGGTTTTACCAAATGGCCACCTTTTACGGTTTCACAGTCGCAACATACATTGCGTCCAAATTAGCATATAGAGGGATCATCAAGCGTAGATACAGTCCGAATTTCTACCAACATAACCATGTGCCGCCTAAGTTCAACTTCCAGACTGAAGCTTTGTCTGCCCTAGTTCACGCCACTTTACTTTCAACAACAGCCATGGGTATGGCCATCTCTGGGGGATTTTGGTATTTTGACATCTCCACGTCTAAGGAGTTCTCTGCTAGGATGAAGGCCTATTTGGGTGGTGAAGAAGCTGAAAAGAAGCTCAGAGAAATGCCTGAAAATGAAGATGCCCGTAAGATCATCAACTCTTTAGAATCTATGCTCAATGGCGATGAACCTGCTGCCAGCGCCGAGGATGATGGCACGACGCCAAAGGAGGAACAGAAACCTAAGAAAAAGTACTGGTTCTGGTAAGCTGTTGAAACTTGTATATACTTTATTTTTCGGAAAGGAAATTCCATTAAGGATTATTATTGTTTCTCTACTTTGTTCATGGTAGAAGAGGTGTATGGTTATTGTCCTTTTTTGGTTTAGTAAAACCAATGAGCGCATAAAACGTTACACCGGCCAAGCAAAGTTTTATTATTACCTTAATTCAGCTAAATAATGCACGTGCTTATTTTTTTACGCTCTTACTTATCTCTTTTTTATCTCTTTGTCAATTACAGCGATGGCTTCGGAGGAGACACCATTGTACGTGCCGTACGACAATGAAGATGTTTACATAGAGCTAGATGAAGCAGATGATTGCATACCAGCCGTGATACGAAAAAACAAATTCCTCAAATATTCGTTAGTTTTACTATTGTCTGCGATAACGCTAGGCATATTTTACTTATTAATGGTTGTTCTGCCCAATTTAGCTCCAGATGGTGTTGAAATCCCAGATATCCCCTTGATCAAATATGCTGATTATTTTTTGCATCCATTGGCCCAATCGAAATATTCGTCACCTTCGAAACCTTCTGATCCTGATAACCCAAACAAACCGTTACCTAATTTTACCGCTTGGCCTAAACTTTCAACAAAGGACAAGTTATTCAATTTACATTTTGAAGAGCTACTGAAACTGAACGATAAGATTCAGTTTAGTAAAAAGAGAATCATTATGGTGGGTGACGTTCATGGGAGTTTAAATGAGTTGAAAAAGTTACTGACGAAACTTGATTATGATAAACGTGACGACAAAGTCATTTTATTAGGTGATTTCATTGACAAAGGTGAAGATTCTATCCCTGTTATCAATTTTGCGATACAGAATGAAATTGACTGTGTTCTGGGAAACCATGAGCTAGAAATTCTGAAACGTTATTCACAGTTTCATGCTGTTAAGCCACCAGTTTTTAGTAATTCATCCCACCCTATAAATATTGAAGAGTCTTATGATTTGGATGAAATGATGAAGATTGCCAAGAAGTTAACTTCAGATCACATCCATTACTTGGGTAACTGCTCTCCGATACAATCAATTG
Source organism: Saturnispora silvae (assembly GCA_030579555.1). Taxonomy (NCBI): domain Eukaryota; kingdom Fungi; phylum Ascomycota; class Pichiomycetes; order Pichiales; family Pichiaceae; genus Saturnispora; species Saturnispora silvae. The sequence goes on along the minus strand of JAKTRE010000003.1, from coordinate 596,455 downwards.
GTCCCGTTGCACATGTTTATATGAAAAAGTCAAAATCCAAGGCTAAAACAACAGGTAAGCCGTTGAATGGCCTTGCAGTCCATGGCGGACTTTTATGGAATAAACCACTAGAAGAACAATCACCGGATGATATTACGACTATCAGGAACGTTTTACCTCCTACTTGGGACAAAGCTACCGATGATCCCAAGAGTAAAGTAGACGGTGTCAAATCCAAAGCTTGGGGTAAGATATGGAATCAAAAACAGACTGAATTTGTTAGGCAGCATGAAGAAACCAGCACTGAGTTGACACTTGGCGATAAGGTGTTTTATGGTCATGATGCCAAGAGAGGTGTCGTTAGTATGGAATTTTCGCAAGGGTTAGACTCTGGTTGTGTTTATGGTAAAAGATTAACTGCTGTGGTTCTCTGGGCTGAAGTAAGTCAGGATAAGAATATTGTTTACAAGCATCGATTAGCTGAAGTGAACTGCTGAGCAGATAAATTTAATATTAAAAAAATCACCGGAGTTCAAGTGGGTTTTTTTATTCTCCTTTTTTATAGAGTTTTAGTTATAAAACGCTCCATTATTTTACAGGATGCAAAATATCAGTATATTCCCTAAGCGATTATTTCATATAACACCCACCAGGTTCAATACCGTTGCACTTTTTCCAGGTCAAGGAAATATTTCGCCTAAGATATTTCAATTGATTCAACACCAATTAACAGTTGAAGCTGATGAAATATTACAAGTTTTGGACGAAACAAGACCGATAGTTTCAGATCCAAGCATGTTTGCGTTTTACGATCCACTAAAATCTCCGTTTTTGAAGAAGGACAATGAACAACTTGAAAAATTGAAAAACACAAGCTATGTTCAGCCGTTGATGTTATTGACAACATATTTGAACTACAAATTAGTCGAAAAATATTCTGGTTGGGATGTTAAAAGGGCCGATTATATGATTGGACATTCATTAGGTGAGCTTTCGGCTCTGGTGTGTCAAGATGTTTTCTCAATTAAGTCCGGTATGAGAATTGCCCAAAGGAGAGGTGAGTTGATGCAATCAATAACTGAATCGCACCCAGGGTCTTGGGGGATGTGCGCCGTTATTTTTAACCAAAAAGATTACCAAATTGCTTTGAATACTATCCAAAATGTATTAAAACTTGACATCGCAGCAATCAATGGTTTCAATCAGGTTGTCGTTACCGGAAAAAGGGATCACGTGCAAAAAAAGCTAGATGAACTAGTTAAAACTAGAAAATATCTTAATAAATTACATAAGTGGAAGGGTGGTTTGAAAACGGTATGGCTCAATACAGACTTACCTGCGCACCATCCGATTTTAAAAGAAATTGAACCGGAGTTACTGGAATTGGTGATGAATGAATGGAAATTGTGTGGTTCCAAGAAATTGCGGGTACCAATTGTCTCAAATGTTGATCACTCCATTGTCAAAGTTGATACCGAAACTGCATTGAGAAATTTTGTTAAATTGACGTCGAAAACGGTTATGTTTTCAAACTGTTTGGACGAAGTTTATATGTATAAGGAACAAATTGATCCAAGTAGAATTTTGGATTTTGTTAACGTCAGTGAGGTAACCTATGGATTAGTTGGTAAGTATTTCAAAGATGCTAACATTAATGATATTCAAAATTTTGATTTAATCAAGGAAACAATGAGTGGATTAGCAGAAAAGGATCAATAGCACAAAGTAAATAATTAATGTAAAAAATATATACATATATACGAAAATAAATAATAGCACAGTAACGACGATAAATTTTCACTGGATAGGAATGAAATTGCCCACAATACAACTTGGAATATTGTATTTATCTCTTCTAATGGTGAAACTAAAACAACAATTCTTTTTCCTTCTACCATCTTTTGTTCTTAGATTGCAACTACTCAAAACAGCCTTTTGAGTTTTGTCAAAAGCAATGGCACCGTATTTCTCCCAGAAGTTGACACTTGATTCCTCAGTCATTAATTCATAGATGGTCAATTTACCATTTTTCAAATCTTCAATGTTAACTTCAACTAAACTTGCAAATTCTTTATTGCCTCTATATATTTCTCCTGTTCTCCTCCATAAACAAGCAGGGATAGCCATTGAAGTAAAGACTCTATCATAGTCTAGGAGCATTCTTTCAAAATTTTCTTCAACTAAAATTAAGTCTATATCCTTGAGTGTCTTTGCAATGGCTCTGAAACCAGGTCTGAACGTGGACAACGGTTTCAAAATACGTTCACGTGAAGATGGAGCCATGTGTGTGTCCATATAAGTCTGTAAACGCTGATATCCCTTGGCATAGTCGTAAGGCTTCAAAAGCCCGGCTTCAAGTTTAGCATTGATCACTTGTTTCAATCTCTCCTCCGGTGAGATCTCTGTTGTTGGATCAGCAGCAGTTAAGAAAAACTTATCCCTAGCAGCTTCTGAGACAAAGGGTTGTTGCTGTTGCTGCGGAACCTGTTGGACTTGGAGTTGCTCATTTACATTTGGCAAAGGGGCTATGCGCTGAGCATTATTGATTGTTGATCCACGATCAACATGCGAAGACAACTGTTGCTGTGAAGACAGTCTGTTGATTGAGTTAGCACCTTCGATAGACTTAATCAGTGGGTCGTTGTTCATGTTGATGGAGTTGATCATATCGTTGTCGTCGATCATAGACAAGAACTCCGTCAAGGAATGAAACTCGGACCCAGCATGTTCCGAGTAAAAGAAGGGCAGCTGACTAACCGAAGCAGACGCATGCATAAAATTTGCACTGCTGGTACCGTTTCCATTGCCGGACGTGTTGCCGTTGTTGTTGTTGCCATTACTGCTATCGATAAAGCCGACATTTTGTTGCTGCGACTTCTCTATTGGTTGGCTGATCTGTATGTTGGGCTTAGGCAGTCCGTCTATAGGCCCGATGTTGTCCATGGAGTTCTGGGCCGACTGGAACAGCGTCGACGTGGGGAAACTGTTGGCTGGAGAGACGGCTGTACCCTCGTTTGCAGCTGAAGATGAGTCTTGGTACGTACACAGCTGTGCTATGCCTCTTTTGACGCAGCGCGAGCACGGTCTTTCCCTGTCGCACGTCATGTGCGACCGGCGACAGTAGATGCAGGCCGAGCCGTCTGCCTTTTGCGTTCTCTTGTGTTCAGCGGCCATTAGTGCTTGAGAACCGTGTGCCGGAGAAGAGAAACACAGATCTCGTAGAATTCCGGGAATGTGGGGGCCGCTTAAAAATTTCTTTACAGCAAGCACGAAAAGAGAAAACGAGTTAAAAATTTTCTTACGTAAGCCAACAGATCAAATTTCCACTTCTAGTAAATAGTAATATCTGTAATTGCCTTATCTTCCTCATGAAACAGAAAAGGGTTGCCGTGCGGCCGAATTCCCGCAAGCCAAAGGCGCCCACTAGCAAGAGAAGGTACGGTTTTGCCGCATCCAAAAAGGGGCCTACTACAAAACTTTACAGAGCGCAGCAAAGGAAAATCCAACGCGATGTCCGGTACCTCAAGGACGCCATAGTTGTGGCGCGTGCTGAGCAGCGGCAGTGTGCCGTACGAGAAGCTGTTGAACACCCGCAGCAACAAAGTCTGACGGACGCGCTGGCTACCGGGGCTCTTGTTGGCTACGCAGTGGTCATGGGCCTGCGGCTGGCCTGGCGGCATCTTTTGTGACCGGTCACACGAGCAGCTGACCTGTCACAAAATAACCGTTTTGATCTAGTGCTTTAGGGTCCGATATTTTTTCAGTAGCTGAGTCACTGAGAAACACAAGAAACATTCTAGCAGTCAGCCGCGCCGTATTGTGTTTGTGAAACACTAGGGTTCAGCTGCGTGGGTTGCAAAAAGTTGCGGACTTCAGTGTGGACCTCATCGGATAGCTTCAAAACGGCGGATTTTCACGCGAGTTGATAACCATTTTCTTCTTTTGCCAAGACTTTTTAACGGATATTTTAGCCAGTTTATCCTAATGACACACTTTATCTCCGTATTCAACCGCCTTTTTTTTCACTCCTTCCTAATCGTCATTACTTTTTCTCCAGTACTGTCATGGAGGAGCTTAAATCTCTAGTAGCCGGTGGTTTCGCCAAGAGACCCCGGTATGCGCAGCAGGATATTGAGTCTCGGCTTTTAGAGGATGCTGACAAAATCTTTCCGCAAAAAAGACTTTACACCCCCTTTCTGCTCGATAAGACAATACCTCCGATCCCTACAGAGGAAGAGCGGATCAAGTTCCCTTTTAGAAGAACAAACATCATTTCCGAGTTGTTTTATCTATGGTGCGTCCCTATTTTCGAGGTTGGCTACAGAAGAACTATTCAGCCTGAGGATTTGTACAAAATTGAAAAAGGTTCTCTGTATGACGTTGAGCGCAGAACTGAAGTGTTCCATCACTACCACAACAAAATTATAGCTGATGTGGAATGTAAATACTTGAAGAGGAACAGCCTCGATGACACGCATGAAAATAGACGTCTTCTCAGAGAAGATCCTAATTTCTCTTATCCAAGAACAATGTCGTTGAAGGCCTTATATTTTACATTTTTCAGAGAATATAACGTCTCATGTCTCTGTAAGTTTACTGGTGATATTGCATCTGGATTGAATACTTTACAAATCAGACATTTAATTGAATATGTCCACCATCGAGCATCGGGTGAAAAGATGGGAAATTATGGCTACGGGTTAGCCGTCGGTGTTTCATTTTTAGTTTATTTCGTCGGTTTAATGTATGCGCATTTTTTCAATGATGCTTCATTTACAGCAGGTGAAATCAAGGGTGTTTTAACTAAGGTTTTACTAGACAAATCCTTCAAATTGAGTAAAAAATCCAAAAAGAAATTCCCACCAAGCTCTGTTACTGCCCTTTTGGGTAATGATTTGTCTAAAATTGATTTAGCGGCAAACTACTTCCCATTCATTCTTGCCTTACCTCTTGGTTTAGCTATCACTATCACTCTTTTGGCTATCAATCTCGGTGGCGCTTCTTTATCAGGTATTGCTTGGTTTATGTTGGTTACCTGTTTTATTTTATTCAGCACCAAAAAATTGATGAAATGGAGAAAAACTGCAAACATTTTTACAGATGCCCGTGTTTCTGCTCTTAAGGAAGTTTTAGGTAACATGAAAATGATCAAATACTATGCATGGGAAATCCCATTCAATAAAATAATCACCAAAATGAGAAATGATGAAATGAACACTGTTTTGAGAATTCAAGTTTACAGAAATATTATTACAGGTATTGCTGTCACTTTACCCATGTTTTCTACCATGGTTGGGTTTTTAGCTATGTACGGTGAATACAAAACGTTGAAATCTGCTGCTAACATTTTCTCATCTGTCACCCTTTTCAATATTTTAAGTATGCATGTTGCTATGTTACCAACCGCATTGAGTGCAGCTGGTGATGCATGGGTTGCCCTATTAAGAGTAGAAGAATTTTTGTTGTCAGAAGAAGAAGTTGCGGATGAGAAGTATAACAAACATCCTTTTGATAAATCACAGTTTGCAATCAATGTCCAAAATGGTTCTTTCACTTGGCATGAAGATTTTACCTCTACAGATAGTGACCTTAATGATATCAGTGAAAAGGAATCTTATGAACAAGCAGAAAAATTTGCCTCGGATTCCTCTGGAAAATCCTTAACAGATACCGAAGCTATCAATTTTCATTTGAATAAAGTTAATTTGCAAGTAAATCACGGTGAATTTATTGTCATCACGGGTTCTATTGGTTCTGGTAAATCATCCCTGCTGTCTGCGCTTCAAGGTTACATGCCAAGAATTGATGGTACCATTGATATCAATGGTGATTTAGTTTTGTGTGCTCAGCCTTGGATTCAAAATACCACTGTTCAAGGTAATATCACATTTGGGTTAAATTTCGACAAGGAAGCTTATAACAAAGTTGTTGAGGCATGTTCTTTGAAATCTGATTTTGATATTTTACCAGCCGGTGATTTAACTGAAATTGGTGAACGTGGTGTTAACCTTTCAGGTGGTCAAAAAGCTAGAATTAATTTAGCCAGAGCAGTTTATAGGGCTCATCAAATGAAAAAAATCAATATTATAATGTTTGATGATGTTTTATCTGCCGTTGATGCCAAAGTTGGTAAACATATCATGAATGAATGTATCTTGGGTCTTTTATCTTCCAAAACTAGAATCTTAGCTACTCATCAATTGTCACTAATTGGTCAAGCTGATAGAATTATTTATCTGGAAAACGAAGTTTTAGATATTGGTACCTCAGACGAATTAATTGAAAGAAATGATGGTTTTAAAAATTTAATGAAATTTCAAATGGAATCTTCTCAAAAGAATGCAGAAGAGGAAGAGGAAGAAGCTGAAAAAATTCACGAAGAAGAAATCGAACTAATCAAAAAGCAAACTACTGTAAAGGATGAATTAAAAGGTAAATTAATTGTCAAGGAAACAGTTAAACAAAATGGTATCCCAACACACTTATTATGGCAATATTTAAAATCTGGTTGTGGGAAACTTGGTCCTGCATTTGTGCTTTCCAATTTGCTTATGGCCATCATCTTAACCTCTTTCTGTCAATTATTTCAAAATGTCTGGTTATCATTTTGGACTGAATATAAATTTGTTGGTAGAACTGATGGGTTTTACATTGGAATTTATGTCATGACAACCATTATGTTTGTTCTTTGTGCAATTTGGCAGTTCTGTACAGTGGTTTACATCACTAATAGATCATCGACCATTTTGAACATCAGATCTTTAAACAAAATTATGCATGCTCCAATGGCCTTTTTTGATACAACCCCAATGGGTAGAATTATTAATAGATTTACCAAAGATACTGATGTTCTAGATAATGAAATCGCTGATCAATGTAGACTTTTCTGTCAAGGTTTAGGTAACATGGTTGGTGTGATCATCCTTTGTATCATCTACTTACCATGGTTTGCTATTACTGTTCCATTTATTGTTGGTTATTTATGCTTAACTTTTGGGTATTACCAAGCAACTGCTAGAGAAGTTAAGAGAATTGAAGGTGTTTCGCGTTCTTTGGTTTTTTCTAGCTTTGATGAAATCCTGAATGGTATGGAAACTATCAAACTGTATTACTGTGATAATATTTTCATGGATAAAAGTATTAACCAGATCAACCAAATGAATGAATCCTATCTTTTATCAATCTCACTGCAAAGATGGTTTGCCATCGCTTTACATGCATGTTCCGGTACTTTGAATCTCATCATCTCAATGTTATGTGTCTCTGGTGCTTACTCAATTTCTGCTGCTTCTTCTGGTTTGGTCATCTCATATTTAGTTCAATTCTCATTGCAAATCACCTCTTTTTCAAAAGCTATGGGTACAATTGAGCAGCAATTGTCAAGTGTTGAAAGAGTTTGTGAATATGCCACCGAGTTGGTGCAAGAAGCAACCTATCAAAACGACTCAACATGTTTACCTTTAGAAAAGAATTGGCCCCAAACTGGTCATCTTGAATTGAAAAATGTTTCCTTGAGATACAGACCAGAACTACCATTCGTTTTGAAAAATATGAATTTGAATATTCCACCAGGTCAAAAGGTTGGTATTTGTGGTAGAACTGGTGCAGGTAAATCCACCATTATGACTGCTCTTTACAGATTAAGTGAACCCGAGGGCGGTGAGATTTTAATTGATGGTATTGATATTCAAAAAATTGGTCTTTTTGAATTGAGATCCAAACTGTCTATCATTCCTCAAGACCCTGTTTTGTTTCATGGTACTATTAGATCGAACTTAGACCCATTCAATGAATTAGATGATGCAGTTTTGAATGAAGCACTGAAGTCTTCTTGTGGTGAGATTGAATTCAACAACCCTAATTCTAAGTTCAAATTAGATTCCTTTGTCGAACATGATGGTGCCAACTTTTCCTTAGGGGAGAGACAAGTGTTGGCTTTATGTCGTGCCTTGGTAAGGGATTCTAAGATTTTAATCTTGGATGAAGCTACTTCAAGTGTCGACTATGAAACTGATGCTAGAATCCAAGCCACTATCGTTAATGAATTCAGACAATGCACCATTTTGTGTATTGCTCATAGATTGAAAACCATTATCAATTACGATAAGATTTTGGTGATGGATAAAGGTGAGGGGGTTGAGTTTGATTCTCCTTACAACTTATGGAAAATGGGTGGTATCTTTAGACAAATGTGTGATAAATCAGGCATAGAAGAGTCTGATTTTGTTAATTGAGTAAACCTCATATCTTCTTCTAATTAACTATATTATCCCCTTATTATTATTATTATTATTATTATTATCTTTAATCTTATATACTATTTATTATATATTTCAATATCCTCTCTTAATAAACTACTACTGCGATGCGCTTAAAGTGAAAACGATAACTTTCTACAAATTGTGCTGAGCCGCCAAAAATGATAGCAATGATAGCAAGCAAACACAGATTTTACTCAATATATCTAGGGATGGAGCTGTGCCCATAGACAACAATTACTGATTTTAACGGCTATAACCGTTTAATTTCCCTATAATATTCTTTGGATACTTATAAGTCTCTCATTTACCCTTTATCCGTACAACAGCATTACCCCGCTTTGAGTTTTCCGAAAACCCGAAGGAAAAAAAATCGTATCCTGTACTCCGAACAGGCTCAGCAGATAAAGCAAAACAGTTTGACTTGCGAGAAGTGACACCAAAGTCCAATGCGTATATGTATTCATATATATATAATATTATCATTACATGTAATGGGTAAAGTAAAGAGTTTTAAACAAAAAAAGTGGCAGGGTCGATGAATATGTACAATCCTTTTAAATCTTCAACCAAATTTTGCATCTTTCATAAACATAGAAGGAACAGGCAAACATAGGCACAACCTTTAGAAAGCCAATGCCTAGCCCGACATAAAACCCTTTGAAGCCTCTTTCTGCGTATATTATGGACATAGTTTTACCAACACCGTAGAATTCACCACCTTTGTTGGCAATACCACCAACTTGCATTCGTCTTCTGATGACTTCGAACGGGTAAGCAGCAGCCTGTGCTAGCATACCGGCAAACCCACCGGCCACTAATTGGGCCCAAGTAGTTAAGGGTTTCCTGTGATCAAAAGACGAGTTTGTTTTAACTAATGAGGAGCTGGGTATACCTGTGTCATAATTTAAAACGGTGTAGGGAGCTAGTTGTTTAGATCTGAAAACGTCATGCAACAGATCGTGGGAATAGAAACTAACACCTGCATATGGAACCATACCCATAATTGTAGGAATGAACCCACGATAGAAATTACTCAAGGATGTGATAATTGGCAATCTCTTGGGTATGTCCCAGTTGTAGAACAACCTGATAAAATATGAACTGTTGGAAGGTACGCCACCGGTATTGAATGCTATTCTGGGAGTCTCGTGATAAATCTGATTCAATGTATGCCATAGTTTCCCGATATTTCGTTTGCCGTGATGATGGGTTTCGAATGCCAATCTGACTCTGATCAAATCTAAGGGGTATGTAAAATAGACAGATATCACACCTGCCAAGGAACCTGCCAAAAGCCTTCTAGCCGCAGTTTCGTACTGGTCCTCCGGGATAAGGACGTTTCTGATCTGTTCATAGCCGATGAATTTGATGGCTGCGTAGGGGAAAATACGCAGCAAGGTAGCCGAATGTCCCTGATATAGACCTAAGATCCCGTCTTTGCTGTAGATGTGTTTTATTGCGCGGATAAGACCTTCAAATGACCCAACGTACTGCTTATAGTGAGGATTGTTTGTCTGGAAGAGAATCTTGACTCTGTCAAGCGGAGCTATGAGAGACTTCGCAGATATACCCGCCATCCCACCAGCTAGCCCGCTTCGCAGTATGTAGTCGGCAGAGTGTTTGTCCATCAATAATTAAATGACTCTAATAAACACCGAATTTCACTCATAGGGCTACTTTAATTTTTTTTCTTCCTTATATTGTACATGATTGATTACTTTCTCAGCATGACATTGGCAGTTTGTGAAAATGACTTTGAGTTTTTCCCAAATGACCACGACAACAACTTTGAAACGCCCGCGACAGAAAGTCCTGTTGTGCCAAAATTATGGGCATACACGGCATCGTTGGTGGCCTTGGCCACCTTGAGACGGCGCTGCGGAGACAACAAGCCCTCGAAGCTGGCAGGAATCTCCTCGCCTGGAGAACACACGCTCAACAGCGCCATGCATTCCTCCATGGCAGAGACCATCTCAGGGTCCTGGGATATCTCTCTGTTGGTCATATACTTTTCGACAAATTCCATCGTGGAATGGAGAAATCTGTTGTGTTCCTCGTATGTGGGCGCTGGTGTCTCCTCGATGTGTGATTTGATGTTCTCAACTAGCTGTAAATGGTACAATCTGAATTTAACAGCAGGAAATCTCACAAAAACCCATGGGTATTTCTCCTCAATAAGGGCAATGGCATCATTGACTTTACCGTCCAGAATTAAATCACGGATGTTTTTCCTATTGGTGACTTCTTCGAGGTCCACATCCTCGAGAGATAAAATTTGCTCAGCAGGCTCGCAATCATAATCTTCATTTTCCCACTCTGCAAAGACTTCACCGAGCTGAAGCTCAGAAAATTCAGTTGCAGCGCCATCCATTGGCTCGTTTTCATCTAAACTGAGTGTTGGATCGCTAGCATACTCTTTGATAAATTCTTTCACTGCGTTGTCATACCCTAGGAAAATCAGATAAGATAGGATGTTCTTCCTGACACTTTCTTGCAACGAGAAATATTTCTTTGAGTACGACCACACGTCAGGCATGTTGGATGGAAACAGGGGAATTTCATCAATACATTCAGCATTTTCACAGTGGCCCCTCCTGTGGCTACCGCTTGCTCTTCTCAACTGTGATCCGAATGTGATTGATTTCCTTTTCCTTCTAGGAGGAGCACCGTCCTCATTAGATCCACTAGAGTTAACATCTGCAGTCTGTCTGCCTCTGATAATACCGGTGGTTTCCACTCCGCTTTCCACAACTTTATTTCGCAAAGTGTGTAGCCAGCCTGTAAACAATTCATTACCTAATCGCTCATGAATAAGATCAATTCCTTCAGAATCGGCATATCTGCCAAAGGTCCTATGAGCCCAGAGGTTAAAGTCAACCACTTCAATGTCCAAGAAGTTGCTGAGAGACACCCAAACACAGTAGCTCTTCAGCAAGATAGCCCAATACCATTTGAATTTAACGCTATCAAGGCCCCTAGGAGCATCAATGCGGTCCATCAAGCCAAGATCTAGCCCCTGCAAGACTTTTTTGTCCTTGATGATCGTGATGATGTTCTCAAACTCCTCCTCCGAGCTGAAATGACGGTCTAACGTTAGCGTGAACTGTGGATCCAGACTGGCAGATTGGTCGATTTGAACGTCTGTGATATCTGTAATAGTAAACCGTCTTGCGGGAAGTTGATTGCCTATAAGTGTGCGTAGCAGCGTATCCATTTCATGCTCCATCGTTGTCATTTAGTAAATTAGTAAATAGTAAATGATAAGGGAACGACGATGATAAAAAAAGTAAATGTGAGGGGAAATCCCTACGATCGTTTAGCAAACAAATAAAAGAAACTTATTTAACAAAAACTACGTAAATGATTCGAATAGAACAGAATGGACTGTTTAGACTTTATAGCACAGTAAATTGGAGCTTTGGACTCTTTTACTCACACAAGAGACCAAGTTGAAAACCAATTAGGTAAAATTACTGAAATGCTTTAAATGCTATGTTTAAACTAACTAAACTGTACTTAATGTGAAACTGGTATATCTCTTTCGCTTACATCCTCTCACTTTCTGGTTTCCATGTACCCTCAAATAGATGTTTGACAAACGCCAAACTATGAGATTCACTACGGGACCCCATTTGGCCTACCCCAGGAGAAAAGCTAGTGATTGGCAAAACCATAATGTCGTCTACTATCCCAGGATATTCCATTCCGGTAAAGGTTTCCCAGTTGATTTCCATCTGGCTGCTGTACTTTGGCATGTTGTTCTGATCTAACTCTTTCATGCCCTTCAATTTCCATTTCTGACCGTCTTTATAAACTTTTGACCCAATACCAAACCCAGAGCCCGTTTGGGATCCTGGTAAAATATTGTTCATGTAATCAAACACAGTATCAGTGAAAATTCCGGGTCCTGTCCAGTTCATAATGTCATCACCTTTATCTTTGCCTTCGACTCTCCTCAATTTGCCCATAGACTCTTTACGCAAGGTTTCTTCGACAATTCTGGCAATCAACTCACGCAACATCGGATGGCCCTTTTTACCCATTATGGTCCACTGAACAAACTGGATTCTACGGGCATACCATTCAGCCCAATCCTTTCTATCAGGATCAGCTTCAATTCCTATCACGAGTCCAACGGATGAATCTCTTGTGTCTTCTGCGATTAAACTTTCTGAGGAGTCGCTTTCGTCATACAAACCGTACTTTTCTGCATTCTTAGGCTGACCGTAATCATCGTTTTGCTTAGCTTGGTTATCACGTTTGCGCAATGACGAAAACTTCATACCGTTTCTGTAGACATTTGATAAATATTCCTGTTGGGAAACAGCCCATTTATCAATTGGCTTCAAACACATCGTATCCATATCTGAATACACCCCACCTCTAGCAAAGACAACCAAATACCTGAAAAAATCTGCTCTCATCACGCCCTTGGGTAATAAATCCCAGCTTTTTACGACATCGTCCACGTTAGCAAATGTGTCGTGCACAAACGTGTCCATCAACTCATCGGGTATCATATTGTAAGAGTAGTTTTCGTTTTTATTTTGCCAAGACTTAACGTTTTTCTTAAACTGGACGGGAAATTTATCCGAATGCACAGGCTCTTTCCAGGTCTGGTGGATCATCTTGGGTATTGGTCTGGTAGAGTCGTATGGAAAGTTAAATGCCAATTGTGCTCGCACAGGTGATCCAATGGGTAGAGAGTTGAAACTTTCAGTGATTGTGTCATATTGCGATTTATAATTAGTGTGATCTGGATCGACATATCTTCTATGCACTGATTTTCCACTGAAAAATGTGTAATAGACTATAAGGCAGATTGCACCCGCTGCTATTAGAAACCTCCACTGTTTGGATTGGTCTTTGTTTCTGCTTCTTCCAAATACGTCCATTGATGCTGTAGCGAAGGAAGAAGAAACACCAATGGGAAAAGAAGGAGTTTCATATATATGCATTCTAGACAAAGTCTAGATTATATTTTTATCAGAGACAAACAAGATCGTGTTTTTTTTGCTCAGCATGCACTATAAATAAACAATAAACCCAAGAAGGAAAAGATTAGAACTAAATTAGAACTCTTGTTAAAAATACACAGACAAAGTTTCGATACAGTGGGCTAGCGCACGCGCATGGTTTCTCTCTTCCTACGACGCAAGTTTCTCTCCTTCTCGGTCTCACGCTTTTCGATTTCCCATTCACTCAACTTCTCCAAGAATGGGCCAAACTCTTCGCCCAGTTTTTTCTTGTCGTATCTGACTCCCTGGAAACACAATTTGGAGGCATCGTCCACCCGGCTAGGCTGATGGACCAAGTTGAAGAACGGCAAGCTGTCGATGTATTGCTGGATCTGTTGGGGCGACTCCACGATTTCCCTCTTTATTTTATAGATTTCCTCGTATATGGCAAAAGCAATGGCAGTCTCGAACTCCCGTCTTAAACACATGTCCCTGACAACCTCCTTTGCAAACATCTCTGGTGTGAAACTCTTGTCGAGCAGATTCCATTCCACCCGGTCGGTAAAGAAGTCCTCGCCGATGTAGACGCTCAACTCGAGCACAACATGGAACTCGCCCTCGTTTATCAAAAACTGGTCAATGAGCGAGTTGTTGGGATGCTGGAAAATCTCGGTGTACTGGTCTATCTGGTCCTGGATCTGCTGGACAATCGTGCTCTCGACAGCCTTGGTCAACTCCAAGTCTTCGACCATCACGGCCGCAAAGGTCTCGGGCGTCAACGAGTCGTTCAGATTCCACAACAGCGAGTCCCTGATGATCAGGCCGTTGTGATGGACATTGAGCTTGACGGGCACAATGAGCTCGTCCTTGCCTGACGGCGACGATTCCAGGAGACTGATCAGGTCCGGATTGGTGATTTGCGGCGCCAGTTTGGCCCCGCTCTGGTTGAAATGGTTGTTGTTGATGACACCCTTGAAGATGTCCATCGCCACGTTGCCGTCGTGCTCGTAGTCGTCATCGTTGTCCTCTTCTCCGATGTCCTGCTGGTAGTAGTCTTCGGAATAGTTGATTTTCGACGCCGCATTACGTTTCGCCGCACGCGAAGTGGCAGCCGAGCGGAAAAGCGAGTTCTGTTGCTTCGCCAGTCTGGACGCTAGCGTGGTGGCCGAGGCCTGTGGGCGCAGCTGCGTGCTCATTTATACAGCCGGAGAGTTTCCAAGATCCAATATAAACACTTAAAGAGAGAGTATGAAAAATTCCCTATGGCATCCAGAGCCAGAACAGAGACAGTTACTGCTTTAATTACTATTTGCTGTCCAACAGCCATTGCCCAACCACACACTACAAACAACACATAGAAATCACCCCCGACCTTCATATTCTCGGCTTACAAACCTCCTGAGCCTTTAGAAGCCAGGCTTTTATATAAATTTCATTCGCCATATAGTTGAGTCACGTGACCTGGGCCCTATATATCACATATATAAGGAATCAATGTGCACCCGTGACATGTTGCAATCTCAAGCCCTCTTGCTGGCCATTCGACTCCCCAATGGCCGTTTTGTTGTTGGGGTTGGAAACTTGTGAAGACAATAAGATTGAAGCTTCACGTGGCATGCTGAGCCGGTAAATTTGATGGTTATTGGATGATCCGGCGATCAAGGAAAGCGGTGGCAAAGTGGGAAAAGTACCATTAGAATTGGAAAATTCAGCTCTGCTATGTTGAGGCGGCGGCAGCCGGGGCCACTGCTTGTTCGGCCGCCAGCAGGCGGCAACGCCTTTTTAAGTAACCCTGCTAGGAGGGTTTTTGGAGAAAAATTACCCGATGCGGGCGATGGACAAAGCCAATGGAAAAATTTTTCACATTTAAATTGACCATCGTGAACAACTCTCTTCCTTCTAGCCAAAATGTCTTTCACCAACTTCTCCACTGTTGAATCCATCCAAAAGCTCGATGCTCACTTAAAGACTCAGTCTTACGTTGAAGGGTATGTAAACCACGCAGTCGCACTATGATGATCGAATTCTTTGGTCCATGTTTATGAGGCGGACTCAAGACCCGCTGTATGAGTATCAAAAAGAAGGCTACTAGACATAGCCGTTTCCTGAGCGACTCACCTCCCCCAACCCGTACAGAACGGTTACTAACACCCCACACGCAGTACCGCTGCTTCCCAAGCCGATGTTGCTGCCTACAAGGCCTTCCAAGCTGCCTACCCAGACTTCTCCAGATGGTTCAACCACATTGCTTCCTTCGCTGCTGAATTCGAAACCTTGCCAGCTGCCTCCGGTGCTGCTGCTCCAGCCGCCGAAGAAGAAGAAGACGACGATGACGTCGATCTCTTCGGTTCCGACGACGAAGTCGACGAGGAAGCCGAAAAGGTCAAGCAAGCCAGATTGGAAGAATACAGAAAGAAGAAGGCCGCCAAGCCAGCCACCATCGCTAAGTCCTTGATCTCCATTGACATCAAGCCTTGGGATGATGAGACCGACTTGGACGCCATGCTTGCCTTCGTCAAGTCCATTGAACTCGAAGGTTTGCTCTGGGGTTCCCACCAATTCATCCCAATTGGTTTCGGTGTCAAGAAGTTGCAAATTAACGCCGTCGTCGAAGATGACAAGGTCTCCATGGATGACTTGCAAGAAAGATTCGAAGCCGATGGTGAAGAATGGATCCAATCTTCCGATGTCGCCGCTATGTCTAAGTTGTAAGCTTGTTCTCTAGACAGGGTTTCTATCTAAGATTTATAGTTTTAATTTAAAGTAAACGTTTAATGCTAAACCTGGACACGTGATGGCTCGAAGTAAGTCACGTGACGTTATTACGCGAACTTTTCTCAATGGTATCTGCTAAAGCCAGTCTAGTGAGCGTACTAAAAAATTTTTTTTCAATCTCTAACAGAGGTGTAGTTCTCTTAAATAATAATCTGGGAGGATGACGACGATATCTATCTTTGCAGGTGCTAATAGGACTCTAGCGGCGCTTGCCCATAACACGGAAACTAATCAAATTGCCTTTGCTTCTCATAATACTGTCCAAATCACCTCCTCTTTAGTCAAAGAGGACGATCTAAATACCAATTTCAGCACACATTTGAGTTTAGTCGGTCCTAAGGGCGAAGTCACTTGTGTTCAATGGATTGAAGAAAAGAAGGTGCTTATCTGTGGTGACCAAAAAGGTAAGTTAACCGTTTGGAGCTATGAGCAGGGCCAAGGTGACAACGTTTGTGAAGATATCCAGTACAACTTACTAGAGGAAGTTCCAGTTAGTGAGCACTCTATAACATGCATGCAGTATCAGGATAATTGTTTGATTCTTGGTGATTCCCAGGGTGGTCTCTTTGTTATCCAATATGCTGATTCAATCGGAAAACCTTTCAAATACCAATTACCTATGGGTTTTTTCTCATTGGACATTAGATTAGTTTCTCTATCCAAGGGGGAATTCATCGCTTTCATTGGTGGATCAAAGCCAACCCTTCACATAATAACCATCAAAGTGCTTCCAAGTGATGTGGTCTACTCTTTAGTCGTCTCATTGCCAGGTCATGAAGACTGGGTCAAGTCGCTCAGCATCAAACAAATTAATGACCAAGAGTATTTGATTGCCACTGGTTGTTTGGATAGAGTCATTAGAATTTGGAAGTTGACACTGGAATCGTTATCTCAGCCTGAATATATAGAAACCAACAAATTGAAGATCTTGACATCTAAGGAGTACAAATTTACCACCACAGAGTATCGTGCCAAGGTTGTCATCGATGCAGTTTTAATGGGTCATGATGATTGGATTGGGTCTTTGATTTGGAAGAAGGGCGAGGAATTAGTTTTGATGTCCACATCGGCAGATTCTTCTATCATCATTTGGAAACTTGATCCCGAAAATATCGTCTGGTATCCTGATATCAAACTAGGGGGTGTGTCTATCAAGGGTGCATCTACAGCCACTGGTGCCTCTGGTGGTTTCTTTTCTTTGATTTGGAATCAGATGGATAATGGTAGAGAGATTGTTTTGACAAATGGTAAGACTGGCTCTTTGAGGTGTTGGGTTAAAGAACCAGAGGGCATCGAATATATACCTAAACCATGTATCACAGGTGCCACATTGTCTGTGACAGATTTATCATGGGAACAAAATGGTACTTACTTGTTAAGTACCTCGTTAGATCAAACCACGAGATTATTTGCCAAATCTAGCATCACTAAGGAATGGGTTGAATTTGGTAGGCCACAAATTCATGGGTTTGACATGATAACAGTCAAAACGCTTTCACCAACGCAGTTTGTCTCTGCTGGTGATGAAAAGGTTATTAGAGTTTTCCAAATGCCAAAACCAATTTCTAATATGTTATCAAATCTAACGTCTTTTGTGCCAACCGAGGGTGAAGATGTCTCTTTGCCAGAAACAGCCACATTACCGGTTCTAGGGTTGAGTAATAAGGCAAATTTTGATAATACTGCCACATTGGAAGACCAACCAAATGAAGAGGGTCAGAATGAGAATTTCGCAACCACTCTTATCAATGAGCTTGATGAAGCACCAATGGAAGATGTTTTACAAAGATACACACTATGGCCAGAGACTGATAAGTTGTATGGACATGGGTTTGAAATAACCACCTTGGACATTTCTCCAGACAGTGAGGTTGTTGTCAGTGCCAGTAGATCTAACGTTTACAACCACGCAGGTTTGAGAGTGTTTGGAACCAAAGACTGGTTAGAAATTGATCAAGGCCAAAAGGGAGGTTTGTTAGGACATGATTTGACGGTTACAAAGGTTAGATTCAACGGTAAAGTGGCCGGACAAGGTAAGATCAACGAACGCGTGTACTTGTTGGCTGTTTCCAGAGACAGAAAACTGACATTATGGGAAAAGCAGGCCGATACCAACACCTTCAAGTTAGTTGAATTGGTGGATCGTGCTCATTCAAGAATTATCTGGGATTGTTGTTGGGTGGAGAGCGAGAATGATATCAAGTTCCTGACAGGATCGCGTGATAAGGAGTTGAAATTGTGGGCTTTGGTTGAGAACAAGCTTCAAATGCAGAACAGCCTGAAATTTTCAGTAGCCATAACTAGCGTTGATTCCTTTGCCCTAGGAAACGGAAAATTCAAAGTGGCTGTCGGGTTGGACAACGGAGAAATTCACCAGCTGGACCTCGACACGGCCACCAACGAACTGACAGGTGCCTCTAAGATTGCGCTCGTGGGTGGAACTGTGACCAGCGTCAAGTTTTCGCCTGCGGAACTTTTGCTGGCGGTTGGATCTGCAGACAGTTCCTTGCGGCTGCTGAAATTTTAATGGTACATAAATAAAATAGATTCATTCAATACATAAAGATAATAAAGTGAATATAAATAACGACAGGGCTGTTTTATAGACAAGATTATTTGGTAGCTTCAACCAAGTAGGTGACCAAGTCGTTTCTGTCCTTGGCCTTCTTCAAACCACCGTAGGCCATCTTGGTACCTGGAATGTACTTCTTTGGGTTTTCCAAGTAGTCGGACAAGTTTTGGGCGGTCCACTCGACACCGGCTCTCTTGTTGGCGTCGGTGTAGGAGTAGCCTTCAGCTTGACCGGAGATTCTGTCAACAACACCGTGTAAGTTTGGACCGACCTTGTGTGGACCACCTTCTTCGACGGTGTGGCATTGAGCACATCTGGTCTTGAATAAAGTAGCACCCTTCTTAGCAGAACCCTTTTCGTATGGAGCTGGCATCTTGTTTAGTTGGAAAGAAAGAAGTGTTCATTGGGTGAGACAATTTTTTCAGCCCGCGCAATCCAAGAAATTGCCTGCAAATTACAAAAACGTTGAATTTCATTGGCTGCGCAAAATGACGCATGCCCCTAAAACAATAGCCGCCGGGTCCGCCAGCAACGTTTTGGCTCCCGGAACGGGGCCAAAACGCTCTGCCCAATAGCCCCGTCACAATCGTCAAGCCCGCAGCCCGCTAGCCCTTCTGGAACCACCAAAAGACGCCAAATCTCGCCACCAGATCCCGGACTCGGTCTCTGAATTTCCCATAGAATGGAAAAAATCACAAAGTTTCCATTCAAATCAAAGAAAATTCAAAAACCACCAAAAAATCGGGCCAGAAATCGTTAATGCGCCACAACCAAAAAACATGCGCCACCTGGAAAATTTAGTCACGTGACGCTTAACTGCGCCACCGGTTGATCTGAAATGTGCTCAATAGTGTGGCGCAGGCACTGAGATTTTCTTCGCTTTGTTTCCTGGACCTTCTCCTACCTATTCCGGTGGCAAAAACTGGAAAGGCCTTACATCAGTGGCAATTGCTTTCCTTTATCTCTAAATAACAATGCTAACAGGCAAGCTTGCGGGCCTCTGCCGCACCGTCCCGGTGCGCAGGGCCGCTTATATGAGAAGTTCTGCGTTTTGCGCGGCCGCCAACGCAAGAAGAGCGTACTCGGCCAGCTCCACACCGGGGTTTAACGAGCTTTCGGAAATAGAGCGCGAAGCCAACGCCAACATGGAGGATCCTGTCATACAGGCAAAGTTCTACGACGCGTTGATCTCCGCCAACTACCCGCACATCGCCGTGTCGCGTTTCGAAACACCCTCAGTCGCAAAAGACGAGCACTGCAACAAGCTCTACATCCAGGCTTTGTACAAGGCCGGGGAGCTAGCCAAAGCCGAATCCATGGCCAAGGAACTGGGCGTCGAGTATCCGCCTCCTCAGTTTGTCACCTCCTTGGACGAGGCAGCCAAGCTAGGCACCCAGGCTGCCAGTGCCAGCGGGTTGGGGCTCGGAAATGTCGGTACTAAACATACCCCCGTCTACGTGGTTCTGACCGAAACGTACTGGATGTCGATCTCCAGATGGATCAAATGGCTCATTCCACTAGGTCTGTTGACGTATGCCGGTTACTACGGGTTCAATTTGTTGGTTGAAAATGGCTCAATCAAAACTTCAGCAACCAACGATAAAACCGTGGAAGTCTCAGATGTCAACGTCAGATTCGAAGATTGTAAGGGTGTTGAAGAAGCAAAGGCTGAATTAGAGGAAATCGTCCAGTTCTTGAAGGACCCTTCCAAGTTTACCAGATTAGGTGCCGAATTGCCAAAGGGTGTCCTCTTAACTGGTCCACCAGGTACCGGTAAAACGTTGTTGGCCAGAGCTACAGCAGGTGAAGCAGGTGTTCCTTTCTTCTTCATGTCGGGTTCTGAGTTCGATGAAATGTTTGTCGGTGTCGGTGCCAAAAGAGTTAGAGAATTGTTTACCAAGGCCAGAGCTAAAGCTCCAGCTATCATCTTCATTGATGAATTGGATGCTATTGGAGGCAAAAGAAAATCTAAGGATCAAGCTTATGCTAAGCAAACTTTGAATCAATTATTGGTTGAATTAGATGGGTTCTCACAAACTGAAGGGATCATCATTTTAGGTGCAACCAATTTCCCAGATTCTTTAGATAAGGCCTTGACTAGACCTGGTAGATTTGATAAATTAGTTCCTGTTGAGGTTCCTGATGTTAGAGGTAGAATTGAAATCTTGAAGTTGCACTTGTCTAAGATAGCTTGTGCTAATGATATCAGCCCAGAAACGCTGGCCAGATCTACTTCAGGTATGACTGGTGCTGCATTGAAAAATTTAGTCAACCAAGCTGCCCTTTTTGCTGCTCAAAAAAATCAACAAAGTGTTCATATGTCTGATTTAGAGTGGGCTAAGGATAAAGTTTTAATGGGTGGTGAACGTAAAACTATGGTCATGACTGAGGAAACCAGAAGAAATACCGCTTATCATGAAGCAGGCCATGCTATTGCTGCTATGTTTACTGAAGGTGCCACTCCATTGTACAAGGCAACCATCTTACCAAGAGGTAGAGCCTTAGGTGTCACTTTCCAATTACCTGAGATGGACAAGCATGATATCACTAAAAAGGAATGCTTTGCAAGATTAGATGTTTGTATGGGTGGTAAGATTGCAGAAGAAATGTTGTACGGTCCTGATAATGTGACAAGTGGTTGTTCATCTGACTTACAATCAGCGACTTCCATGGCAAGAGCAATGGTTACTTCATATGGTATGTCCGATAAAATTGGTCCTGTTCAATTATCTGAAAAATGGGAATCATGGTCAGGTAAAATTAGAGATATGGCCGATCAAGAAACTAGAGATTACCTAGTAGAATCAGAAAATAGAACAAGAGAGTTATTGAAAGCTCATAATGTTGAATTGAAACGTTTAGCAGAAGGTCTGTTAGAATACGAAACTTTGAATAAACAAGAAATTGATAAAGTAGTGAAGGGTGAACCAATTGATAAGTTAAAAATGATGACAAATAAAGTTATTAAAGGTCCAACAACTAGAAGAGAATTCGATGTGGCCCCTGAAGAAGTTGTCTCATTTAAGAATTAAGGATATCCCGCTTGTTTATAGTTTAGAATAGTTCTTATGTATATTCCTCCCCCGAGATTAACGGGTCTGCATTATATTTAATTAGAAATGATGTGTATGTATATATGGTTTACTTGTAACACAATAAATATTTGATATAAAACTGCATGCGATTAGACGGATTATAAAGTTGATTGGGTGATACCGGTGTTAGTTTCATCTACATTACTAAACTCCATGTCCATGTCATCTTCAGATTCTTCCAATGGATCTGACTCTTGCATAACTTCTTCTTGCTCATCGGTAGATTCTTCTAATTCTTCGTCATCATTGTCTTCTTCTTCCTGTTCATCATCATGTTTACGTTTTCTGCCAAGATTGACAGGGTCTTTGTTTTCATCTCCAACTGCAGTTCCTTCTTTTTCTTCTACCTCTTCTTCTTCATCTAAAGAGTCGATTTGCTTCAAAACCATCAAAAATTGTTCACCTAATAAACTTTCATTCAATCTCAGCCTACTCATTAAAGTATTAGTAATTTCTTCGGAGACAAACAAACCAAAAGAATAACAAATGACTAACTTACCGGTCAATACGCAAAGTTTACTTAATGCCTTATCTATTTTGGTCTGCTTTAGATATTCATTATGCCTCTTAATAAAGATCTTACTTATTTGATTTTCTTCATTACTTTCATCTTCTGAATTTGAAATTTCGGATTCAGTGGTAATGATGTACCTTTCGAAATTAACATCATCCATCTCGTGTCTTTCTAACTTATTATCAATGGATAACATGTAAGCGTACTGGAATTCCCTGATTACAAAAAGTTGGATGATTTTTTCAGCTAACTCAGAATCAATCATTAATTCATTTACATTTATACCAATTGACTCTTCTCCATATCCATTCTGGTAATTTTCATTGCCTAATTTCTGTAGTCTAAAAGCTTCAATTGACAAAATCGATGATAAATAACAGTCCACAACTTTTTGTAATAGATCAGGGCCATTGGATATGTTGAAAAATTTCCTGAACTTTTTAAGGACCATTAGTATTGATGGAGGCAAATATGTATCGTCTGGGTTCAAGTGTTCAGTTAGGTGAAACGTTAGAAACTTTGAGAAAATAGTAATAAATAATGACAGACATAGCTCCCAATCAGCATCCTGTTTTTCACCGGTCAAAATTGATATTGTCTTCACTAGTTCATCTCCAATATCGTCCAGAATGATTTTTTTAGATGCTTCATTGGAAATCAAAACAGCTAGGCGGGAAAGAAGACTTGATGATATTTTATCTTCTGAGAGATTTTGCGAGAGTGTTTGTTTGAATTGTAAAATCTCATTCATATACTCGCCTTGAGTTGGCTCTAGAAGTTTTAATAGTTTATGATATTGATAATTGATAGATTCAAAATATTGCGAATTATTTTGTGCTTCATCATCAAAAACTGGAAAATCGATTTGATTGATTAAGTGAACAATTTGATCTGTTACAGATCCTAACGTTTGATTTTGATCGATAACGCTACCTTTGACTAGTTTACCGACAATATCAACCAAAATTGTAAATGGTTCCATTTGATTTTGGTAAGCATCATAAAAGTTAGTTAATTTGGAAACTATTTTGCTCAGAAAATGGCTTGAATCGTAAACGTCATTCTTAAATCTTGGGAATAAAACCTTGTAAAATTGATTAGAAGAGCCTTCAATAAAAATTTCGGAGATACCCATAAGAATATTCAAAAGAGTCTGTTCGTTAGATTTAGTCAACTCTAATCGCTTGTATTCTGGATATGGATAAAAATCAAAAGTTAGATAGCTCAAATAAGTCTCAAACATTTGATTCGGACCTTCAAAATCGTTGTATCTAGGTAATGAATATATGTGTTGACCAATATTAGCGAATTTCTCGTATTTTGAATTTATTAACAGTTGTTTGGTTTCATCAAAACAATAGTTGTGTAAGTAATAAACGTAAGACTCATCCAAAATGTCCAAAATTCTCTTAATCTTGCTAACTTGAGTAATATTTATGCTAAAATTGTCTTCAGTCAATTCGTCAATGGAAGATTTTTCAACTGTAGAGATTAGCAAAGATAATTCCTTGGTAAATTTAATTTGCATTGGTTTCCCACCTTGGAATTGGTATAAGATATCCTCGTTATCTAGGAAGATCATAGATGTTAACCGAATAATTTCATCATCGGACAAAAAACCTCTTTGAATAACTTGAATTAAAAGTTTTAAACAATTCAATCTTGAAGCAGGATCTGTTTCATAAATGGCTATATTGATCAGCTTTGATTTGAAAAAATCAGTGAATTGCTTTAGTGATTGGGATGAGCTTTGACTCTGATAAAGAATTGTTAAAATCTTAAAAGCTTCAGCTCTAACCTGAGAATCGTTATCGGTCATTGTCCATCCAAGGTATCTCATATAGATGACATCAAAAAACATTTCAGGAAAAGTTTGCATCCATATACCTAAGTGCTTAATACAATCAAATCTGATATCACCACAAACATCCCTATATCTGTGAATAAAAATGGTTTGGAAAATCTCTAAAATGGTGTCTTTTAAATTATCTCTCTTAGATTTAAAATTTTCCAAATTTAATTCAATTTGTTTAATTCGTTTGTTAACAATGTCAATTTTGGACTGGACCTTTTTAGT
This sequence comes from Saturnispora silvae, assembly GCA_030579555.1. Classification (NCBI taxonomy): domain Eukaryota; kingdom Fungi; phylum Ascomycota; class Pichiomycetes; order Pichiales; family Pichiaceae; genus Saturnispora; species Saturnispora silvae. The sequence goes on along the minus strand of JAKTRE010000003.1, from coordinate 572,224 downwards.
CACGTTACCTCCAATTAGTTTTTCTAGTTGTTTATTTTCTTCTAGCAATTGTTTTTCTGTTTTGTTAACAGAATCAATATTTTGAACTATAATTGAACAAAGCTTATTTTCCATTCTCAAACAGGCGAAGGTGGCAACTATTCTTAACGATCTGACATTGCTTGTACTAATAACCGATAGCCATTCTATAATCAATTCCATAAACTCCCCTTCATATAAGATGCCTCTCTGGTTAGCCAAATCAATCAAGCATTCAAAAAACAGACCAACATTCTTCTGAAAATTGACCCATTCCGAGGCCAATTTTCCAACAGGAGGGTTCAATAGTGGGAATTCATGCATTTTCAATTGAGAAAAACTTCTTTGTAAGTCCATGATAGTATCTTTAGCTGAATCTGTGCTTTGAACATCATCTTTAGATAGCAATATGGTGCAACCAGCCAGACGTAAAATAAGATTGATAAGATCTTTTAAGGCGTTAAATTTTGAATCCAAATCCTCTTGAGCAAAATCTTCAATCCAAGCTTGAGCCAGTGAAGAAAGTGAGGTGTCACTATCGGATAGATCTTGGAATAAGATATTTTCTTCGAAATTGGGGATGTTATCAATATTGGTGATATCTACGACGCGTTCATCATCTTCTTCTTCTTCATAGATTTGTTTTCTTGATTTTTTGGTGGTTTTCCTCCGTTTAGGACGCGATTCATAATCTTCATCGTTTGAATCTTCGTCATCATCTTGGTCCATCTGAGCAGAAGACACAAAATCAACGTCACTAAAGTCTTCGCTAGGCGATAATTGAGTCGAATCATCTGTGATTATCCTTTGAGAAGATCTTTGGGAAGAAGCTGATGATGGTGGAACTTGTGAGCCCGCCACTTTCCTTTTCGATGGCATCTGTTGTCTCTTTATAAAGAGAAAGTATTTACTAAAGTGCTTTTTTACGCGTCAGTGTTTGCTCAGCTATAGATGATCTCCAGAAACGGTTTATAAATAGAACAGTTTTATTTGATCTTGCCTGCTATCTGAAACTTTGCTTCTTTCTGCTGTATTGCCAATGAATATGGTCTTAAATCCATCGTCGTTCAAACAAGCTGAAAAGCTTTATGTAAGCCACATTTATTACCCACATTTACTGTTTACCTGAGATAAGAAAGTATAATGAAACGAAGTTATAAGCTCTTTGCATAATTTAGGGAATGTCATATGTCGATTTCTTCTCTCCTATAAAGTCATAATACATGAGAAATAAATAAATAAAACTGGGTGGATAATAAATATACTAATAACCTTATAAGGCAGCGTTCAAAGCGGTCAAAACTTCGACTTCAATTTCGGCTTCAGCGGCAACCTTGGCATCGGAGGCAGTGACGTTCTTTTGAGCTTCAGCCAAAAGGGAGGCAACACTGGACTTTTCGAAGGCTTCTAATGGGAAAGCTTCTGGGGTAGTGATAGAAACCTTGGAACCTGGCAAGACGGTAACGAAACCACCGGAGATGAAGTACTTGGAGACTTCGGAACCTTCAAAAACTTCAACGAGACCTGGCTTCAATTGTTCGACAATAGGAACGTGGTTAGCGAGGATACCCATAGCACCAGAAACACCTGGAACATTGACTTGGAAAACAGCCTTGTTGGCAAGCAAGGTGTCGTGTGGCATAGCGACAGAGAGCTTAAGGCCGGAAGTGGCGGCAGCGGCGTAGGATCTGGCGAAGGACTTGGCAGCGAGCATTTATCGAAAGAGAGAGGACTTAAATTCACTAGTGTTGAAAAATGTTTTGTCAAGGTTTGAATTTTTCATTGGAGCGGCACAAGTCACACGTATTTTTTCCGCAACACTTTGTGCTTTCCCATGGATCAAATTGATGCTCTTTTCGAGGCTGCTGGGCAGCTTGTGGATCTTTTGGCGCTGAGGATCGGGCCAGAAGGCCAAAAGGCGGTGCAGACCGGCTTTTCAGCGAGACTGTGGGCTCAAAACATGCAGAAACAACACCAAACAATTTTGAACCAGTTGGCAGATGAACAAACAGAGCTTGTGCAGGCGGCAAACAAGCTCCGAAGGATGCAAACCGTTGAAAACCAACCGGCCAATCCCGAAATGGAGCTTTTGGGTCTTGATTTAGACGACAATGGGGCCGATGCCAATGATTTCATTGATTTAGATGGCCTAGACATGGGTTCTAATTTGGATGAACTAGATTTGAACCTTTTAGATCTCCCTGAAGGAGATCAGGCACAAGAAGGCGAGCCAGTTGACATGGATGAGCTTTACAACTTGATCGGATTGAATTGAGGTTACTAGGTGCCATTTCTAAAAGTGGTTTAATGGGTTTATTGGTTTCATGCTTTACTAAAACAAAGAGGTCGACTGTTTTCTTTCCAGCTGGTGCTATCATGTATATAACAAACAATTGCTTTAGGTTCTACGTGTAATCAATCTTTATAAGTTATATATTGATAAGCAACAGGTTCGCATGGGCTTTGATTGACTCGCTTTTTAGTGTATCAGAACTTCGGAACAATCAACCGTAAATATGTTAATAGGTATGATTGTAGGTGCATGTTCCCAATGTTTCTTCAACCAAGAGAAGTTGTTTTTGATTTTCACTACTTCTAATATTTTTGATTTCAATCAGTTGTTTGGACTTTGATAGGAAAGAAAAGATTAAAAATAAACTATAGCAACACTAACTTCGAGATTGTGAACACAACTGAATAATTACAAGTGTTTTGATTATGATAGTGAAATCAAGGTATAAACGAAACACTGCAAGGCAAACTTTCAGACTGTTACATGAGATCCAGTCGTAGTGACAAGGAAAAAAAATCAAAAGCCAATTATTACAACAATAAGAGGCTCTAAAAACTCACAAATGTAAAGATACTCAAGTAATTGATTAGCACTAGATGTTTTTACTGGTTTACAGCCAATTGAGGTACCTTGAGTATGTAATATTAATTTAGCTAATGGAAATTAAGTAGAAATTTCTATTTCCCTAGCTATGGAATTTCTGAACCTAAGGAAAAAAACAAACGCGTCTTATACACAGACATCTTTTTGTTCCATTAACACTGAGTAACTGTCTTCTCCATGACTGCAACAGAGAGCGAGCCGTTTGCTCCTATGTCGTTTGTGCTAGCAAAAGTCAAGGGATATCAGCCTTGGCCTTCATTGACTGTGCCAACAGAGTCTATTCCATCGAACATGCAGACTAAGAGACCTAAGACTAGATCTATTTGTGTCAAATTTTATTATGACGATTTGTACCAATGGTGTGCGCCTACTGTGTTGACACCGTTGGATGAAGACACCATCAAAGGTTTTCTAAAGGATGCCGGAGAGGAACCAGATGCTAGCACAGGCGAGTTCGTTTACACGGAGAGCAGAAGGAAAAGAATCGTAAGTGCCTATCTCAAAGCTATAACCGTTCCTAAAGATGATTTCATTAAATGGGGATCCTGGGGCGAGCCCAAAGTTGAAGTGGATCCTTTAGATGAACTATTGGAAAGCGAAGAAGCGGAATCAATAGAAGAAGACTACGACGAGGAAGAGAAGCCAAAACCCAAGGGTAGAGGTAGAAAGGGGAACGCTAAGGCTTCTGCCACTACTGCTACCAAGAAGACTGCTATTGTGAAAAAGCCATCGACTGCTACGCCTGCCAAACGAGGTAGAAAGAGAAAGTCTGAAGTTGACCAGCTGAAAGAAGAGGCACCTAAAACTCCAGCAAAGCGTGGCAGAAAGAAGAAAATTATTGATATTCCCATTATCGACGACGAAGAGGATGAAGACTTTGTTGAAGGTCAAGAAGAGGAGTCAGATGAGATTTTTGATGACGATGAGGGTATGGAATCAGATGAATCAGATACCGATTATACTAAATTCGATAAAGACTGGGGTCTCATCGAAGAAGAAAATACCACAGGCATTGATTTTGCAACTATACCACCTTCATACGTTTTATCCAATGAAGTGGCTGAAATGACAGCATGGTGTTGGAAGGTTAGATCTGATATCCAATCGTTAATTTTCCCAGATGAAATCACCAAGTTAAAGGATATCAAACGTAAGGAGTTAGCCTTGGAAGTCAAGAGAAGATTAAAGGAAGAAGCTCTGAAACTCAAAAACAAGTCAGCTGCAACCCAGGTGTCAGCTCCATCAACTGGACCAGATGACAATGCGGATGGAGAAGAAGAAGCGTCTGACGTAAATGAATCAGTCAAGGAAGAAAAACAAGAAGAAAGTTCATTACCACCATTGAATTACCGTTCTATCAAAAAATCACTGGAGCCTATCATTACCAACATAATTGCTTCAGATATTTCGAAATCAGTTTTGCGCACTTCCGGGCTATCTAAGGTTATTTCTATTTTGATCAAGACACCTGAGCTAGAAACCAGTTTACAAGGAAAGTTACAAGAATGGTGGAAAAACACATTTGGATTTGAGCTTGACCAAGACGAACGTTGGTCGGTTACATTTACTAACGCCATGCACGAGGCTGAAGAGCAACAGAGAAGAGACATCGAAGAAGAAAAAAGGAGGAAAAGAAGAGAAGAGAGAAGACTCAACACCCCCTCCACAATTAATGAGGCTGCTACTGCGTCACCTGTTCCTGAAGCTGTTAAGACAGACACAGCTGAAATTTCTGCTGTGTAGTTTAGTGTATGTTCTGTGTATAAACTGTAATATATATTTTGATAAGGAAACTTAATGAGCGTTTTTTGTTCACGTGACTTGACCGTTTATTTTTCGGCACGATAGCGGCATTTCCCGTTTGAGATAACAAAAAAATCGGAACTTGGCATTTTATTGTCGGCTAGCAGAAGCGTACATAGTCACTCTTCATTTACTCCTTCTTTTCTCTTAACGCAATAACAATGTCTACAGAGCCTCTTGTAACCTCCAAGAGTCCACTTTTAGGCTATGCTTCCACTTCACTTCCTGGTGTAGTTGCAGAGGAAGTTTTGGAATCTACTGTTGAATATGCTCCAGAGCAGGATCCTGAACAGGGTGAAGATGAATTAGGTCCCTATGGGGGTTATTTGCTACCAAGGGCCCAGTTAGCTGCTGTGTTGATCCCAATCTACTTTTTGGTCTTTTTAGCTTCACTTGATGCTACAATTTTATCCACCTTGATGACCGACATTGCCAGTGATTTGAACGGTATTCCATACATTTCATGGATTGTTACTGCCTATTTGTTGTCAACTTCTATTGTTCAACCTTTGGGTAAGTTGAGTGATATTTTTGGTAGAAAGCCTTCTTTCTTATTATGCATTGCCGTTTTCACTATTGGTTGCTTGCAATGTGCCACAGCTAACTCTGTTGCAAGTTTCACCAGTGGTAGATTTTTATCTGGGTTTGCAGCTGGTTTAAATTCTTTAAGTTCTATCACATCTAGTGATTTGGTTCCTTTAAGAGCTAGAGGTGTTTTCCAAGGGCTAGGGAATATTTTCTTTGCCACTGGTTCTGCTGTGGGTGGTATTGCCGGTGGTTGGATTGCTCAAAACTGGGGATGGAGAATGGCATTCTGGTGTCAAGTTCCTATTGGGGTTGCTTGTTTTGCAATCATCTATTTCACTTTAAACTTACCAGTTTTACCTCATGAAGTTGCCTTAAAGGACGTTTCGTTAAGCGACAAATTGAAAAAGATTGACACTTATGGTATTCTTTTGGTTGCGTTCAATTTGTTGATTTTCATTATCTTGACCTCTTCAGAGTTGAATAACGTGCAGTTCTTTTCTTTGATTGCTATCTTGATGGGTGGTGTTTACACTTTATGGCAGGTTGAAGCTAAGCATGAATATGCCATTATTCCTATTGAATTGATGACTAACAGATCCGTTTTGGGTTCTGCATTGGCCAACTGGTTTGGTACAATGTACTCGTACGTCTTGATGTATTATTTCCCAGTTTATTTAACAACCGTTAGAGGCTTGGCTACTGGTGATGTTGGTATTAGAAGTGTTCCAAATATTGTTATCGGATCTTGTGCTTCTATTGGCTCTGGGTTTTACATGAAATGGACAGGTAAATATAAGGCCTTCTCCATTTTTGTTCAAGTCATTGGTACTTTAGGCTTAGTTCACCTGCTTATGGAAACAAGACCAGGCCATTCTATTCTCTTTATTGAAGAGTACTTCCTAACCACTATGCCAATGTTTGCTTATGCTTCGATGTTAACTGTCACCTTGTTGTCATTGATTGCCGCTGTGCCTGTTGAATACCAGTCCTCTGTTACCTCTTTGCAATATGCCTTCAGAAGTATGGGTTCCACATTAGGTACTTCTTTCTCTTCATATCTTTTCACTAGTTCTTTGGAAAGTAAATTGAATTCTTCATTAACAGCTGCTAAACCAGAAGATGTTAGTACCAAAGTGTTGCAAAAGGTTATTGATGCCGCTTTACATGATGCCAGATACATCAGATCCCCAGAGGCACCAAAATGGGCCGTTGAGCCTATGATTGGGTCTTATGCTTTCTCCTGTTGGAGCTCTTATTGCTTTTCCTTATTTGGCTGCATAGCCTGTTTGGTTTGTATCTGCATGATTAAGGAAAACAAGTTACATACGAGTGTTAACAGAAAATAAACAATAAATATACAAATAAGTTTTTATAAATACCTAACTATTCACTGAAGTTTAAAAAAGATTATTATGTGTATATAAAATAGTGACCATTTTTGTTATTCATGAGCACTTTGAGGTATCTTAATCATTTTAACTTTTTAAGAGCAAATTCTAACATCTTTTTCTCATTCATTAAAATAGTATAGATGGCTTTTCTATTTGAAGTCCCCTTTTTGGCCAATCTCTTTAGCTCACCAGGTTTGTTTTTATCATTATAGCCTTTTAACTTCATGTCAATTAATTGTTTCAAAAATTCGTTAGATTTCTTGTTGGATTCCAAAATTAACTTCTTTTCAACAAACGCACCTGCATAGCCGGGAGCAGACATTAATTCTTCGTCTTCAAATGCTTCTAATAATTCCTGGAAGACTGGACCTTCACAGGTAAACAATGTAGCAACAGCAATAGCAAATCCATTAAAATGACCTGGAAAGCCCAATTTACAGTCTTCCATCCACTGATACTCATCATCTTCATCTTCTTCACAATCGCTATCATCACAATCGCTATCATCACAACAACCACCAGCGTGTTCATGTTCATGTTCATGACCACAATCTGCATCACCACAAGCACCATGGCCATCACTGTGCTCATGACCATGTCCTTCTTTTTCTTCTTCTTCACAACCCTCACAATCATCGTCATCACAACAGCCTTGCTCTTCTTCTTGCTGAATTTCAATGTAAGTTTGCAATTCTCCATAACCATGAGAGACCCACCAATTCAGTCTGCCCATCAATTCCTTAGAGTGCTCATCATCATTTTCGTCAATGTTCTGAACCAATGATTGCACATACTGAGAGATTTCTGGTCCCATTGTCAGGACGTCATTAGGGTTTGCTTCAACAGCAAATCCATATTTAAGTAGTAATTCGGCATTAGATAAATCCCCATAAGTGTTGAAGACTTCTTCACCCTTTTTGACCTTACGCACAAGGACAATATCGCAACAGTCATCAGGATTCAAGTAAGATTCTGCAATCACAGGATCCAGATCTGGGTCGAATGCGTTATCTTCAGAATCAGAATCCGCATCCGACTGCTCAGCAAGCTCAGCCTCAACTTGTTGGACGTAATCCATGGTAATTTCAGTCAATTGATCAATAGTTTTGTCAATCTCTTCATCGTCTTCATCTTCTGAAGACTGGTTGTGACCACACTCATCTTTGCCACAGTCTTGACAAACCCCACCTAGGGTGACAAAATGAGCATGTTCTTCTTGGTAAGCATTATGGTTGAACAAGTCTGCACCGGGAACTAAAGCTAGGTCTCTGAAGTTATCGACATCAAAAGCTCTAGAGGTGACAGCTAAGAACAATGCAGCAAACTGTTTGAATTTGAGCTCATCAAACTCACCTGCAAACTCTTCCTCTTCCTCACCCTCATTGCCTGGCGGTAAGGTATTTTGCAGGAGGTAAGGCATTGGCAATTGGACAGACCTATTGACTCTCATGGCAAATGTGATTGCAACGGCGTAATGGTATCTTAATTCATTGTCATCCAAACCATCCATCATTTCCACCTCTGTGCCCTGTAACAAGTCGATGTCCTTGCTTGGCCATAAAGGAACCGGTAAAATGTACTTTTCGTTTTTACCCCCAGCGTTGGTGTCCGGTCTGTTCAAGTGGGTGATATTAATTTTTGAGTCGGTAGTGTGATTGATAGACTTGAGATAGCCAAACCAAGGAGACTTTTCCTGCAATTCGATTTCGTAGATCACCGCCAGCATAAGGGCATCGATACCGTCCAATTCTTCGTCAACAAGCAAGTTGGCGATGGAGCAGTTTTTCCCGTTGATCGTCATGCATTTATCCACACGGAAAAGCAAATAAGGCTCATGTGGGTCTTTTGTCTTGGCAGGATCCATGTTGGTTCTTGCGAAAACACCCAGACCTGAGCCTTCCGAAGCAGCTTTGACCGTGAGACTGCTGGAGTTAAAATAACACTTATTGTTAGCGTCTTGAAACCATTCCAAAAGTTCGTTGGCGTTTACTGTGGTAGCCATCTTGGGGGTTCGGCAAGTGCGTGAAGAGCTATATAAGATCTATCTGAAAAAAATTTTTTTAGGAGTTTAGTCTTTATCGCAATAAACACTTGGAGGTAAAAAAAATTGAAATTTGTGCGCGAAGTGATTTTATTTTTTGGCCCAGATTGCAAAGTGTCTCATTTTGTGACGGCCCTAACTACTGTGGCCAAGTGTTGACGGAAATTTTTCAAAGCTTTCCAGTTCTTTACTTAGCTTCCTACAACTTTCCTACCGATGCAAGCCCCTGTTGTTTACTTGAACACACAGACCCAGCGTCAGTCAGGCCGTGAGGCGCAGATTCAGAACACTACTGCGGCTAAGGCGGTTGCAGACGTCATTCGTACGTGTTTAGGACCAAAGGCCATGTTGAAGATGTTGTTGGACCCAATGGGTGGCATTGTGATCACTAACGACGGCCATGCTATTCTCAGAGAAATCGATGTCTCACATCCAGCAGCCAAGGCTATGATCGAATTAGCCAGAACGCAAGACGAGGAAGTTGGTGACGGGACAACGTCGGTTATCATCCTAGCAGGTGAGATCCTCGCTCAGGCGTTCCCGTACATCGAAAGAAACATCCATCCGGTGGTGATCATCCAGGCCTTGAAACAGGCTTTGAAGGATGCGTTGGATGTCATTCACGAGGTGTCGAGACCAGTGGACTTGACCAACGATGAGGCCCTCATCAGCTTGATCTCTGCGTCCATCGGTACTAAGTACGTTTCCAAATGGTCAGACCTGATGTGCAACTTGTCTTTGAAGGCCATCAAGACCGTTCTGATCCAGAATGGCGATTACAAGGAAATTGACATCAAAAGGTATGTCCGTATCGAAAAAATCCCTGGTGGCGAGATCGAAGATTCAGAGGTGCTAGACGGTATCTGTCTTAACAAGGACGTTGTCCATCCAAAGATGAAGAGAAACATCGAAAACCCAAGGGTGATCCTACTGGATTGCCCGCTCGAATACAAGAAGGGTGAATCGCAGACCAACGTGGAAATCACCAACGAGTCAGACTGGAGTAGACTCTTGGAAATCGAAGAGGAACAAGTCAAGATCATGTGTGAGCAGATTTTGGAGTTCAAACCAGATGTTGTCATTACCGAGAAGGGTGTGTCTGACTTGGCTCAGCACTACCTCTTGAAGGGCGGCTGTACGGCTTTGAGAAGAGTGAAGAAGTCCGACAACAACAGAATTGCCAGAGCGACAGGTGCCACCATTGTGAACCGGGTTGAAGATTTGAAGGACTCGGATGTCGGTACCAAGTGTGGCCTCTTTGATGTCAGACTCATTGGTGATGAATATTATACATACATGGTCAAGTGTAGCGAACCAAGAGCATGCACCATCATCCTCAGAGGTCCTTCCAAGGACATCTTGAACGAGATTGAAAGAAACCTCCAGGATGCTATGGCTGTCACCAGAAATGTTTTCTTTGAGCCTTCGCTCTCTCCAGGTGGTGGTGCCACCGAGATGGCTGTGGCCGTTAAACTCTCTGAGAAGGCCAAGTCTATTGAAGGTGTTCAACAGTGGCCATACCAGGCTGTCGCTGATGCCTTTGAGGTGATCCCAAGAACCCTCATCCAAAACTGTGGAGGGAACACTATCAGAATCCTGTCGCAATTGAGAGCCAAGCACGCCCTTGGTGAACACACTTGGGGTGTTGACGGCGAGGCCGGTAAGATTGTTGACATGAACGAATATGGTATCTGGGAACCGGAAGTCATCAAGCAGCAGTCAGCCAAGACTGCCATCGAGTCCGCCTGTATGTTGCTCAGAGTGGACGATATTGTCAGCGGTGTGCGTACGACCACCGTTTGAGGTTTGTATAGAGTAAGTAACCACCGTAATAGCCAATGCAAAACAGAACTCTTATTTAGCATGCTGAGCTTGCTGAGCAAAGAAGTGAAATAAGAGGAAAATGCCCCTTTATAGGGGCATTTTCTTTTGTTTTTTCGAAACAACGGTCCATTACAAAGTCACCCGTGTTACTGTATGTAAAACAGCAGATTATTGACACAAAACAGGCCAATGGGCGATTTTACCTTGTTTCACTGTAGATCCTTTACATTTTGATTTACAGTTTCGCCCTGCATTTTAAGGAGGTTAAACAAAAATATTGATTTCATACCTGTGAGACGATTGATCTCTTATTTGCTTACAATTGATGCCAGACTCAGAGAAGCCTAGAACGGGCGCTGACGCGTCGGAGTCACGTGCACGTGCCCAGAGTGATTCTACGAGAAGTTCGAGGGCGGAAAAGCGCATGGGTAGGTTTTTTAAGCCGCCTAACAGTGGCGATCAGCAACAGCATCAAGAGGCCCAGCAGTCGCAATCGCAGCAATTTCCAGCGCAACCGCAGTCCCAGCAAGACCTGTCGACTAAGGCGGCTCCGCACAGAGTTGTCATGGGTCACCATGCTCGTACGGTGAGCGACCAGGGCCACAGTTTGGGAGTTTTGCAGCAATCAAGCCAACACAAACTGCAACAACAGCAGCAACTGCAACAGAACCCAAGCAGCAAACCAAAGAAAAGCTCGAGGAACAGAGTTAACACTCTTTCCACGCTCGTTGAACGCGAATCGGCAGAGAACAGAGACATCCCCCTGAAGGAACTAATACTCCTTTCACACAGATTCAAGCTTTTTTTTGACAGGTTGATTGCAGTTACGGGCACATTACAAATGGATGAGGAGCCTAATTTCAAGTCTCTGACCGCGTTTCTTTCAGTGTTAGAAACAGCAGAGAAGAAGTTACTAGTTAGTCAAGTAGATCAAGATGTCTCGGGCCATTTGGCCCTGTGTATTGTCCAATGTATGAAAGATTTAAGATTATTTTTACAAAATTTCAAAGTGACACTCATCAGCACCAAAAGCTTTGGCAAGAATGGTGATATGGTGTTGAAAACAACTTATTTTGCCATTTTCCCATTGTTTGCTGAGATCGTCGGCATTGCCAAAATGGTCATTCCTTTGACAAAGAGTATCAAGGGACCATCTAGAAAGCGTCTTGCTGCAATGAAGAAACAACAGAAACTTAAACAGAAGCACTTTCTGAAAATTGAGCAAGCTAAAAAGAAGCAGTCTGCTCAAAAAAGGCAACAGCAACAGAAGCTCAAACAAGAACAGCAGTTACAGAAACTCAAACAAATCAAACACGAGAAACTTCAACAACAGCAACAGCAAGAGCAACAGCTCAAACTAAAGCAACAACTGCAACAGCAGTCTACACAATCGGCTCCTGTTTTAAAGCGCAACAACACCCAGCTCAGCACGGTCTCCTCACCATTGTCTTTCCAAGCAATCTCTAGAACCAGATCCTTGTCATCAAATCAGAGACCTTCGCAACTGTCATTACACAACTCTCAACATCAACTTTTACAGCCGGGAAAGTCTTCCACATCAACCGCATCAGCTAGACCTAGCAAACCCTCACCATTGCCAACCCAAAAGCCACCAACTGCTCAACAATACCCACAGTCTGGCAAACTTAAGCCTTCATTGTCTATATCTAGGGTTCCTGCACCTAACCCGACAGGTTCAACCCAATCACTGGCAATGAGAACTCCAAGTAGATCTATTAGCGCAACAATTATGAGAGGTGAATCCGATTTGTCGCTACACCAGACTGCGTTAGCTGGTACATCAACTCCTGTCACGGCAACAGGTGATCCTTCCTCTTCCGGTAGTGACCAGTTAATTGGTGATGAGAGACTAATCGAAACAATATCACATACGATCCAAGCTGCTCAAGTTGTCTTTTCACAAGTTAACTCAGCTATATCAAAAAGTGCCATTTCTCAAGCGCAGCAAGATCACCGTGGTGATGAAAAAACTACCAATGCAGCTGGTGAACCACTGGATCACATAGCTCACAAGGTTAAGGAGCTGACAAGTCATTGTGTTAATTCCATGGAAAAAACACGGAGACTCAAAATGACTTTACACACTTTCAAGCAAAAGCCAGCTAATTTAAAACAAGAAGAAGTTCAACAATCACTTTATGAATCTACTAATATGTTTTTGAAATCCATTATCCAAATCCTGGCTGCCACCAAGGGTGCCATTGAAGATTTACCTGCTTTGAATGAAGTAAGGTCATCTCTGAGTATTTTAACTAGAGCTACGAAGGAATTGACAATCAAATTGGAAACTTCCTCCTTGAAAAATTCAATCAATCCATCAAGCATGGTAGAGCAGCCTCCTTTGAGTTCTATTCCATCAATGTCAACATTTCATGGTAATGGTCCATTATCAGCTGTCATCACATCTAATACTTCATTACCGTTTGATGTGAGTGGTAGTGGTAACTACCCTATGTCTGCAGGTGTAATAAATAATTTCCCCGGTGGCGGTAATAGCAATACTAGCGGTTTGTCTACTGCCCATTTGCCGCCAAGAAGATCTGTTTCAACAAGAGTAGTGTCCCAGCCTAATTTGACGTCATCTTCTTCATCCGCAGCATTAGCTGCTTCCAATACCGCTGCTTCTACGCCTCTACCATTGGGAACACCACTGGGGACTGGACAAACAACTGGCGGCACTTCAAGTTCCATTAGAATTAATCAACAAAGGCAAGATATTCTGGAAAAGAACAATGTTTCAATTGATTCAATGCAACAACATATTAAATCTCTGCAAATTCAAACTAATAAAGAGCCTTTAGCAACTCCACTGTCAGTTACCACTCCATTGATTGCTAGTTTAGGTACTACAGCAGCTAGTGCGGTATTACCTATCACTTCTCCTTTAAAATCAATGGATAATGTAAGTGGCGGTAGTAGTACGCATATGCCTCAATCCAATTCAAATAACAACATTAATGCAATTTTAAAGCAACAGCAACAGCAACAGCAACAAAATGCACCTGCCGGTTTGAACGTTCCGAAACAGCTTACACCAAAACATGTGGAAACTAATCCCTTCGATAAGATTTTCAATAATGGTAGATAGTGACACCATTGAACCGGTTTAGCTGATCGGACAGCTTTTATTTATTTATCTTTTCAGTAATTAGTTAGCGTAATATTCATTGAATTTTGACAATATCGGTTTGCATCGAGTGTTTAAAACCAATATTCGTGAAGGTTGAATATTAACATAGACATTGCGTTTCAGCAGTAACCTTCAGAATTTTGAGTTAAATGCTAGCCAAACCTAACTTCCTGCACTGAAGCATTGTTATATATAAGATAAATATTTAGTAAACACACAAACATACAAAAACTATTAATTGTAGTTGATTAGGAAAAGTATTTGAAGTTACTTTCTAACAATCGTTTTCATTCTACCTAATAATGTTTTCTTTCTTCCTAAATCGCCAGATGCCTCCTTTTCGCGTTGTGTCTTTTCAGCAACTGGTGCACCATCCATGAATGTAGTAGCCCCTAACCCGGCAGATTCTTCACCCACCAGCCTCTTTCCATTTGTTAAATCTAATTGAGAAATTCTTGCCTTTTGAAGGGCACCGGCCATGGTATCCACCGAATCCCTGCTACCCGGAGTGACTTCTCTGTTCATTAGCATGTTAGACGAGCTGTTATTGCTATGTGCCATAGCAGCACCAGCACGGCCATTATGAGCAGCAGAATCCACACCAAACATCATGTTGTACTGATCATCTTTAGTGACGTTAGGTTGAACACCTTTAATGGAATTGTTAGGTCCATCTGCAGGAAAGGCGGCCACAGGAGCAACTTTTGTACTCTTATTCCTCTGGGGGGTACATGCATCGAAAGGACCATCGTGGTGGAATTTCGCACCACCGAAAAAGCCTGTAACATCTAATCTATCAATTGTATCCACTTGTTTTGACTTTTCTTGAACGAACCTTCTGCTGCGGTGCGAACGTCTATGTGAGGAGGTACCATGGGAGTGCGACTGCGATCTGTGTGGTCTGTCGCCATCCTCACGATGTTCTCTGGAAGAACGGTGGCTTCTGTGCTGGCCATGCTGAGCATGATCCCTATTTGACCTTTTGCCAAAATCCAAATTGTCACCGGTAGATTTAGATCTGATTCTGCCCTCTTTGGACCCTCTGTTAGACCCATTTGGGGCTGGAGGCGGTTGACGGAGATTTTCTGGGAACGGATTTTCGTCAATTTCCTCTACGGAGACACGGTTAGGGTTCTTCTCGTCGCTGGAATAGTCTCTTTGCTTAGTTTTAGGAACAACGTCGTGGTAAGCTGGCGGAGGCGCCTCCTTTTCTGGTTTATTAGGACGTGAGAAGGGGTTTGAGGAGCTTCTTTGCCCATTCTGGGCCGTATGCGGGACAAAGTCCAGCTCATCGCCCGCCTCAAAGGAGCGCGCATCGCTGGAGTCGTCTTCCAGTTGCTGTTCGCGGGCTCTGCGGTCGAGCCACGCGGCGTATTCCTGGTCCTCCTGGGGCGACTCGAGGTTCGAGCGCGAGCGGTTGCGCTGCTCGTCCGCCAATAACGCCTGTCTGAACGGATTGTTAAGACTTATGCGGCGCGCGGAGCCGCCGGATGCCTGCGAGTTGTTCTGGTGCGTGTACATCTCGTCTTGCTGTTTTCGTTAAAGGAAGAGAAGAACGAAAGTGTCCATTCCATTAACAAGCAGAAAAAAACAATTATTACATAATCCAGTGGCTTTTTTTAATTAAATAATGTGCTCAGCATGCATTATCGGTTTTATTCAAATTTTCCATCTAACTTGCTATTACGAGTATATACAGGAAAGCAGGCGTCTTCAGCTGCTGGACTTTTGCTCGCGAGACTTCTTGGCTGCCTCTGTGATGGTCTCCAGCGTGCTTTGTTTGAGCTCCTCCTGAGCAGCCTGGATCAGCGCTAGATTATCCAACTCGCCAGATCTGGCATCAGACACAATTCGCTTGACAGTCTCGATCTGTTTTTCGAACTCGGGCTTGGAGTCAATGTATTGGGACCACTGTTTCAAGGCCTGTTCAGCGTCAAAAGCTAGCAATTCCAAATTGTTGACATGTTTCAAGTAGGCCATTCTGTTGGCATCGGTTTTACTCTGATCTTCACTCTGTTTGACCATGTCATCAATCTCCTGCTTGGACATACCGGTTTTACCGAAGACCGTAATACTGGACTGTTTTCCAGTCTCCTTGTCTTTGGCACTGACCTTGATGATCCCGTCGGCATCAATATCAAACATCACCTCAATCTGCGGTTGGCCCTTAGGTAACGGCGGGATGTCGGTCAATTTGAACTTGCCAATAAGCTTGTTATCAGAAACCAACGCTCTTTCACCCTGATAGACATTGACCTCAATGGAGTTTTGTCCATCAACAGCGGTGGAGTACATCTGTTTCAATTGACATGGGATTGTGGTGTTTCTTGGAATCAATTTGGAGAATAACCCTCCGTATGTTTCAATACCCAAGGTTAACGGCGTAACGTCTAACAAGAGAACATCCTTCACCTCACCGGACAAGACGGCCCCTTGAATGGCTGCTCCTAGCGCAACAGCCTCATCCGGGTTAACCTCTGTATTGACTTCCTTCGACCCAAAGAATTCACTGACAATCTTCCTGATTTTTGGCATTCTTGTCATACCACCAACTAAGATCACTTCATCAATGTCACTTGCTTCCAACTCGGCATCACTTAGTGCCTTTTTTAGCGGACCAATGGTTCTTTCTATCAATGGCATGGACATTTCATCCAATTGATCTTCGCTCAGTTCAATACTTATGCTTTTATCCGCAGTTATGAATGGTAGTTCGATTTTAGTATGCTTAACATGGCTTAATTCAATTTTGGCCTTTTCGGCAGCCTCTCTAATTCTTTGTAATGGAATCATATCACCAGATTGAGAAGATACTTCTTTCAAATCAATTCCCTCCTTCAACTTAAATTGATTTAATATCCATTCAACTAACAGATTGTCAAAATCCTCCCCACCCAAATGGGTATCACCGTTTGTGCTTCGAACTTCAAAAACACCATCTTCGATGTCCAATATACTGATATCAAATGTACCACCACCTAAATCATAAACGGCTACTATACCATCCTTAGCTTGCCCATTTTTACCCCCAAGACCGTAAGCCAAGGATGCTGCAGTAGGCTCATTCAAGACTCTAACAACATTCAGACCAACTAATTCACCAGCAGTTTTAGTAGCTTGTCTTTGAGAGTCATTAAAATAAGCAGGAACAGTTACTACTGCGTTTTTAACAGATTCATTCAACGACTTTTCTGCGATGTTCTTCATCTCTTTCAAGATCAATCCGCCAATTTGCTCTGGGGAATATTTAACATCTTCACCAATACCTTGGGTTTGAACCCATGCATCACCATTATCACCTTCTACAATACCGTAAGTCACCCCCTGTGCATCCTTTTTGACTTCATCCGTGGCAAATTTTCTGCCAATTAGTCTCTTTGTGGAATAGAAGGTATTCTCAGGGTTGATCATCCATTGTCTCTTTGCCTTCTCACCAATCAAAACATCTCCCTGTTTATTGAAAGCAACAAAGGATGGTGTAGTTCGTTGTCCATCGGCATTCTCTATTATTTCAGCGGATGATTCTCCACCCGATTGAACTATTGCCACTGCAGAATTCGTTGTACCTAAATCAATCCCAATGACAAGCGGTGGGGCCTTTGCAGTAGTGACTGAGGCATAACCAGCTACAAATTTAGACAATCTTTTTGCTGTAAATCGCGTGCTCCTCGTACAAAGCATCTTGTATGAAAACTTCTATTTCAATTAAGTTACTTGATGAAAGTTCGGAGTTGAATCATATAAGAAAAATTTAAGGCCTTGTCAAGTACCTGGCAAAAAAAGTGATTACGTAATGAGTTTGATTAAGATGCTCAGCAAATAGGATACTAAGATTATCAAAACTTTTTCTAATATTATCTACAAACAGTACAGAACAAACCATACCACAACTACTCATCATCATCGGTGTCATCATCTTCTTCTGAAGATTCATCGTCTGACAATTCAACTCCCAACTCCAATAACTTTTCTCTATACTTATCGTTTTTGTCATTAGCTGCAACCCACAACTCTAATGCTTCGTCTAAATCGCCCTTGGCAACCATATCGTCCATATCAACCAATTTGGCCTTTTGGGTGTCAATTATTTCATCCTTGGCTTTCAACTGCGCTAGCAATTTGGCAACTTGAGTCTCCAAATCAGCTGTCTTAGATCCGCTGGCATTCATGGCAGATAATTTACTTTCCAAATCAGCGTTAGCGCTTTTCAATATAGTCAATTCAGCTTCTAATTTATGATTAGAGGCCTTGGATTCAGTTTGAAGTTCATCAAGTGATTTCTCTAAGATTTCATTGGTTTTCTTTAAATCATTATGACTAGCAGTATTATTAGCTAACGTTTCAGAATGGTCCTTTTCCATTTTCTGAAGCTGGGTAGTCATAGAGCTTAATTGAGAGTTCAATTTTTTGATTTCCGCACTCAGTTTAGAATCGTTAACATCCTTATCGTTAGTCAAATCGTTAAATTTCTTAGAAACTTCATTGTGTCTAGAATTAATGACATCTACCTCCTTCTCCAATTGAGCCTTTTCCTGCTGTAACCTCTTGATTAATTCATCAGATTTATCAGCAGATAATTTGGAATGCTTTTCATACTGATCTAACTTAGATTTAAGCTCAGAACAATCGGAAATACTAACATTTAATTTGGATCTTAACTCTTCAATTATTTGATCGGATTTACTAGCCGATAATTTAATTGCTTCTGTTTCTACCAACTTAGCATTTAGTTGCAAACAATCAGACGCAGAAATTTTCAACTGAGATTCCAAACTTTTGATTTTGTCAGAGGATTCATCGGATTTTAAGTTCAGTTCAGCGATTTCCTCCTGTTTGGCATTTAACGACTTTTGCAACTTATCAACAGCTGCAAGGGAGCTTTGATGCTCCTTTTCAGCATCAACAAGACTAGATTCCAATATTTTCTTTGATTCCTTCAAAGTTTCCAATTCACCCTTCAAATGTATTAAGTGTTTCTCCGACTTACCGATTTGGCTACTATTCGAGCTCAATAAAGATTTCAAATGCTCAATTTCTTCCTTCTTATCACCTATTGACTTTTCATAATCGCCCTTCAGAACGCTCATCTTTTCATTATGCCTCATAATCAAATCTTCTTGCTTCTTTGTTTTTTCAGATAATGATGATTCCAATGAACTGATAATCGCCTCCAATTTAGTAATGGATCCGGTTTTGCCAGCAGTATCTTCATCAGCTGTAACCAACTCCATTTTCAATGATTCAATATCCTTTTCAAGTTGGGCTTTATCAGATTTTAGCTCAGCTATAGTCGTTTGATGTTCATCGTTTGTTTGAGTATGCTTATTGACTTGTTCATTCAGAGATTTAGCTTCCTTTAATAGCTTAGAATTCTCATCAGCCAAAGTGTTGTTAGTCTTTTCAATTTTAGCCAATTCAAACTTGATGCTAGTTAACTTATTTTCCAGTTCCATTTTTTTAGCAGCTTCATCTTTGACGAACTCGTCCATTTCAGTAATTTTTTCTAGTAATTGTTTATTATCAGCGTTTAAGGATTGTTTTTCATTAGCATGTAAAATTTCTAAATCAGAAATGCTCTTTTGTAAATTAAAAACTTTATCAGAATATTCTTTCAATTGAGATTCTGAGTTTTGTGTTAATAATTGACGTTCTGTATCAAGCTCTTTAGTTTTACGAAGTAAATCACTTTCAAGCTTTCTGATAGAAGTTTCTTTTTGCTTAATATCTTCCACAAGTTTATTCTTTTCCGCAGTCATAGACTTAGTTGTCTTCTCAGCGTCAGATTTATTAGATACTAGTTCAGATTGGAGTTTTTCTAATTGTTTAGTCTTTTCAAGAGAGTCATTATAAGATTTCTCCAATTCAGCCTTCATCTCAACCAGTTGTCCTTTGATTTCACCTTCAGAAGATCCCAATGATGTCAATTTAGTTGATAGTGATTCAACTTGGGCAGTTAACTCAGAATTCTTCTTTATAGCCAAAGCGAAATCTTTTTCCTTTTCTTCATAATTAGATGAAATCATTCCAAATGAAGCTTCTAAGGACTTCTTTTCTTCTTGCAGAGCTTTCAAATCCTCTTCCAACTTACCATTAGCCAGGTTCATGCCTTCCTTTTCAGTGGTTAATTGAGAAATTTGATCATGGAATTCACCGTTTGACTCCTTAAGGTTATCAATTTGAGTATTCAATTTAGTAATTTCTTCTTTCAAAGAATTATGTTTCGTTAAATATTCGGCAAGTTCCTTCTCCTTAGCCTTGATTTGCATGTTGAGTAGTTCTATGTTTTCACTGGTGGACTTATTGGATGATTCCAATTCAGAATTCAAATTATCAATCAAAGTCTTCTGACCATCTAGTTGAGAATTGAGAGATTTAACCAGTGATTCTTTTTGTGAAGATAAATCCCTTACTTGTTTTTGTAAACCCTCTTTTTCCTTAGTCAAGTTTGTCACATTGCCTTCAACCATTTGAAGCTTGCTTTGTAACTGTCTAATTTCTTCTGCAGATGCAATGTTATTTTGTTTCAATTGTGAGCTCAAGTCATCTTTTTCAATTACCAAAGCGTCAATTTTCTTTTGATAATTATCCAATTGGCTATTTAGTTTTAGTGATTTGGATTCATGTTCTTTCACTAAACTTGTTAGTTGAGCCTTCAATGAAAGCTTAACTCCTTCGGCGTCAGATAACTCTGAAGAATATTTTTCTTTCAAACCTTCAATCTCAGAGTGTAGGGCAATTTTTTCTTTATTTGATAGTTCTAACGATTTGGAAAGTTCAGATAGCTTCATTTCTTGTGCTTTTATCAATTCATTGGATTTATAAAGTTTTTCATTCAGTAATTGTATCTCTGTATTGGAATTTTTTTCCAGAGCAGCTAGTTTTTCATTTAGTTTCTTTGAGGTGGTTTCGCTATCATTAATTTTTTGCTTAAAAACACTAATTTCAGATTCTAAGTCTTTAATTTGGGTTTTTAATCTTTGAACTTCAACTAGACCAGATTCTGTGTTGGATTTCAATTGTGACTTCATTTCAGCAATGATAGCTTCTTTTTCCTTAGATGAATCAACATATGATTTGATCTGTTTCATTTGGTCATTCAACTTACTAGACACCGCAAGTTTGGTCTTCTCCAGGGTTTCAATTTCTTTCTGGGACTTTTTCAAGTCCGACTCATACTTAGATTTAACTGATTCTAATTTATTCAAATGATCCTCGGAGGCAGTTTCGATTTCATCATTTAATTTGGAAATTTCAGCCGTTAGGTTCTGAATATTTTGTCTCTCTTCAGCTGATCTGGATTCAAATTTGGCAACTTCAGTTTTCAAAGTAGACTGAACTGAAACTAGCGAGTTTTTTAGTTCAGCGTTATCCTTTTCTGATAACTGTAGCTTGGTTTTCAGTGCATTGATTTCCTCAATTAAAGAGTCAGTTTGGGACTTATAAGAAATTTCTTTATCGGATAACTTTTTCTGTAAATCAGAATTTTGAGATTCCAATTCTTCAAAAGATCTAGTCATAGCCGCTAAATCAGATAACAGCTTTTCAATTTGATTCTTAAATTTGGTTTCCGAATCTTCAAAAACCTTCTGATTAGATTTTGCATTTGAAATAGCATCTTCCAATAATAAATCAGTTTCATCCAACTTCTTTTTCAATACAGCAATTTCACTTTGCTTAGAAAGTTCTAATTTTTGTTGAGCGTCATTATAAACAGCCAGCTCTTTCACTTTCCCATCTAAAGTTTGTTCAACTTTTTTTAGCTCTTCGCTTAAAGACTTGAATTCAATTTCATGCTGTGATCTCAAAGCCGTTAAATCATCAATGGTTTTGGTAAAACTTTGAACTTTTTCAGAATGAGATTGTTTCAATACTTCAAGGTCATTAGCCAATTTTTCAATTTCAACATGCTTCGTATCAATCTGTTTTTGATGTGCAGTTTTCAATTCCAAGTGCTCAGTTTGGAAATTTTCTAATGATTTTTGAGTTTCGAACAAAGTTTTTTCCAATTCAGCCAATTTATCATTTTTCTGTTCAATTTCATTTTCCAAATTGTTTCTAGATTCAAGAGTGGAACTCTCAAGTTTCTTTAATGAGTCTTGTAATTTGGAAATTTCAGAATTTAACGCCTTTTCAGAAACATCCGATTTTTTAGTCAATTCTTTAAGTTGAAGCAGAGATTGCGATTTATCGTTTTCTAATTGAATCTTCTCCTTTTCTAAAGCATCAAGTAGAGTCTTTAGTTGAGCAATTTCCATCTTCTTCGATTGTTGTAATTCATCTAACTGGGTATTTAGTTGTTTATTTTCATCAGTCTTTTCTGTTAACAGAGAGGTGGCGTTCTGTATTTTGAGACTTAAATCCTTGGTAAGATCATCAGAAGATAGTTTAGAAGCCTCTAGTTGATTACAAAGTTCATCCTTTTCTAAAATAACCTTTTCAAGTTTGGATTGAATATCCTTTTTGTCAGATTCTAACTCAGCTAGAGAACTTTCTTTTGATTGAATCAAAGATTGTAATTCAACTGCTTTAGAATTAGTAGTCTTCAAAAATTTTTCTAACTCAGCCTTAGAAAGGTTTGTTTCTTTTAATTGATCATTCAATTTGCTAATTTCCAAAGTAGACTGTTCTTGCAAAGTTTTCAACTCTTTCTGGTGAGACTCAGTCAAGGAGTTCTGAAGAGTCTTTAAGTCTTTTAATTCAGATTGTAAAGATTCAATTTTGGTCTCTAATTCTTCGCATCTTTCTTCACTTGCTTCGAAACCTTCAGAGATACTTTCCATATTGGATGACAATTCAATGATTTCATCTTTCAATGCGCTAATTTCTTGATCCTTGGCTTCGGCGGAACTAGAGATAGTTGATATATTGGATTTATAATCATCTAATTCTTTAGAAGTTAATTCTTTCAATGCTAATGCAGACTTTAGTTCTTCTTTCAAATCCTGAATTTGTTTTGTTGAAGTTATTCTCAATTGCTCCAACTCCTTCGTGGATGTTGAGTTTTCCTGTTTCATCTTGTCAATAATTTCAGCAGCAGATCTCAGTTTAGATAAATAATCAACAGTTTTTTTCTCTTCATCTTTAAGTTGTTGCACTTGAGTTCTCAATTTGATGTCAATCTCATTAAAAGATTTTTGGGCTTTAGTCAAATCATTAGTTAGCACAGAAGCTTTCTTCTCTAAAGTTTCAATCTTTAAATCTTTTTCTTTGATTAAACCATTCAAATTGTCTTCAATTTTGGATTTTTCCTTTTGAATTTGAGAAATTTCATTTTCCAGTTTAGAATTTTTTTGTTCTAATTCCTTCTTTTCCTTATTAAAAACCATCAGTTCTCTTCCCATTTTGTTAATACCAGTCTCGGCAGTAACTTTCGCCTTTTCAGTCTCATCAAGTCTAGCCTTTAACTGATCATGGTCTGAAGTCATTTTATTCAACTTACTTTCTAAATCTTTTAGTTTGTTTTGTAACTCTTTAAAGTTAGCATTTAAGGAATCGTTTTCCTTTTTAATGTTATTCAATTCACTATTAGTAGAATTGAATTTTTCCAAAAGGGCAGCTTTCTCTTTTTCTAGTAAAGTGAAATCAGCTGAAATCTTAATATGCTTTTGATTTAATTCGTTTAAATCATTAATTAATTTCTTGATTTCATTCTTTTGATCCAATGAATTATTATTTGAAGATTCTTCTAAGTCTTTATACTTATTGAATAGCTCACTTAATTGACTAGAGACCTCTTCATATGCACTGTAATCTAATTTCAAGGATGGTTCCAAATTAGGATCGCGGCCAAGTGAGCCTAAAAGTCTACTTGAATTATCTTTGATAAAATTAACAAAAATCTCATCGAAGAAAATTTCAGGTAATCCTGTATCATCCTTTTCAGGATTAAACCAAGCTAATGGGTAAAAATCATTAAAATAGGAGGATGTGATGAATTGTTGCATTTTCAAGCTAAATGAATTTGCACTGATAGTTTTAGTTAATAACTGATGTAATTTAATTCTTGGGATTGGTGAAGAAGACCTAGCAAACTCATAAATAATTGAAATCAAAAAAGTGATGATGCTTTGAACTGTTTGACTGTTTGAAGATGTATCCATTAAATAAGACAACAGATCATCAATTAATGTTTTCGATTTTAATAACTCATCCACAATTGAATAATCTTCCCACGATGATAAACATAAAAGGGTCAGATAACCATAAATGATACGAGGATCTTTTTGCTTCAAGGATGAACACATTCCGTTGGAAATACCCAATAATAAACTTAATGGTTCTGAGTTTGAACCTGAAATATTTGTTTCAAGTAAAACCTTTTTACCTTCTTGGTAATCTTGAAAAATGTATACTAATAATGTAGATGCAAACCAAATTTTGTATGGATTGACCAATTGGGTGTTATCCTTATGAACTAAAATTTGGAAAATGTTCAAGTCATCAATTATATCTTCATGTTCACCTTCCAAAGTATTAGCTGGAGTGGTGCTACCATTCAGCTGAGCAGTCGCTTCATCAACAGGCTGTGATTCAATGTTATCAATCTTATCACCATTTTCAAGTGAAGGTTTCTCATCTGTTTCTGATTCTGGCTTTGAGTTGGGTTTTGCTTCTATTGAAACTTCTTTTTCTTTGGACTCATCAAATGGTAATCCGTTTAACCTTTTGAAGAAATAAAGCTGATCATCCAAAAAGGCAGCCTTAGCTTCATTATTAATAAAATAAAAAGAGTTCAATGTTTGCAATGCAGCCATTCTCAAGCTGAACAAATGGACAGAATTGACGTTTATACACCAATTAAGCAAAGCTTGTGTAACTGGCATTAAATTATCATCATATTTTTGAGAATTTGGAGGCAAAGTTGGATCTAAATAAGGAACATCAACTTGTGAAAAAATGAACTGAATATCGTTATTGCCATTGATGATATCGGAAATGGCTAATAACGCTTCGACTCGTATTTGATTTGGGATCCCAAGCAAGAAAGACAATCGAAGTACCAATAGCATTATATCATTATCGACAATTGCCTTTTGAATCGGAGCTAGATCTTGAGTGCCCTTCAAGAGAAACAGTCGGATTGTGTCCAACAAACTCATTAAATTTTGCTGCCTCTGAGAATGCCAATTGAGAGTTGCCGGTTCGATTGTTTGGTTTATCAATTGGGCCAATTTGCTAAAACAGTTGGTCTCGATGAAATATTTCTGATTGATTGAATTGAATTTGAGTAAATTGATAATCAAGGAAAGCGAATCCTGCACGATGATGGAACCATCAATACCGCCTTCGTCGTCAATGATCTGGTACAATTTATCAAACGTGTTTTCGAAGACGACCAACTTCTGAATATTATAATTATCGTTAACAACACCCATTAAAAGCAAGATAGTTTCGTTTCGGATTGGCTCGAAGGGGTCATCTAGCATGGCGCAGATGGTTGAAACGGCCGTGGGTGATTTGAGAATCAAATCCTGCGTTCTGGTTTGTCTTGTCGAAACCAACGCCTGCAACAGTTGCAAAGTGTATATTTTGAGCGGTATATCATCGAACTCGATGAGTTCCAATAACAGCTCGATAGTAGCCAGAGACTGTGTCAGCTCGTCAGAAATCCACAGGGAGAACTGGTCAGGTATCATACTCTGGACTAGAATGCTTGGAGAGGGGTATTTCCCGTTTTTGACTCTTGACTGAGAGCTGATCCAATCTCTCGTCAGGTCGTTGTTGCCTTCGCCACGGATGAACAAGACCAACAACGTCTCCAAAATCGCCTTCGAGATATCCAGATCCATGTTGTCATTGTTCAAGGTTGTCAACAGCTGCTTGAGGCCCTTTGCGATCACGATTTCACGGTACTGTCTGGAGAAGCTTTTGAGAGCCAAGACCGCCGTTCTCCTATCTTCCAAGAGGGTGGCATTGCTCAAACGATCCACAATCGTTGTGATCGAGTCGTCCGCCTCCTTTTCGGTAGAGGTTGTGGGCGAATTGATGTACTTCTGGATCAGTTCCATGTGGTTCAGCAGGCGCAGGCAGAAGAGACTGGATTTCGCGTGTTTAGATCAGCGACACGGTTACTGAAAAAAAGTTTATACAAGATCTGGCAGTGAGGAAAAATATCCACGTACCAAAAGAGAGGCCAAGGTGGTGCGAGACGAGTAGGTGCGAGGGGACTGAAAGCGTCACCAAAGGAGCACGAAGAAAGGCTGCGGCCCGTAGGGCGCGCCGTCTGCTGCGACTATATCACAAACCCATCTGGCGCGAAGATAACAACCTGGATGATTTTTCAGATGTTTTCCAGCTGAAATTTGAGGAAAAGCTAACCTCCATTCAATATCTAGAATCAGGACGGGGTATTTTTCCAACGCACTATGGATAAATGGGGTTTGTCCGTTTTTGGACAACCAAAAACAAATACCCCGACGCTGAGCATCTGCTGAGCCCAACTTCCTCAACCGTTCAGATACACTTGAGAAGCTGCTTCATGGCCAGCGGCAACATCAGCCTTCTAGCCACCGTCGCAAGGCGCGCAATGTGCACGCATTAGGACGGCAGAGTACGCAACTCACGAGAATGTCGTTCCAAACAGAAGTCACCTGTGTCCGGCACCCACGGAGCTCCAACACTTATCTCTCCATTCAGGAAGAAAGTGCTCAGCACTGCATCTCCCTCTGCATCTGTTGGCAGAGGGAGATTGCTGACGGGGGTGCGAGACCAACAAAACCCCTGGCGGGTGACGCAGTGTCACGGAGTACCCCCTGCGTACCCCCTGTGCCGGACACTCCTCAGGGCCGGCCGCGAGGAACAGGGTGCCAGCACGGGTCGCAGCGTGCGTCTCTTATCAGCAGAGCCTGATCTTCGGTTTCCCGAGGTCTGTCGCGAGCAACCGGCAGTAACACCACACAGGGTGGGTGGCTAAAACCTCGGGCGAGCACGTAATTGGGTGGTGCTGCGATGGTGTGACACCCCTCACCCCAATCAAAATCTCCTGCCTTTCTTTTTGCAGGTGGAGTGCTTTTTCCAGAGCACTGATAGCGAGGCGAGGAAATTGAAATCGGCCATTTGGGTGACCACGCGGCCGCGTGGTCACCGGACAAGCCAGGCTGGCATCGCACACACGTCGCTGGTGGACCAGGGCTTGAATGCAAGCGGAAAACCGTCCGCGAGACCTCGCTGCCCGTTTGTTTACCTTTCAGCTGCCAGTCACCCCACTAATCAGACCAATCCCCAGTATATAAAACCCGGACTATTTCGTCACGTAGCACTCATGACTGGGAGTCTGTCCCACACAACAATAGTCTCACTACTACTGCTACTACCCGCAACTACTAAACTATCAACGATTTAACAATGGCCAAGAAGAATTCCAATCAGATTGTCAGAGAAGCCCCAAAGCACATCGACCACTTGGAATCCGCCCCTAAGGTGCGCACGTCGAGGGAAATGACGTTCGAGTCGCTCGACGACTTCGAGAGATACATCATGGACGAGTCGTGGGACAACGAGTTCGACAAGCTCAACATCCATCTCAAGTATCTTCCTCCTTTCATCATGACGGAGATCCACGGCAACGAGGAGAAGATCAAGCCACCAATGAATTCGCTCAACAAAAAGTTCCGCAGACACTTGCAGCACCACATCCAGCGCCACTTGTTGCCAGACATCAAGCGCATGGCCGGTATCGAGTACCACTTCGACAAGGACGGCGAGGAGGTCGTTCCTAACATGTACGGCACGTCGTCGGTGCACAAGTGGCACTACAAGGACGAGTCCAACCACGGGTTTGAGGAGGACGAGTACAAGAACAGAGACCACTGGGTCGTCCAGTTGGATGTGGAGTCGAACTCGTCCAACCCTTGGATCTCGATCGACTTCAAGGCTGAGCCTGTCAGCATGGAGCAGCAAGTCTAGAGCTTGTCTGCGCCCACCAGTATACACACAGCGGTGTGTCTATATACCGTATTTAATGAATTTAATGATTTAATGAGATATTTTAAGAACAGCTGTCTAATACCAGTAATTGATAATGCTGAGCATTTGTAGCTGAGCTTACAAAGCTTATTATCAATAATTATTTTATCACGCGTCTCTTTCTCAACTAATTTATCTTCTTTCTTCCATTAGATCGCGATGTCCTCTGCTATGGCGTACGAGCCAGACGATTTCGACAACAACCCCTTTGCAGAGCACGACCAGCTTCTCTCTGAGCAGCACAACGAGCCGATTACGGTTCAAATCGCCCCAGATGAGTCTCAAGTGCTAGCTGGTCAAGAGGACCAGGAGGACGCACACGACGACGAAGAAGATTACGAGCAGGAACAGGAGGTGCCTGCAGACTATCCAAACGAAGAAGAAATCAAAATGTACTTGCCTGAACGATATAATCAGTCCAAATTCAAAATTGCGATCAAAGTGACGGAGATCGAAGACAGTGGCAAACAGACTTCGTACAATCCGACCATCAAGCTTGCGTCGCGTGTTGCAGGCTTGAGAGGTTTCCGCAAGGAAACTTACAAGGACTTCAGAAGATCGTACAGAGAGATCGAGTCGTTCGCGAAATTCTTGATTTACAACAACGTGGAAGTGTTCGTGCCTTCGTTACCGCCACTTTCGTCAACTTACAACATCATGTCTCCAGACTGGGTCAGGTGTTTGCAGTCCTCTCTGCAGATGTGGTTCAACAGGGTTTGCAACAATCCGTTGCTAATCAAAAACCCAGAATTCACTTTGTTTTTTGAACAGCCGGACTTTGCGTATGTTCCATCCAAAACCAAACCTGCGTATAGTTCCATCATACCAACTGGGATCAAGCGGAAAACTATAAAGCAGTTCCAACCACCTCCTGACTCCTGCGATAAGCTAGCTAAATTCAGACCTCTAATCAAGGAGATCTATTTAGTCTCAAATAAAATAGTCGAAAAGTTGGAGAGATTGCTCAAATTAGATAGACAGAGTGCATTTTATGTTAACGACTTTATCACCAACTTGAATATTATGGGAAACTTGGACCCAAGCGAGGAGATGGTGAAATTGTGGAATAAGTTTCAGAAAATCATTTGTTTGTTCACTGAAAGAGAGCTAGTAAATAACATCAGTTGTTCGTCTGCTCTGTTGGATTATTTCCAGCTGTTAGCACTAGACTGCTATAATATCAAGGAATCTCTAACAAACAGACATTTGCTGATGAAGGAGTTGTTAAATGCGGAAGACTCAACCAAAAGGAAAAAGTTGACAATCGATAAATTAAAATTAAAATCTACTATTGACACAATTAGAATTGAAGAGGCGATTTACGGGCTAGAACAGGCCAATCTGTACGAAAAGGAAATCAGGTACAGAGTTAACAGAGTGACCTTTGAGATGATCCTGGAATCGGATGAAGTCATGTCCCATTTCACCCAAAAACTAATCCAGTTGTTAAGTTTCATAACCCAGCAAAGGATTAAGCAAGAACGCAAAAAGTTGACATTGCTAGTCAACAACAAGGTCATCAATCCTAAAGACTCTTTGGCCAAATTGGGTAGAGAGGATCAGCAATGGGACAATGCATCAAACTATACTACAAATACAAATACCACAGCAGACTCTTGGTCTTCAAGACCAAGGAAAAATTACGATCCTCTACCGAAGGAGGAGGATAACAAAGATTCCACTAACGATGGTGACTTTGGTAAATTTGATGCCAAGCAAGCTGCCGCCTTGCTCTCTGCTGCTACTTTTAATTAATCGTATAGCATTATTATTTATCAATTAGTTAAAAACTGACTTGCTGAGCAAGGCTTTTTCTCTGCTTATATTACGTAAACTTAGGGAGAGAAATACATTTTAATAGCATAAGCGAATGTAAGTAGATCCAGTTTCCTTCTTTGAAAGTGGGTACGAGATGTTTAAAAAGGATATGAACTTATCATTGAAGTCACCATGGAAGAAGTCGGGTCAATCAGATGCTGAATCTGAGTCACCCTCGTCTCCCACAGTTCGCAGTGAATCAACCAAACGCAGTAATCCATTATCTGCTATCAAGAAACTATCACTAAAGTCCGATTCAGATGATATAGACACGAGAGATTACTACGCAGCTAGTCCTAACTTAGAATTGGATAACACGAATCCATTCAAGAATGATTCCACGTCTTCACGTAAGCCGAATATTAACTTGAATAAACTAAGATTGGGATCACAAAATGATTCGTTAAGCAATGGATTAGAGGATATGCCTTTTGGAATATATGAATTACAAAAATATGGCATTGTTGGTAATGTTGACACAATGGCCTTTGACCCAATCCAATCATTAATGGCAGTTGTTACCAATTTTAATCATATATATATATTTGGCCAAGCAAGAGTTATGGTAGAATTGAAATTAGAATCAATCAATCCTATACGGGCGTTGAAATTTATCAAGGGTTGCTATTTGATTGCATTGGATAAAAACAGTACCATCTACGTCATTAGTTTAATTCAAAAGAAAGTCTTACATACACTAGTCTGTATGTCAGCAGTAGAATCTTTTAGCTGTGATTATTCATTAGAATTTGTCTATGTGGGGTTAAAAGATGGTACTGTAAGGGCGTTCAATATTGAAACAGGTAAGCCAACTATTTTACAACTAAATGAACAACAAACTATTTTTTTCCCAAACGATTACAATACTGGTGTTAAATCAATTAAAATCCATCCAAGGGACTTGGGTGTGTTGCTGATTTCTTACTCTAAAGTTACCATTGTTTACAATCTTTTGACGAATAGTATAATGAATTCATTCATCTATAAATTGTCTAAAACAGCTGTCGGAGGGGAAAATTCAATTTACGAATATGATAGAGATGGATTCTATTATCCAACAGTTGATCATTGCGTTTGGCATCCAAATGGGTTGCATATGTTAACAGTACATAATGATAATTCGATAGTCTTTTGGGATGCTAAAACAGGCAAAAAATTGTTGGCACGTACGCTATTTGATTCAGATGTGGATGAACCAACAAATCAATCACAATCGCCATCTAAGAATTTGATGACATCAATCAAAAAAATTGAATGGTTGTGTGAATCAAATCCAGAAAAAACTTCATTGTTAATTTTAGGTGGTGATGGTTACCAAAGAGATGGTTATCATCAATTAGTTCGAATGAATTTTTCCACAACTTTGTCCTATTCCATGACTTCATATTCACAAATGGCCAAATTTTATTCCCATCCAAAGGAGCAACGTATTTTTGCCATTCATTCCAATGCTGAAATCTTAGACTTTGTGGCATTTGGCGAATCATCACCATATTTCAATTACAACCATGGCGCCAAATTGATTGGGTTATCAATGTCTGATGGTTCAATGAAATTTATGAACTACCCAGAGGGTGATTTACAAAAGAATGCCAAATTCTTCCCTTCAACAATATCTTGGCTTAATCCTAAGATAACATCATCCTCAAGTTCATTTATGGATAAAAAGGTTTTGAACTCTATTTTACATGGAATTGATACACCTCAATCTATTTTGAAAGGTGGGATACCAGCAAGACCAAGGTACAAGGCTAATATGGGATCTTTAATTATCACCGGCCATGAAGCTGGGTTTATAAGACTATGGGATTCATCGGAAGGAGATTTAAATTCGAGTAAAGTTATGGAAATTGATATCAGCGATATCTTAGAACGTGATGATGAAGGTGTAAGTGTTAATCAGGTATCATTTGGGAATGAAACCATGGAAGTAGCATGTTCATTGGAATCAGGAGATGTTTTACTGTTTTCATATGGATCAAATCGTTTCCAGAATAGGATGAGGCCAAGTGTTACTACTATTGAGCAAAGCACCAAGGCACTGGTTAACATCAGTGATCGAGTGAGTTCCGAAGTTAAGAGAGGATTCTTACCTAAGTTACTGATTAAACCATTGGACAATGGTCATGTTACTGCATTAGTTAACAGTAACATTGGATTAATTGGTATCGGTTATTCAAATGGTAGAATATTGATTATTGACAGGAAAACTAACAGTGTATGTTACAACGAAATATTAAAAGAGACGGGGCTTGGATTGGACATTTCAGCTACGTGTATTGAATTCGGGTTTGGCGTTTGTGGTAATGATGATTCGAATCCATGTGCAATGATGTTCATTGGTACTGACATTGGTAGATTATTAACATACACTATTCATGGATCACCAGGTGGCTATAGAATTAAATTTTATCAGTCGTCTGATAACCATGATGAAAATATTGAAGGAATTATTGCTGTCAACTCGATGAATGGTAAACCAATTAATCCTACAATTGGTCAACTGGCTCACCCGGGTCCTGATACTAGATTCCACCCTTTGATCATCACATATACTAAATCTGATATCAGAATCATTAAAAATAGTACCAAAATCTCACATAAATCTTATAACAAGGGTGATATTTCCAAAGTGGGGTTAACAGGTGCACAGACTCTACGAGGGTTAGCATTTGGGTTGGTGGTAATTTTAGGTAATAGTAAACAATTAATTTGTTTAACAGTACCAGGATTGGTTGAAGAAGCTAAATTAAGAATTCCATATAGACTTGATGCTCAATCAGCTAAACACAGTTCCATCCTACCCCTAGGTGATGTGTTTATCAGAATCACATCCACTGAAGCCGCCTTGGTAAACATTATGAAACTAAGAGAACCAATTATGTCAATGGAAACCAGCCAATCTAGTGATACAATATTCTTACGTAATCTAGTTATACCATGGAGGCCTGAAATGAATACCATGCTTAAATCGGGACAAAAAGTGAGTTACAGCACGTTGTACTCATTATTGACGGGTAAAAAGCGTGAAGACTTTAAATTCAGCACCAAGGAGTCTGAAATGGCATGGGATGTGTCATGTTATAATCCGATCAACTATACATACATCACCAACCACAAACCAGTTTACTTTGATCCAAATGCATTGAAACAGCATCCTCAGTTGGAGAAGGCCCCTATAAGACATGTCGATAAGAAGCAAAAGGGTTGGGTTGAGTCCATAGGTACTTCTGTGAACGATTCATTGGATGCGGCCACTGACATGGTTGACTCGCATTTGACAAAGTGGAATGACGATTTTGACGATGCCGTTGCCAAGGCCAAGAAGGATGCCATCAAGAGTGTCTTTACAGGCAAGTTTTTATAAATCTACATTTCCATTATTCGCTATATAACGTATTTAACCTAGCACGAGTTCGTAGAGGATCACCAACACGTTGACTATCACCAACGGGATACGCAACAACGTCCTTGTGGCTGTGATGAGAGACACGAGTCTGGCTTTGACCTCTGATTGCTGCCCCTGGGAAGCGTCGTAGAAGCCCGGCGATTGTGTAGGCTGCGCGGTCCAGCCAATTCTAGCCAAGAAACGGTCCTCAGAGAGCACCGCTACTGCGTTGATGAAAAAGAGAGCAGCGTAGAAAAGTCCTCCCAAGCCGAACATTGAATTGCTGGATGGATGATTTGCGAATAAAGAAAGAGATACCGCTAGAAAAAACAGCTATAACTGTTTGAAGATCAAAAAACACATAAGAAATGGAATAAATGAATGGTTTGGCGCTCTTATTACCTCAAAGTAGGTCTATCTAGCCACAATAAATTGCGGTTACTAGTGAAGGCAATAAAGGGGAAAAAGTGGGCTATTTTGAACCTAAACGTTACAGTGCTCATGAAGATCATTTTCAGAGTAAAAACAAACATCGTTAAAAATACAGCTTAAAGTCTGAATTTTGCCGTGTTCTTTTCGATAACCCCCCACCTAAGTAACTGTGCTTTGCTTTTTCATGGCGGAAATGAACTGAGGCTTCATTTGCTGCGATGTTCTTTTTGATATATACATACTACACAGTGTTAATTTTTTATTGAGTTTTTCCAACTGTCCATCACAACACAGACTTGTTCATTTCTTCCCAATCAAAATGTCCGCGCAACAGGCTTCGGCTGGTGCTCCGCAGGTGTATGGGGGAGATGAGATCAACGCCATGGTGCTAGATCCGGGCTCCAATAGTGTTCAGTACGGTTATGCCGGTAACGACAGTCCGTCTTTGATTTTACCTTCATCTTATGCTATAACAGGTGATAACAAACGGATTTTTGACGATGTGGCCATTTATTCAACCCAGGATCCCGCATGGCAGGTCAAGCCGCTTATTGAAAGGGGCCAGGTGGTAGACTGGGATGCAGTGACGGAACAATGGACGTACATGACAGAAAGGATGAACGTCAAAACGGACGAACAGCCGTTGTTGGTCACCGAGAATATCTTGAATTCCTTTGACAATAAAAAGAGAGCCATGGAGGTAGCCTTTGAAACGCTGGATCACTGCGCCTACTATGCTGTGAAGCAGCCGAGCGCTGTCAGTTTTGCGCACGGTAGAGCCAACTGTTTAGTTGTCGATGTTGGTAAAGACTTAGTAACGGTGACCCCGATTATCGATGGTTTCAGTTTGAAGAACCAGGTGATGGGCACCACATACGCGGGTGCTTATTTGGACCAAGAATTAACCCAAATTTGCCAATTGAGAGGATTCGATGAAAAGTCAATTTGGCAAAAGAAGTTCCAAAAGGGCATTGAATGGGAAGGCAAGGATTCATTCAAGGCTGACTTTATTGAAGTCGACCCAAAGGTGAATAAAAGTGTGTTGGATTTCAAGTTCAAGCGCACATTGAATGAAATGAAAGAATCCATTGTTGAGTGCTGTTTGGAAGATCAGCTGAATCCGTTGGAAAGCGATTTGATAAATCCATCAATGGAGGCCTTGGACGATGAAGAGACCAGATTTTTTGAATTACCCAATGGTGTGTCGATTCCATTCACTTTAAGAGAGAGACAAATGCTTGGTAATTCTCTATTTGATACAACCAACAGCATTGCTGGCGTTGTGAAGGGTTGGGAAGAACCACAGTTAGGAGACATCAGATCCCAAATGGTTAAAGAGGGTGATCTAACATCCAAAGAATATGTACCATTGAGACGTAAAAAGGTTGAAGAGACCCCAGATCCAGCATCCAAACCACAAGAAACGGCTTTAGGGCTCACACAATTAGTTCACAATGTACTATCCCAATTAGATGTTGACGTCAAACCGCAATTGGCTAATAACATCATTTTGACGGGTTCCACATCAATGATTCCAAGACTGAATGAAAAATTAACACAGGAACTAATCGTTTTGAATCCAAGTATGAAGATCAGAATTCATTGTGCAGGTAACTCCATCGAAAGGAAGTACGGAGCATGGATCGGCGGTAGTATTTTGGCCAGTTTGGGTACTTTCCACCAGTTGTGGGTATCGAAACAAGAATGGCAGGAAATGGGTCCTGAAAGACTCGTTGTGAATAGGTTTAGATAAACGCGTGTGTTGTGTGTATGTGTGTAATATTATAAAATAAGATAACAAAATAAACAGAAAGAAACGCCAATTTTGGTTCGTGTTCGTTCTTACCGAAATGCAAAACCAGTGACCCTCTAACAAGCGCAGTCTGCTGCTCCTAATTGATCTCTATTATTACCATTGTTACTACCTCCGTTATTCAAATTGACTCTGCCGCTATTTAGTCCCTTTTTGTTGCGTGCGTTTTGTTTCTGCAGCTGCTCTTCGTATGGTAGTCTTAGAGCCAGTTGCTCGAATAGACTGTGGACGCCCTCGCCCGTTTTGGCACTGACCTTGGTCCACAGGAGGCCGTATGTGTCTTTCAATTCTTGAGCCAACGCGTCAGTTTCGATGTTGTCTCTGTCGTCCAGCAAATCAAGCTTGTTGCCGACGAGGATGACTACCATGTTGTCATTGACCTGTCTCTTCAACTCCTTGATCCAGTACTTCGCCTGTTCCAACGATTTCTGCGAGGTCACGTCGTATACGATTAGAGCCGTCTGTGCGTTTCTGTAGTACATGGACGCCAACGACCTGTACCGTTCCTGGCCCGCGGTGTCCCAGATCTCGTACTTGACGTTGACCTCCGCTGCGGGCGGTTTAGGCGTCGCTTCCTCCGGGTTCTGGAGGTCCAGAACTGCCGTTTGCGGCGTGAGCTTCACTGAATGGGTGAGGAACGCAGCCCCGATGGTCGACTCTCTGGCCTCTGTGAACGAGTCTTTCACAAACCGCTGCACTATCGACGATTTCCCCACGGACGACTCGCCGAGAAGCACGAGCTTGAACTGCGCGGACATCTTTGTAGCTGATTAACAAGAGGAAGAACCACAAGCACAAGCACACGAGAGAGATAACAATTTCCTTTTTTTTCTTTCTACAGAAGAGAGGCACCTAGGCCTCTCAGTGCGGTTCATCATGTACGGTGTGAATCCACTTTCCACTGGCTTGTATCATTTCCTTGTGTTTTTAAAAGCTGTATTTATGCTACTGAGCCGTCTCGGCAACGTGTGACCTAGAGTATAAGAGCTTGGCAATTATACTCTAGGCCAAAAATAAACTTTACATCAGTAATAGCATTCAGCTAATAGAATATTTACTGTTCTGCAGTCCTCGGTTCCCCAGTTTTTGCATAGTAGGCCAGATCATTGGTGCCATTGGTCTGGGCTCGAGGCAGCGCGCTAGCGCACTGTCTGGCGATGCTTCGTGTGCTGAGCACGTCAAAATAACGTACTCAGCATCATCTCGTTTAAAGTTGCCATTAATTACGGTCAAAATAGCCACTGGACGTGGCCACTGCAGACTGTTATTGCTAACTAGCGATTGAGCTAGTTTAGCTGATACTGTTGCCGCATGTTCGCTCCCTTTCGCCTTTCTTGCCCAAACCCTCATTTAAACACTGGGGAGGCATGTCCATATACAGAGTTTGATCACATGGAATTTTTTATAGAGAGAGGAGGTTTCGTACTTCTATTTGAGCTGACAGATGCAGTACTTTGGGCGAGCGATCGATTCAGTGTCGAAAACCTGGTCGTCCATCAACCCAGCAACGCTATCGGGGGCCATTGACGTGATTGTCGTCGAACACCCCGACCAATCCTTGCATTCGTCCCCGTTCCATGTCAGATTTGGCAAATTCCAGTTGCTACGTCCAAGCCAGAAGAAGGTGACCTTAGCGGTCAACGGCATGCCTACAGACATACCGATGAAGTTGGGGGACGGCGGGGAGGCGTTTTTCGTGTTCAAAACCGACGGTTATGTGCCGCCCGAGTTACAGACGTCGCCAGTGATCTCGCCGATCACGTCTCCAAGGCAGCAGGACGAAGACGATGGAAACCAGGTGGCCGAGGACATGGCCTACTTGGACATTGGCGAAGGTGCTGAGGACGGGAGAGAAGACACAGCCGGCAGCAGCATCCCGCAGCCAACGGAACATGTCGAGATCACTGAGGGCGAAACTCCGTCTCTTCGTATCCAGCGCAAGTTGAACAAAATCAACATCCCCTCGAAAATCACAGTCACAGGCGACGTCATATTGGACATGGACGGGTACAAATCGGACTCCCGGGATATCAAGGACTCGGAAACCTTTATGAAGCAGATTCTAAAAGACGAGTTTGGCAATGACGTCCAATTGAAAGATATCATTGATAAGGACATGGACGGTCGCCACACCATCAGAATAAGCAGTCCGTTCCCCGCTGGTGGGAGTGACAATACAAGCGAGGAGGACGACAGTGTAAATAAAGCTAATACGACAAACGAAACCACGACAACAACACCTACATCTGCAACAAACACCAAGGAGGAAGGACCTATCACACAAGTGTCAGATCCTAATAACCCCAGCGAAGAGAAAGAAACTTATTTCTTTACTTTAAGACTAACATCCTCTCAATTAAAGGCTCTACCCTTAAAGAACGGTATCAACTCTCTAACCTATACAGTTGGCAAATCAACAATCCAAGCCAACTTGTATCTCTGGTCGAGCACTGTGCCTATTGTCATCTCGGATATTGATGGTACAATTACTAAGTCGGATGCAATGGGCCATGTGATGGCCATGATCGGTAGAGATTGGACGCATGAAGGCGTTGCTCAACTGTTCAAGGAAATCAACCAAAATGGATATCACATCATGTATTTGACCGCCAGATCCGTAGGTTTGGCCGATTCTACAAGGGCATATCTTAATGGGATTGAACAATCAGGAACTAAACTTCCTTTGGGTCCGGTTGTGCTAAGTCCCGATAGAACATTCCAAGCTTTAAAAAGGGAAATTGTATTGAAGAAACCTGAAGTCTTCAAAATGGCATGCTTAAATGATATCAGGAAATTGTATTTCCCTAATGAAGAGGCAGACGAGCTGTATTGTGGTAGTGATGATGGCGGAAGCTGGGATGGCACTGCTTTAACTAATACTATGAATCCCCGTCCCTCAACAGGTACTACCGAAGACTACGACGATGATTGGTCAGATATAAACACCAACACAGTTAATAATACAAACAGTGACAAGACAAAGGTTGAGTTATCGTCATCACCAATGTCACCTTTGGCTAGCATGGATGTGGCTGATGAATTACATCAATTAGGTGACGAGGATGAATACGATGAAGAGTACCCCTACGAACAAACAGAAGAGCCGCAACCAGAACCACATGGCCAGCAAGAGCCGCCTCATCAGCACCACCTTTCGCGGCATCATCTACTCAATCCACACCACCACATCCCCAACGAAGATTCGACGCCATTCTATGCCGGGTTTGGTAATAGGATAACAGATGCAATTTCTTACAGATCCGTTGGGATTCCAAGCTCGCGGATTTTTACCATTGACCCAGAAGGTGACGTTAAGATGGAGTTGCTAGAAATGGCAGGATACAAATCGACGTACGTTTCCATAGGGGAGTTGGTTGATCAGTTTTTCCCTGTCATCAAACATCGCAAAGTTGGCAATGCCGGAGACGTTGGACCTCCGAGAACGCCTTCACAAAACCAACCGCAATATCTAACTCCGGAGCCGGTTGCCAGCCAATCGCAACCCCAAAATGCGACTGCACCTGAAATGCAGTCACCGCTTGGCCAGAAGGTGTTCGCCATTGAGGCCTTGATGGAGTCCAATAACAAGAGCGCTTCCATGAGTGGTACGGCGTCTATTGGTCGTGGGATCATGGGCGGCACCAACACCCGAAACAAGTTCACCGATTTCAACTACTGGAAAGAGGACGCTGTTGATTGGGATTTGATCAGCGAGGATGAGTTTGACGACGACGACAAAACGAAGTTTAGACTGGGTGGCGACAACAACAGCAGGGACAAACCCGTTCTGAGCGTCGAGTCGCCCAAATCGCCCAAGTCGCCAAAATCGCCCAAGTCGCCTCTTTCCAGCGTCATGAACCGGATGCCGTCTCGTGCTTCTGATGAGGCCATTGATGACGTGGACGTCGACTCGTTCCTCGGCGGGCCAGCCGACTCGGGCATTCTCGACACCACCGTTGACGTCTCGCACAACGACACCAGCAAGTATGAGGACGTAGACGAGGAGGGATGGGACAACGACATGCCTCCGCCAGCTATCAACTTCGGCGACTACGATTACGACAGCGAGCTCGACTCCAACTTCGACGACGAGGATCCCGTCGAGCACGACTCTAAGCGCCAATCCTAGCGCATGCACCCATAACCCCCACTCAACTTTCCGGCCCGCCACACCCTCTCTGTATACAGCTTTGTAGCGTTCTAAAAGCAAGTCCATTTATCAAAGCTGCGTGCTGAGCACTTTTGCGTTTCTTCTTTTCCTTTTGATGCGAATCGTATTTTTAAGTTTTGTTACAGGTACAACGAAGGTTGGGATCTAAAAAAAAATCTAAGGCTAGAGCAGTGTACGTCATCATCTCCTTTCTCCTTTCCAACATGCCCTCGCCGCCGCCAGGTCCCTCTAGAGGCCACCGCAGCAGCAAGTCCGACACAGTGGGTGCGGGCGCGCTCTCAGGCGCCGCCAAGGGCGACAAGCGCGGCGCCGCGCATGCCCAGGCCGCGTCGCTCGAGCTTCTTGCCGAAAACAGCGTGCTAAACAGCCCGCAGCGCGCTGCGCAGCCGCCGCAAAGCGCCACTGTCGCGTCGTTTGCGCACAGCGGCGCTCAAGTGGCGGCCACACCGCTTGTAGCGCCCGATTTGCTGCCCATTAACGCGCAGATGCCCGCCAAGAGAAACACCAGCCCGAAGTTGCGACAGCAAAGTCGCCTCGCGTGTCCGGAAGGAGTAACGTTGCTCTCCGCGAACGAGCTCGCGCGATTAGTCCGCGACAAGCGTGTGCTGGTCGTCGACACCAGACCGTTCCACGACTACTGCAAGTCGCACGTACTGGGCGCCATCAACTTGAGTCTCCCGTCCACTCTCTCGCGTAGAACCACGTTCACCCTCGACAAATGCATCCAGACATTGAATATGGAGGAGAAAAGTATATTGCAGCGCTATGTGGCCACTCCGGTCGAAAACCAGCCCGAGGTTGTCATTCTAGACAACTTCCCCAATAAATCATCGGACATATCCTCGGCAGTCAATCACCTCAGCTTGAAATTCGTGCATTCCCAAAAATCAAAATCCGTGGCCATCTTGGAAGGCGGATTCCATCCATTTGAGTATCAGCATGCCGACTTGACCATCCCCGGAGCCCACGCCAATCTCAAAACGAACTCCGTTAGTGGTGGTAATGGCAACTCCGCGAGTAACGATGATGATATCACATACGATAACGATAATATACACCCCTCTGCTAATAATAACACTAATAATAACCACATTGCTAATACACAGTCACACTCACATACACATACACACACATATCTTCATAACAACAAGCAACATCCCGTTGGTGTCAACGGAGACCGATCAGTTAACGGATCCGAAAATATAGACACCACTGGTTCCACGATCCAAGATGAGTCCTTCTCGCCAAGAGATTATGCAGCCCACTCTTCCCCGCTAGTTGAGCTGAAGCACCCGCATTTTCCAGCCAAATCGCCTTTGGCCTTGTCTAGATTCACGTTACCTGATGTTTCGCATTTACCCAATTTCAAAGCAAGGCATAACGAAGAACTGCTATCTAATGCGCCTGATTCGAGTTTACATCTGAAATATCAATTGACCCCTAAAATAAAACAGGCACTACCTTCTTGGTTGGAAGGAGTTTATGGTGACGATATGGGCGCTTCCGAACTAAGCAAGAAGTTCAACTCTTTGCAAATCCAAGAACGTGAAAGGCTTAACAACGCATTAACCGCAAATAACTTTACATTCAATACCACAACGATTAGTACTACGGGGGTGACTGCTATGACCCCATTGAACTCATCTGCTGCCCCAAAAAAGCATGTCTCCAATTCTTCCTCTTCAACATCTACATCAACTTCCTCTACAACTACGGATGGTGGATTGCATAATGGCAAAATCAACACAAATAAACCCATTAAGAATTTATCTCCAAAAGTTAGTTCAGGGTTTGAGTTAGGTAGGAAAAATAGATACAAAGATATCTTACCATATGAACATTCAAGAGTCAAAATTAAGCCTTATGAGAAGGATATAGATCAAGATGATGAAAAATCTTACATTAATGCCAGTTATTTACATTATCCACTGTCCAAGCTCCATTATATTGCTACTCAAGGGCCTCTTAATGAAACTGTTGGCGATTTCTGGAAGGTAATCTTCGATCATAGGGTTCCAATAATTATATCATTAACGCCGGAAGTTGAAAATTACATTGAAAAGTGTGCCCCATTTTGGGTTCCTGGTAATTATAACTCAAATGGTATTGAGATTGAAGTTAAATTAATTGACACATTTGAAGATTTCAGCTTGTCACCATATTCTGGTCCTGATGAGGCAAGTGATAATATTAATGTCACATTGAGACATTTTGAGATCTCTGTTGGTGGAATTTCTGAGCCTCCTTTGAATATCATTCAAATCCATGTAACAACATGGCCTGATCATGGTGTTTTAATCAACTCGGAAAGTTTAATTGGGTTAGTTTCGCTGAAAAAATACATTCATTATAATCTAATCAAAAGTGGTAAATCGGAACCTCAGAGATCCATCTTAGTTCACTGTTCAGCTGGGTCTGGTAGAACTGGTTGTTTCTGCTGTATTGATACAGCGATCGATCAAATTCTATTGAGTTCAAAATTGAATGATTTGAACAACAAGAATAATATTGGAGACGGATCTTTAGATGATATTTTTTCTCATCCAGCATCACCATCTAACTCGCTTGAAGAAGATCCGATCACACCGGCTTGTCAATTTGTGTCAGCGCGCAGGGATAATGATTTAATATACAATATTACATCATCTTTCAGAACGCAAAGAGTAGCCGTTGTTCAAAATTTAAGGCAATACATTTTAATATATGATAGTTTGGTCAAGTTTTATGACGTATGGTCTAAATGCAAAGAAAAAGGGGAAGATTCTGATGGATGTGTCAAATGTCAACAAGATTTGGTTTTCACTAAGGATGGGTTAGTTAATTGGGATTTTAAAATTCAAAATAATACCAAAGAAGGTTTATTTGTCAAAAAATTCCTGGATACCTGTTTGGGTTGATTAAAAATTTGTAAAATTGAAAACAATGTATATTGATTACATATATCACAAGGAAAGAAGGATTACATAGTAGGCGGGTTTTATTATTTTATACGGTTTTATATACATGTACACATACAATTATTTTATAGTATAATAGTTACAACTAATAAAATCATTTGACAATTCATTTTTTGAGTGAAAACACCTATTTTAGATATCAATATCAACGGGTAATAATAGGATAAATAACTAAATAATAAATAGATATATGTACATAGATAAGTATTTAATAAGATCTACGTATACAAAATAAGCAATCGAATCTTTCTGTCTTATAAAGTTTTCATTTCATTTATTTTTATAATGAAACTTTAATTTCATTTTCTAACAATTCGGTCAAAACCTGTAATTCCAATTTTCTTCTAGATTCTAAAAGCCAGTCACTGGCCAATTTATTAGATTCACCCTTTAACAGACTAACTTCTTCAACGGCATTGTCTAATTGGTTTTTAGCCAAATAAGTGTTAACTCTAGCGATGACAGCTTCGATATCATTACCCATTAACTCATTTGATTTATCGCTAACACCGGATTTACTCAATAAAAATTTGGAGAAGACACTTGACGCTAAATAACCAAGCATGCCTGAATTTTCTGGTAATAATGCAACAGGTCTTAAGTTGTCAGCTAATAAATTCCATCTTTCAATTAATTGTGATTGGGTAAGAACACCACCATTGGTCAATAATTCCTTATCTGAAGGTAACGAATCCAAAGTAGCTTTAATTAATGGATCATCAAATTGAGATGTCAATTCTCTCAATTTAGATAATTTTGAAACTAATTCAGAGCCTTTAGTTGATGAAGGCTCGTTTGAAGAAACCAACTTTTGAATCGATGAAATGGTCTTTTGTATCTGCTTAAATTGAGCAAATTTCAATGCCGATTGAGACAATTGGTATTCTAACTGTTCAACCTGGTCTAATCTAGCAGAAACGGCATCTAAATCTTTCAATCTGGAGTCTCTTTCATTAGCAACGGCCTTAGAAACCAAGTTGATGAATTCTTCAGTGGCGTCAACATTTGACTTCAAAATAATATTTTGAGCTTCCAAAGCCAAAGCCTTTTTAGTTTCAACCAATTCCACTTGTAATTTATCAGAGAACTTCTTTTCAATGGTCTTTTTGGCGTCTTCTAACTTAGAAACCATATCCTTCGTTAAGTCCACCTTTTGTTCAGCAAACAACTTCTCGTACTTGGCCAATTCCTCCTTCTTCAATTGTTCAATATCGCTAGCCTTACCAGAGAGAACCTTCTGGTATTTTTCGGCAAATTGAACAAGGTTAGATTTGATGGATTCAATTGACTTTTGAGCCTTAGTTGGAGCATCGGAGGCGTTGAGGTTGCTAATGACAGCATTGATATCTCTGACAATCTTTTGCACCTGGGAGTCGTTGGATTCAATGATGACAAAGGGCAAGAGAGTCTTCTTAGCTTCTTCAGTGGATTTCTTGACGGCGGCAGTGGCAGCAGATACTAAAGCAGTTGGCTTCGAAGCAGCAGCAACAACTTCAGCAGGGGAAGGAGCAGCAGCTTCGACTGGCTTGGCAGTGGTAGGCTTTTCACTCAGCACAATAAATTGGTCTTCCTTCTTTGGAACAACGGCGGCTGGAGCCTTTGGAACCTTCTTAGCATCGGTAAAAGGGCCCAAACCAACAGTGGAAGCCAAATCGTCAATGGAAGCAAGGGTGTTGTTCTTCTGTTCATCCAAGAATTTGGCGTAATCAAAGTCCAACGCTTCGTGCTTGTGTTTCCAAGCGTAGTCCAACCCATCCATGAGTTTGTCCCCATTCGGAACGTATTGTAAATAGACGTCTTCAACTTGATCGTTGTTGAGAGCCGCCGTGGTGGCAGCAAGGAGGGCCAATGAACCGTAAAAACCGGTCTTAAACACCGCACCGGCAACAGAAGCCTGTAATGGCTTGGCGGCCCTCTTGGAGGCCTGTTGCAGCGTCTTTTGAGCCTGTCTGGAGAGCATGTCGCAAAGGTGTTTGGTTAACCAATAATGGAGGAATAGGATTGGAACTTCAAATTTTTTTGATTCTCCAGTGAGATCACGTGACTAATATAGTTCCCTAAAAACTCTTTATTTAGCTGTCTTGGTCTTT
This sequence comes from Saturnispora silvae, assembly GCA_030579555.1. Lineage (NCBI taxonomy): Eukaryota > Fungi > Ascomycota > Pichiomycetes > Pichiales > Pichiaceae > Saturnispora > Saturnispora silvae. The sequence goes on along the minus strand of JAKTRE010000003.1, from coordinate 527,938 downwards.
ATAAATTTTTAGTGGCGACGCAATTAACATTAATGCCTTGACTGGATCTTTGCCATTCGAATGAATGTAAACATTAATACCTTTTACAAATTTAGGCAAAAACTAGCCGTGGAGTAACATTTCAAAGCCAAATTTAATATTTATAACGGCTAACCATGGTACAAGGGTTTTGCTCTTCATTTTAGGATGTTGTCTACCTTTTGTGCCATGGTTTGGATTTCTTTTGGTAAAGGCAAAGTTTTAGAGCGGAACTATCGGCCGGAGTAGATAATTTTTTTTATGCTCGCTCTCTAGATTCGATAGGAGAGATTCCTTTTGTCATCGGCTTCTTTATATCCTTCAAAACCGGCAGATGGCGAGCAAAACTACGATCAGCGTGGCCGGAATGACGTGCTCCAACTGCTCCAATACTGTGCAGGGCGTTTTGGAACGAATACCCGGGGTTTTGGACGCATCTGTGTCTCTTTTGACAGAAGAGGCTACTGTAAATCACACTCCGAGGGTACAGACGAAACAGCTAGTGGAAGCTGTTGAAGACGCTGGTTTTGACGCGACTCTGTTGTCCACCAGATGCACTGAGATGTCAAATTTTAGCCCAGACGGTACTAATAACGCTATTACTAATAACAGTAGCAACGTCTTCTTCACCAGTGTCTTTCAAGTGAGTGGCATGACATGTTCTGCGTGTACGAATTCTATCACCAACGGTATCAAAACTATACCCGGTGTGCGTGATGTTGTTGTGAGCTTGCTGACCGAAGAGGCGACTGTCGTGCATGACAATACTGTGGATCCGAGTGCAATCTTGCAAGAAATCGATGATATTGGGTTTGATGGTAGGTTTGTCTCGTCGAGAAATGATGTCAATGGGTCTTTGGATGGGGCCAGTAATGACTACAAGACTGAGTTACGCGTCTCGGGGATGACCTGTAGTGCCTGTGTTAATACAGTTACTAATATGCTAAAGCAGATTAAAGGTGTTAAGCAAGCGACGGTTACGCTATTAACAGAAAATGCTATTGTCGTCCATGACTCCTCGGTCACATCTGATGAATTAGCTGAGACCGTTGAGGATTGTGGGTTCTCCGCAACTGTTATTAATGTCGAACAAATTAGCTCTAATCATTCAAATAATGGTGAAAATACTAATGCTGTAACGAATATGACGTTTCAGTTCCTTGGATTTGGACAAACTATTGATGAAAATGATGTTATTAATATACAAAGATCTATGTTGACCAAAGAAGGAATCAAAGCATGTAAGGTCAACCCGGATTCAAATCAGACTCAAATCTCATTTGATGCTCACGTTATTGGAGTCAGGACTATCCTCCAAATATTTGACAGTATGGGCTATGAAGTGCAAGTTATTAACCAGATTGATGTAAGTACCCAAATTGAACTTTTATCTAAAGTTAAAGAAATTCAATACTGGAAAAACAATTGTTATCAGCTTCTATATTTCGGGTTACCGATTTTGTTTATGGCGCATGCTTTACCATTTATTCAAATGAAATTTCATTTCACTATACCCATTATTCACAATCTACCAATAACTGTACATCTACAATTCATCTTAGGTACTTATGTTCAATTTGTTTTAGGTAGAAAATTTTACTCAAATGCATACAAATCATTAGTTTATGGTTCTGGTAATATGGATGTTTTGATCGTTACATCTACCACTATTATTTACATGTATTCCTTAGTTGAAATTTCTTTTCATTTTTGGACCGGTGGTAATACCATGATCATGTTTGAAACTTCCGTGATGTTATTCTTATTTGTCGGATTTGGTAAATGGATGGAGTCAAATGCTAAGGGTAACACTTCTACCGCATTATCCCAATTGCTTTCTTTAGCCCCAACATCTTGTTCCATCTTAGTTAACCCTCCGTCCAATTTAGACACATTGGAAAATGTTGAACAAACAACCATATCTGTCGATTTGCTAGAGTTAAATGATGTGGTTGTTATTTTACCTGGCTCCAAGGTCCCAACTGATGGTGTTTGTATCTTTGGCTCCTCAGAAACTAATGAATCTTTGTTAACCGGTGAATCATTACCTGTTAAGAAAATGGTTGGCTCCAAGTTAATTGGTGGGTCGGTTAATATTCAATCAACTCTCTACATGAAGGTCACTCAATTAGGCGATCAAACTCAATTACAGCAGATCGTTAAGCTAGTTAAAGAGGCCCAAATTTCTAAGGCGCCAATTCAAAGGTTTGCCGATTATATTGCATCAATTTTTGTTCCTTGCATTTTATCAGTCAGTTTATTCACATTGATCTTTTGGTTGTTTTTCCTTTCTTTGAATTCGGATGAAAACATTCCTAGAATGTTCTTTGATGAATCAGGGAATCTAGTCTGGTCTACTGTGGTCCAAATTGCTATTAGCGTTATTGTTGTTGCATGCCCATGTGCCTTAGGTTTAGCTGCGCCAACTGCTGTCATGGTTGGTACAGGTGTGGGTGCTAGCCACGGGATTTTAATCAAAGGTGGTGATGTGTTAGAGCAAGCGAGTGGGATAGATACTATTATTTTTGATAAAACTGGTACGTTAACTGAAGGTAAAATGGTTTTGAGTGATTTTGAATTTTTTGGTAATTTCCAATCACAAGAGCAATTGATTTGGTCTATTTTGAACGCCATTGAACTGAATAGTGAGCATCCAATTGCTAAGGCCATTGTTAGTGGTTCTGAAAAGCGGTTATCGGAACTGAAGGCCAATTTGTTAAATACTAAAATTTTGAATGTTGAAACCCTTTCAGGTAATGGTATCAAAGTCCAATGCAAGGTAGCAGAATATGATCAACTGGAAATTTTTATTGGAAATGCTAAATATGTCAACCATATTACTGATAAAATAAATAACAAGGATGACTACCTATTAGCCTTGAAAAAAACAGTGAATGACGACAAAATTTGTTCTATCTCCCACATTATGTTTGATAAGGAATATGTTGGCTATATTGAGTTGAGTGATGTTTTGAAACCAGATTCTAGAGCTATTGTTCAAGGTTTGATGGCCAACGGTATCAACGTGGGTATGGTCACAGGTGATTCTGCAGGTACTTCTAAACATGTCGCCAGACTGCTGGGCCTACCTATTAATAATGTTTTAGCAGAAGCAAGCCCTCAAGATAAGATGGAATTCATTATGAAACTACAAGAAGAAAGAGGTTTGAAAGTTTCATTTATTGGTGATGGTATCAATGACGCACCAGCTTTAGTCCAGTCTAATGTCGGTATTGCTATTAGTTCTGGTACAGATATTGCAATGTCCGCGGCGGATATTGTCCTATTAAGTTCTCAAAACGGACAGTCCAATGAATTGAAATCTATCTCTGCAAGCTTGGATATCTCCAAAAGAACTTTTAAAACAATTAAGCTTAATTTCTTGTTAGCCACCATCTATAATATTGCAATGATTCCTATTGCTATGGGTGTCCTGATTATTCCATATGGGGTCACATTGCACCCAATGGTTGCCTCGGCTTGTATGGCATTATCTTCTGTTTCAGTTGTCTTGAATTCGTTATCCTTGAAATTCTGGAAGTTCAAAATTTTATCATCTTCCAATGCTTCTGGTAAATACGATGACTTGGTTGATGAAGCAGCCATCAGCAATTCTAGATTGGATATTACTCAGCAGTCTGTTGATGATTTTGTTACAAGTAACATTGTATACAATAAGAGAAGAGGTATTACCCATTTTGTTAAATCCATTTGGGATAGAGCTAGACATAGAGAAAACAACAATGCTTATAGATCAATTGATGATGATGAATTCGAAATTATATAATGATGATGAAGCCATTCAGCTTTATTTATAAAATTTGTGTAAAAGACACTTTTACTTAACTATAATATATTCTAAAGACATCCTTATTTTTTACACGTCAAAAACTTCACCCATACCGATTGACTTCCAACCCCTCATGTCCATATTCCAACCCTTCCATTGAGCCAATCTATCTTTGATATCAACAATGTTCATGTAATCATTAAATTGGTTAGGTAATGAAGAATCTGTTGTGGCGGATGGATTAAAGTTGAAAGAGGATAAGTTTTGGAAACTTGATGGAGTATTAGCCAAATCTAAAGGCACTTCGGCACTTGCTATTCTTGTGGCTTTTTTGTCTGATTTAGATGACTGTAATTCTTGCTGGAGCTTCTTAATAGATTCATTAGCCGCTTCTAACTCTTCTTCCTTTGTCTCTAAATCTAACTCTAATTCTTGCTTCTCAAGCTTAAGAGTCTTGTTTTCTAATATAGCGTCCTCCAATTGCTTTCTGAGAGCCGTTAATTCTGACTCTTGAGATTCAATTTTGGCTTGCAAAACAAAATCAGATTGAAATGGGGTGTTTGAAGAAAGAATGGATTCCAAAGGTTCTTCTTTAGCTTCTTCCTTAGCTTCTTCCTTGGTCTCTTCATTAGTCCCTTGCGTAGCCTTTTCCTTAACTTCCTCTGATTCGGTGGAAGGCTCCTCTTTAGACGCTTCTTTCACCTCCTCAGTTTCTTCTTTAGACTGTTCTGTGACTTCTGATGCTTGTTCAGCATCAGCAGTATCTTTCTTCTCCTCTGTGCTGACCTCTGGCACAGGCTCTGCCACAGAATCGGTCACAGAAGCCTCTTTAGTGTCCTCTTGTTTTGTTTCGCTGCTTTCGGACTCGGTCGCGGCAGCGTCCTGCTTCTTCTTGCTCTTCTTTTTCTTTTTCTTCATCTCCTCTAACTTTTGTCTGGCTAAGGCCAACTTCTGTTCCTTGATCGCGTCCTCGTCCATTTTAAATAAAGTATCGTCAATAAAGAGATTGTACTATTTAACTGGATATAACATCCATTATATTTTTTGCTGACTATGTTATCAACTCTAAGTCTCCAAATCATGAATAACGGCTTACCGGACCCCATTGACGAGCTTCTCATCCAACAGAAGTACACTAAGGTCATTATTGAGACTACACAGAGACTTTCCGCGTCCAAAACGCACCATCTGCTCTTCCAAAGAGCTCTTGCCTTGTCACATTTGGGAGATTACTCCACCGCTCTTGAAGATCTAATTGCTGCCAACCAAATAGCCCCAGAGTCCGTCCCAATTGCGTGTCAATTGGCCTTTTGTCTTATCCAAACCGGACACACCATTGAGGCCTTGAAAATGTATGTCTGTGTCATACAAGAGCGATATGTTGATCCGTTTAAATCGCAGCTCAAACATGCGATCGACGTTTGCATCAAAAAGCTTCTTTCTCAGGGTGTCGCTCAAAATGAAATAGACCAAATTTACACCAGCTCTTTGCGAACCATTGTAGAAGCTTGGCCAACGTTGAAGCAGAAGAAAAGAAACATTTTGTCTGGATCTATCGGTTCCGCTGGCAGTGAAGGGGAAGCAAATCCTAACGTGTTCCATTTTGAAGTACCAGGCAGTGACAATACTGTTGTGGAGTTCGGAGAAGGTTTACAAAACTTCCAAACAATTTTGGCCAACCTCCGTGATAATATCCTGGAAAGAACAGAACGAGCAAGAAACACCGCAGCAGCAGCCGCAACTGCGGCAACAGCAGCAGCAACAGCATCAACAGCATCAACAGCACCAGCACCAGTCTCCTTAGATGGTGACCATAATACCAATACGAATAATACCCATCCTACTGATACAACTTCGACTACTGGTGCTTCCGCCACTGGTAACGCCACTCGAGCCGGACCTTCTAGATTTTTTGCAACAACCACAACCACCACGAATGGCAACCCTTTGGAAGAGCAGATGAACTCTCTGGTCAATGAAGCTATGACCAGAGGAAGGGCCCATTTGGATGATCCGGATAGTCCCTTGAATGGGATTTTGAACATGGGTACTAACATGGCATCTATTATCAATCTGGTCACTAACCAAGTGAATAATAGCAATAGAAACTCCACCAATGATGCTAATTCTGCTTCTTCAAATACTCAAAATGCTCCGCCTATGGATGCTCTGGATGATGAGATCGATGTTGATTGATCATTGGTTCAGGGTTTTCCCCTATACAAAAGCTAAGCAACTTGAATCTGATGTGCTCAGCATTCTCTTTCTTTTTTATTTATTTCCTCTTTATTTTACTTTTCAGCTTTGTCGCGTGCTCGGAATGCATTAAGTCTATTTGTTCTTTGTTAATTGTATTGGCTAATAGATTTGCATATATTGGAATTGATCCGTTGCTGAGCAATAACACAATTAAATTGCGAGTATTTCCTAATAGGGAAAATTGTAAACAAGACTAAATTTCCTAATTGGTAAGAAGTACCACAAAAAAAGTCCGTGATAGAAGAAGAAAACAATTTCATCTTAGAAGCCTTTAACAATCACATGGCGCAAGTTACTTTCGATCGGCTGTACAGTTCGAATTTCTGGACTTCTCCTCCAGACGAGTCTGTTGATTTAATCCAGACGCAAAATGAAAAATCCACACAAGTTCTGGCATCCTTGACCAACTTTTATAAGGATTTATCCGAACTAGAGTTGGACTACGCCAAAAGACTAAATGCTTTAGTACGCAAAAACGGAATTGATAAGCTGCACATCACAAACAACAACTCTCTGTTGCAATTGGATGACGTGATTGATCCGATCTGCAAAATTAGCGATGTTCACTATTCGTTCGGATCGAAACTGTTGGACCAGTCGTTGCCGCTCGGAGAGTTAAACGCTGCTAGAAAACATGAATCAAAAGATTTGGAAGCCAATCTGAAGTCCGCTTGGAAAGAGCTGGAGATCTTGAAGTCCAAATGTGAGAAGAAATCGGAGAAGTACAAAGAAGTATACACCAAGTTGAACTCGTTGAAGATTCAGATGATGACAATGGATCTAGTTGAAACCGCGAAATTCAAGGACAGGCTCTCCAAGTTAAAAAATGAAATGATCAATGTCAGGTCTGAAAATTGGGATCTGGTCAAGAAGTACAACTCAAAGCTTGATGATTGGAATGACTTATGGTGGCAAAGTTTAAGTGACTACCAAAAAATGGAAGAATCTAAATTTAAAATTATGAAGTCTAACCTATGGGATTTTGCTAATGAATTGAGTACCATCTGTGTTGAACAAGATCGTTTGGCAGAAAATATCAGATTATCCTTGCAAAGTACCAGTCTAACAAGGGAGATGAAGTCCTATGTCGAGCATAACAAAACTATTAATAATATGGTCCCTAAATTGGTCTTTGTTGATTACGGAAAGGGTGAAAAGGATGAAGTTGTTTCAAATAACTCTCCTAAATTCCAAATTGGCGAGATTCCTTGCTTAAATAAAGCAAGTGTAGATTCTTCCACCGCTTCTCATACTCCTCACATGAAGACTTCCAGTAATGGTAAAAGACCGGCTCCTCCAGTAATCACTGAAGTCCAAGAAGCAGAGTTTCAATATTTGTCCAAGTCCAAAGATACCTATGCTTTATTGCAAGAGGAGGCTCAACGTGAAGCCCAAGAACAAAAGCAACAAGGACAAATTTTACGTGTAGGTTCAAAAACTAATTCGGATCCTTCAACATATAACAAGGTGATGTCCGAATATTCTTCAAATGGTACAGAAGGTACTTCTATGCTCAGTGATGAATTAACTAATGACGAGCTAAGTTTTGATCAAAATGATGAAAGTAATTTCAATAACCACAACAATGGTAAATTGCGTAAATCGATGTTTACGACAAGTCACGCAAATAAGCTGGATTCTGCTGAAGCAGATAGAATCTCTCAATTTGACCAATTGATGAAGAGAGTTACAAGTAACGAGACGCGTAAGGTATCAAGTTCTACATTACTGAAAAAATCTAAGTCCTCAACTACATTCACCAATCTTTTGCCAAACACTAATAACTTACCATCACATTCAAAGGAAGGATTTCCTGTAGTAGACTATTGTAAGTCTAAGTATACATATGTTGCTACCATGGTTGAAGAATTAAGTTTCAACAAAAAGGATGTTTTATTAATTTTACATAAGCAACCAGATGGATGGTGGTTTGCCGAGAACTTTAGGACTGGTGACTCCGGTTTAGCACCAAGTAACTACCTTGTACCTCTTTGATGATGATAATAGTGGAATTACCACGTGACTATTTTTTGTTTGTATTTTACAACCGTTTTATTTTGTATACCAGCTTTTTATGTTTTAACAAAATAGTTATAGAATATTCTTGCAAAGGTGGCAATGTTACCGTTGGGCAAAAACTTCTGAGATAATTTTCCATACAAAATGAGAAACGATAAATTTTGCCTCTACTCATTTTTTTGTAAAGCATTTTATCGCAAAAATGCTTAGTTTATAGAAGATTAACAAATTAATATATAAATGAATGAATTCGAAATAGAAATAGAAGAACTAATATATATAACTAACTATCACAAATTTTCAAGGAAAACTAAGCCAGTTAGTTTTCTCTCAGGATACATTTTTTTACATCAGTTTCATGAATTTTTTCAAGTAAAGGTAAGCACAGATTGAAAAAACTACCATACCTGAACAAATCCCCCAAAACCACTCTAAACTGTCAACGTCTTGACCAGGAACAATACAATTCATCCCCCAAAGACCTGTAACAATATTTAAAGGCAAGATGATCGTACCCAAAATGGTGATTTTACCTAATATATCATTCATATCATTGTTTACCTTTGTCATTTCAATGTTAATTTGGGCCAAGTAATTGGAATGACATCTGCTCAACAATTTCTCAAAATGATTTAGTGATTGAACCATAGTGACCACGTGATCTTGAATATCACCTAAATATAGTCCAATTTCATATCTTGGTGCCACTTCCCATTGCTCATTGCATCTTTTAGAGAAAATCTTGATAACATCCGCTTTGGTATTTAATAATCGCAAAAGAGACATAATTCTACGACGACAATTTCCAATTTGACGCATGATATCACCCTTACGTTTCCAGGATATAATTTTCGTTTTATTAGAAGACTGTGAAGATTTTGATGATTGAGATGACTTGGAAGTTTTAGATGATCTAGATAACAGAGATCTACGTTCACCAATTATATTGGAATTTCTTCTCTTCAATTTGACCCAAACCCTATTATCATCATCTGATTCTGATTCTGATTCATCACTATAATCATCTGTATCATCATCAGAATCAGAATCCGCGCTTCCTCCAGAATATGCAGTTTGTAGATGAATTACCATATCTTCAATTCTAGTGACTTCAGTCTGAATACTGTCGATTAAAGGACCAAAAGCATCAGTGATATCATCAATCAATGCATATCCTATCCAATCAGAATTGATCGTTAAATAATCCTTCAACAATCTCGCTCTTCTTCTAACATTACCAGGATGTGGGGAAGGTTTGAAATGGAATGTAATAACCCCATATTTGAAAACAACAAAATACAAATTCAACGGTAACAATTCGTCCTTATGTTTTCTACCGCCAGACTTGAATCTCTTGGAATTTAATGAATTGGTTGATTTAGATGAATGAGACTTGAAGCTTGATTTAGAGCTAATCGATCCGTAATCTCTGTGTTGGCCACTACATGATGAGCCAAAAAGGAAATTCTTCAACCAATGATTGTTAGAATCTTCCTCTTCTTCTCTACGTCTCTCTCTTTCTAATTTCTTCTCCATTACATTCTCCTTCTTCTTTCTCTTTTGATGTTCTTCGGCCACATCGAAAGAACTAAAACAGACAAAATAATAGTCTTTGAACAATTCGACCTTTTCTCTAATCTCCCCAGTCAAAATATCTTCAGCCGTTAATGGATGGATATTGAAAGTTCTAGCTAGTAATTTCATCTCGTCATCTGAAGGATTTAACACATCTAACCAGAAAGGAGTTGGTTCTTCTGGCGCCGTAGAAGCAGCAGATGATCCTTGTAAAGCACTAGCAGGCCCTGGAGTACTTGTGGAACTAACTTCTGCAGTTTGTTGAAAATTATTCATCAAAGGAGTAGGAATTTGAGAGGCTGGAGCTTGTGCTGCAGCTGCAGCTGCAGCGGCAGTGGTAGTTGCTGTTGCGGCTAAACTATGGTGAGGTGGTGGTGGAGAAGTTAGTCTCGAGTTGTTATTATTGGGTTCAACTACCAGAGGTTTAAAAACAGAAGGAGATGGAGAGGCTCTTCCAGAAGATATATTTTGGTTGACAACGCCGGAGTTGACGACATTGGTTGATCCGCTGGTAGCCGCATTTGTGGCTTGTTGTGCATGAGGCTGTTGTTGAGATTGTTGCTGTTGCTGAGCATTCTTCTTAACACTGTAAATCTCCGGACAAAACAAGTCCGCCCAGGTAGTATCACCTCTCAAAAGCCCAATTAAAGAACTAGAATGGATGGTATTTTCTAGATCATCTCTGAAATATGTAAATCTTAGTTTTTCCAACCGTTCTTGTTTGTTATTAGTAGATAAAGAAGACCAATCATCAAAATATTCGTCTTCAGACATAGTCTTGTTGAGTCTGAGTTTGGACTGCTGCTTCATAATATCTTGATGATTCTTATCGTCTCTTTCGATGTTCGAAACTAGAGGCCATTGGAAGTTGACTTCCTGTTCAGGCTGTGGTGGTGATTGTTGAGGGAAGGCTTGTTCTGATTGCGGATGTTGATTTTGAACGGCGTAGCGCGAGGAAGATGGAAAAGGGGTCCCCAAACCGCCGGATGCATTTGTCTGCTGCAAATGCCTAGCAGCCATTTCCTGTGTGTTGGACAGCAAGATTTCGTTTCTGTCTATTTCATCGGTGTACTCCTGTAGCACTTGCACATTAGGCCAGACGGCTGCATTTGTGGGGGTATTGTTTTCTGGATTGATAGGAAAGTAAACGTCGTTGAAGCTCGAAGAGTTTGAGTTTCGCCGCGTCGATGGATTTGACGAAACGAACACTGAGGACGAGTCAGACGAGGAAGATGAAGAAGAAGACCGCGAATGCTGCGCACGGCCTGGCAGCGACACGGCCTCGTAGGGGTCAATATAAGCCTGTGATGTGGAGGCAGGTGTTCCTGACACAGAGCTCGCGTGATGGTTTCTGCGAGGCATTTCTAGTACTGATAGAAAGAGAAACGCGTTAGCCACTAAGGAAAGACCAAAAGGGATTATCTTTTTTCTAATAGTAAAGAATATAGCAAAAAATGTTCCCTGTGAATATTACGTAATAGAATATTCACGTGACGTCCATTACGTAATGTGTGCGTCACGTGACGTTCCGAATACAAATCCTCTGATGAAATAGTGAAATATCTAGAATTAGCAGTGGTAAATGGACGGTGATACATGGCAACGGCGTGAGATGTCTTATATATTCAGACTTTTGTTTTTTGTTCGTTTTCGGCGATAGATCAATCGGAATACTCGTCCTCTTCTTCCTCATCAGCCTCTGGTTTCTTCTCGACCTGTTCGGCTTTGACTGGCTTTTTGTCCACCACAGCCTTCTTGTTCTTCTTGCGCGCAGGCTCGGACTCATTAGCCTGATCCTCGCTGAGACCGAGTTCGGCGTTAATTTGTTTTGCGTGGGACATTAAAGCCTGCCATTGCACCACAGTTAGAGCAATACCCTTGCTGCCTGGCCTCCAGGAGCTGTCCTTCTGGAAATACTCCCTGATGTTGACCAACTTGGTGCCCTTGTACTCATTGACTGTCACACGGCGCTTCTCGCCGCCTAGCTGGCCTTCAAACGTCATATTGGTGATCTCAGATAAGAAAGCTAACAGGCCAAGAATTTGTCATTTTTCACTCTTTATCCTACTCTCTTTTCGCAGATCCCAATGACAATTATTGCCAGAAAGGCGCTGGAAGACTTACCGCCTCTGATTGTCGGTGGTGCCACTTTTAACACTCAATACAACGAGCATCCAGATACTATGCCGATTGCTTCGCTGCTTTCAGCAGCTTTCACAGCCGGATTTAATGCCTTGGACACTTCTCCCTATTATGGGCCTTCGGAGGTACTCATTGGCCAGGCGCTGAAACACATACCGTTCCAAAGAGACGATTATTACATTTGCACCAAGGTAGGTCGTATTCAGCTTGACGATTTTGACTATTCGCCAGAATGGGTTGAGAAATCGATCCACAGATCCCTGGAAAGACTCAACACAGGTTACTTAGATGTGGTATTTCTCCATGATGTGGAGTTTCAGACAATGGATCAGGCGTTCGGGGCCTTGATCAAGCTCAAAGAGTTACAAGGCAAGGGTCTGATCTCTTATGTGGGCATCTCTGGTTATCCAGTCGATTATCTTTACCGCTTGGCCCTCGCTTGCAAGGACCACGAAAAAATTGGAAGCTTAGATATTATCATGAGCTATTCCAATTTCTGTTTACAGAATGTCACCTTAGGTGATTACTATGATAAGTTCATAGATGAATGCGGGGTCAAGATGGTGAACAACGCTTCCATCTTGTCTATGTCTTTGTTAACTCAGCAAGAAACCAAGTCATTTCATCCTGCTCCCTCGGAGTTGAAACAAACAGTCGCCAATTTGTCTTTAGCATTGAAAGAAAAGTTCGATACCGATATTGCCGTTTTGGGTACCAGGTTCGCCATCAGGAATTGGACCAAACTAGGCAAAGGCAGAACTGTACTTGGGTTGTCTAATTTGTACGAACTGGAAGTGGCAATAGAACAATGGGTCAGCATTCAAAATGAAACGCAGGATGCTGTCGACGAAGATGAAAAGTTGATTAAATTCTGCCAAGATTTTCTAGCTGATCACTTAAATGAGACTTGGGCTTCTGGTATTGATCATTAAGCAAGTATCAAAACGCATTCAGGTATATTCGCTTATTTAAATAAAATAAAAAATAACTATCATAAACTAATTCATTAAACTCATTACATTTGTAGAATACTCTGCAACTACAACTTGGATTCTTTTTGGGCAAATTTCGCACTGGCAAAACCAATCACCTCGGCCTTTCTTTCTTTGACCCAAGCCTTCCAAATGACTTCTCCGTTCTCCTTCCACATATCAACTACAATAGTTTCTCCAGGGTAAACAACACCAACAAATCTACCCTTAATATCAACTAATGAATCGCCAAAAACCTTACTTAGCAAAAACCCAGAAATACCAAATGAGCATAACCCATGCAAAATAGGCTTATCAAACCCTCCACCCTTTGCAAAATTAGGGTCGATGTGTAATGGATTGAAATCGGCATTCAATCTATACAAAGCAGCTTGATCGACTGAAGTTTTGAATTCCAATTGGTGATCAAACTTCCTTTGTGGGTATGTCACGTTGGCACGGTAATAGTTACCTAACTTTGAATCCAATTCTTTATTAAAAGAGTCCGATTTTGATTTGGTGTCTCTAACGAAATAGGATCCAACGTTTGTAAAGATTAGCTTATTGTTTTCATCAAAGGTTTCATACGCAACTTTGATTAAAACATTCGACTTAGAACCTTTACTTTTGGTAACAACTGCCAAAGGATGGGCCTTAGTGGTTAGTTTACCAGAGGTAGGAATTGCTGAATTTAAATGTAAGTACTGTTCACCATGAAGTAATTTCATTGGATTATAGTCAGTCAATACATCATCAAAATCAAGCCCTCCTCCTGAAGCTAAAGGTGGAATAACGCCAAACGTTGCAAAAGGCCCAAAATGCTCATCAGATTCATATGTATATCTCAAATCTTTTGCTGTGGCACCAATTGAAAGATTGTAGAGAATGACTTGACGGTGGTCATAGACGTAAGGTTCATCTACTTCATCCTCATCATCTTCGTCGTCGTCATCTTCATCCTCATCGCCGCCAACAGCGGCCAAAATGGCCATACTTGACTCTTCAGCTGATGAAATTGTGACCGATTGAGTAAAATCAGTGATATCACTCCAATTGTCTCTGACAAATTCAACGCTAGTCTCATCATCGGTATGATTGACTACACCTTTAGCCCTCTGCCATCTGACATTACCGATCCAACCGGCTCCTACTTCAAATAATTCACCGGAAACATTAAAAGGCATTTCTTTGCTGACCACAGCAACAACAAATGGTGAGACTTGAGAGACGTCAAACTTGTTCATGTCAGATTCACTGAAGATTGTCTTAGTCATTGCAGTTTCGGCATGAGGAGCATAGGCGAGAACGTTGATACCTGCTTTCTTACCTTCCTTGGCTAAAGTACGTGAAAGTGCTAATACACCGGCCTTGGCAGAAGCATAATTAGCTTGACCAAAATTACCATAAATACCAGAGGTACTAGTAGTGTTGATGATCCAACCACCCTTTTCGGACATAATTGGCCAAACTAATTTGCACATTCTGAAGGCTGCTAACAAATGAATATTCAGCACAGAATCCCATTCTGCGTAAGACATTTTCAAAAATGATCTGTCACGTAATATACCTGCATTGTTGACAAGTACATCAACCGTACCATAAGCTTTAACAGCGGCTTGAACAATTTCTTCGGCTTGTGCAAAAACATCACCTTTGACACCAATCGCTAAGCCACCTTCAGATTCAATTTCTTTAACAACAGTGAATGGATCAGCAAAATCATTAACAACAACTTTTGCACCATATTTGGCAAACAATTTAGCGTGTGATCTACCTAATCCGCCACCTGCGCCTGTAATAATTACAACCTTACCTTTCAAGCTTTCCAATTTCAACTTAGATTCAGTTTTTGGCAATTGCTTGGTTTTATCCCAAACTTTATTGTAGTCTTTCAATTGAATTGGATGTTCAATACCTGGTCTATTGAAATCCATAATTGACTTGAAATTTTCAACAATCAACTCAGGTGTTAGACTTTGAGGGTTGAGATATAACCCGCCGGACCTTTCCCATCTAATTTGAGCATAAAACCCAGCAGCAACTTCATAAATGGCTCCTGTTGATTCTACTTTGTCACTAGTGAGGTATAGCACTAAAGGAGCAATCTTGGCAGGACTTAATCTTTCCAAAACATCAGGAGGCAAAATTGTTTCGGTCATCCTAGATTTTGCCAATGGAGCAATTGTATTCACTTTGATGTTATACTTAAAACCTTCCTTGGCTAAAGTCTCACCGAACCCAACACATGCCAATTTAGCCGCAGAATAGTTTGCTTGACCAAAATTCCCGTACAACCCAGCTGGTGAGGCTGTCATGACCACTCTACCGAATTTTTGATCTTTGAAATATTTCCAACATAACTGTGTTAGCTTGAAGGCACCTGTCAAGTGCACATCCAAAACTGCTTTAAATTGGTCTTCCGTCATTTTCTTAAAGCTTGAGTCTTTAAGAATACCAGCGTTATTAATCAAAATATCAACTCTACCCCATTTATCAATGGCACTTTTCAAGATACCATCTGGGTTGGTGACGATATTGTCATAATTAGCCACAGCCTGGCCACCAGATTTGACAATTTCCTCAACCACAACATCAGCAGCCTTAGTTGACCCTGCTGTTGATCCACCTAACGTGCCACCCAAGTCGTTAACAACCACTCTGGCACCTCTTTTGGCATATTCAAGGGCATAATGGCGCCCTAAACCACCACCAGAACCGGTGATAATTACCACACGATCCTGAAAACTAATATTACTCTTGTCGTTACTCATACAGTTAAATTCGTTAATTTTGTATCGAACCAATATGAGATGATGTTAATAGCAATTTGCTCTCCCTTTTATATATGTGTCAATTACACCGAGCATTTTTCAAAGGATGATCAACCCCTCCCGATAAGGGTATTTTTTTTCTTCAAAAATTGCTCAGCAATGCGATAAGACATTTAGAAATAGGACTCTCATCTGCTAGTTGTTTATCTTCTTCCTTCTTTTGTGGCGCTAGACTCGGGATTAATGTTACTTTAAAAAGACCTCAGTGGCTGGTAAAAAAATAGATGAGCACAGTCATCTGTGTTGGTCCCTGTTTCCCCCGAACCTCTTTTTTTGTCTTCCATTAAAGCGGCAGCGTTCATTTAGAGAGGTTTGAACGAAAGTAAAACTGCACCGCACCAACAATAAAAATTACGGTTGTGACAGAATATATTCATATCACAACTGTTAGACACATTGCAGTCTTTTCTAAAGAACAGTCGCTGCTCGCATTTGAAAAGCTGTAATTGTACTTGAGGTATTCAAATCATTAAAGTATATTTGAAAAGGCTGTGATATCATCAGGGCTCAACGAATCGAATCACCAATTCTATGGATTAACTAATTCTAAAAATTAAAAAAAACTTGGTCAATGATTTACCTTCGGTGTCAGTTTAGTAGTATTGGCCTGGAAAACATCACAACATAGGCCATCAACAAATTCGCCAAGTATATTTCAGAGCATTAGCTGGCACGCTAAATCACACATCAGCGTCAGAATACGGCTCCTGTTTTTGTCAAATTAGGAAGTTTCACCATCTTTTATAGCCTCTGGTAATCCGTGGTTGCCAAAGAAAGAGCATTACAACAATTCCTGGTTGACGCGTAAGCCTCGGGGTAATTTTATTTGCCCGAATAAAATGCTCATCGCTTTTTCTCTTCTTCGGGGTCACGACAAGTATGCCTGTCGCATTTCGGATTTTATCAACATTATTACCGCTTTGGGAAACTCGACTCTACAAACAAAGGTGGCTCAATTGAGGCATGGGCAAGCCTTTAAGAGGTTGGCATCAACGGCGGAAGTGCATTGCCGTCTAGAAGTCTCCCAACGGTTGTCAACGGCTGTTAACGGCTGACGGCCACCAAAGTCCGAATGTAGCACGATATTCTATTATGAGTCAACAATTAAAAGTCTTCTTCGGAGATCAGTCCTTAAACTAATTCAACTGGATTTCGCTGAAAAAAATTAAGCCTTGTAGATACCTGTGGGTCTGGACTGAGCAGTGTCTGAGCAGGTCCTCAATGCGCAAGCGAACTAATCTCGTGGCCATTGACACGCTGCCTAGTTGGAAGGCCGATAAACAACGCTTTGATCTTTATTTAATTCTTTATCAATATTTATCTCGTCATGTCACGTGACAAGTGACAAATGAGTGGAAGTTATGACCTTTTGATATAAAACTAGACCGCATTCCACATGAGAGTCTGTTTGGCTTTTTTTTACTACTCTTCTGAAGAACCCTACCCAACATGGCCAGTATGTATCACCAAATTAGCTGTTTTAACCACGAAGCGATATACTAACAGGTCGACTATCAATAGACTCATTTGCTACTAAGTGTGTCCAAGCAGGTCAAGAAAACCCTGAATCTGCACACAACTCCCGTGCTGTTCCAATCTATGCCACCTCTTCTTACGTCTTCCGTGACTCCAAGCATGGTGCTGATTTGTTCGGTTTAAGAGAACCAGGTTTCATTTACTCCCGTATCATGAACCCAACCAACGATGCTTTCGAGCAAAGAATTGCTGCTTTGGAAAACGGTTCCATGGCTGTTGCCACCTCTTCAGGTCAATCTGCTCAAATGTTGGCTGTTTTAGCTGCTGCCCAATCTGGTGACGAAATTGTCTCTACCTCTTACCTTTACGGTGGTACTTACAACGCTTTCAAAAACTTCAAGAAGCTCTTTGGTATTACCGTTAAGTTTGCTCAAGGTGATGACGTTGAGTCTATTGAGGCTTTGGTTACTGAAAAGACTAAGGCTGTTTACTTGGAGTCTATTGGTAACCCAAAGTATAACATTCCAGATTTTGAAAGCATTGTCAAATTAGCTCATGAAAAGGGTGCCATTGTTATTGTTGATAACACCTTTGGTGCTGGTGGTTACTTCTGCAGACCATTGGACCATGGTGCTGATGTTGTCACCCACTCTGCCACTAAGTGGATTGGTGGTCACGGTACTACCATTGGTGGTGTTGTTGTTTTCAAGGACCCAAAGAAGGATAACGGTTTCAAGTTCCAAGACTGGCCTGAAAAGTTCCCACAATTCTCTAAGCCTTCCGAAGGTTACCACGGTGCTATCCTTAACGAAATGTTTGGTGATTTCGCTTACATTGCTTACATAAGAGTTGAGTTGTTAAGAGATTTAGGTCCATGTCAAAACCCATTCGGTGCCTTCATGTTATTGCAAGGTTTGGAAACTTTAGCCTTGAGAGGTGAAAGACACGGTTCCAACGCTTTGAAATTGGCTCAATGGTTAGAAAAGAACGAACACGTTTCTTGGGTTTCTTACCCAGGGTTGAAGTCTCACCCACACTATGAAAACGGTCAAAAGTACTTACAAAATGGTTCAGGTGCTGTTTTATCTTTTGGTGTCAAGGATATTGAAAACACTTCAGGTGACCAATTCCAAGAGGCCGGTCCTAAATTTGTCGATGCCTTGAAGATTTTCTCCAACTTGGCCAATGTCGGTGACTCCAAGTCTTTGATCATTAACCCATGGACTACCACTCATGAACAATTGTCTGACGAAGAAAAGGTCAACGCTGGTGTCACTAAGGACTTATTGAGAGTCTCTGTTGGTATCGAAGATATCGATGACTTAATCGC
Source organism: Saturnispora silvae (assembly GCA_030579555.1). Lineage (NCBI taxonomy): Eukaryota > Fungi > Ascomycota > Pichiomycetes > Pichiales > Pichiaceae > Saturnispora > Saturnispora silvae. Next base: position 509,527 of record JAKTRE010000003.1, on the reverse strand, counting down.
TGATTTCCAACAAGCTTTCGATCAAGTTTTCACCAAGTAAACATCTTGTTACATTTATACTCATGCCTAACGCTTTATTTATTTTTACTGTTTAGAAACCCAAAAAATTCAACTTTTTTGTTATGAAGATAATTGATTAATGGGTTAATGAGCCTGTTTCTGCATTGTACAGTAATCGTTACGTAATCAGTTTTCAATTTTAAATGACAGTTTGCATTTTCAACCTTTAACTAAAAGAGTTCTAATGTCAATACGGGTGGAAGACATTCCGTCTCCATTTCCTGTCCAATTTTACTCTTTGGTACCTCAAATCAATTTGGCTGACTTGGTTAATTTGCGCTCCCAAGTAGACATAACAAATTTGACGAATTCTTGTAATCTATTACACGAATATATTGATGAATTAGCCAAGATTGTTTTTATATATCAGAAATATACCACATTTGATGAGTTCATTCAAGCTGCAGATAGATTTGCTATCTATGATGTCCCAAAAGGCGGGCCAGTGTGGAAAAACTACCCAATTGATCTAAGTGAGGTTAATCAATGGAGTATTTTAGATGAATTGATTGTCAGTGTTTACACATTAAATATGATCTACACGCTAAGGACTATACAATTAATACAGTCGACCATTCAGCAGGATAAGATAGCCATTGACAATTGGCAGAAATGTAACAATTATCTTAAAATATCGTATGGGTATTTGATGTCTTTCAAACTACACGTTCCGTCATCACATCAAAAAAGGTTTGCCATAAGTATATCCATTTGTGAATTTTACACCCAATTGATTGTTATTTTGAAGAATATTTGGGATTTACAAAATGAAATTGATGACAACATGGGCAGGTTAGATCATGGTCCTAAAAATGTTGGCATGTATATCAAATTGGTTGTTTTTATGCATAACCAATTGAAAGTCATTGAGCAACAAAATGGGCCTTGGGGCAGATTCATGAATATAATCTTAGGTTATTACTTGGGATTACAATCTTGGCAAGAAAATAGCATGGGTTGGTGTGTGAGTTATATTCAATGCTCACTGGTTTTAGGTTTAGAACAAGGTGAAGTTCGGGGCAAACTAAAGGATACAATGCAGAAAATCAAAATCGGATCTAAATTCAAAATAGTTAAAGAACGTGATAATGTTAGATCAAAAGAACTTTTCCAAAATGAAATTAAATTGGATAGGTGTTTTCGAGGTCAACCTTTGCTACAAGAGGCGATGACTTCTCTTGTAAAGCTTTTACGACTTTTGTATGTCAAATTTGATAAAATTAACGAAAATTTATCATTTGAAAAAGTCATCCCAGTTGATGAAGTCAAGTCTAACCATTTATTCAATGCTACAAATTTGCCAAATGGTATTAAAGTGCCTTTGAATAGCTATACCAAGTATGAGCCTATTGAACTCACATCTAAGGCTAACAATATTAGTGATCAACAATATTTTTAACTTTTCTAGTTTCGCAAAACTTTTTAGGATTTAAGCTGAATACAAAGCACCTATTTTGTTAACCCAATTCCCTATTTCACCATAAAGACCTACAAAACGACCCCTAGGAAGGATGAATTCGTGTACACCACCGCCATTACCACCAAACCAAGGAGAGACTTTTTTATTGGTGGTGAATTGGATTGCATCAACCCAAGCGCCAGATCTAAATCTCACTTGGGTGATAAATTCATCTTGATCTAAGTTAATGGTAGAGTTATGTGATTTAAATGTACCAAAATCTTCATAGGATCCATCAGCATGATAAAATCTCACACCGTCTAAGGCTAGACCATGTGTTACTTTAATCGATGTAATTGGAGATTTTGTCACCGCTATCGATTGTCTACCTGGTTGCATACCATAGAGGTCATCCTTGAAGACTTTTACCCCATTTATAATTTCAGGTCTCGTTCGATCAATCATGAATTGTTGAACATTATCAATCTCTCTTTGACCAAAACCCATTGATAAAATCTGTAATTTAATTGGCTTGTTACGCCATTGAGGATCTAATTGGTTCTGTATTAGATTCAAATCTAAGTTAATGTTATATTGAACACCCAATCCTCCTTGAATGCGAGGTTGATATTCATAATGCAATCTAGACCATTCACCAATGTATATTTCAACTAAGTAAATCCCGACTTGACTATGAATTCCCAATGTATGGTCATCTATAGGAGTAACACCAATAGCATTAGATTTATCAGAAGGTAATTTCATTCCTCTGTTAATCATCATAAAATTGGGCTTGAACATGTCATCATTGAGGTCATTAGCTATAGTGAAGGCAGGATGGTAAAGAAATCTCATCATGTCTAATCTATGCCAACCAGGCTCATCTGATGCTAAAACAGGCCCCCATGAGCCTCTTTTGGTTCGCAAACATGCGCGTTCTTGGATAAGGAATTTCCTATCCATGGTAACATAGTCTCTTAACATAACACCATGCTGCTGATGAGGACATCCAAGACTGTGACCAATTTCATGCATAAATGCACCAAGGGAAACACATAAACATTCCCAGTATTGGCCACATTCATTACAATCATTGGCAACTTGACGTGTATCCAATTTAGTACAGTCGGTGAACGACTTATATATAGATTCCCAATTCATTGGCCAAGAATGCATTCCTTGAGACCCAAAAATGGCCAATTTAATCCTATCATCGCCACCACCTAAAGCAGCATGGCCTAATATGAGATTAATCTTAGGGTCGTAATGAGCATCTAAAATCATCACAGCAGCAATGGCAGGGACGTTAGATGATGTCTGTTCACTAAATGGCCCGCCGTATTCCCTGAGTCCCTCCATCGCCATTTGAAAAAGCTTGCCTGACTCTTTTGCCTTGGGATTTTGTTGCGCGTATTCGACATTGCGTATATCCTGTACGCTGTATTTTGATCTAATGACATGAATTTTGATTTCTGATCTCTGAGTATGAGAAAGTTCATCTTGGTAGGAGGTTGTGCCATTTGTGGTTTCTTCGACAAACTGAAAACATCTTGGTCCGAACCCATTCTTGATCATTTCATCCAAGGTGAAAGCTTGCATCAATCTGCCACCGACACGAAGCTTGCGAATCGCTGTTTCAATTCCGTTGCCCTCATAAAGCTTATCATGAGGGCAATCAAACAACATGGGCGAGTCACGAGCCACCAAGCAAGCCAAATGGACTTTCGGGGTTTGGAAAAGAGAGTCATCCAAGGGTTCACAGGATATTTCCACTTGAGTTTCGTCAATTGGGGCCACTTGAGGGTCATATGAGGCATAACCATTCTCATTGAATTTGCCTTTCAGGACCTTGAATGTTATCTTGTTCACACCCGGAGACAATTGAAGATATGCCTTAAATTGACTGTATTTGAGTTGAAAGAACTGCGGCTGTTGTGTATCGGAAAAAGCTCCGATTAAACCTTCCTTGGCGGCAGAGGTAGATCCGCGTAGTATGATCACCGGCACGGGTAACCCGGTCCCCGGTTTCGGCAAGTTTTCAAATCTAAAAGACATGTGTCAAACCGAATAAGGAGGAGTGGGCTCTAAAATATCAGATTACTTCGCTCACAAATGTGTTACGAAGTAATTTTTATTGCGGGCTTTTTACCACGAGCTTTACCCGAGATCAAGCAAAGATATGAATTGATTTTATTTGATACTATAAATAATACACGCGCTCCTTTATCTTCACATCGAGGATTAACTGCTATGAACGGCATTGTGGAGAGTTTTGCGTTGGGCCAGGCACAGGACTACGCCACTGACAAGTGGAATACGTGGGCAGGCGAAAAGCTCCAAACCAAGGACCCTTACCGTTACGAAGACGCGGAGGGAAAGTCTCACAAACTCAAGTTGCCCGCACAGGCTTCCAAACAAGATCAGAAAATGTGGAAATGGGTGCAGAGACGTGCGTGGCTTGACGATAAGTGTTTCTGTGGCTGCTACCCGGTGGACTGTGGTGTTGGGTTGGGCCCATTGATGGCCATATTGCCCGTGATAGGCCCTATTCTCATGTACGCCGTCCATGCCAGGCTAGTCACCCGAGCAGGCCAGTACTGGCATCTAGACTCGAAGACTATAGCCAAGATGCAGGCCAACATTCTGTTTGACTTTCTCATCAGTCTCCCGCCAGTGATTGGGTCCCTCCTTGTTTGGCTGAACGGGTGTTCCACCAGAAACGCCGCAATTGTCCACACACAGGTGTCCAAGAGGCTAATGCAGCAGCAGCCCTCCCAGCCTATTCGGGAAGTGGTTTGAAGGGCCTGCTTTGTATATATCCCAGTATTTGTTTACATCAATCTTATGCATTTTGACTTGACTAGTGCATGCTGAGCAAAAATACACAGAGCTGAGCAATTAGTCACGTGACTTTGGATTTTCCGTTTTTGTTTTTTTTTTCTATTTTTTTCTAGAAAAAAATCATTTTATATTTCAAAGCTTAAACTTGAGATTTGAAAGAAACGAATTTTCATAGAAGAAAAAAAGATCCGTCTTAGTGTAAAACACTTTTTCAGTCGTTAAGTATGGTTGCCGACACGAAATTGTACGATGCCCTTGGGGTTAAGCCAGATGCCACCGAGAAGGAACTGAAGAAGGCGTACCGTTTGGGTGCGTTGAAGTACCACCCGGACAAGAACGCTTCTCCAGAAGCAGCAGAGAAGTTCAAGGAGATGACTGCCGCGTACGAGATTCTTTCAGACAGTGAAAAGAGACAGATGTACGACCAGTACGGTGAACAAGGCATGAACGGTGGTATGGGCGGTATGGGCGGTATGGACGCGTCAGATATCTTCTCCCAGTTTTTCGGTGGTGGAATGGGTGGCCAGCCTAGAGGTCCAAGAAGAGGTAAGGACATCAGATACAACATCGGCCTCACTCTCGAGGAGCTCTACAAGGGTAAGACCTCGAAGATGGCACTTAACAAGTCCGTTCTTTGTAAGGACTGTGACGGTAAGGGTGGTAAGGACGTCAAGAAGTGTGACGTCTGTCACGGTACCGGTACACGTTTCGTTACTAAGCAGATGGGTCCTATGATCCAGAGATTTCAGACTCATTGTGACGCCTGTGAAGGTCAGGGTGAAATCATCAAGGCTGCCGACAAGTGTAAGACTTGTCACGGTCAAAAAACCGTCAACGAAAGAAAGATCTTGGAGGTCCATATCACTCCTGGTATGAAGGCAGGCCAAGCCATCAAGTTCCAAGGTGAAGCCGATCAACAGCCAGATATAATTCCAGGTGATGTTGTCTTCGTCATCGATGAAAAGCCACATGATTTGTACACCAGAAAGGGCAACGACTTGTTATTAGACTACAAGGTTGACTTGTTGACTGCCTTGGCTGGTGGTGAGATTGCTTTCAAGCACGTCTCTGGTGAATGGATCAAGATCGAAATTTTGCCTGGTGAAGTCATTGCTCCAGGTTCCATGAAGGTTGTCGAAGGTAAGGGTATGCCTATTCCAAGACACGGTGGTCACGGTAACCTCTTAATCAAATTCGAAGTTGAGTTCCCATCAAAGCACTTTGCTGACGAGGACAGTTTGAAGAAGTTAGAACAAGTCTTACCTGCTAGAAAGAAGGTCACCATTCCTGCCAATGTCGAGGTTGATGATTCCTGTACTCTGAGTGAATTCGATCCAAGAAAGCATACCCCAAGCGGTGGTAGAGGTAACTACGAATATGATGAAGATGATGATGATGAAGATGGTGGCCAAGGTGGTCCTGGTGTCCAATGTGCTCAACAGTAAGGAGAGTATTTCTTAGCGTGCTAAGCAAGTTAAATCAAGTTTTATAATAGTATTAGAATTAATTCTCATAAATAAATTCCCTCTTGTTTCTCTGTTTGCAAACAATCGTGTTGTTACTTTCTATAAACATTAAAAAATAAAAGAAACCTCTGTCCATGCCTTAAAAGAGAGGACTTTCGGTATTTTAAAAATATTAGGAGTTTCCTAAATCCCTCTTAACCTGCTGGTACTCTTCAACACTCTATGATTGGCCTTGGTGGTTCTTTCTGCCATATTTTGCAAATCGGCATTTTGTTTGGAAATTTCTTCATTCATAGCAACTGCTCTCAGTTTTAGCTTTTCTGCTTGTTTCAGAGCATCTTCCAAGTTTTTCCCGATTTGGTTTTCAATATCGGCATCTTCTTGATCATGGTCCGATGTTAGATACTTCTTAGCCTCTTCAATTCTTCTTTCGTAGTCATACTTAGCCTTCAATTCGGAAACTTCAGCTGAACCGTCATCATCATCATGGAATTGATTCAAAAGTGCATTTTGGGAAGCATATAAGTTAGCATTAGTTGCATCTTCTCTAGCATCTTGTTCATACATTTTCCTGTCCATGGCTAATTCTCTTTGTCTAGCCCTTCTACTCTTAGTTAATGGATTATTGATCTTAATATGATACAATGGTCTTTTATAATGATCCAATTGTTTAATATGTTCTGTTGTTTCCTCTTGAATATCTTCAATGTTATTCATTTTACGCTCCATCGAGTAAATCTTCTCTCTCTGTGAACCTAAAACACCAAGGGAATTAACAGCTGTGACATTTCCTTGTTTCAAATTTGAAACGATATTGTTCGATACTTGTAATGTATCTTCACGCAAATCTTTAGTTTGACGTACAATACGTGATAACTCTTGTTCATCTTCATTCAAATCCTGGCTGTCAAACTCTTGCTGGTCATAATGTTGTTGCTGACCGAATTCATCATGGTGAAATTCGTTAAAGTTGAGTTCTTCTTGAGTTCCGAGATTGGCCGCCGGTCCATATGGATCAAATTCTTGCTCAGTTTCACCTCTGGATTGCTGCTGCTGTTGTTGTTGCTGTAAGTTGTCATTCAGTTGCATCTGTTGGAAATCTGATGTCATTTGGTCTTTTTGGTCTTCACGGCCCGTATCCTTATATTCCGAATAAGGATCATATCTATCATACGAATTAAAATCTTGATCATCTGGCTGTGATTGTTGTGACTGTTGAGGTTGTTGTGGTAGTGTTGAATTAGAAGTATTGATTGCTGTACCATAACCAACACTAGATTTGTAGCCACTGTTGTAGTTATTAAAATCATTATCACTATTGTTATACGACGGATACTTACTCTGCGATGGCTGTCTCCTTTGGGACTGTTGATCATACGGTTGGTAGTCATTCAACTGTGTGGTGGTAACATCATCATAGGACGAGTATTGATCTTCACTTTGTCCCTGTGGCAGTATAGGAGCCACGATGTTGGATCTTTTGGGTTGAGACTCGGTAAACGAATTGAAAGCAGAAAACTTCAATTTTCTATTCAGCGAATCTTGCGATGGTTTCGCACGCGAGCCATTTGCCTGACGGAATTCTTGGGACTCTTCCAACGTCATTTCTTTTTCAGCCTTCCAAAACTTCAGACCCATTTTAATGTTAAGCTTCTTTTGATAAGGAAAAAAGTAATTCAAGGAGGAAAAAGATGAAATCCAATAATAGCTTAATTTTAATTCCAATAGAAGAAAATAATAAATTGGCTTAGCCACGCTCAGCAGAATAAAAATCAGAAGATTTTTGTTAATTGTCGGAATTAGAACTCATACATTCAGAAGTAGTGAAAGCTGCAAGCTAATAGAGGCTACTTTCTATGTCAGGGTTAACTTTTTATTTTATTTAGTTTTAAATTTTATGTTCCGAAGCCTGATTACACAAGATAAAATGTCACACATTTGCAATTCACCGGCCAGAAGCTCATGACACCCTTCTATTTTGTGCTTAATAATATAGGAAATAGAGTAGAGGTTCTGTTTGCTTAAGCGTGTGGTCCTATCAACTTAACCCAGTAACTAATTTGGAATTAATATATTCTGTTTGCAAACACACACAGTCAACACCAAATTCGTTAAGCAGTCGCTAATTATGACCCTTAAACCCAACTATTTATATCCATTCTATTCATAAAGCTACCTGCTATCATGGGTGAAAAGGTTGTAGGTTATCAAAATTTGGGTTGGCAGATTGAGCCTTTACAGTAAAACTGACATTGCTGAGAGAATGAAAGTAAAGTGTATGCATGCACTCTTCATTTTGGATGTTCAAACACCCTACCACTATGCAATAGCTTCTATCTACTACTACCTTGTTAACTTTTCCCTCCTTAATAGCCTCGGGGAATGGTGGTATATCGGATAGTTATTAACTGGTACATTCAGCTCATCAATACGTTATTGGAGGCTAGTGTTGCTCCAAGCTAACGTAGCCAATTTCCACCAGTCAGCTTTAGCAACCAAACTAAGTGCAAGGTCACTATATTGGTGATGCTAATGATTAAATCGGAGGGGGAGCCCGATTTCGTAGGAATGTTTCAAAATTAATATCTAGTTCCGGGTTTTGAGGTATATTTAGGGTTTAACTACAGACTTGCTTGTGTGTCTACGCTTGATGCCATCCTAGCACTCTTGTTACCACTCCCAGCAGGTGGTTGAATTGGGATGCATGATTCTGTTGTAGCCATTAATTACAAGGCATACATCTATAACTGGATTTTTATGGAGGACCAAGTTCCGGAAACAAAAGCAAAAAAAGTGCTATGCAATAACAGTGCAGAAACTGCTCCAGGTTTCATCAGAAAGCATTGGGCGTTCCAGTGTTTGAGACTGCAGTGAACACAAGAGCCATTTTAATCTTCCATTTCTTTCCCTAACGACAAGTTGTTCCAATTCTCGTATTTATTTGATATTACAATAGGGAGGGGACCTTAAATTTCGTAATGCCGTCGAACTATGAGAGCAAACGTGCTCTGTGTGCTTTCAACTTCAGCTTAACCTTCACGCATTGTTGCGAGCTGCTATATTACTAGTCTATTACTGTGCTGTAACCCCTCTACCTTTCCTTTTTCACGTAGCATAGTGCTCATAGAGCTACTCCTCTTCTTCCGCTTTGCTCCTCCCCACGCTCCTCCTCTATTTTCTGCTATTATGCCCCTCCCAACTAATAATCCCCAGTTCGGTTCCGTGTGCTAAATCCGAAGACATGCTAGGTAACGCCCGCACGACCCCTCATTATTTTGTGGGGGCAAGCCCGGCTGTTGCGCATCTCTCGTGGTTTTGCGGGTGTTCTGTATACGGATCCATCTCAGCTGAGCACCCGGCTTTTCTTTTTTTTCCTTGCTTTTCCTCATTCCGTTATCTTCCTATAACCAAGTCCGTTTCTTTTTGCCAAGTGCGGCACTTAGCTGCACTATTGAGGCCCGCACGTTTAGCTGTCTAACTTCACTACATGGCTCAGGCATTTCAAACAAGTGGTGAGCGAGCTGATAAGACCCTGTTTTCCCCACACGCGGGAAACTACGAGTAGCTGCCGGGCTTCCCCACATTGCACAGGGCCAATTACCTTGCTTTTCACCCGCAGTTAATAGCAGGACCCTGAAAAGAACAACACTGCAGCCGGATTTTTTGCGGGGGACCCCGAGTTGCTACGAGATGTGAGGCCCCGGGAATTCCCGAGCCGGCGTTGAGACACCGCTGGGGGCCTGTCGCTATTGGCGTGCGGGTGAGTCACCCGGGGAACTTGCGCGAAGCAGGCCCAGCTCAGCAGGCTGGCCAGTCGAAGTGGCCACTGGAGCTGGCTGTATGGGGTCTTATCAGTACGGGCTGCTCAGGGCCCAGACTGTGCTTGGCGTTGTGCGCTTGGCAGCCGTTAGCGGTCAATCTTCCGGCTTGGCAACGGTCTCCGCGCAAGTCTTGGCTGCTGAGCATCCGATCAAAAGTGGGGTTCCCCAGCTAACTTTTTGTATAATTTGATACCTATGTGTAGCTCCTAATTAGCTCTATAAGCTGGACTTATTTTGGTGGTAATAGCATCTCTGATGACCAAGCTATCGCGGTGTTTATGCTCACTTTTTCTTTTTTGGAACAATACCCCTCCACTGAGCCGAGGTCACGCATTTTTGAAAATTTTTGAGTTTTTGCGCTAACGGTTTTTTTTTTATAAAAAGCCGGTTAATCTCTCAAAAACTTTAGAGATTGCAGATATGTTTATCCATTCAATAAACAAACATAAAAGATGTCTGCTGATTTAGAATCACAACATTCTCATCAGAGTTCTTTTAAGAACTACGTTCAGCAAATGGATCCTCACAATGTTGAAGATACCACTCAAATGCATAAGCCAGATTTCTCCTGGCCAACCATTAGAAATTACGCCAAGACCAGAGTTACTGAATTGTGGCCTTCCAAGGCTATGATTGCCGCTAACAGACATATGTTGAACCCTTTGCCAGGTTTAAGAATGATTGGTGGTAAGCAATGGTTGATGATCTTATCTGCTTTCATGGCTTGGTCCTGGGATGCTTACGATTTCTTCTCTATTTCTCTTAACGCCGTTGAATTAGCCAATGATTTTGACAAAACTGTTAAGGATATCACTTGGGGTATTACTGTTGTTTTGATGTTGAGATCCGTCGGTGGTTTCTTCTTCGGTTACTTGGGTGACAGATACGGTAGAAAGTGGCCTTTAATTTTGAACTTGTCTTTTGTTTGTGTTTTGGAAATTGGTACTGGTTTTATTAAGACTTATGAACAATTCTTGGGTGTTAGAGCTGTTTTCGGTATTATGCTTGGTGGGGTTTATGGTAACGCCGCCGCTACTGCCTTAGATGATTGTCCAACTGAAGCTAGAGGTTTCATCTCTGGTTTCTTACAACAAGGTTACGCCTTTGGTTACTTATTGGCTGTTGTTTTCAAGAGAGCTATTGCTGATAACTCTTCCCACCGTTGGAGAGCTATGTTCTGGTTTGGTTCCGGTGTCTGCTTCTTGATTATTATCTGGAGAGCTTTGTTACCTGAAACTAAGGCTTTCCAAAGACAAAAGGAAATCGAAAAGTACAACACTGAACACGGTATTTACCAAATGCCATTCAAGACTAAGGCTAAGAATGCTTTGCAAACTTACTGGTTGATGTTAATCTACATGGTTTTATTGATGTCTGGTTTCAACTTTATGTCTCATGGTTCCCAAGATTTGTACCCAACTTTATTAAGAGTCAGATATGAATTCTCTGAAAATGCTCAAACTGTTACTAACTGTGTGGCTAACTTGGGTGCCATTTGTGGTGGTATCTTAGTTGGTCACTTGTCTAACTTTGCTGGTAGAAGATTGTCCATTTTGTTTTGTTGTGTTTTGGGTGGTGCTTTGATTTACCCATGGGCTTTCGTTTCCAACGCTAACATTAACGCTGGTGCTTTCTTCTTGCAATTCATGGTTCAAGGTGCTTGGGGTGTCATTCCAATTCACTTATCCGAATTGGCTCCACCTGATTTCAGATCTTTCGTCGTCGGTATTGCCTACCAATTGGGTAACTTGACTTCCTCTGCTTCTTCCACCATTGAAACTACCATTGGTGTTCATTTCCCAATGAAGGACAAGTCCGGTAATGAAATTTTTGATTACGCTAAGGTCATGGCCATTTTCGTCGGTTGTGTCTTCGCCTATGTTATTATCATTACCTTGGTTGGTCCTGAACACAGAAACCACACCTTTGAAACTAACTTAGAAGAAGATTACGAATTTAACGAAAAGGTTAAGCATCAAGAAAACTTAACCAAGGAAGACGATGAAGACGTCAACGTTGGTGCTAGTGGTAGTAACCAAGATGGAGAATCCATCAAGGAAGAAATGGAAAAGGCTTAATTTAATTCAATTTGAGTTGATCTCACTTATATAGAAAACTTTAGATCTTTCTCCCTTTTTTATTTAATAATGTTTAGTTTTGTTTTATATTTTTGAAAATGTGTTTATTTTTTTAAATCTATGTTAGCTCAAATAAATGTCGCTATCATCTCACAGATGTCAAAGACGCTACCAAGACTTTTAGATTCTTCATTCGTTGTATAACTCTAACGTAGCGCCCAATCAGAATTTTCAACACACCTCATTGATGAGCTAGATTGAAGACTAGAAAATGCCAAATGTTAACACAATAATATGAGTAGAAAACTGCCTACTGCTCGGCTACTGAGCTGTAATCTCCCCCGATCCAAGTTTATGTAATATATGTGCCATTTCCCCGGGTTTGCTAGTTCCGGGGGTTTTTAAAAAAAACTCTTCAACTTTTTGGGGGTGTAGTTTGAATTACTCATTAAATTGCGACATCATCTAAGTTGTATGCATATACATTAATTGACAAATTGATCTCCATTGAATATCTAGGATGGGAATTTACCTCAGTCATTCCCACCAAAAAATTTAAAGCTAAAAAGGGTCTATTTTTCATTACATGCAATTTTGGTAGTATCCCTACTTTTAAAAGTTGAATTCTTGGATTACTTTAAATCTTTAGGAGGCCATAAAAAAATGTTTGCTTTTTCTGATTGTTCTCTCAATGCTATGCCTAAAGGTCAAATTCAACTAAAATGGGCTATTAAGTAATATCAGAATCTTATTATTACAAGGTATACAAAATAGAGTTTTATACTTATAAAATCTTTTCCTTCTTTAAGTACTCAATGATGAATTCGACACATTGTTCAACGGATTGCTCATGAGTATTTAAGTGGATTTCTGGCTTTTCTGGAGCCTCATATGGATCATCAATGCCAGTGAAGTTCTTGATTAAGCCTTCTCTGGCCTTCTTGTACAGACCCTTTGGATCTCTTTCCTCAGCAACAGCTAATGGAACATCAACGAAAACTTCGATGAATGGTAAGTTAGATTCTTCGTGGATCTTTCTAACAGAATCTCTGTCTTTCTTGTATGGAGAAATGAAAGAGGCTAAAGATAAAACACAGGAGTCAGCGAATAACTTAGAAACTTCACCAATTCTTCTGATGTTTTCATTTCTGTCAGCTTCGGAAAAACCCAAATCCTTGTTCAAACCGAATCTGACGTTGTCACCATCCAATCTGTAAGCTTGAATACCTTGAGCCAACAATGTACGTTCCAAACCACAGGCAATGGTAGACTTACCACTAGCACTTAAACCAGTGAACCATAGGGTAGCACCATTTTGCTTGATGATTTGTTTACGTTCATCGTGAGTTAAGTTGTGATGCCAAGTAATATTAGTAGCCATTTTTATTCAAATATTAGTTTAAGGAGAAGAAGAACAAGTTAAAGCCAATCCCCAATGACTCCTTTTCATTTCATCCATTTGTAAAATTTGATTTATTATTTCGATGACAGATAGACGCCACAGTTTGATCAAATTTTTTATTTTCAATTTTTACTATTGTTAAAAAAATTTTTAATCGAAATTCACGTGATATGATTTAAAAGGAATGCTCAGCACAATAGTCTTAAAATTAAAAATACAAATTAATCACTTATTTTTCTCTTTTTTTATTTATAAACTTTAAGTATTTTGAGGCTTGGACTTTTTCAAGTACATACCCTTAATCTTAGAGGCGTCCACTCCTTCTTTTGGCCAACTTTTGGCTGCTTCAATCCAAAGTTCCTTGTTTAAATTCTTGTCATTGGCAGACTGTGCTTCAATCTCGCTACCAATGTTCAAAAGAGCTTGTTTTAATTGACCAGCCCATTCGTTCTTTTCAACACCTTTACCACCGGATTGCCAGATTTTCAAGTCTTTTTCGATTTTAGCCAACTTTGGATGAACCTTGTTTGATTTGAAGGGTAATTTCCTTTGACCACCATTAGCCATGTTAACAACGGTAGGCGTGGAGGTTGGAGGAGTAGAAGCTTCTGGTGTTTGTGTAACATCCTTTCTTTTGATTTGCCTTCTTCTAACAACCTTCTTTGGAGCTAAACCATTTGGCTTTGGCGTTATTTCTTTGCTATCATTGCTTGATCCTGTTGAAGATCCCAATTCTTTCAAATAACCCAGAAGGTAATCAGTCCTTCTGACTAAATGAATAGATGCAGGTGTTCTCTTTGAAAACTTCTCCTTTTCTTCTTTGGTTGCATTTTGTGGTGGATTTTCAAGGAAAATCTTATTTTGGAATTTCAGTAAGGGATCGTCTCTAATCTGAGCCCATGAACCGTAACCAAATTTGTTAACACCAATTAACAAGTTTCTGTCATCCTCAATTTTCCATTCAACACTCCAGCCGTGCACAGCCTTTGGATCTTTTGCAAATGTAAACTTAAATGGATCTTCTGGAATAGACTTTTTCAAAATATCTAATTCAATAGGTCTATTCAGAACAGTTTCGGCATTCAAATTACGGCATCCACCATATTCAAATAGTACGGCCTTCTTATCTCTTCTCTTGGCACTCAACTTCTCAGCAGCAGTGGTAACTTGTTGTTCCTTTGGTAACTTGGAATTTCTTTCACGTTCAGCAGCAGCCAATTCTTCAAATTTGGCAACTTCTTTGGCTTTAACTGCCTCAGCTGCATCAACTAACTCCTTAGCTTTTGCTCGTAAATCTTCGTAAATCTTGATTAAGACAGCTGGATTTTTGTTTGGTAAAGTACCATCGGCAATTAATTCATCAACCTTAGAGGCAATATCACCAACTTTCAAAATAGCTTTGTAAACTGCTCTGACCTGAGATTCAGTCAATTTGTTCATATCCAATTTACGACCGCTACGTCTTCTACCATCATCTTCATAATCATCTTCATCATCATCTAGGTTACCGTCATCATACTCATTCTTCATAGCAGCATTACGCTTTCTACTGGACATTTCAATTTGTTCTTGCAAGAATGAATCTTCTTGACGCTTCTTTTCTTCTTCTTTGATTTTCTTTAATTCTTCCTCCGGAATAATATCATCCCACTCAACATCTGCCTTATAATCAGTAACCTCGAATTGTTTCAAGAATTCTTCGGAACCTAAGTTAGATTCCCCTAAGTCCGGAGTGGTATTGTTGTCCTCAGCATGATTAAGAACGTCTTCCAAATCTAAGTTTTCTAATTTTTTCTGATTGTCCTTCTTTTGAAACATGGCGCTTGCACCAAACTTCAAAATTTCACTTAACTCACCTGTACTTGGTTCATTCTTATTACTCTTTTTATTTTGATCAGTAATACCAAGAGAAATAATGGCATATTCTAAAATCATCTTACGACGAGCCTTTTCTAAAACTTGTTCTTCAATGGTGTCTTTAGAAACAAATCTGTAAACCATGACATGGTTCTTTTGGCCAATTCTGTGAGCTCTGGCCATGGCTTGTAAATCAGCTTGAGGATTCCAATCAGAATCAAAAATAATAACGGTGTCAGCAGTCATTAAATTAATACCCAAACCACCAGCTCTTGTAGATAAAAGGAAAACAAAATCCTTGGAATCTTTAGCGTTGAAATGATCAATGGCAACTCTTCTCTTATGTGATGAAATAGTACCATCCAATCTTTGGAAATTCAAACCTTTTAATTGAAGGTAATCACCAATGATATCTAACATTCTAACCATCTGAGAAAAAATCAAAACTCTGTGACCATCTCTACGTAACTTAGTTAATAACTGATCCAACAAAACCATTTTACCACTGGACATAATCATACCTCTAATGATATTTTCTCTAGAATTACCAAAAGAGCTCAAAACGTTAGATTCAACACCATCAAATAAATATGGGTGGTTAGAAGCTTTTTTCAATTCACTGACAACATTTAATAAAGAAACGTTAGAACCTTTACCACCCTTGTTCAAGGCACTATAATTTTTGGTCAAAATATTTTTGTAGTAATCTGTTTGTAAATCCGATAACTCAACTCTCAAAATTCTTTCTGTTTTACCAGGTAAAGAGGTTTCAACATCTTTTTTCAACCTTCTCAAAATGTATGGTTTAATTTTTGATTGAAGATCCTTGATATAGCCTTCGGCCTCATCATTTGGGGTGTCAAAATCAATTTCTTGATCAATTGTGAATCTACCCGGCATCAAGAAATTACAAAGAGCAGCTAATTCCTTCAAATTATTTTGCAATGGTGTACCAGTAATCAACAGTCTGTTAGCGATTTTGAATTCAAATAATGCCTCATAGAGAGATGATTCAGCGTTTTTAAGTCTATGGGCCTCATCGACGGCTAAGTATTGCCATCTGAATGAACCTAACTCTGATCTATCTTTCAAAATGTATTCATAGGTTGTAAGCAAGACATTGAACTTTGGTTTCTTCTCATTACCACCAACATAAAACTCATAGTCTCTGATCGTCTTTCTAGCCTTTGTGTTACCCATGTAATAAATGACGTTGACATCAGGAGCCCATTTTTCAAATGTCTCTTGCCAAGCTGGAACAGTGGATAATGGAACAACAACTAAATGAGGACCATGTTGTCTTCTAGCATAAATTAGCCAAGAGATAAAGGAGACAGTTTGCACAGTTTTACCTAAACCCATTTCATCTGCTAAAATACCATTTTCATTTCTAGACCATAAAAAGGCCATCCAGTTCAAACCTGTCAATTGGAAATCTCTTAATTCGCCACCCTTAATAAAACCTGGTTGAGCAGTTAATTTTTCAAACCTTGGTCTGTTAGCACCATAAGAAGCTGATTGAGTTGGTAGAATTTTAGAATTCTGTCTATTCTGGAAATTTTTAACTTGAATTGGAGCACCTGGGGCGACTTCATTAGCAGATTCCCAGGTACACTCGTCATAGTTTAGTCTCTTCCATTTGACCAAATATTTGATATCAGTCTCACCGTTATCAAGCGTAATTCTTTCACTATCAACAATTCTTTCAACCTTTTTGTACTCATCAAAATTTTCTCTCCTGGTTTCAGCTTCAATATCCATTTGCTCGATATCTTCTCTGGTAACATAAGGGTCCTTTCTAATAAGTCTGTCTTGAATAACAAAGATGTTGATATAGTTGTCAACTTTTTTGATACCCTTCAATCCTTTAGATTTTAGATCATCATATGTGTGCCAAGTATTATGAATATGTGATGTTTCTGTCCATTTGATCAGATATTCAAAATCCTTCTTCGGATCTCCGTTCTCGTATATATCTTGAAGTCTTTTTTGCTCTTCCTCGTTCTCATCTGAGGAATCGTCATTGTCATCGCCTGTCACCCTGTGGTCGATAACCATATCGATACCGGCAACAGGATCTTCAGGCTCGGCATCGTAATCATAATAATAATCACCGTACACCTCGCCATCTAATTCCTCAGATTCAGCATCACTGGCTAACAGATCAGCATCGTCATTCTGGTCGACATTGTAATTAACGGATCTGTTGTTGTTACGATTGGAAAATCTGATTTCAGCAGACATCACACCGGAAACGGGTTTCTTTTTCTTGACAATCTTCGGCTTCTTCTTCTTCGGCTTCTTGTTACCCACATAGTATTCATCATCGTCCTCGTCGTCTTCATCCATGGCGTCGTCGTCTTCATCCTCCGATTCGGGCACAATTTCTTCCTCCTCTTCCTCTGACTGGTATGCTCTTTTCCTATTCTCGTTGTCACTGTCGGCATCATCTTGGTAAGATTTGGCAGAGGCACGGCCTGATCTGCGCAAGCCATAGAGCTCAGGATTTCTCTCGATTTCCTCGTCTAGAGACATCACGTAGCAATTTCAAACGCGTGTTCTATTGAAAACAACAAATGAGTGTTGTTAAAATGGAAGAATAAATTTTTTGTTTCTTTTCAGTTTCGTCGACGATGTCGGGCTATTAATTTATCTAGAATTTCTTATTATAAATGTATAAACTGCCATGTAAGGCTTGGAAAATCACTCCATTTCAAGAAGCGGAAAGAAAGCTTAGCTCGAGCTTTTGTAAACCTGAGAAAAAAAGCAGCATTGGTCAATAATAACAGAGAAAAGCGCGTTTTCAGCCACCAACATCACATTCAAATGTCACAGATGGCGCGTATATATCATAGATGTGATTTCCAAAAGAAAAACGCGCTTTAACACGCGATTTTTTCAATTGAAGTCCATCAGGAAACATTTGAATCACTGTCAAAAGCTCAAAATAGCACATAAGTTATATCACGTCCTGTTAAGAGCATCACAAGGGTCTCAAGCGCAATGCAATGGTGCTGATTGAATCGAAACAACCTGGAGATAACAAAAATGATATTTTGGCGAGGGTATAATTCCTTCATGAGCCAAGAAGACTCTTATTGATCAACATAGACCCGGTAATCAAATCTGCACAAACTATGGAACAGTCCGGACACACACGACAGACAAAAACATACACGCACGCAAAGAATCGCTTTCGGCCATTAGAGGGTATAGTTATAGCCGAAAGGATGGATATTCAAGATGAAGTAACCGTCTTGAGTTAAATCAGCAGAGGAAAACACAGGCTCTGGCCTATAGACGAGCCCAGCAAGACCATATTTCCAAAATTCTCACACTATTAGCACGCAAAAACAGACTTTAGCAGCAGAAGTATGGCAGAGACGCTCGACTAAGCTTTTCCGAATAATATAAGACTGTCAGAGAGCCATCGCGTGCAGTTTAAGGACTGAGATGCCGGCTATAGGCCTTTCTCACGTTCTGAATACCATACGACAACTTTAGGAAGAATTCATCGTTCGGCTAGTGAAGTAGCTCGAAGAACAACAAGAATACCTAATTTGAGTGAGAGAAGAAAAAGTGGCGGGAAAATTTGCGTGCTAGAAATTTGGACAGTGGCGCTTCATAAAATTGATAAACACTGTTGAAAATAAAAAATTGTTGCTTTAAACGTAAATTAATAGCACATTTCTCAATATTCTAAGTACAGTGGCACACCGCTTTAGTTATCTGCATTGCTAGCTTTTGAATGACCCTTTTTTGGCCCTTTCAAGGGTTGTGCTTACGTAATCTTGTTTTTTTGCTCAGCACTCCAAGTGCTCTAATCTCTGTTCTCTCTTAATTATGTGGTATTGGGTCTCAAAAAAAGAGGGGAACCACGCAAACGCCATTCATGTTATTTTCTAATTACAAACGACACGCAAAATACGCCATTTGGCTCAAAGCGGCATTTCCGGGGTGATGATTTGGTATCATGCACACCTGATAAGAAATTATTTATCCCCGAAACATATCCCATACAAAAGTGTGATAACACAATTGACTGGATTTTCGTTCGTAAGCGCTGCGAAATGCCAATACCCAACCAGGAAAGCTCAGTAGACGACTTGAACGAGCTCATACGCAGACCTTCTATTCTCAGACGGGAATACCGTCGCGGCCGTGTGGCCACGCACACGACGCGATGGCTTGATCTTGAAAATACCACTCCAATGGACCTGAGCCTGCCCCTGGCCGATGAGTTGTCGCGCGGTGGTGACGTCTTACCCCCTAACCAACGCGCCTTGAGATTCTCGGAGCGCAACAATTTCAGAATAGTGCCCAGATCAGATGCTGCTGATTTAGACGAGGGAGGATTGTTTGGCAGTCACCATCGTCATTGCGATCGTGATCAGCAAATTGTGCAAATACCCACCAGAATGAACAGAAAAAGGCTAGCAAAGGCGTTGAACAAGCTTCTGGCTCAAAGATGCATCATCCAGAGCCGTCTTCGATACAATAGGTTTTTGCATGTCAAATCAGCTGAAAGAGGCGTCAAAAGAAAATTCGAGAGTCTTGGCGCAAAGCCTTTTCTCAATACCTACAGAACCGAAGAGCTAATGAGAAGCATGTATTTGAAACCAGGATCTACCTTTGAAATGACTGATGGACATGTCAATTTCAAACCTGTTATCAAATTCAGCGAAGTAGATACGAAATCTAACAAATTAGAGGGAACTATTTCCATTGAGGGCTGTGAAATCAGCTTGGATTTCTCTGGTGTTGTGGTTGACTTATTGCAAGATGATTTCAGAATCCACGGTGCAACCACACAAGCTAATCCTTTAATCGAGGCCAGCATTTTTAGTAACTTAATCAGGAATGCAATTTGTTACAATAAGGACATGAAGAATTTCATCGGAAGACATCAAAATGTGTCTAGCAGAGCAAAAAAATGGAAACCTTTCTACTTGAACAAATTCGGTTATCTGATGTCAAATGATTTGTCGCAACGAGAAACTGTTAACCCCTTCAACCTTTTAACGCCTAGATTAACTCAAAGCGAATGCTCAGAATCTGAACTTTCTGTTTGGGAAGATAGATTATCAGATGGAACAACTATCACAACCAACAGCACCCCATCAAATAGCCGTTTGAAACTTTCAGGTATCACTCCATCTGCAGGAAGCAAGCAAGATTTGCTACCTATTAGCACATCTACGTCGGCGAATAAACCAACCTCAAAGCACATTAGGGTGAAACAATTCAAAAACCCCAAGTTTCCTTCAACTTCTTTATTTCATCCCGGTGAGACTGCATCTAGCTCAAATATTACCTTAAAGGTCCTCTCATCTTGGTTCTCATTACCCCCGTTTAATGAGTTTTTGAAAACCCCTGCTCCACCAACCCCGCCGAGGGATTTACAAGGAGGGGAATATATTCCGAGATCTAATCTGAATCCAGAGACCATTTTTGTGTGTTCAGAATGTTTAGTAGGAGAATCAATGGACGAAGAGAAAATGAGGACTAAATTGTCTTCGGATGAAGAGATTGAACTCGACTCTGGTTTGCTAGGAAAATTTATTTTCATCAAGGCAGCAATCGATATTGAAGATATTTTATGGGAAGACGTTTTTGAAGAAGACTGTGAAGATGTGGAAGACTCAAAAGAAGTTACTCGTTTGATGTCAAAGCGTGTGAAATTCAATTTACCAAAATCAAAGTTCAAATACAAAAAAGAGGTGAAAGTTAAACCGGATATCGTATTCAAAAAACGGAGAAGATTTGCTCAGATGGCACAAAGAGTAGGTGAATTGTTCTTAGAACCAGGCTTTCGTCGTCACCCTGATTGGACTCCATCAACTGATTACGTTTCAGAACCTGTATATACCATAGATAGAGGATTCGGTTCGTTCAACCTAGCGGATATGGATACAAGTGAATCAGACTCAGATGGTAGAGATTTTCAATTTCCAAGACAAGCTTCAAATCTTTTCCACTCAGTGACTATGCCCGATGTACCTCACAACATTCAAAGACCAAATGAGGATTTGAGATTGGTTTTTGATTTTCAGAACAACAATACCGACGATGACCAAAATAACTCACAGGAAGGCTATGATTCAGATGGCCCAGATGTTGAAGAGGAAAGAATATTTCAGGAACTGTTGAGCTCAAGCGACGAAGAAATTAGCGATGATGAAGGAACATACACAGTTTTTTCTCAATTGGATGACACGGAAGATTTAAGACACAGTGAAAGTGATGATCTAACCAGTGAATTACTGTATCGTTGTGGATCAAACAATGGAGGTCAAAAAGTTTTTGCTAGAAGTTTATACAATAATGATGTTACCCAAATGAGACACAATGGACTTACAAGAGGATCCGAATTACATCGAAAGCGGCCATTTGAGTGTAGAAGGGGCTTATCATATAGAGTGTTCAAGGAAAATGAACCACCACAGAATACCAAGTTGAGCGTTTCTGATCAAAAAGGGGAGTTTGATCATCATTTGAAATTACACTTAGCCATAGTTATTAATAGAACTAGTGGAGAGTTACAGTACTACCCTATGAACATGGACGCCAATAACTGGAGTGTTCAACAAAATGATGGTGAATTATTCAATGACGTTTCAACATTCAGTGACTTATGGGGTGTGTTAAATGGAAATGCAGATCATGATCATTTGAAGAGCATGATGAATTATGTCTCAGCAAATAAGCATAAGTTCAAACGCTTACAGAAATTGCTATTATTGCACGGCCTAACTAATGGCTCAATTGTAAACGGTATGAAAAATGCATCTAAAACGATATCCGATAGTGATACCAATAAAAGTAACAAGTCCAATCTCGGCAGCAGGACAAACATTAATGGTGATGACGAATCTCCTGACTTGGTTTCCGAAGCTAAAAATGACCATTCTGAATTTGTTGTCTCAATGAAGCCAGCACTCAATTCGGTACCATTCGGATTCGAACTTGTTTAACTATATATACTCATATACCCAATATACTTATATAGAAATAATTTTAATGAAATTTGTAGTTATGTTATAGAGATCATTTATACAAGCGGGTATAAACATTACCAGATTCCACCATTTCTCAAGTCCTTCTTACGCTGTTCTTGCCAAGCCTTCTTACAATCTCGATAAGCTTCGAAGAGAGGTGCACACACTTCCTTATAATCTTCGTCATGGTTAGACATGCACTTGATAGCAATTTGCGATGATTCCTGACAAGGATCGTAGTATCTGGAGGGCTCCTTGGCAATGAAACGGTCCTTGTGGACTCTTTGGGTGGGTCTATCTGGGTAAAAATGGATTTCTTTTGATCCATCATCTGATTTCTGTACAAGTTGATGATTCACTTCACCTTCTTTAGCTTCCATTTCACGAAGAGTTTTATTATCTGGCTGCTTGGAGCGATCTTCAAGCTCTGGGATACCGAATGCCATATTGTTTGATGTTAAATAGAAATGATTAAGAAGGATAAAAGAAAATGAAATTTTTCACCCCTAACTATCTCTTCACTGAAATGTCCACAAATCACTCATCTGTTGGCCAACTTTGCAAGAGATGCAACAAAGAGCCAAGCGTGGTTTTTACAAGAAATGATCCTTTCTGTAGAGGATGTTTTGTGCGTTTTATCCGTGGTAAGCAGCGTAAGCAGATGACAGATGATAGATTCAAGGTTAAGTTTAACATAAACGACGAACAAACACCTGTTGTTTTTGATTTCATGCTCGAAGACCACTCCTCACTAGTGCTTTTTGACATTCTTGTTGAGCTCTTAAAAGAGCAACAGACCATGGGGCCTAGAGCAAGAGTTGGGTTTCTTCTCAATACAGTTATAATAGACAATGCTGAAACTTCACATGCTCAGGATGTGGTATCTCAATTGAAAGGTAAGTATGGCAAAGAGACACTACAAAAGTTGGGCGTCAGATTCACAATTATCAATCCAGACTCTTATTGCCAAGGAAATCAAATGAACACCGTCAATTTGAGACAGCATTACAACGTAGATATAATTAAAAGCGATTCCAGTTTGGATTACCAGTCGCTAATCAGTCAGGTTAGCGATCAGTCTACTAGAGAAGACTTGGTTTATTCTATCCGCGACGACCTGCTTGCGAGATATGCTCAAGATGGTACCATCGTCATCAAGTCTGATTCCATGACCAATTTAGCTATTGATATCCTATCCTTGACTATTCAAGGTAAAGGTAATGAAGTTGCCACCGTGTTAACTGACACCGAAACTTTATTCCATCCTTTGAGAGATGTGCTCCATTCAGAATTACGAGTATATTGCCAGTTAGAAGGCCTTGATCAAATATTACCTGAGCATAAACGACAATTAGTCAAACCCGAATCCAAGTCAACAAAAAACAAAACTGTTCATGAATTGGTGTCTGAATATTTCCAAACCATCGAATTGGAATACCCTGAAGTAGTCAGTACGGTAGAAAAAATTGGTTCAAAATTGAATTCTCCTGAGGGTACTGGGGAAAAGTGTCCTGTTTGTAATAAAAACATTCAAGATGATGCCAAACAATGGTTGGAGCAAATTACAGTCAAGGGGTTTGCTGCAGTTGAATCAGAAGAAGATAGAGCTAATTTAGAAAGATATAATGAAGCTATGCAAGCTCAAGGTAAATTGGAAACAGCACCTATAGGTGAACCGTCTAAATTGTGCTATGGTTGTTTGGTGACTTTGAATGCCTCTGGTATGTCCTCTATTCAATGGCCAAAGAGACAAACCGATGCTGAGATTTTAGATGAATACATTTTAACAGATTCTGAGGATTAGTTTTGTACTCTATAGTGATAGATTTTATAGACAAGGAAAAATAAGTAACAATTCTAACACATGCTGAGCGAAAATTTAATCATTTTTCAAATGCATATTTTCATTTTGTTTAAGATATGTCGGATCAACTAGAAAGTGCATTACATAGTTTACAAGCTCTAGAGGGTGAAATACAAGAAGCTGATTCTAAGGTTGAACAGTACAAACAAGAATTGTTTTCTTCTATTTATGAAAAGCGTAGCTCGTTGATTACTCAAGTGCCTAACTTTTGGTATGTTGTCTTAGCACAGCATGAAGATTTTCAAGAATTTATTCGCGTAGAAGATATGCCATATTTAGAGAACATTAAGAATATCTATGTTAAGGAGTTCTTGGAAGATACTGAAAAAGTTACCATTGAAAATGAAGAGTTTGAAATCAAAAAGAAAGGCTTTACTATCACAATTGAGTTTGATTCTTCTAAAGACTTACCAGCACAGACAATTACAAAGAAATTTGAATGGGAGCTGCAAACTAATGGGTCTAAAAATCTCATTAGTGAACCGGTCAAGGTACAATGGCCAAAGAGCTTAAACTCTATTAATCCTGATTTCATTAAATCACAGGCTAAAAAGGCAAATAGGAAAATATCACCAGAAGAAAAGAAATCTTACAGATTAGGTATGAGATCATTCTGGGCATGGTTTGCCTGGACCGGTGAAAAGCCAGGGAAAGAGTTTAGAAACGGTGAAGATCTAGCTTTGTGTATCAGTGAAGATATTTTTCCTGCTGCATTAGATTATTACGTTTTAGCTATGCCTGGGTTAGGTGAAGAAAATGGAGACGAGGAGGAAGTTGAATCCGGTGAGGAGTTAGATTTAAGTGATGATGAAGAAATTGATGAAGAGAACCAGGATGGCGATCACGTTTCGAAGAAACAAAAAACAGATTAAATAAATAAATTAATAAATAACTAAAATTAAAGTGATATAATAAGGAAAGATTAAACATCATAATCCATCCTGGACATGAAACTTCTAGTTTCCCAATCACATGTGGAATCAACAATATCGATAGCTTTCAAAGCATCTAAAATCTCATCATAATAAGGAACAAGAGTTTGGTTGACACCAAATTCAGGTCCTTGGTTTAACATCAACATATCATTAATACCAGAGTCAACTAATCTATCCAACAATAATTTAGATTTGACCAACCTACAGAAAAATACATTGATACCTCTCTTTTGAAAATTTTGAACGATTGTGAATAAAATCTCAGTTGCACAAGAATCGATAGATGTCATACCATGTAAGTCAAACACCACGTGTCTGATAGACTTTGGGTCTCGCCTTTTCAAATTAGGATCTCCATGAGTAGAGCCATACAATTCAATTCTCTTTAATCTACTTCTCATATCATTAGCATTGAAAAAAGTTAAAGGCTCAGGAATTTTGACAATTAAGCAACCTTCTCTATCTTGTAAGTCGGGAAATATGTTTGAATCATCTAAAGTTTCGATCTTGGAAGGAGTTAACTTCATAGGTAAAGATGTGCCTAAGGTAAGTGTTTGTCCAGTCATAGATTCTCTACGATATTCCTTGTATCCGGGAACAACAACCTTTTTAGGAAGTCTAAACAACGACGAAGTTTCAGAATTGAGAGTGTCAACTTCAGAATTGGCAAATGTGTCTGTTCCAGCAATTCTCGACAAAATTTGAATTCTCGATTGAGTCGAATGTCTCAAAACCCTCATGACGGAATAGAAGCAGCCCATACCAACGCCAATCTCAATAGAGTAGAATAGAGAAGCTAACAGAGTGACAAAAAATGTTATAATTTCACTCCAACCGCCTAATCTAATATGAAATTTCAATTCTTTTGGTGTTTCTTCAATCATACTGAAACCCACCATAAAAATGACAGAGTTCAAAACACACAGAGGTAAATAATAGATATAATCTAAGAACTTCCATGTCACTATTAAGGTTGTTAAACCCATGAAAAATCCTGACAATGGAGATTTGCCTCCAATCATGACATTCAATTTTGATCTGGCATAACCACCAAACGAGGTCAAAGCACCAAAGGCCGAGACAACTAAGCCACATGTTCCGATTGACAGCAATTCCCTGTTGTTTGAAACCGGCATTTCAAGGTTCGAACCAATTGAATTAGCCGCTGTGGAAGTTTCAAAGAACCCTAAAATGGAACAAATGAATGCCACAGGAAAGACTTCGCCAAAATATTGTCTGACATTGTACGATAAAGGGTTTCTCAATTGAATACCATTCAAAGAGACTTTCCCAACAACTTCAATATCATAACTGTGTAAATCTAACGCATATGATAAGATAGTTGACGAGATAACCACGAGTAAAATCTCAGGGAAATATTGAATAAATTTGAATTTTTTGATCAACAAATGTTTCAATTTCCTCAAAGTTATCAAGATGAACAGAGAGCTGAAACCTACTATGGCTGTTGATTCGTGGGTAAATTTTAGATGCTCTATTAAAAATATCAATTTATCAATTGTTGTGTGCACGTGGACATTTTTTGGTAAGTCCTTCAACAATGGTGTCAACCCACACATCGACAACGTAGAAGAAACCATCATTGAAAGACCAATAGCTGTTATGAATCCCTTCAATAGAGTTGCTGATAAAACATTGGCGATGAATCCAAATCTCAACAAGCTGAAAATCACTAGGGTGAGCCCTGATAAGAAAACGATGGCTGATAACACGTCCACTACATCAGCATCGGTGTGATGTTTCGTTATGATATCGATAGTTTGGCCCAAAACCATCGAGACCGCTGCTTCGGGGCCTACGATCATCTGAGGAACAGAGCCCATCAACGTGTACACCATAGGACCCAGCGTTAAGCCTAGCAGCCCCGAGGCGGTCGGGACATGGGCCAACGCAGTTGCAAACGATATAGATAGTGGGATCTGATACGACGCTAACGACATCCCTGCCAGCAAGTCCATCGGGAGCATCTCCAGTTTGTATTCCGACATCCAACTGTAACAGGGAATGTAGTACCGCCAGGCAAATCCCTTGTGTGTGTGTTGCTGCTGCGTCGCTGCCACATGTGGAATAGAACGGTAATCCAGATGCGCGTTCTCCGTCAAAGATGAAACCTCGCTGGCTTCGTATTCATGCGACATTATCGTACTGTAGACAGATTTGCTGTCAGAGAGTATCTGAGGAAAGAGACATCATCTACTTTTATTTTTACCGAGCGGACCACCATATAGATCTCTTCCTAATTGTAAGTGGTAGCGAGCATTTTCAAAAAAATGGAATTGACCACAAACTGACTATGTCAGTATATCCTTAGAGTGCTATCGAACGGTGTCATTTGCATTCCTGAAACACGCCTGCACCTGCATCTTTATATGGTTTAGAGGGATAAATATTCTTTTACGCTTTAACTTGCAAACCAGGGGCCGGATCAGCCTGCTGATTGCACCTACGTGTTCCGGAAGATCTCAGCTACATCACTGCACTGTGTATGGCTCTCTAGGTTGTCATCAGTGTTGCCCTGCCAAAACAGTCACGCTGAGCATGACACCCTCCATCCGCAACTCCGGTGAAATTGGAATCTCATCCAGTATCGATTTACCCGGTATCGTGGACTGTTTCATCCCACCGTCAACGTCGCATGGAGTTTCTCGACTTATTAGAGCCGCTACCGGTTGAGCCGCCGGTGTATTCGGCCACTGCGCCTAGCAACGGCCATCCGGCCTTTGATTTCCAGCAGCCGCTGCCGGAATCGCTCCCGAATTATAGCTCCACAGTGTACAAACTGGGTGTTTTCCAGCGGAAGCTAGAATGGACGTCGCCGTATGAAATGGCCCAGATGAGACACTGGTCCTGTTGTGTTGTGGAGCTCAACAATACCCAGTTGAACATCTATCAGTGTCCGCTCTCTCTGGAAGACCCGCTTTTGCAGCGAATCAGAGTGCAGAGTAGTTATTCGTCTCAGAATTCTCACTCCTTGCTCCATCCGTACCATCACAAACAGCTACGGATGAAGTCGCACACCATTTCGGCGTTTGAGCCGCAGGAAGACAGGCCATACAACGAACATCATTATATCTCCAATTATACGACCAAAACAGATTTGCAGGCGTTGAAGACTTTCAAGAGGCTACACATACTGGATTCCACCAATATAGTTAGAAGTTATTCTTTACAATACGGTAAGGTTGGGTTAGCCATAGATTACAAGAAGAAACAGTTTGTTTTGAGACTGCGATTAGAATGTGAGCAATTTATGCTTGAATTCCCTTCTTCGGAATCAATCATTGAATGGTACAACGCTATCACTTTGGGCATTGACAACTCCCTTGATTTAACTAGGAGAGAGTTCCCAAAATACAGATCTGTGCCTCGTAGAAGAAGGAGAAGATATGCTCATGGTAATACCGCAGTCAATCATATGGATGCCTTGCTAATGCATAGGGGTGACGTTCCAAGAACTAGCAGTTTAGAGAACATTTTTGGAAGTCATAGCAAAAAAGCAGCCGCCCTGAAATCCCATGGTTCTTCAGCATCCATCGCTTCTCCTAAAAGAGTGGTCAACACAGGTAAATCAACCAGAGGCAGCTTTGTAAGTAAAGTTGTAAGTGGTCTAAAATTTAAGAGAAAAGGTAACTTTGGCAATCGCAGAACTAACTCGGGAGTTAGCGCCGATGATGTCAGAGACGCGTTGAAGAATATCAGTATCACCGATAAAGGCAGTGTTGAAGGTTTTGGCGAACTCCATCCTCATCCCGATGATGATGAAGAGGACGAAGAGGAAGAAGATGATGATGAAGAAGGGGAAATGATAGGAGCCATGGATAACATGCAGGTAATGGGCGCCGACGCTGATGAATTAGATGATTTAGACGATGAGTCCAGTGAAGAAGATGAGCCTTTACATATGAATATCCCTCCCGCTATTCATGTGTTCCCAAGTGAGAAAACCACATCGTCTGGATCTTTATCCCCTGATATGCGCCATGCGAGACAGAGAGTCTCGGTATCTTCCAGATCTACAAATGCTTCATCTAGATTAGGACTCAAAGAGAAAAATTATACCCCAAACACATCAACTGAACTATTTACCGCTGCTGAAAATGAAATTCCATTGAGACGCTATGAATCATACATAGCCAAAAGTAAGGATACCGACTTTGCTACCTATTCATTCAGATTGCAAAGGAAGGTTTTGAAGGATGCTATGAGATGCATCCCGCCAATGATTGAAAACGAAAGATGGGCTAATAAGTTTATTGTCATGGATTTCTCTGCCACCTACTCACCGAAGGACCAAAAGGCTGTCCAAAATCATTTTAAATGTGAGGAAATCGTTGTGCATTTGACAAACGTTGGCCCAAGATATATACATAGATTCCAAAGGAAATTACAAGAATGGGTTGTTACCCCGAGTGGGTTAATCCCATGTTTAAATTTAGAGGAGTACGCCATCATGGACGACCTACATAATAGACAATATAGATCTGTATAGACATTTTGCGTACTTTTTTATTTATAGATTTGTTATACATTTACTTCTCGAACGCAGTGCAAGAAAGCTCTGCAATTGCCAAAAGACTCGATTTTGTGCTTATTCGGTCACCTGACTGAGAACAGCAGAAGCTGGTGCTCCCATACATATGTTATTATGATTTTAAATTTGTTCTTCGAATATTTCAGTTGCATTATTTTTCCACGTCTAGCATCTGTTAAAAATATCGGCGATAACAATTTGATCTAGAAAAAACGTAGATCAACTTCAACACACTCATCAGCTGTAATGACTATTGCCAACATATTGAAGCAGACAAAGTCACCCAACCATCTGAAAACATCTCCAAACGGCAAAGTAGCCACCAGGACCGATTTGCCGCCTCTGGATATTGTTTTTGTGGAATCACCCCTCATTTTGGTTCCCTCTCATTCCCTTCGACTTTTGATTAAAAATGGCCGCGCCTGTGCTTTCTGTGGAGATGTCATCAAGGCCTACGACGGTGGGTTAATCAAAGATCAGAAAAATAAGAACATGGACGCCTTGAAACACCAAAGATTCATCAATGGGTTGGATTGCGACCAGTGTCTTTACAAATGGTGTTCACTACAGTGCAAACAGTTTGATGAGGCTACGCATTGGGTGTTGAACCACAGGCCCATTAATAAGTCCAACACCAACTCCTTCGGTCATGAAGTGCTGAATTGGGCTCCTTGGTCTAAATTGGAGAAGTTACTTTGCGATCCTATAAAATATGGTGTTTTCAAATGCATCATGGCTTGTGTTATAAATGATAAAATCAAAGAAATGTACTTGGAATTACCTCATGCGGATGAGAAGTTTCCAATGGACGATCAATGGTTAGAATTCCATGACTTCTTAAACAAATCTTTCAAAAATTTTGAACTGTCTTTAGATGAGTTGAATGACTACATTAGGATCTACCAAAGAAATAACTATGAAGGGTCCATTTATCTGATATTTTCCCAATTGACTCAAGATTTAGATGATAGAAAGGTCAATTGTAAAATGGAAATGTTCACCAATAACCAATATACATCATTCGATGAAATCGACGTCAACACACACTTAGTGAAACACATCACGACTCATCCAAACCAAAAACCAATTTATCCTATCAGAAATACTCAATTGAATAAAAAGCTGCTACAGTGTAAATCTACTGTTCATTTAACATTAGGTGAAGAAATTGTCATCCCCAAAGATGATTATTCTCAACCAAGGGCCATCGAAGAAGATGAGCTGATTTACTTAAACGAGGGTGGTATTCCTAAGATTATTATTCCACACGATAGTGAAGAAAACAATAATAATAGCAAGAAGAACTCGCATCGTGCGAGAGCAAATTCAATTCACGGAAACTTTTCTACGGCAAACAGAAGAAGAGCCAGTTTGACATCGTCAGGTGCTAGTTTTGGTGAAGGCATTATCAAATACAATAGAGAACAGATTAGAGAAATGTTAAAAGGTACTTTAGAAGAGACTGATATTGACACCGATTGTTCCATTGACGAATTGGATACCGAAGGTGATGATGATGATGAAGTTTTTAAAAAGATGAAAGATCTAAGCATTGGATTAGGTAGAAGAAAATCTGTAAGATTTGCTGACGGGGAGAGTGTTGAAATTGAAATCACCCCTAAAACTGCATAATGATATAAATATCACACTACTCGATCCCCACTTGAACATACTTAACGCATGTACACATGCAAAAAATAAAACGCGCTTATAAAAGCCTTTTTTAGACCATAAAAAAGTTAGTAAATTATGTAAAGCAAAGAAAAAGTATAAATAAGAGAAGCTTACTTTTGAATAGATTTCATCACTAAGGCAAGTAACAGTACCAAAGTTGAAAATTTGATCAAATTCGAAGTTTTTGAAGATTTTGGTTTATCCAAAGCTTTTGAATTTAACGACTGTAATTTCAAGATTGTCATTGAGCTCGTTGATATTTTCAAAACAGAATATTTATTAACATTCTTGAAACTTTTCAAGTGATCGATAGGACAGTTTGAGTAAAGTTTCTCGGATAAAGATAAAATGCTTGAAATTTCCAACTGAATATCAATTGAATTGTTCAAATGCTTCTGGATTAATTTAGAAAGAATAAATTGAATGATGTGTTGATCATCATTAGCCTCGTCATCGCTCATTATTTCACTCAATTCATTGCACAAATCATCCTTGAAATAAATCATAGTTGCAGCATAGATGTAAATGACCATATCTGGCTTATCATGTAAAATGATGAAATCCCAAATCTGCCACAGAGCTTCAAGATTGTCCAATTCGTGGCAAAAAATTGTTATTACTGAACTGAGACAGTATATAGGACTGTCCACTCTATTTATTATTGAACCAAACTTGGAGTCATATTGTGAAATAATTTCAGGAATTAGATGCAAATGATTGATAGATTCTTTGATGTCTCGCATACAATGATCTCTCAAGAATCGGATAGCGAAAGAGCACAAAAACAGAATAGCACGGGTGTCCTGCATATTTGAATCCTGCGGAAAAGTCATGATGACCAAGGACGCCACATCGTGGAAACCCTGGTAATAGTATAGGTCAGGCACTAGTGTCAAGCATGACATGATCACCTTCAATAGTCTTTCTTTCAGCTGGTCCACGTAGTATGCTTTCTCTTTATCTTCGTATGTCTGTACTGAGACTATTGTGTCTGATTTGATACTGTCTGTGCTGCTTTCGCAGTTCCCGTTCCCTCCCGCCAGGTTATCGATGATAGTGATAACATTGGCGCTATCGCTGCTACTGACGTTTCTTTCCAGACCAGTAAAGCTGCGCTGCACATCTTTCACCACCTGCTGGTAGTCTCTGTGGTTTTCAAAGCTTTCCTTGGCCAATTGGGCCACATCTTTACTTGTGATGTAAGAACAAAAAGGCATAACGAGGGACCA
Organism: Saturnispora silvae; assembly: GCA_030579555.1. Lineage (NCBI taxonomy): Eukaryota > Fungi > Ascomycota > Pichiomycetes > Pichiales > Pichiaceae > Saturnispora > Saturnispora silvae. The sequence goes on along the minus strand of JAKTRE010000003.1, from coordinate 477,351 downwards.
GATCTGGTGTCGCAAATGGGGTTCAAAACTCGTCCCTTGGGTGTAAATCTGGCGCAAAGCCACCAAGTCGTTCGCGTCCAACGCATCGTTGGTGTTGACGTGCATTGCCAGAGACGGTATCACTAGAAAGAATGTGAGCCAACTTTATCAGCTTAGCAATTTTATGCATATGTCGAACAAAAAAATTCAATTAGTACAGGTTTTGCCTCTGTCTTCCTCTAGGCTGATTATATAAATACACCAGTTCCAGTGTTAGGTGTTCCTTTTGTTTTTACTAAAGGTCGAGTATTCAATTGCATTAGGGTAGACTTTGGAGGGTTCTTGTTCAATCTATATCAGCATACAAACAGTATTCTATGTCACAAGGAAGATCGTGGAATGGGATTCTGTTAGGCAAGCGACTCGGATCGGGGTTTTCTTCCGACGTCTACAGCATTGGCGAAGGTCGCGCCTTAAAATTGGTTGATCTGGATGACCAGAGACCGCCACACAATGTGCAAAATGAGATTAAAATATTACAGAAAATTAAAGGCAAATCCAACGTGTTGGAATTGCATGAGGTTCTAACGAGATCGGACGAAATTGGTCTTGTTGTCACTCAATGCGAAGTCAGCTTGACCAAAATGATTCAATCGAATATAAAGAAGAAAACTAGCTTCCTGGCTGATGGCAGTATTTCGTATGCACAGGTGAATCAATTGCCGTTAGATTCCGTTAGACGTATTCTTGGCGGGGTGTTGAGCGGTCTAGAATGGATCCATTTACACGGAATCATCCATAGAGATATCAATCCTAACAACATCATGTTTCTCAACGATTATGAACCTGTGATTATCGATTTCGGTATTAGCTACCAGATACCGAACAACCATGGGTTGGAGAGCGATGACAAGAAATATACTGACGTTGCCACCGGCTATTATAAGGCACCGGAACTGCTCTTGTCCAAACGGGATTATTCTTTCGAAGTCGACATGTGGGCCTTGGGTATAGTCATGTGCCAGTTAGGCTCCATCAATGGTAATGTACCGTACGAAGAAGATTCGCAGCACAGCGATTTGGTGTTGCTATCACAAATCTTGAAAACGTTTGGCTCTCCAGCTAAAGATTGGCCTGAGTGCGCCGGATTAGAGAGTTTCGAGGCTATGAATAGGACCTTTTTTGACCAAGAGGCGAAATCGCCTGAGGAGGTCGTACCGAGGTTACTAGATGACAAAGCACTAATGCAAATCTGGAAAGGTCTTACAAAATATTCAAAAAGAATGTCGGCCAAAGAGGCGCTCAAATGTCTAGCATAAAACCGTGTCAATCTTTTCTTCAAATTAGCTTAGTTTAATTTAACTAGTAGATAAAAATACAAAAAGTACAGAAATTGTTAGCTCATTGACGGAGATCAAATGAACAACCAAATACATGAGGATATCTTTTTTCAGCTGATAAGAAAATGCTCATCTGCTCAGCAGCGCAACCAGCTTAAGGAAGAACTGCAATTAATGAGAAGAGGATGACTTCTTCTTCTTTTCTTTCTTGTCCTTCTTCTCCTTCTTCTCCTTCTTGTGCTTCTTTGGAGCCGGTTCAGGGACCTCGACTTCGTCCTCGTCGGAGGAAGGAGCGGTGTGCACTGGGGCGGAGGATGAAGTAGCAGCGGCGGACTCGGCCTCGCCTTCGGCTTCGGCGGTGTCCTTGGATCTTCTGGCAGCGGCGGCCTGTTTGTGGGCCTCCTTCTTGATCTTGTTGGCGGCATTGAAGTCCTTGACGGATTGTGCGATGTACTCGAGACCATTTTCTCTGGCACGGGTGAACTTGTCCATTTCGTCGAGGTATCTCAGCTTGTCGGCGTCGTAGATCTCCTGGTATCTCTTCTTCTTCTCTTCAGAGAGGTCGTGCCACAAGGTGGCAATCTTCTTGGCAAGATCGGTTTGCGCGAGGTCTGGATTTTCCTCCCTTAGCTGGTCTCTGACTTCATTTGAGAACAAGATGTAGGTGGTCAACGGCTTCTTAGGCGCGTTGGGGTCTTTCTTCTTCTTCTTGAGGTCCTTGCTGTCCTTGACACCGTCCGCGATCGCGGCCGCAGCAGCAGCCACGGACTTGGCCGACACGATCATGTCGTTGGCCCCGGCGAGGGCCACATCAGCATCGGAGTCATCGTCGGAATCGGCGCCAGCAGCGCCTGCAGCGCCGTAGAAGTCCAGCATGTTCTTCGAGAGGCCGGTGGCGGCCACAGAAATGTGCTTAGCAGCAGCAGAGAGCTCAATGAGCGACGCAATCACAGCGTCCTTGGCGGATTTCACGTCAGACATACGCAGATAGTTTGTTTACGGCGGAACAAATAGTGGCGGTGGGGCGTGATTGAAAAAATCGGGCGAAAATCGGGCGAAAATTGGGCGAAAATTGGGCGAAAATCTCATTTCTTTAGGGCCGCGACCAGGCCGCTATCGAAAAGTTAGTGGGCCACACTTATTTGACGGGGAAACTCACTATAGGTGGCGAGCTGAAAGGGTGTCCTTAGATGGAAGAAGCGCCATTCGCTGACAAGAAAGGCTCTTGGATATTTCTAGGCCGCACTGAGCTTGTCAACACCAGCGCAAACACGCTTTAGTCTTATTTTTGCTGTTGGTCTCTTTTGTTATTTGTTTACTTCAAAACGTTTATCGTAGGAAAAGCGCGTCAGCAATAAAAAATTATCAGAGCAAGAGCAGAAATGTCGGATCGGCTAACACTCCCGAAATAGTTACTTTAGCGAGTAAGAGAAAGTGCCATCTGTAAGCAAAAGACGAACAGGTGTTCAGCAAAGGAGTAGATTGGCATTGTGGAAATTTGTTGCGTGAACAATGTAATGGTCTGTTTAGGCGCCAGCGGGTGGGGCCTCTTTCACTTACTATCGAATGGCCAGCTTTTTGACAGCAGCAACTCGAAGGCTTTTTTCTTCTTTTCTTTGTGTGCCTTTTTGCTCTGACCTAAATATCGCTCCCTCGTCCTCGCGCCTCGCCCCTTTCTCGCCTCCCTTTGCTATACATATGTTTCTTAACACCTTCCGACGTTGGGTGTGGTACGACCCAGCAGTGGACCGACCGATTGAAGGGTCCAAACAGCCAATTCGTGCTTATATGCTCCATTCTTCCTCAAACTACGTTTACCTCTGCGGGGGTAAATTTCGGACAAGCAAGTCTCCTATGAACGTTTTCGGGATCAAGCTCTACGCTATGCCGCTGGCTCTAACGGCGCTGGTGGCGCCCATGGTGGCATTTTGCATTGTGCATGCCAAATGGTTCTGGCACAATGTTTCACCTGCAATAGTTATCGTTTTCTGTTACATTTGGCTCATATGCGTAATCTGCTTTTTGAAATCCTCCTTCGACGATCCTGGTGTTCTGCCCATGAACATCAGTCTGCCGGAGAACCCCAATGCAATGCCCGAGCACTATTACGATCTGATTCTGACCACCGACGGTCCGCACAACCAGCATTTGTCTGCTATCAAGTACTGCGAGACTTGTTTCATCTGGAGACCTATCAGAGCTACTCACTGTTCCCGATGTGGGGTTTGCGTAGCCAATATGGACCACCATTGTCCCTGGGTGGGCAATTGTATTGGCCAGCGAAACTACTATTACTTCATCTGTCTTTTGCTTTTTGCATTCGTATCTTTGGTCTTCCTAATTGCACTAATGTTTTACAAAATAGGACATGAGCACTCAGTCAAAAAAAACAGATGGGCCTTAACCTTGGGAATATACGGATGTTTGGCCTTCCCCTATGTTGCTCTTTTGCTGTCTTTCCATATATATATTGGTCTAATGGGTGTCACGACCAGAGAATACCTCAACATGGAGAAAATCACCGGTAATCCGTTTGTGGATGTCTTGCAAGTGCCTTACCACACGTCCAACTTGTGCGCCAATTTCAAAAGGCAGGTTTTCAAGGCCAGGGGCTGGCCCTTCTGGAGAGCAAGAGAAATCGTTGAAGAGGGAGATCCCAGAGTGACCAAGGTTATTGTTGGAGGCATTGAATAGGATCATGCTGAGCAATATCGGATCGGTCAAATTAATAAAAAAATTCTACCTCTTTCTCTTTTCTTGCCCTCTTGTTTGTACAATTATAGCATTTAATTATAGCACTGCATGAAGGAATTCGACTCGGTGCAGGTATTTAACTATCCCTGGGATTATGTTTCTGCTGCCAATTGGCGAAAATACCCGAACGAGCAATCTGCTCATGTTGTGGGAGTCGATGTGCTCCGCCGAGAGGTTTCAGAGGAGGGTAAATTGATTACCGAAAGACTCATCACCTGTAAGCAGCCGATCCCTAAATGGCTGCAGTACTTGGTAGGTGTTCAGGACAAGTCTTTTGTGCGGGAGGTTTCCACTATCGACCCGATCAACGAGGTGCTGACGATGAGAAGCGTCAATCTGACCATGACAAATTTATTGAAGGTTAACGAAACGGTGATCTACAAACCAGACCCAAACGACGTTTCCAAAACGATGTTCATACAGAACGCCAAAATTGTTTCCAATTATGGCTGGTCAAACGTGCAGACAAAGGTGGAATCTTGGGCTGTCGACCGATTTTCTCAAAACGCTCTCAAAGGTAAGGCAGGCTTTGATTCGGTGTTGGCTATGGGTCTGCCTGATGTGGGTGAGATGCTGGACGAATTGAAGGATAAGTTTTTTTTTGAAATCAACCATGTCTCGAACCAGATCATCCACGAGATCGACTCCCAGACCACAGAAATCATCAGTAACTTGCAATCCTCCACACTGAAGATTGTTGATGAAATAAAGGATTCCAAGATGCTAAACGAAATCAACGAGTCTACGATTGAGTTGTTGAACAAGATGAACCAGGAAACAAACGACATTCTCACACAGCTCAACGCCAAAACGAACGATGTTATCAGAGACGTCAATCAGAAATCCATTTCTTGGTTCAGTGATCAGAAATCCTCTGATAAGGAACTCATAGTTGACATCCAGGACAAAACCCACGAAATCCTTGATGAGTTCAACGGAAAGAAGGCAGAGGTTCTGGCCAAAATGGACCATCTCACCGATTCCGTGTTCCGCGCTCTGGACAAGCGTTCTCTAGAGATTTTTTCCGACAAAAGGGACAACAACAAGGCTGCTGAGCAACCCGACCAGGAAAAAAAATTCCTCGACAAACTGCTGAGCATGTTACGTAAGCAATGATTTTACCTCTGTTTACGTTTTTCCCAATAGGGTAATAACCCTTTGATACCTCACTCGCCCCAAAAAATTTCAAAACATACAAATCACAAAAAGTGATACTCTTTGTACATACGTATTATCCGTAACTTTTCTTTGCTAACGCAGTTACAACAGCTATGGAGCAGAGACAATCAGCAGCAGCTTCTGTGGCTTCGTCCGTGGCCTCATCGCCTCAGAAATCGTTTGCCAATCTTTCATCGAGTGCTCTTCATAAGGCTAACCAGTCTGTTGATGATTTCCTTAGAGGTATGGATATCGATTCCCAAATGGACATATCACTTCCGGATTTATCACAGCAGGGTGACATGACTTTGCCTTTGAACGTGGAATCATCTGCTAATGCCTCCACGGGCCTAACGGGTCCACGAAAGTTTGTTGACTCTTCTCCTACTAAGAAGAAGTCTGTCAAAATGGATATGACCAACACACAATATTACTCGCAAGAAGAAAATGAGTCTGGTGGCGAAGGTGATGAGTCTAACAATATTAGTGCTGGCGGTGATGACGATGATCATGTATCGATTCCTTTGGAAACTGCTTGGCAAAAGGTCTCACTGGGCCAGCAACCTTGGAATGATCAGTCAATCAAACCTTTGCCTAAAATCACTAACTCTAATTCAATGCCCAATTTAGATTATTACGCTTCATCAGATTCGGAAAAGACGGTTGTGCCCTCACCTGTACCACATTCTGAAATGTCCTTCAAGAAACCAAATATGTCTGTGTTTATTCCCCAACCGGAACAACAGCAAGAACCGATAATGGTTAATAAGATGACGTATGACCATGCCCATTACATTCAAGATTTACAGGAGGGGAACTATTCCAATTTGGTAGAGGCTAGAAAAGACTTTGATTTACTCAAAAAGGACATTGCATTATTACCAGACCTTACGCCAATTAGTGAAGTCAAACAAAACGAATTAATAGAGGCATTTGAAGAAAAGTCTGAATTAAAGAGACACGATTCTGGTAAATCAATTATTTCTATCAAAGAAACACTTTTAGAAACTAAAAAGGTTGTTGAAAATCAACCTCTATTGAAAATTGAATTAGCTAACGAAACTTTCCAAAAGGATGATGATATTGTAGAAAGGACATTTGATGATATTAATGCCAACAATAACATTATCATTGAAAATGATGATGATGCGTCTTGCCAGGTTAACTTGAGTAATAATGCTGAAATAGAGGAGACTACAGTTACAAAACTTAATTTGCCTAAGAATCAACATAAGAGAACAAGTTCGTTATCTGAAATGGTTGGAAGTTTTATTAGATCCATTTCTTCAAAATCAATTGATAAAATGCAAAGTGATGAACCCGTTAATATGAAAGATGTTGAATTTATCAAGAGAACAAATGGAGGAGTTGCACCTTCTAGAATTATCTCAGGAGTGAGTGTGGCCACCACCACTACGGGAGGATTTGTTTCTGCTCAAGAAGATTTTGACTCTGCTGCTCAACCGACCTACTATGATAATCAATCTGAAAATAGAGGTTCTGTTGACGTAAGTGATGTTGACAACCAAACAGATGAAGGTGATATGACAGTGATTACCATCAAGGATACCCCAGAAAACAACGAACAAGAATATACAGAAGAGATTGTAAACATCCCTGCAGCTGAGCATGCCGTTAAAACAGAAATTAAAACTAATTCAAATACCACTCCAAATTCAAGTTTCAACTCAGACAAATTTGTTTTAAAAGCCAGTTTTGATGATGATGTTTACTCTAATGAGTTTGATGATTTTAACAAATCATTAAATTTTAAATCCAGAATTTCTTCTACCTCAACTCAAATCAGTGAGCATAAAAGAATTCAAAGTTTTGAAATTACAGAGCGTAATGAAGTTTTGGATATTTGGAATAAACAACCATCATTGACACCAAAAATGGAATCCATTGATGAATTTGATTCGATCAACTCACCTATCAAATCGGTCATCACATCTGCTAGAAAAGCAAGAGAAATCAGAGATAGTAAACAAATGTTATCACGTAAAACTTCCCGCAAATCATCATCAGATCTCTTACCTTCTAATTGGGTTTTGAATAATATAGAAGTTTATCCAACGAAATTTGGTCATAGATCGAACAAATCATCAATTCACACCATAGACAAATTGATTGTCAACCCTTTGTTCAGTTCGACAGATGCAGGTATCAATAAACAAATGGCGAAGGAATTGGAAGCAGACTTATCAACAGGTACTATAATTCATAATAATTCTGATTTAAACCCAGATTACCTTGCTATTAAATTTGAGGATTCATTATACGATCATTCCGAATTGCTTAACGCAGAACTTTCGACTGGTTTAAGTGATATGGAAGATTCATTGCTTAAGGTTATCAATCAATGGGATCCAGTTGAGGAAGCTACTAAGCCGAAGAGCAATACTGTTACTCATAATAAATCTAACTCAAAAATTCTGACTAATGTTTGGAATAATGATGGGTTGGATATTTCGTCAGGTATACCATCATCGAATGTCACAACAAACCCATTGGAGGATTTTGAAAACTTCTTGCAGGATAAGAGGATAATAAGTGATTCGGATGGTGATTTCAAAGTCAAATCTGCACAAACTGGGAAGGTGCATTATCACATGATTAAAGCTGGCAAAGAACAAAACGGCCTGATTATGAATTTAGACAATATGAGTTATTCTAAATTAATTCCAGAATTAGGTATTACCCAAACTCCCATGTCAGGATTAGGTATTCAAGAATCTTCTAAGGCTAAGATTAACACCGATGTCGATGATTCAATAGATTCATTCAAAACGGCCAATTCTATGATTTTATTGGCCACTCCTAAGAAATCAAATATGGCAGATGCTATGAGACCAAATTTGTCTCCTACCAAGGCAGATCCTTTGCAGGTTTCCCCAGCTCATAAAAAGATGCAAGCCAAAATGAATCAACAAATACAAATGAGAGCAGAACAAGAAAAGCACAAGAAGTTGCAATTACAACTGCAAAGGAATTTAAGAGAGGAAGCTAAAGTTTTAGCTGAAATGTACCCTAAAAAACCAATTTCTCCTGTCATCGTTCAAAATGAAGAACTTTTTGAAGACTTTGGAAACGCAACTTCACCTTTAAATGATAACCCATTTGAAGCCTCCCCTGTCAAGCCTACATTTGTCTCGATGATTCCACCTGCTCAGCAAAATAATATCAGCCCTATCAAGAAAATTATTGATGTCAAATCTAAATTAATTGATGGTGAAAGAGGTAGATTGTTCTTTAAGGTCAACTCAATTGGAGATTTGAAATTACCTAATTTCCAAAACAGGAACGCCAAACTGCAAATGGTTTTCGACAATGGTATACATAGACTAATAACAGATTATATTAGCTTAAGATCAGGTCTATTTACTATTGGGAAAGAATTTGAATTGATTGTTGCTGAAAAACTGGATATTGTCATCACATTAAAATTGAAATACGATAAAAGCCAACCTCAGAGGTATACTGTTGCGGAAAAGAAATCAGTTAAATCAAAAAGTAAGATTGGTAGACTCTTTGGTAGAAAAGAGATTCAGATTGTCAATAAAGAAGTTGTTAAGCAGCCTCAGCATGATTCTTTAAGTGATTGGATTGCCAATGATGGTTCTTTTGCTAAGCTAAAACTTGACTTTGACGACTTTGAAAAGGGAATCACAGGAGAGCTCAAAAGTTTCAACTTGAAATGTTTCAACGAATGGAAATCAGTTACAAATGCTAATGGCAAGCTCCAACAAGTTAAAACTCCGTTGGAGGTATGTACTATAAATTTTCAAATGCTATTTGTCCCAAGAACTCTATCATCTGAAGTTTTACCTATTTCCATCTCTAATGCCATGGAGCAAGTTGAGGAACTCAAGAAAATTAATACTCAGCTACAGTATGAAGGCTTTCTGTATCAAGAAGGCGGTGATTTAGACGTCTGGACCAGAAGATATTACAAGTTAGATGGATACGATTTGTTAGCATTTAGTGATATGGATGGTAAATTGAAAGCTAAAATAAATTTGAAAAAGGTTTCAAAGGTTTATACGGGGTCCTCATCAACAGAGAGGAAGTTTAGTGATTCCTTGAAACTAAACAATGAATTTAAGGTGCAATTTTCCAATAATGAAGTTATCGAGTTTGGTTGTGACTCAAAGGATCAAGCTGGTGATTGGATCCAAATTTTGAATGATTTGATTGTATTAAAAGACTTTCAAAGACAACCGTGGATCAAACTGATGTCTCAAAAGACAATGAAGAGTCTTCATTAAAGAGGCGTCTCTGCATTTCTATGTCGCTGTTTGTATTTTACTGTTTAGACTAATGAGTGTTAATTTTAATTAAGGCTACAAATATATTAAATTACAAAATAGGTCAACAATGTTACCTTCTCCTTCTTCTGTTATCTCTATCTCTGTAATTTTGATTACCATTATTTCCTTTTTCTAGATCTCTATCAGCGGAATCCCTGGAGTCTCGTGGGCCAGAAGGAGGTAACTTTGCATTTGAAATTTCAGGAGTATTTGATTGTCGTAGCTGTTGCTGCTGTTGTGGAACCTGCTGTGGAATTTGTTGAGGGTTCATTTTCTGCATGTTTTGCATGTTTTGCATCATACCCATCATTGGGTTCATTTGGTTGTTGTTAAACATATTCATTGGCATCATACCAGGCATCATGAAAGGCATTGGGTTGGCATTGATTTGGGTGTTTTTACCTTGGTTTGCTTCCCCTTTCATCACAGCAGCGATCGAAGGTGGAACAACCCCTGAAGAAATTAATCTTGGAATCAAAGTATTAGGATCAAACTCTCTTCGTAACTGCTCCTGCTTAGAACAGTACAACGTCCAAGAAACTTCATCAAACCCAAAATTGAAATAATCTGTTAAATCTGCACCAGGTAGCCTCCAAGGCTTATCTGCCAATTCCTCTAAAGCGATTTGGTCAACGGGTATATCATTGTAGGAGCCAACTTTGTTTATGTCCAATCCCATTGATTCATTTAGAGCTGGAACCACTGTGATGCCACCAGCTGTTTTTGTATCCGCAGTTATTGTAGCGGCCGGTGCCAATGTTTCAGAAGTTGGTGGGACAATAGCTGTCGTAGCGGCCGGTGCGCTATCTTCACCAATGATGAACTCAATATCGGAGTCGGATTCATATTCAGATTCTTCCATTGACTGATCTTTCGGATCTTCTTCAGTTGGATGTTGTTGTTCTGGAGTGACTGAATTTGCATGTTTAGCCTCTTCTTGTTCCACCACGGGAGTTTCAGGTACCTTTACCTCTTGTTCTTGGTTGGGATTATCGTCATCACCGTATAAAAAGGCATCATCGTCATCCATGTTGAGATTAATATTGATGATAAACTAATAGACACAGAAACCAGTGAAAAGTTACGTTAGATTTTTGGCTCATGATGTTACAAGAGTATATCTCTACTCAGATCCAAGATTCGAGCCCTTAATAAATGTTAAATAAGAAGTGCAAAAGCTAGTGTCTCTTGATCTGTAAGCCCCTAACTTGTTAATGATTATACAATCGCGTTGTATGGTAAAAAGCAACGGATGTGAAGAATAGGGTAATTTACAAATTCTTTTGGGACCCCGTTAGGAGATTTGCTGCGCTGGATATAAAGAAACTGTGCTAGTTTAAAGACTATTAAGTATAGTGTCTAAAAGTTGGTTTTTTGTCTTCCGCGTCCACTATTCAATTTGATGACTTCTCATATCTGCATTCGAAGACAAGCTACTAAGATTTCATTTTTCAAAATGACCAAACCCTAATAATGTCACGTGCTTTATTTGAGGGTTTTATTTTACCGTTTACGGAAATTTTTTCGCAGTCACAATTTTATTTTTTGTGGAACCGGCTCCTCGAGCATTCTAACAAAAAAATTTCAATGCTGAAAATTTCATACAACCTCTTAAGGAGATTCTTAGTATAGCAAAATGTATGTTTGAGAACTCATAGTGGGTACTATAGTGACGTTTGCAAGATGACGAGTGAAGAAATAGAGCTATAAATGTTAAAGTTGACGAAATCACTGGCCAGAGTTGACGAAAAGCGAACATCAAGTGAAGTTCATGATACTAGTGAACAGCTTTGACCAGCTCCATGATGAATTGAAATATCTTACGCGTCCATAGCATTTCATATAAGTACACATGCCATTGAATCACAGGCCTTGCCATTCCTCAACTTTGCAAACGTAACACAGTCGTCCACTGATATTATTAGAGATGAACTAATAATAAACCCATGAAAGAAAAATTTTACTAACACGTTATTAACAGGTCCAAGAGAACTAAGAAGGTTGGTATCACTGGTAAGTACGGTATTAGATACGGTTCTTCATTAAGAAGACAAACCAAGAAGATGGAAATCCAACAACACGCTAAGTACGATTGTTCTTTCTGTGGTAAGAAGACCGTCAAGAGAGAATCTACTGGTATCTGGTCTTGTAAGGCTTGTAAGAAGTCCGTTGCCGGTGGTGCTTACACTGTCTCAACTACTGCTGCTGCCACTGTCAGATCTACCATCAGAAGATTGAGAGAACTTGCTGAAGCTTAAATTAAGTTTTTTGTGTATTAAATAAATAATAAACAAAACGGAGTCTCTACGTATATTACCCCCCCTCTTCGAACGTATTCAAATCAGAGCAATAAGCTTTAATACTTGTAACATCGCAGTTAGTGCAGATTTAATCAAGCTTTTGAAAAAAAGGTAACAGTATAGTTATTGCTCTGGGGTCTTTTCTTCTCCGGTAGACCGGGCTCAACCAATTGATTACCAACCTAATCTGTACTATGCGTTTCTTACTGAAGATCCGAGCTGAAAATCACCTTCAAAAAGAGATAAAAAAATTTAGATATGGTGCATGCGGGGTTTGAACCCGCGACCCTCGCGTTTCTTAAAACGGGTTGTGACGTAGGCATAGACGTCAGGAATACGACTATAAGCACGATGCTCTGGACCTCTGAGCTAATGCACCATCTCAGTGTGTCATTTGAAGTGTAGGACGTACACAACCTAAGATATTCCAAAACAGTCGAACAATATATCTTGACAACCAAAGGTACCATTGAACCATCAACTATACCCCCATGATCAGCAGGCTTGGTTTACTTGTAGGAGCAAACAAAATGCCCAATTATAAGGATTTTCTGCTAATTTCAACAATTTACACAAAAATGGTTTTCCCAAAAAATATTATTGACAATAAGAGTTAGACATCATTTTCAGTGGATCCTAACAGAAACCAACTACAGGTTTTTACTTTCTGGGGTTAGAGACGCATGTGTAGCAACCTTCACTCGACCCAATGAACAACTATATTTCTAATAAGCCGGTAATGGCGGTAAAGCCGAAGCTCACAATTTATGTCCTTTTAAGTCCGTTAGATTTCGGTGACAAGTAAGCTTTTATTATACAGAAAGGTTGCTGGCTGACAAATCGACGGATATAACAGGTCCCTATTTGGAGCGGGATTATTTTAGTGGCTCCCATGTATGTTACGGGGCAAATATCTCTGCTATCTATATTTATGCGAATACAAAACACATAGTAGCTTTTTACTTAATAAAGATATTAAAAGTAAAATTTCAGCATCTGATATCTAATTACTTTCTCTACAAGCTGATATAGTTTTGCAAAGGCAAACTTAGCTCTATTAAGCCAATTTTTTTTAGAATTGAATTCGATGACCCTTATCTTGTTTTTTTCGTACAGATGGAAAGGGGACTAAAGTTTGTGAAATTTTAATACTTCTTTTGCCACTTGGTCTTTCTGTACACTTCGCGGGTTCACATTTAGACCTCCCTAGCCTAAGCGAACACTCCGCAAGACCCATTTAGAAATCAGTACAACATGGGAAATGAATCTTCAAAGCTCCGGCCAGGCAGTGCGCTCCCGCGCTCCGACACAGGAACCTCGCAGCGATCCAACAGGTCGCTAAGATCACGCAAGTCGAGCCGCGACGACTCTGGAAAGTCCACTCCCGCCGTCTCACGAAGGGGCTCCTTCAAGTCATCGGACATCACCACAGGCATGGCCGAAATGTCGATGTCTGGCCCCGAGACAAGTGGGCCGACCAGCAACCCGCCCGAACAAGTCATACCTTCCATCAACGAACCTGCCATCAACGTAGACACCAACTCGCATCTGCTTCACGAGAACTCTGACATCAAGCTGCCAGCGTCGATGGTCCAGATCAAGCCAAAATCGCCCATTTTGAGAATGAACTCCTCCACATCTTTCCATGAAGTTTCGCATTCAGACAACAATAACGAAGAATTGAGCTCACCGAGCAACACAAACATATCCAGGAGAAATTCCACTAATACTACTGGTAGTAATAGTAACAGCAATAGCAATAGAAATTCTCTCTTAAACCCGGATGACTATGTGCTAAGAACCGCCCATTCAAGATCCTCTTCAATTGCATCTAGAGTGAAAACTCCTCATCTAGAACTTCATGAACCTGATTATATGACTTCAATGGACGAATCAGCAATAGTTTCGTCACCAAGGGAGTCAAATCATAGCCATTCAGGTTCTAATAATTTAACCCCAGGAACAGTCGACGCATCACTACTAACTCCTTCATCCCCTAGAAATGATTTGAACATAGAAGATTTAATCCAGAGGTTGCTAGATGCTGGTTATTCCGGTAAGAGAACAAAATCTGTTTGTTTAAAGAATCAGGAAATTGCTATGATTTGTTCCGCTGCAAGGGAAATATTCTTGTCACAACCTCCTTTATTGGAATTGAGCGCTCCTGTGAAAATTGTTGGTGATGTTCATGGCCAATACACCGATTTGATTAGAATCTTTTCCAAATGTGGGTTTCCTCCTGCTGCTAACTATTTATTTTTAGGTGATTATGTTGATAGGGGCAAGCAATCATTAGAAACTATTTTGTTATTACTATGTTACAAGATCAAATATCCTGAAAACTTTTTCTTGTTAAGAGGTAACCATGAATGTGCGCAGATCACAAGGCAATATGGGTTTTATGATGAATGTAAAAGAAGAACAACATTAAAAACATGGAAAATATTTATTGATACATTCAATACTTTACCAATTGCTGCAATTATTGCCCAAAAAATATTCTGTGTTCATGGTGGCTTATCACCAGTCTTAAACTCTATGGATGAGGTTAGAAATATTAGAAGACCAACAGATGTTCCTGATTTTGGCCTGTTAAACGATTTGTTATGGTCAGATCCTGCTGACTCCCCAAATGAATGGGAAGATAATGAGCGTGGGGTTTCTTATTGTTTCAATCAAGTTGCCATTAACAAATTTTTAGCCCGATTTCAATTTGATTTAGTTGTTAGAGCACACATGGTGGTTGAAGATGGTTATGAATTTTTTAATGATAGATCATTAGTTACTGTTTTCAGTGCACCAAATTACTGTGGTGAATTTGATAACTGGGGTGCAGTTATGTCGGTCAGTGAAGAATTGTTATGTTCATTTGAACTATTAGACCCATTAGATTCGATTGCATTAAAAAATTTGATGAAGAAGGGAAGAATTGAGAGAAGAAATGCATTATTAATAGCCAATCAAGATTCAAGCCGTCAATCATTTTAAATATAAATATACCAAGAACATCAGTAATGTTTGAAGATGGCTTCATTCTAGTGATAAACAATGAACATTGAACATACGTAAATACATACACAAATACATACACAATGATTAAATACCATATACATGCAAATAAAAAAATTCTTTAGCTGAGAACCGTCACTACACCATATCCTGTTGTTTTCCACTATTCATATTACTCACTATTATTTTTTGTTATATAATGCTTTCGAATTAAGACTGTATAAATTTTTTATAATTATCAGAATCTACTAAACCTTTTCAACAATAGACCACCAATTGTCTCTTTCGTAACCATCCCTTACAAGACAACCACCGGCTGCTTCACAATCCGCTGACAACTCTCCCTTTTTATAGAGGTGATAGAATCTCATTTTGGTCTCAGGTTTTGGAGTTGGTTCGGATTCAGCAGGCTCAGCAACATTATCGGAATTCTTCTGTTCGTCTGTTTCTTCGTTTTGGTTCGACCTGCTCTTTTTCTTCTTTTGCTTCTTCGGTTGCTGAACAGGCAGCACCCAAGGAACAAGCACGTCAGGATCCATGCCCTCATGATACCCTCTTCTTGAATTTTCTTGCTCCAAAGCCCAGCAATATATAAGTGCTTTACCGCCCTTTTTCAAAGTTCTTAGTATCTCCACAATAGCATTTACTCTTCTCTCTTTGGAGCTGAAATGATGAATAACAGCAATACTGATTGCAAAATCAAACTTGGAATCACCGTGAGGTAAGTTTAAACCATCAGCCACAATCAAGTCATTTGATATTTCATCCTTATGTAAAATTTTAGCTTGATTGATTAACCCTGTTGAAAAGTCAGATCCAATTATAAAAAGCTTTGGATTGATGTTAACATATTTCCCATTACCACAGCCAACATCAACACCTATCGAGTGTGGTTCCATTTGTGTTAAAAACTCTTCTACAATAGGCCACGGCTTGTATCTAGTTTTAGAGAAGTGTTGTGCAATTTCATTGTAAACGTCATGAACATACTCATCTTCTTTACTTCTAGCATCGTTAATAGCATGAAACTTCGCCGTCTCCTGCTGGATCTCTTCCACCGTTGGCTGGACTGAACCTGACATGTATCGAAGGAAATTCAAACAGTTTACAACAAAAGACTGGTTATAAAGAAAGAGCATTGAAAAATTTACAATAGTACTCTACACTTATCCTTCTTCAAAAAATCTAGTTCCCACTCATTGGTACTACCTCACTACAGTTTCAAAAGAAAGAGCAAATGAAGACTATCATTTTTATAGGGTTGATATCCATTATAATATCCTTATGGTCAAAAGGTTACACTGCAACAACAATTATCAATCACTATCTGGATTATCGATACCAAATTGGTCAAACTATAGAGCTATACACCCAGCATCCTTTAGATGATTTGCAGTTCAGGATACCCATGCTTTATGAGAGTGATTTGCGATTTCCTGATCTAAATGAATCTGTAAACATACAATTGCACGGCAGGTTAGACACGTTAGAAGGATCCTTAGTTGATATAGTGATCGAGTTACAAGAAGGTCAATCGTCTAAATACCAACAGGGCGCATATGATAGATCAATTATGTTTGCAGAGTTGAAGTTGTATGACATGAATGCAATGTACATCGATTCGAATAAACCTTTTGGCAACTTGCTGTACACATTGGAGACGGTGAGTTCTAACGATCTGCCTTATTTTGCTACGCAATTTATAATTGACAATATCTTCATTGATGAATTCCAAATGTACTATCCTGGGAACTTTTTTCAGTTTGATACAGACAGCGGTTTTGTTTTGGAGTCGAGGAATGGATTACACAATTCCAAAGTAAGAGATGTTTTAAATGGTCTGATCAACGATATTGTTATCAATATCTATATGGTTGGGTCAGACTATGAGCTTGACATTCACAGCTTGATTAGTTCTTCGATTGTACCGCCTCTGAAAGGCGTTGAAGATCTTTACAACATAATCTTTAGAATTCACCACATTGAATCCGATATAGATGCTGCAGCAATGGCAGATGAAATTGAAGGAGTTGAAGAACCCATTTCTGCATTACCTTATTTGTCAAATATAATCAATCACCAGATCAATACAGACAATGACATCAGGTTGATTTTTTATCCGTATAACTTGATTCCAAACTTAGAGGAGTTAACATACCGAGAAGAAAATTTTCACCAAGAAGGATCAGATAGAATTATTGAATTAGCACGTTACAATACCACTCTATTTTTGAGCGACGCACCTTTTGGTGGCGACAAAGTCGTAGGAGAAACAGAATTCGAACATGTCATCACTCGAAATTTGATGAATGCTTTGGGATCTAAAGGTGAGGAATTGTCATTTGAATTGAGGTTAGAATCTTTTAAGAGGCTGTTAATAACCAATGCCTTAACTAGGTTTTCTAACATCTTAGGGACCGACTTTCTGTCAGCCCTACTGACTAAGGGGTTTTATGGTATTTATGATACTAAGGCCCTTGAAACTTTGGCATATACATTGGAAAAAAGAGGTAGAGTTGTTGAACTGGCACGCACAAACGAAATTGATGAAGCGTTGAGGTTATCACTCGATATATTGAAAGATCTCAGGGATTACTTGGGTTGATTTGAATTATTTGAGTAACCCATTTTTTTATCAAATCATTTGTCAATAACATTTGCATAGTTATAGCATATAGAATAGGACAAACCATGCTTAAAGTGGTCAGGGTTATATCTATCAATAGTGTTTACTTAGGGCTTTTTTATAGAATTGGTAGCGATACCCATTGCTGAGCTAGTTTTAGGAATATTTTTTCACTTCTCCAATGAAAGCTTCTTTATTGTAAGCTAAATTAAAGATGTCGGTGAAGGATTCTGCCGTCAAGATGGTGTCGCTATTAAAGCAAATCCCAGCGGATAAGGTGAAACATTATGCTTCTTTCAAGTTTTCGCAGATTGAAAGATACTGTGCCATCGGTGGTTTGCAAGTTCCAGAAGAAGTCAAAAAGGAAATGTCACTGGAAGAGCAGAAGGCTCAAAAGTTAATACAGATCGATACCAAGAAGTTGAAAAGAATGATCTTTGCAGATGAAGACGCTAAACCAGATTATCAAAAGGACTTATTCAATGCTGATATCATAAGTCAACAGTATAAGTCGCTGAAAAACATCCATACCAATAAATGGGCGGACTATTACAAATTGAGTGAGAAGATGACAACACCAAAGGGTAACCCTAACTATTATACCAGATTACTGAAGGATGTTGACCAAGGTGGTCAGAAGAGAGAGGGCTTTTTAACTGCTATCAAGACCGTTTTTACAGGTAGAGCTTAAATTAAACATTGTATATAGTTGAGTGTATAACAGTAGGTACATTTATTTCTTTGCGAATTCTATATTACATTCCGTGCCGGACACCACAGGCGAGCGGCCGATCTTCGATAGACAATTTGCAGAATCAGTTTCGGATTTAAACTCAATCAACGCTAAGTTCCTTATTGAAACGTACGTGCAATGTGAATAGCCCTTATGCTCCTGGAAAAGCGCATTAATATCTGACTCCGAAGCGCCCTTGGGCAGCTTAGTTAATAACAATATCTTATTTGGTTCCACATTGGATATAGTTTCCACTTTGGGTTTCTTTGCTTTAGAGTACGATTGCTCTTCATAACGACTGTTATCATCATCACTCTCATGTGGTCTTTTGGCGGAGCTTGTATGTTTTGATTTTCTTTCAGCCTTTACTTTATCGATGTCAAAACTTGGGTCCTTCAATAATCGTGCCTCATCACTATCCTTTTTTGCCAACTGAACATCCATTAACCGAGAGTTGAATTCTAGCATATGAAACACCTCGAGAGCTAGCTGAGCCTGCCTATTGTCCTTAAGGGTAATATAAGCTTGTCCTTTTCTTTTTAGAGTTTTAGATGCATGCACATGTATTGCATGGAATCCCCTTTCTTCAAACAACTCCTTCAATTGAGCAATTAGTTTCTTGATGGGTATCCTTTCATTAAGATTTCGTATATAAATAGTAGAAACATCAGCCATCCCAAACAAGATCCAAATACCGATAAAGAAAATATAGACAAAACGCTATAGAGTATAAAAAACGAAAACCCACTGTAAAACCGGCTCAGCACACCTCTGCTTTGAAATAGTGCACGGCCTCGTCGAATCCATGTTCCCATTGCCAAAGATAACATGATTTGCCCTTAGAGTCAACATGCTGCTGCATACGGGTACTTTTCCAGGCCACGAGACGACCTATGGTAGAATTATCTATTTTCAAGAATTCCAAGCAATCGTTCCAACCCGTGGTGAACCCATCTTGGAATCTCCAATGCTCATAACCAGACCCTGACTGTGAATTCCAATAATTTGAGTGGTTTTCAAGTGCCCGTTTTGAGATTCTCTCGAACTCGTCCTTATCGGGGACTCTTCTTGGCTGAGTAGCTCTGGTTGGAATGGCACCTTTATTAACCATCGGAACAAACCCCCATTCGCCCCCGTCGCCCCACTGGAACTTAAAGGTCCAGAAATAGGAGCCCATGGTTCTCTCTTTGAACAACTGGGATTGTCTTTGGCCATATTCAGCTACCTTTTGATCCCTGTTGCAGTGCGATTTATCCCAGGTTTGTCCATCAATGACACACGAGTACTCGCCAATGAAGATATCCACCGGTTTACAAAGACCAGTAACAACATCGTTCTGCAAGTCATTGATGATCCCGTCTATATCCTTGGCCTTGTCTTCGTCTGAAAAACATCTGTAGACATGATGATCAATAACGACACCTAATTTGCCTACATCACGGAGCGGGGCCACACCGTCGAGAATGCTGACCCACTGTTCAGTCCACCAACCGTCACTTATGACAATGGGTATGTCATGCCAGCCTGCCGATCTGATAACGTTGATTGCTTCTAGATAGTATCTTTTCTGGTATTTGGCCTCGTTATCAAAGACGGATTCGTTAACGATCTGCAAGCCTGAGATGTTATCAAACTGCTGCAAGTCCTCGGAGATAAACTTAATAGCATCCAACGCCAACTGTCTAGCCTTCGAATTGGACCAAAACCCTGCCTGTGATAACTTCTCGCCAGAATGGTCCCCTGTATTGGCACCAAAGGGCAAGGCATGCAAATCAACTAGCACAGAGATACCATATTGGGACGCCTTCTGAATGTATTTCTCTTTCAAAATCTTCCAGGCATTGAAATACACATCCTTCACGGGCTCGAAGTGCGTTCCGTGGGTGAACCTAGGATCGACATGCCAGTAACCGATAGGGATTCTGACAGAATTGACACCCTTAGATTTCAACCATTCCCAGTCGGAATCGGAGCAGTAGTTTTCCCAATGCGCCTCCAACCTCGACTTGGTGTTATCGTTGTTACCACAGCGTTTTATCGCGTCCAATTCCACGTCACCGCCCCCATTTTCGAACATTTCACCATATATGTACTTCTCTAGCACGAAGAGAGATCCGAAATTGACCCCGAAAATTTCCCTGTTCTGGTACACGGCCCTTCTTGAAATTGGGCCATCACTCGGAGCACAGTCGCTGGCCAATTTGATGTCAAAACCGACTATTTTTTGTTTAAGTTTGTCAAACATGACTCCATAGGTACGAATAAAGCTAATATAGACTAATGAAAAATTTATGGAACGTGAATGTTATTAAACATCTGCTATACATTGGCACAAGAGCATGTCTGGAAGAACCTTCTACACGCCAGAAAAGCCACAAGCTGACACACAGGCCGAGCCGCAATTGCCTAAGATCCAATCGGTCGAGCAGGGGGTCGAGTCTGCGCTCCAAAGCAGCATCCACGCTGCCAGAACACAGTTGCAGGTCTATCTCGACAAGTCCAAGGAGGCCTACATCACACAGTCGCAGAAGTACTTCGAAGCCGAGCGCGAGGTCAACAAGACCATTGCAAACCTCCATGACCGCAGAGAGGACTTGCTTCCCAACGCCATCTACATCATCACCGGCTCGCTGCTGGGTTCTATTGTCACCAGAAGATCCAACGTGTTCCTCAAAGTGGCTGCTCCGGTCGCCTTCGGTGTCGCTTCCTTCAAGTACTTCATGCCTCTAACCTTTGACAGAACTTTCTCCTTTGCATCTGACATCCAGAAAGAACAACTGCCAACTGTGTACCAGAAGCAGAACGAGCTGATCAACAAGGCCGATGAGCTGGTGAAACAAACCACCGAACTAGCAGAGTCTCAACAGAACTCTGTCCATTCATTTTTGAACTCCACTAAGAGAACCATTGCTGAATGGACTGGGCTCAATATCGACCAAGTTGTTACAGAAAAGAAGAAGTAATCAAAACACACAACACACAGCCGCGCACACTTGATCTTAAATAACTCTTACATTTTATAATGTTGTCTTGATGACCCTTATTTATTTTGTTTATACATACTTTTATTTAGATTCACTCTCAGATTCAGATTCAGAACCAGAATCAGAATCAGAACCAGATTCGGAACCGGACTCAGATTCGCTTCCAGATTCGGAGTCCTCGTCTTCACCACCAGATTCAGAGCCATTCTCTTCGTCACTACCAGACAACTCTTCCTCAACATCTGCACTAGTCTCAATATTTTCAACATTCATATTGTAACCGACGTTCTTGAAATATTCAACAATGGCTTCAGATTTAGATGGATTGCACCCAATGAAACAAACACTCTTTTTTGGATCAAACATATTGATAAAATACTTTTCGTAGATTTGTTTCAAATCTTCAGTTGTTATCTTTCTCAATTCACTCATAAATTTTTCGTTATAGTTTGGTCCTCTTTTGTACACAACATCATTAACATACTTAGAGGTGGCACTGGCGGATGCGTTCGATTGACCCTCGGCTAATGTACTAACGATAGAGCTTAAAGCACCATGCATCATCTTTTCATCAATCACAGTTTCACCAGTGACAAAATCGCTAACCAACTTTCTACCAATTTCAAAACACTTTTCAATATCTGCACCTCTGTAAATCGAGAAGACCAATTCACCTGTTTCACCATTTCTATAACTATTAGCACCATAAGCTAGACCAGCTCCTCTAATACCTCTCCAAAATGGACCTTCAACACACTGTAAATAAGCAATACCAAGACCAATCATGTATGAATCCTTTGAAGTGAAATCTCTAACAGGAATTTTAGTGATTAAATTCATGTATGACGAATCCGACCCTGGTGTGGTAATAATGTAACATTCATTGGATTTATCAGAACCAATTTCAGACAAAACTTTAGTTTGATCAGGGAAATCAATCAATTTTGAATCTGATGGTTTACCCAATTTATTAACGATAACATCCCATTGAGAAACTGGTGATTCGATTTTGAACACATCACCAACCATAAAGACTCTAGTATTATTCAAAGAAAACAGTTGAGATCTTATCTTTTCAAATTTAGATTCAATTTCGGCGAATTCCTTTTCATCAGATGCTTCAACTTGTTTCATGAGCGTTCTGTAATATTGCTCATTATAATATGAATCACATGATTTCAAATATGATCTTTCGGTGAACATCTTTCTGTTGACCAATGATCTTAACATAGAGGTACCAGATCTCTTCAGTTCAGGCATAGTTTTAATAGCCTTTTTCAATGAAACTAAAACTCTCTCTTTGGTGAACTTTGTTTGAAACATTAATCTAGTAAACCATTTCAAAGCGTTAGAATATTCTTTGGCTTTTACAACAATCTTCAAATTGAGTAATTCATCACAAGCGCTACCAATTGCACTATCGAAAGAATATGAGATTGTATCCTTTTTTAATTCCTTGACAACTTCATCGTAAGGAATCAATGAACCATCTTCATTTTGAATTGGTAGAGTAAATAAACATTGGAAAACGACCAATAATGGTAGCAATTCTTCATCTACTTCAAAACTTGAAAACAATAATTGAATGCTGACGAAATTAGTCTCGGTATTTTCAATATGCATATACAACGGAAAATCAGCAGGAGTATCCTTTGAAACTTGCAAATAAGCATTCGATTCTAAGTTATTTAAGATATCCTTGTTGGTTCCGATAGCCAGAGATTCTGTCTTGATGAAATCAATCTTAGATGGATCTGGTTGACCAAATGAATTTAAAATTTCATCAGGGATTGGGGTTTCATTCAAATCTTGAGCTTTCTTCAAATCTTCTTTCAATTTAGCCAAACCTTCTTCACCTAATTCGGCCTTTCTATTCTGCAAAAATTCCTTATTAGCTATTTTCGATGACTTGTATAGTGCCTTGGATGGTTTGGAAATGACAATGCAAGAATGATTATTAACAATATATTTTTGGAAAACTTCAGCCCATTGATCGATGTCCCACTTTAATACTTCTTCGTATTCCTTCAAACCCATCCCCCATTCTTTCAGATCTTGGCCATTAATATTACCATATTCAAATTCAAAGATGGCCAATGTCGCAAGGTTTTCTGATGATTTTTCCGTTTGGTAGATATACTTCCACATGGATTGTTCAGTAATTTCTCTCAATCTTTTCAGATCTAATTGTTCTTTAGTACAATGAGTCTTCAATAAATCTAGCACTAATTGAGGAACAGAGTCCAATTTACCAGTTGGGACATTAGAAAGGCTCATATGAATACAAGAATTGACATAGCTTTCAGTATAGAATCCGGAACTGGACGCAATTGGATTTTCAATTTCAATAAACTCTTGATTCAACAGAGAAACAGACGATGACGTTAAATACTTACCAATGGTGTCCATAGCTTGATCTAAGATCAAATCCGTGCCTTCTGGACCTATCCAAGCAAAGTTGACATCCCCAGAAGATTCGTCTTCATCAGGGAATTCAACTGTTTTGATGACAGTTTCAGTCAATGCAGAATCTTTTGGAGTATCAACAAAGGGTCTGAGATTTGGTTCAGAAGGTAAAGAATCCAATTCAGAGTCTAACTGAGTCATGATAGCCAACAGCTCCTCTTCGTCGACAGACCCGGTAATGATGACACATAGATTGTCGGGTCTGTAGTTATCCTTATGATAATCTCTGATGGTTTGGGCGTTCAAAGATCTTAAATTGGTCGTCAAACCACCAGTTTCACTCTTATACCCACTGTTGTGGAACATTGTTCTCTGTGTCTCTAAGTTTTGGATGAACCACGATTGATTTTCAATGCCTTGCATTTCAGAATACACAACACCCTTGTCGTCACCCTCACCGTCGATATGGTGGACTTCTGTGTAACAGGCAGCGTCTGTTAAAGTTGGGTTGAACACATGATCCAGATAAATCGGTAACAACATTTTGAAACCTTCCCAACCTGCAGTGGTTAAGGTGTAAACGGTTTGATCTGTTGCGGTCCAAGCGTTTGTGGAAGAAAAGGCTAGATTGCCCAAAATGTCTAGCAAACCCTTATACGGATATTTTTTAGAGCCCATGAACACCAAATGTTCCAAAGTGTGAGGACACCCACTATCGTTCAGAATTTCAGTGGCCACGGCAAAATACCCATTCACAATAGGAGAGGCCTGATCAATCAAAGTGACCTGCAGCCCAGTTCTAGTAGATCTCCATTTCTTGACACAAGCAGGTGCATATGACACCTTGAATGATGTTTGAAGCTCAAAGTAGGACTTCAACATAGAAGTTTTAGAGCTGCAGAAAGAGATGGAGATTTGTATCGGTCGAAAAAAAACTAATGGCCGTCAAGAATTTCATCTCCAATATACTGATAATATCGAAATTGCACTAAAATAGCCCAAAAGACATCAGACTTACTAAAAACTATTTTTCTTATACCAGAACGTGATGTAGCCCATTCAGGTTCCAAATAGGCCGAGAAAAACAAACAACTTCCATTTTTTGAAGTGCTGAGCACTTTTTCACAGAGATCTCCGAAGGGCAACTAAATTCATTTCAGTAGTTAGCCTTTTATCTCTTTTAATTAGCAATTGAAAATCCATGAAAGCAGCAGAAAGCCCACATAAACAAGATGAAAGCTTGCTGGAAAACCAGAAAATGCTACAGACCAATGGCGTGTTCCACTACGGCGACACAACTGCCTCGACCACGACGACGGTTGCTGAGCAGCTCTACGATATCGATGTGTGTCCAAAGATAACTCAGAAACCCAAATCATCCATCAACCCCGATGGAAAGTTGTTGAGACCTGTTCTGGATACCTTGGAAAACCTGGGTGCGTTGAGTCCAGCAGACAACAGTGCGAAAATGGTTAAAACCAAGGTGGACAAGTTGTCAAAGGCATATCGGTTTGTGGAAAAGGCGCTTGACAAACTTTCCGAGAGCCTAGAGAAATGGCCCAAGGAGATTGACGCTCCAGAGTTTGAAAAACTTTCTGAGGAGCTGGCTCAATTGCTAAGGGACCAACAGCTGCAGTTTGAAACTTTGCGAATCAATTTGGATTACATTTCTCTGGGATTCAAGGGCTGCATTCACGAGGAGAAGGCCAAAGATTCAACTCTTTACAAGATTAACAAGCTAAACAAAAATTTGGAGCAGCTCAGAAAGAGGCGTAATACTTCTGAAGATTACACAACCACTCAGAAGGATTTAATAGACGCCGACTCGAATCTACAGCGCCAAAAGTATAGATTGAGGCAAAATGCAAATTCCTCATTGAGGAAGCAATTTCTGGGTTATGCTAATACTCTAGACAAAACAAACAAATTAATGAGAGATTCCTGCGAGCTATTTTTTACAAATGCTAGTCAAATTGGCTGGGATGATAATCTTGAAGGTTTCAACAATCTCCTTTTGCAACAACATCAACAAAGGTTAAAAATAAATCAGAATTCAGCAAAAGAGGCATTCAAGTCACCCCGATACCATTTGCCTATAAATGACCCGGTTCTAAATATCAATCAAACGCATATTCTGGATTTGAAGAGAGAGGTGTTGAAGCAACCTATGCCTAATAATTCTCTGGCTCATTTGAAGTTAGATGATTTGGTTTCGTCCAACGATTTGATCCAAGAGAAAGAAATTCATGTCGAAGGCAGTTCAGATGAGAACAACAATAATGAAAAGATGATGAATAAAATTGACTCTCAGATGATAAAGCCACCTGATCAACCTGGACCACAACATCATTTAGATAAGAGGGGATCAACAATGATCAACTTGTCACCACAAAAAAAATCACAAGTTGCCGCCAACAATGAAAAGCTACAGCAATTCAAAAGAAAAAACAACGAATACATCATTGAAACATCCATTGACCCTACCAATCTCTGGGGAAAACCAAATGAATAACCGACTAAATTTTGCTACTAAAGAAGAAGAATCAGTACTTTGTAAAATTATATTCAAATATAATAGATGATCTAGTATTATTAAAGTCTATATACAATTAAATTAAATGATAATGAGAGGAAAAGGAGAAGGGAATCTAAAAATGAAAAGATTATGCATTGTCTATAATTAATATTTTTTATCAGTAGTTTCTTTTCAAAACCTAAATGAGCTTTTCAGTAAATAAACGCTTACTCAGTTCATAAGTTGAAATCATGATTGCACAGGAAGGGGCAATTTTGATACAACGAGGTACAAGACCCACATAAAGAGCACTCATACCTTCTTTTCTGTAAATGTTCATCATGAATTTGAACATTGAATCCTTTTCCACGTGTTTGCCCAATGTACCCATATTATTAGTATCATCAAATGAAACTTGCAACCTTGTCTTACCGACGTCAAAGGGATTGGTGAAAATAGCAGCAACTATACCCGCCATTGATCCGCTTACGAAAGATCTGAAGAACAATGCAGTTGGACTTCTAGATTCTTCATCATTGAAAAAATCAAAAGATTTCAAGCTATGTGTCAGGTATTCGTAGGTGGACCAGTATATCCCACTAAATGGAACATCTCTCCACAAGGTTAACCCAAAACCTTTGAAAATTGATGATATGCCATTGATTTTGAAATCCTTGTAACAATTGCTGATGACCATTCGGAGAACATCCTTTGAAGACTTTGTGGAAGAAGAAGGCACCGCTTGACTTCTCGTCTTTAGCAATTCAAGTGGAGCAACTGCAAAGCCGGCCATAGTTCTGGCTAAGGACCCACAGATCAATGGATTCAGAATGGGATATGAGGTTGCCAAGGGAGATGAATCTCTCATGAATTCATAACCGGAGAAATACACCACGTTCGCCGGCACAGCCATGAGTAAGGTCAACCCTAGCCCTCTGTACAATGTAGAGACGCCCTCCTCTGCCGCTATTTTCGAGATCCCCGAAAATGTACCGTTTAGACGCGTAGGAGAATGCTGGGAACAGGATCCCGGGCTGCACTCTATTACGGACGAATCCCAAAACACCTTGCGGCAACAGTCCCCGGGCTTGTCTATGGGATAGAGCAACTCCTGTTGCTGCAGCCTTATTTTAACAACGTCAAACGGCGTAACTACCAATGACGTGAGTAAAGAACCTGTGCATGCCGAAAGCATTCGCTGCGAAAGCGTCAAGTCATTGCGCGGAAGCGTCTGTCCCGTCTCAAAAAACTCCTCTTCCTCCTCGATCACACCTGCGATATCTGAACTCATCGGCATGCCAAAGTCTAATGAATTAAAGAGTGTGTGAAGAAAATTATATGTGATCTCCGATCGCTTAGCATTTCCTTCTAAAACTGTATCCATGATGGCTTTATATTGAAATATTGCCAATGGTTATATATTAGAGATATCGCTATCTTATCTTATAAATTATACAGATGCCTGTGAGTGCGTTTTATACTTTTATGCGGGCCTCCCGATATGTCCGGGGGCTATATCTTTTGGCATTTCTTTTTTAGACTTTTTCAGACTGGCAGAAGAATATGAGATCAGATGCTCAGAAGTTGACGGCCTCTTTGTCCCAATAGCCATTAACAATGACCTCGGCACTCTGGTTGTAATTAGTAGCAAGCATCATGCGGTGGGGATGGAGCGCTAGGGTGTTGACGTAGGAGTTGCTCCGCACGTTACCGTTTAACGTATTGATGAAGCTGCTGTTGCTGACATTTGTAATCAGTTTACCCTTTGTAGAGTACATCTTGACCTCCTTGTCCGCACAGGCAATGATTGGAGCATGTTCATGTATGTAGGCCGTGGTCATAGTCTTGCTGAATGGTCTGAAGGTTTCTAGAGGAGAGTCCACTCTTATATCCCATAGCCTGACCAACCCATTGACTGAGCCGGATACCAACTCACGCATACCTCCTCTTTGCATATGGACGTTCTTCAACGGCGATTTCTCCAACAGGTTCTGAGGCTTGTAAACCTTGATCATCGAGTCTCTAGAATCCAGTCGTCTATCATACACTCTCATGCTACCATCCTGGAAACCTGTCACGATAATGTTACCGGAAACTAGATCGGATGTCATTGTCAACACTTGCGATGTTGATCTAATTGGTATATCCAAAATACATTTCTCTCTTGGCGCATCCCACAGTTTGATTACTTTGACATCACCTGTTACTAATAACGAGCCTCTACTTTGTTGCCATTCCGTAACTAATCCCACCGGTCTTGGTGAAATGATGATGTCTGTTAACGCCCTCCAGGATGTTAACAACGTGCAATCGTCTTTGTCTTCAAAGTTTTTATAAATTTTGACAATACCATCACTTGAACCTGTCATTAATAATGGTACCGAGTCTTCATTCAAGAATTTGATGTCTGTTATTTTAGTACCCAACGGATTACCGTTTGAAAATTTGGACATTTCCTTTTGTTTATTCCAATCAAATGTTGTTATAATATCCTTTTCATCACTCGTCACAACCCACTTTTCAAACTGGGTAAATTGAATTAACTTTGGTTGAGTTTTGTTGTTCAACTTACAGATACCCTCTTTCCAGACGTCCGTCAAGGCCAGCTCCTTTTCGGATTGTGTAACCTGGATAATCTGTTCATTTCTATTTCTTCTCCACACCATTCTAATGTACTCTTTAGATCCAGGTTCATTACTTTCACTAGGCCCTAACTGAGGTTCCTGAAAGTATTCCCTCGAATAATCAAAGAATCCACTAACTATAGGTAAGATAGGTTTACCATTATCTCTTTCTCTTAATTTGAATCTGGGTGTTCTAGGTTTGTTCATCGAACCGTAAGGTAAGGTCATTGGCTGTTGTGACAACAAACTGCCTATTCCAGTAACACCGCCATCATTGATGTTACCATTAACGGAGTCACCCGATTGCAACAATTTAAACCATTGCTTGAAGCCTTCAACCTTACTACTCAATGTGCTGGTAATAGAATCCGCCTCAGATGCATTTGACGAAGTTCTAGGCCTAGTCTTACGCATTGATCCATTGACAGTCATTTTATGATTAGAGCTGTCTGCTATATTGACAGATTGTATTCTTCTATTAGCATTCCGATTCTTATGACCAAGACCATCAATTCTTGTTAATGATAGCCCGCCAAATGACAAAGAATCATCAAAAACATCACCATTAGGGTTCAAACCAGATCTCTTTTGCAATAAGTACAGTTCCATCTCATGAGCAGATTCTCCAAGTTGGGACTCATTCAGTTTCAATAAAACATAATCAATGACTTGCTGAGAGTAATCTTTGACTTCATCATGTGGATCATCACCTAAGATTAAAATTGCCTTCCAAACAGTTGCAAAAATGGATCCAAAAGCGGGAGACTTCCTCCGAACTTCATCAACCAGAGATGGATCATCAACTAAAGTAACCTCTTCTTCTAACTGTGAATATGCACTAATCAAGAAAAATGAAATATACTTTACAACAAATCTGGAGAAAAAACAGACAACTTCTTTTCTGATTAATGGAGACCCATCAACATACATGGATAAAACCTCAGTCGCAATTTTGACATCTTGCTGGTTTAGTTCGAGACATATTACTGGATCTTGAAAATCATCAATATGGAATAAAATGAAATTGGACAAAATGGAGATAATTGAACCTCTGACTTCAGGAATTGGATCACTGATAAAAGTCAAAATTTTATCAACAATTCCAAATTTGACAATACTAACCACGGCTTCAAAGTTGTCCTTAATTAACTCACCAACCAGTAAAGCACTCCATTGCCTCAACAAAGGGGACTCACTAGTTTCAATATAGTAGAAACAAGTTTTGACTAGATCAACAGAAAAGGCCAATTTTTGACCTTGTACATTATCGCGTGCAAACATCGACAATACGAACGCCGAGGTTGCCTTTTGATCAGCAAAAGTCATTTGATTCTCAATAGTTACATCATCAACCAACATAAAAGCTGTACCATTGGAACTTAAATGTTGCGTTTTTCTTGGTTGAAAGGTGAACATTTGAATAAAATAGTTATAGCCACCCCTAACCAACTCTTGTTGTGTATTTTTATAATCCACTGACATGATTCTAGCCCAAATGAAAATCAAAACAGGCTTTAATTCTGGAGATGGAGATTGTAACAATTTTTGAATGTATGGACACATACCAATACTCAAAGATAAGTAGACAGCCCAAGGCCCCAAGTCCAAGAATTTTGCCAATAATTGCAATGCTCTTAGCCTGTGAGCCTGTGATAATAAAACTTGTAACACAATTGGTAATTGTTCTGGTGCCTCTTTTTTCGAAGATCCATATTGTAGCCAGACGTCAAATGCAGTTAGATGCTGTTGAAAAAATGTGCAATTTTGATAAACCCACTTACCTTTAACACTACTTTGTTGATCAGCGCTAACTCTTCTACTTGCTGGCATTCCTGAGTTAAAAATAGCAGGCGGATTGTTGGTTCCGTTATGCAAGTTTGCTGCAGGAGCAGCTGCTGACCCTGCTTGAGCTGTAGCAGGGGTTGGTGGAGGTACTTGTAGTTGTGGAATGTCAGTTAGATCTTCTTCCTCTGGCTCGCTTTTCTTCTTTTTCAGCAATTGAGCGAGAACTTGATCTATAGCTAACTCCCAGGAGTCCCACATTGGGTTATTTAAGACATCAGGTAATGGAGGGTCACTAATTGGGTGGCAACCTACTTCAGGCATAATTTTCTTAGCTAGAAGAAAGTTTCTGAATAACGCGGCAGTGACCAGATCTTGTCTGAACAATTTCATGAACAAAGATCTTGTTAACGTTTTCCAAGCGATGGTATCTGTGATTGCAATGAAGATCCAATTTAATTCACCCAGCGGTGTCTTTCTATCTGTCAACTTACCTGGGATTTCAATGTTACCGTCTTTGTTCTTCAGGATATCATAATAACCATGTTCTCTCAATGGACTAAAAAGTAAAAACCATTTGACACTAATTTCAATTGGAGTAGTCAAACAACAAGTAAACAAATCTGCAGGTAAATCAGGATTCATAGGTAATGTTTCGTTACTTTGACATGCACCTAATTGTATGGTTTCCAGGTAAGATCCAATTGGGCTTGGAGAAGCCATATCAGCTTTATTATTAGCGTCATCATCTATTCTCTTTTGAATGAACTTTTTATTATTTTCTATGACATTGCCTGCAGCATTGGTGTCTATAACCATGATACAAGGAGCTCCAATCCAGTTTTGTAAATCATATAGAGATACCGGAATGTATTGAGTGTATGCTCTGTTGAAAACCCATATTTCACCCGATTGGGTCGGTTGAGGAACACCGTGGCCATTGTAATGCAACAAGATCCTATCATCCTTGGCATTTCTTCTCAAATTAGAACACATGCGCCTCAGATCTTCTGAGTATGGGTCTAATATCTGCTTGTACTTCACTCTTGATGAGATTGTCTCATATTGCGCCTGTAAATTCTTACCAATGGTTTGTAAAGCCACTTTAAAATCCGGATACGCGTTTGGATCAACAAATGCCTCCAGAGAGGGGCACTTTTGGGGTCGCTGTATGTCTGGAGGCGGAATTCCCAAGTTGAGGCACATCACTAATGCGGCATGTGTTGTTTTCTTCTTATTTGGAGACAACTTCCAGTCTGCAATCTTGTGCGTAAAATCCTCAGGCCCCGGTGTGGCAGAGGTAGTGTTTCTCTTAAGATCATAATGGTTACTGAACTGGTCCTGAAGGCTGCTCAGAAGACTTTTGTCGTTCTGGAGCCCGTGCCGCTGCTCCATAGACGTCAATTTATTATACGAAAGAGGAAGGTGTGAATGTCACCGCGAGTATTACGTAATACTAATAATTAATTTTATTGTTCATAATGTAAAGTCATAAAAAATCGGCTGCTCAGCATGCAATCTTCATCCGTTATTGGGCAATTTGAGTCCCATTAACGGTCATCACTTCTGTGCCTGAACGGGATCTGTTCTTCACAGACTTGTCCCAAAAGTCCAAGCTAGCCACCACGTCATAGCCGGCTTCGTTGGTGTACACATATAGGATTTCCTGGGACGAGGCATGAAGAAATCTTATGTTATCAGCAACAATTACCCTGAGTAACTCAGCATTGGAAACATTACGGATTTCAATGAAGCTACTACCAAAGGCTAACAAGTAAGGATACCACAAGGCGAATGCATGAGGCTCACCTTCCCATTGAATCATCCATTTAGGTTTCACTCTCCAACCGTTGTGATTAATGAAGAAAGAAAAAGTAGAATAGGATAGCAAAAAGTCAGAATTGATTCTATCAATTTCCAATGGCTTGAGGCCTTCCTTGCTAGAAGCAAATTCTAATGAGGTATCAGCAGGATCTAATAAAACCTCCTTGGTACCATTAGATAATGAAACAATTTCAAACCCTCTAGAACACCCAATACAAAGTTTTGTTTTAAGGAAACTGACACTGACAGGTTCCGAAGTGAATGTTAAGTCATCCAGGGTATTCAAAAACTTCTTCTTGGTTCTCTTTTGAGTAACTGGGTCAACAGGTTCAAAAATTCTAACAATGTTACTTGATGATTTAGCTGCACAGACTAATTTTCTACCATCGCAAACACCAATCTTGAAAAATGATACGTGGCCCATCAACTCTTTACCCATCTTAGCGTTTTTGACCGGATCACCACGACCATTTAATATATCCAACGGCCAATACATCAGTTTTTTATCGTTTAATGCTAATAAAATTTGATATTCTTCTAATATGTCGGCTTGGATAATGTTGAGTTTTGAAATGATTTTAATCGGCTTAGAGTTTGGTCCAGTTCTTGTTCTATCACCAATATAAATACCAGAATCAGTACCAAAAATTAGTTTTCTACCACCATCAAACGGGGTAACACAATTAATAGTATTGTCCTTATTGAAATATTGTGACGATAAGGTAGTCAAAGTGAAAACATCATTA
Organism: Saturnispora silvae; assembly: GCA_030579555.1. Lineage (NCBI taxonomy): Eukaryota > Fungi > Ascomycota > Pichiomycetes > Pichiales > Pichiaceae > Saturnispora > Saturnispora silvae. The sequence goes on along the minus strand of JAKTRE010000003.1, from coordinate 444,261 downwards.
TCCTTAATCAATTTATTAGTCTGTGATTCAATTTTTGAAGCCAACATCTTCTGAACTTGTGGTGTACCATACAAAAGCAATTCATAACCATGCTCACCGATATATTTGAAACTGATTGGTGAAGTTGCATTTGCATTGTTATTATTCAGGTTGGAGGCCGACCCATTAATTCCTGATAATGATAAGTCACCACCAACTAGAGCAGTTGATGAACCTGTCAAATTAGATGCCCTATTAATTTGTTTCATTGATGGAGAAAATTCACTTAAAGAGAAAAATAATAATGACAATGGTATAGGTCTTTGGTAAACTTTGAATACTTCCTTCTTATTCAAATAGCCAACCTTAATGAATAACAAACAATGATCAAACAAATAAACATGTATTTCTCCCTGGTTTTCCTTTTCTTGATAACCTTTCTTCTTCAAAACGCATTGGTAGATTAATTTTCTTGAATCTGCATTCAATTTCAAATCAACTAATTCACCAGGCTTAAATAATAATTTTTGTCTTAACTGGAACAGATGCATCTTATCAGCTTGTTTACCGGTTTCATAGTTAATAGTCGTTAACATAGTTTCCAATAATTTAATACAAGTACCCAATTTCTTATACTCCTCTGAATTAGGATCCGTATGATTTTGAATGGTTTTTAATAATAATGGATATCTGGCAGGTCTTGTCGTTGGTTTGGACAAAAATGAAGATAAATCTAATCTCTTAGATTCTGCTCTCTTTGACGTATCTTCAACAAATCTTCTTAACAATGGATTGATTTTACGTTGTCTATCAAATTCGTATTTACCAACAACTTGACCAGCACCGTATGTTTCGAAAGGTTTGAATTGAGGGATGTATTCTAAGAAAATATCAGCAACAGATTCAACAATTGACGATTTTTGTTGTCTCCTAATTAGTGCCTCGGCAAATTTATGATTAACATTCCAAATTTCATTAATATTATGGAAAACTGTCCTAATAAAGTTTTCTCTTTCTTTATCTTTAATGATTTTTGTTTCAGATAATGGTCTGATCCAGAATTCTCTGATATATTCTAAATCTTTCACGAATGCCTTTTCACTAGAAACAACTTCAAAAATACCTTCTTGTCTTTTAATTTCATCCTTGTCTAATGATTCCAAAATGGACTTTGGAACAGTCAACTGCCAATATTGTTTTTGATCATCTTCTTCACCAATGTTGAAACCTAAATGGGAATCTGATCTGATAATGCTTGACATTTTCATTTCTTCTCTCATTTGTTGTTGTAACCTTCTTGGACAAGAAATGGAATAACATAATTTTTCTCTTGTACAAGTTGGAGAGTAACATTGCGTTAAGTAGGTAAAAACACCCTTAGGAATCATTTGCTGCTGTTGATTTTGGTCATCGGTATATTCGTCCATGATAGACTCATAATAAGAGCTGTTAGTGGTACTAAGAACTGAATTGTTTCTCTTAATAGAAGTGTCATCTTCGTAAATAGCGTCATTAAATTTGTAGATTTCATGGATGTTATCTCTTATCCTATGTTCATATGTAACATCATGGAAAAATCTCTGAGCATCCAAAGCTCTACCTAGAATTATACCTAAATTACGGTCATTTGTTCTAGCAATCTGGCAGATTATATCAATAGCATCGGACCCTGTGAAGGAATCCCTGTACATAATACCATTTTTGTAATGGTCGCCCAATTGGATGTTATCTTTGAATGCTAAACCCACTTCCGACAGCAACGCAGGATAGATGTAAGAGCCCTTAATTTTAATAGAAGGCTTTTGAGAAAATGACTTTTGAGACATGCCATTAAACTTCTGCTTGTCACCCGAGCTTCTAAGAGAAGCACTGGAAGTCACTCTTCTAGTCAATGATCCGAGTGATTTATTTTTCTTAACCAATGGTTCAGGTTCTGGGATCTTCTGCGGAACGACACGGGATCCAATGGCTTGCTTAGAAGGTTGGTGGTATTTGTCCATGACTGAAGACGAAGATAAGTCATTGCTGTTGTAGGTATTTTGACTCAATGAAGATGAACTGAAATTTCTATTCCCCTTTAAGAAATTGAGTGATTGCGCCACGATAGGAGATTTTCTCTTAGTGGTAGGAGAAGGAGGAGTGTTGGATGACGTGTTGGCGTCAGGTGCGTAAGCGTTTCTGGCAGGGACGGCTTCTCTTATTTTAGGAGAAGGCAAAGGTAAGGAAGGAGACCTTTTTGGTGCAGGTGCAGGATTACCTGATTTCAAATCAGAACGCATTGAACTTTCCGAAACGATCCTCGGTTGAGGTGGCGCTGGCTGGAATTGTTGCTGGCCCTGTGAGTAGTACTGTGGGTCCAACGAGGTGGCCACATGCAACATCTCAGGTTTTTTCCTGGAAAAGGAAGGCGCCGTAGGAGGGGGTGTTCTATTATTAGTGGGAATGTTTCGAATAGGGCGAGAAGGGGGGACCCTTGATAAATTGTTGGGATCCTGGACATATCCGTTATTCACATTTGGATTGGAAGCAGAGCGGGGCTGGCTGTACATCTGGTGTTGCTGCGGAGCGTATTGTTGCTGAGGGGGCGGATAGTACTGCTGTCTCTGGTGGTGTTGTTGTTGTTCGTAAATATGCTGCTGGTACTGCAGCTGTTCGTAGGGCATGCGCTGCTGCTGTATGGGTTGCTGCTGCGGCTGATGCTGCTGGTGGCACTGCTGCTCGTACTGTACCCGCTCCGCGTACTCGCGGTGGCCCTGTTGCTGCGGATACTGCATGTGCTGGCTCAGGTTGACAGTCACGTTGCCAAAGCCCGGCTTGATGGGGCTGCTGACCGGCGTCGAGCGCACAGACTCGCTGCGCGAGGTCCCTGAGCTCACACTGGTGCTGCTGAAGTTGCGCTGGGGCGAGTAGACGCCCAACCCAACGCCATTGGGCCTATTCTGGTGGTACAATGCGTCCTGCGCGGGCTGCGGGGTAGATTTCTTCACAGGAAGAGGCGGCAAGCTCGGAACTGTGTCCAACGGACGCGGCTGCGCCAACTGCGCCTTCCAATCGCTGTGCGCAGAGCGTGACATCTGCTGTTGTAAACTGCGTAAGCCTTTCAAACACTCAAATTAATCTTCTTCTAACAAGGGCAATAAATAATATTACGGCTAAACTCTGGGTCACGTGACCGCTTACGTAATTTCCTGACGAGCATCTTTCTTCACTGTGCTAAATGAATAAATTAGTGAGATTGACCCCTATTCTTGTTTATAGATATCGACAATGCCTAGCTACCACTCAACATTTCTTGCGGAAGAGGACGGACTACGTTCTGTGTCCTCGATGGCTTTGTTGCCGCTTAGAACGAACACCCGCGGGCCTGCCATTCTCACGCAGAGCTACGACATAGCCGACGAGACGCTTGATCTCTTCAGAGCTAACACGTTCTTCCGTAACTTTGAGATCAGAGGCACGTCCGACCGCACTCTCATCTACGGGATCCTCTATATCACCCAGTGCTTGTGTGCACTCAATGCCAACATGCCGAAGCAGGAAGCCGTGCGTGTGTTGACAAACCTATCACTAGACAACTTCTCCGTGCCGGGGGACGCGGGGTTCCCATTGAACGGTATCTACTCATCACCAAGCGACAAACAGGAGCAGGTGACCTTGAGAGGGTATCTTCAGCAATTCAGACAGGAATTGGCGGCCCGATTGATCGAAAGAATCTATCTCCAAGATCCAAACCACCCTTCCAAATTCTGGCTGGCCTTCAGCAAAAAGAAGTTCATGAATAAGTCGTTGTAGGCTAGTCCATGTCTATATACATATTTATATCTTAAAAACATCTATACCATGATGGTCCATTTCGCTCAACAAATCCTCCATCTCTTGTCCCTTGAAATCCCATCCAAGCATCGCGGACAACGTAATAGACCTCAACGAGGGCAATCTTTCTTCATCCACAGCTATGGTTATATCGTTGGGTGTGATCTTGGAACACATTCCCATGTAGCCTGTGCTTTCTATCTGGAAATGTCTCAACGGTCTGTAGCCCTCTTCCAATTCTACCAACAAATCCTCACTGAACAACTCCCACGATATGTACGCAACATCGACCGTAAATTTTCTCAACTCCGGGCAGTACCAAAACGATCTGTCTGCGCCGTCCTCGCCTAACTTAGGCATTGGGTATGTTATGCTCAAGCTTGTTAGTCCAAATCCGACTTTCATCAAGATTGCATCCAATCCGGTATTAGTCAAATGTGGGCAATGGGCCAATTCCAATTTGGTTATAGTGGAAGGGAACTGAACCTTAGACGCAAACTCATCAGTTACACCACCTTGCAATCTTAAATACCATAATTTTTTAGGCCATACGAAATCAAAGGATTCACAAATAACAGACGATCTTGGAAAACACAATTGTTCCAACTCCGGCAATTTCTCAATGGCCTTGAACAGTTCGAACAAATTGACGCTTTCACTAACTAGCCTTAAATCTAAAACCTTCAATCTGGCACATGACTTCAATGCAATTAATGGTGCAGTCCCAAACGATGACTGTGATGCAATATAAACTTCCAAAGATTCACTTGTACGTCTCAAAAGTTTAGAAACAAATGAGTTTTTCCCACTTTGAACAATCTGTGACATATCCAAGGTGTTGACCATATTATTAAATTTATGTTTTAGATATGTTTTAGGTAGAAATTTGGCTTTATTATTAGTTTCAACAACTGTTTTTACTTCAACATTAACCTTTCTCTTACCCTTTGGTTTAGCAGTTTTCTTTTTGATATCTTTATAACTTTGTTTCTTCTTTTTATTACCTTTACTAACTTGCTCAGCCTGATCTAAATCATTCTCTTCATCAATTATTCCATAATCCTCATCATCGTCAGATGAATCTTCGGCTTGCAAATTAGATGCCAAGGAATTGCCTTCCATACCAATACCAATGATACCATTATCATCGGTACCTACACAGGCCGCATTATCACCACAGATGGTATCCAAAAATGAATTCAAGTTACCTGTCTTAACTGCAGGAAACCGATATTTTGGCACAACCAAATCCCAATACAAATCTCGGCAAACTAATAAATGATTCAAAATGTAAGGGTTGGGTGTCATGTGGATAATCTTTAATATAATTTCATAGGGTAGAAATAAGGAATCTTTATCGAGCCCACCTTCCAGTTCCTTAGCGGGTCGATACAAGTCTTCTTCCAGTTCTTCACCACCAATACCAGCTTGGCCGTAACTGTACTTTTTGAAGAACGCCCCTCGGGTCTTCTTTGGTCGACTTTTATTTGCCATTAATAAGAGAGATTATAAAACAAAGAAAACCTTTAATTTTTTAATTTTTTCTCTTGTATGCTCAGGACTCTTGCTGAAACTTTCTTACAAACTTGTAGGCAACGTGTTCCCAGTATTTTGCCCTTTGGTACATGCCTGATAATTTTTGACAACCTCTGTGATATTTTGCTTTTATTTTTTGGTAAATTACTTTGGGTATTATCAACTTTAAGATGAATTTATTCCACGCTATCAAGAGTCTGAAAATGGTCCAAAAGTACATTTCGAGAATTTCAACCCTTTTGCTTTTTCTTTCTAATGCTTTTTGAACACTCTGAGCCATGTCAACCATCTTAGTTTGCTGCAACTCACTCTTGCTATTTTGTGACTCTTCTAAAGTTTGGATTCTCATTGACAACTGATGCTCAAGAGTGAAAAGAGAAATGCTTTGCTGGATTCTGTCTGATTTGGTCGTTTCAACTTCTTTCTCGAGTTTGTTTAGTCGAAAATGCAACTCTAAAATAGGATCATCAATAAACTGCCCAGTTGGTGATGGTAAATTGAAAAGGCTCCCGAAAGACGGAACTTGTAGTTTAATAGGAGTACTAGTACTCGCATGAGTTTCCACCTTAGGGATATACTGTTGAAAAGAATCAGCTTCATTTTCTTCTTCTAGTTGATATACCCAGATAATACACACCCAAATGAACCACACGCCAAGTATTCCGTCATTTAACCCTATCAACCATGCTACTATCAATACAACAATGATTACGATCCAGATATCGAGAACCACACCTTGCGTCAGCCGATTCAACCTTGTTACAACTAGTCTAACTTTTTGCTCATAAATTGTATGAGAAAACGGCAAATTCAGGTAGTAAAGTACCAACGTTATGATACTGACCAGTAGTAAGCTTGTTGTCTGTAAGTAGACCAGTATGATTTTCAACCCATTAAAAGATACCAGTGCACTGGCATTCTCGCAAAAATCACTTATCAGCAACATCATTGCTATGCTAATTAATTTAAACCAGAAAGACATTCAATAACGTTCAAACCCAATTATTGTGTAACTTGGGGTTAATAGGCAACCTTCTGGCTGAGCATTTAATTTTCAAATTTGCCCTTAGTCACGTCACGTGCTTCAAGCGAGGGTTATTTAGGGTTTGGAAAATTTTTTTTTCCTTGTCTTTCTTTGTCGCACAAAGAAATAATATTCCAGAATTGAAATTTTTCACCTACACTTTTCAACATCCTCTTTTAAGTAGTTAAACAACATGGTTCTCGTTCAAGATCTTTTACACCCATCTGCTGCCTCAGAAGCTCAAAAGCACAAGCTCAAGACCTTGGTCCAAGGCCCAAAGAGTTACTTCATTGATGTCAAGTGTAACGGCTGTTTGCAAATCACCACTGTCTTCTCCCACTCACAAACCGCTGTCACCTGTGACTCCTGTCAAAACGTCTTGTGCACCCCAACCGGTGGTAAGGCTAAGTTGTCTGAAGGTTGCGCTTTCAGAAGAAAGTAAGTGTGTTTAGTCTGAAGATCTACCTAGTGCTTTGCTGTCTCTCCATTTGATAAATCGCTTCACTTTTAAATCAAATATATTATAAAAACCATCATGTGCGTGTGTGTCATTATAGATTATCTATCATATGTGTATACTTTTCAATAAGAAACAAATTTACAAATAAAAAATCTTTGATGATGAAATGTTGCTAGTGATGATTGATTTTTTTCTAAAATATTCTTGTCATTAATGGTGATCTATTTTATTGAATAAGGGGTGTTTTAGTACTATGTACTCTTCTCTATATAAATATAAATAATAATAATAAAAAAATACCGTACCAAATTAAAAGCTGACCGTATCAAAATGATTTTCGGTTATATCCGGGCCCACAGATCTTGCGAAATGGCACAAACAAATTTAGTTCTAATTTTTAGTATTTCTTCTTCTATAAAATGTTACAAAGCAGTCAAACCGTTTCAGATGCTTAGATGTTATTAACAAAACGTTTGATAACATCCTTGGCCTTGAATAAATTAATAATTCTCACTCTTTCATTGTTCAAATGGGCATTGTCACTGGCCTGACCAGCTGGCAAATGAGCGGCTGGACACTTAAATGTTCTTTCCAAATACCTAATGGCAGGCACAGAACCACCTTCTCTGATATAGAGGGGTTCAACACCCCATTCTTTACTTATGGAATCAAATAAAACTTTGTAGGCCTTATTATTCACATCACCCAGCCAAGGTTCAGATTCATGAACAATATTGATTTGTAAATGGTTTGGGCTGTTTAACAAGCCAAATTGAGACTGAATATGATTAATTGTTGATTTTTTAATCATTTCTAAATCTTGACCTGGAACCAATCTCATGGATATTTTAGCCTTAGCACTCTTTGGAATGACAGTACCGTTATCTGGACCTGACATTTCAATTCTGTGCAAAGACAAGGCAGGTTCTCTCCATTTTTTAATCAAATCATCAATCTTAATATTGGATAATCTATTGGCAATTTCAATGTACAGAGGTATTTCCCATGGCGATAAACTTTGAATTGAATCGATTGTGCTCTTATCCAAGTTTTTGAAATCATAAGTTTGATTAGTGGTGTGAACTGATTTATCATAACCTTTAAACCCATCGATAATTATTTCGCCGTGAGATGAAACTAGATTAGAACAAACCTTTATCAAATCCATACTTGGTTCGCTTACAACACCACCATGAACACCAGAATGCCTATCAGGATTGTCAGATGTGATTTCAATTTCTAATCTGATAACACCCCTTAACCCATAATTTAAGCATGGAATTTCATCATCAAGCCAATATGAGTTTGACATCAAAATGTAATCGATATTGTACGCATCCAGCTTGGTTAAATTTCTCTCAATTGTTTGATTGAAACCCCATGAACCAGATTCTTCTTCACCTTCAATAATAAATATAACATTAGAATTCAATTTACCTTGTGATTGTAATTCATTAACGGCATATATTGATGACAATAACGGACCTTTATTATCAGTGGCACCTCTAGCATAAATATAACCATTTTTAGGGGTCGTTTGGAAAGGTTCAGTATCCCATGTACTGTCCGAGGCAGGAATAACGTCATAATGTCCATAAAATAGGATAGTCTTCGTCTCTGGTGTTTGAGTGTTTGCTTTGAAAATACCATTGACTATTGGATTACCATTATCCACAGGCCATAATTCTGATTTGAATGCACCCAAGGATCTTAGTAATAAAACTAAATAATTGGCACATTCTCTGCACTCATTTTGATATAGATCAGGTTGTTGAGATACTGATTTGAAGGAAATCAAATCGTTTAGCGTTGTTAATAGTTTATCATTTGTTGATTGTGTTGATTCTAATAAAGGAGATTGGCTTCGCGAATTCAAGGCCGGTTCGGACGGTGATGATGATTGTTGATCTATAGTTGGGACAGACCAAATAGAAACCGTTTTATTTGAACTGGAGGAGACTATGTATGATTCGTCATTCATTATAAACGATCTTAGCGACAAACATGGCTCGTGAATGGTTATTCGGAAGTTGTTGCCATAGCTTTCATTGTTAGCCAAATTTTTCTTGGTGATACCCATAGAAGTACCCATAAATAGTGAATCCATATTTGGAGAGCTAGTCATAGCATAGACATTGTGGTCGCCATTAATACTATTCTCTGATGTGTTAGCATCGTAAGAATCATTTGTTTGATCATCATCAATCTCCCAGGATTTGATCAATTGGAAGGTAGTCAAATCCCAACAATTGATTATCCCATCAATCAAACCAGCATACAATTGCATGTTTTTGGTGTTTAATGTCATTGAAAAAATTGAATTGTTGTTGTCAATTGATTTCAGCTTGATCAAACTAGAAGTATCAGGGGAGATACCCCAAATGTTAATGATACCATCACCGCCCCCAGAAATTAGTACATTAGAGAATTTTTCTCCAATATCTTCACCTAGAGTTGATGTTAGTGGGTTTAAATCCTTTAAAATTTTTAAGCTGTACACGAACCCGTAATGCGCATAGTGAATGATATTCATGTTGGGGATGACAATTAGCGATTTTGGTTTCAGCAGATCGTTTGTTCCCGTAAAACTGTTTGTAGGTGATTGGGAGGTGTTTCCTGAGCCTTTGGAGTCAAAGAATTTGTCGAATCTCTGAGAAGGCATCAATTGATATATTTCTTCATTGTAGTTAGGAATATTCGGATGCTGACCACCGTTGTGGTTTTTGGTGCTAACGTGACCGTCATCTAATTCAATCTTGATGTACGAAATCGACGCGTTTTGTGAACCAAAGAACAATGTGTTGAGATGATCAACCCAAATGATGGAAAAAATGTCCCCAATATCGTTCAAGGAGTAGATCGTGTAAAGCAATTTGAAATCGTTTTCGATATCCCATATGTTGACTAAAGAGTCAGACCCGGCAGAAAACAACTTATCTTCGTTCTCATTCAACGTGAGACACAAGATAGATCCTTGATGTGCATGCAGAGTTTGTCTTACCTGGTAGGTTTCCAAATCCAAAACGAAGATAACGTTGTTTTGAGTACCGCAGAAAATCAACTTCCGCTTTGGCGAAGGTATCACACACAAAATTGACTGATCGCAGTGCCATTTGTGCACTAGCGACTTCTGGAACAACAGGCACTGATCCTCTGTAGTAAGCGGGGGCGTTTCCTTATGATAATGCCCAAAAGTTGTCATTCAAGAGCAACCAACTAATCTCAAAAAAGACAAGATACCAATTAGGAGCTGGAGTCAATATATTTTCTTACTTTCTATTGAGTCACGTGAAAAACACGTGACTTTTTTTTAAAAATGAAATTTCAGCACAACTCCCCAAAAAATATTTTACGCGTGACTTGTGCCCTCCCAATGGCGGCCAATAAAAAATTTTGAGGATCCTCGAAATCTTCAATCCATAACACCTTTCCTTTCAAGATCAAATTTGAGATGTCTGTTGCCGCCTCTGCCGCTTCCAAGATCAACTGGGTGAAGATCGTTCCTCAATTAGGCTTGACTGGCCAAACCGCCTCTTCCTTGACCGCCTTCAAGAAGAGAAACGACGAAGCCAAGAAGGTCCTCTACGAATTGAAGTCCCAATCTGTTGATGTGCCATTCTCCGATTTCGCCGCCAAGCTCAAGAACGCCGAAATCGTCAAGACCATCCAAAAGGACTTCGGTACCTTCAAGGCCTCTGAAGTTGACTTAAAGAAGCAGTTGAACATCATCGAAGCCTTCGAAGCCAAGGCCATCGAAAACGCCAAGGCCACCGAATCCCTTGTTTTGGCCGAACTTAACGAATTGGAAAAGACTCTCGACAACATTGAAACCGCCAGAGCTTTCGACCAATTGACCGTCGAAGACGTTGTCAAGGCCAGACCAGATGTCGAAGACAAGGTCCAAGATATGGTCTCCAAGGGTAGATTCGAAGTTCCAGGCTACAAGGAGAAGTTCGGTGACTTGGTTATCATGTAAGCAATCTATTTATTTATTTATTATATTACCTATATATTCTATAACGACCATTCCAGTATGTACATTTGGAGACCTGTGTTTACAATCTGATATCGGGTGTTTTGGATTTTTCAAACTTGCTTTTTGCTATACATCTTGAAAAGTTGGGAAAGCATGGATTCAATATCTTTGTTGAATCAACAGAAAAGGTTTGAGACGAAGCCTAATGTGCCCATAAGTTCCATATCTCATACCATATCGGGTAACCATTTCATTTGTACATCTCCCAATGGTAACTTAAATTTGTATTCCATTCAAAGACCAAAGCTTGCTAAAACAATATATTCTAAAAAATACGGCTGCACTTCTGCCACTTTCACGATAAAGGGATCTGAGGGGTCAGTTCCCAATTCTTGTTTGATAGCTTCTACGATACCAACAACGAGTAAACCGAAGGATGATCATGCTATCAGATTATTAGATTTGAATACTAATTCATTCATCAAATATTTCCATGGACATGAGGATCAGGTGACTAATATGCAAGCTGCCATCTGGTCATCAGAAGGGTTTATTTCCAGCTCCATAGATGGTACCGTCAAATTTTGGGATCAGAGATCTAATAACGATATTGCATCTCTAAGTTTATCTAAGGTTCCATTAACTATCTCATATGATCCATCGGGGTTAGTCATGGCCATTTGGGAACCTAAAGTAGAGGCTAATGTAGTTGGTACGTTGAGGCTAGTACCAGTCGGTGATTTCCCAAATTCAATAATAGGATCAATTGATATCAAAAGAACAGACCTTACATCCAATGCCAATGATAATGATTTCACAATGGAAAGTATCAAATTTACTCAAAATGGGTTGATAATTCTTGGATTTCTGAATCAAGATTTGCTTGTTATTGATAGCTATAGCTTTGCTATAAAGGCAGCACTGACAGGTCGAGTCACCTTTGTACCAAAACAAAATGATGTATGGAGATCTACTGGTTGCATTGATTTATCATGGGATCATCAAAATATAATGGCAGGGTCTGGCGATAGCCAGTTAATGATTTGGGATCTGAAAAAGTTGAACGGTAACCCCATTAGGAAGTATCATGTTGATAACCCAGCAAGGGTAGTATCTACTAATCCGAAATTTGGTACAATGGTTACTTGTGACGATGAGGTTATATTACATAGCATATACTAAACAGTAGTACGCATTCTATAAATTAACTTTTAAAAAAAGCTACTTGAATTTCTAATCTGCATATCGCATAATGGCATTATCCATCATGAAATTAGCCCAATCATTTATAATTTTACATTGACATTTATCCATCATAGCCCAATCACCAATGACAACCACTTGTCTTTTAGCTCTAGTAATGGAAACATTCAATCTCTTAAAATCTTTCAAAAACCCGATTTCGTCATCGTCATTTGATCTAACAAGGGTAAAGATGATTATTTCCTTTTCACGCCCTTGGAATCCATCTACTGTTGATATTTCAATATTAGGCGACGATGGCCAAATGATTTCTTTGAGTTTAGCCACTTGTGCAGAATAAGGGGCAATGACACCAATTGTATCTTGCCTAATACCTAAATTTGTCAAATCGTCTATATATTTTTTGGCTAGATGGACTTCACCAATATTATATTTGGAGCCTGATTCATCATCTGTTAATTCCTGATGAAGAGAACTAGTATCCAACCATATGAGTGGGTGTAAGCTGTCCTCATCAACAGAGGAGTGTGAAGCCAAGTCCTTAATGGTATGACCTTTAACGGATTCGTGTGCCTGTAAATCGCCTTTGTAGAATTGCTCATTTGAGAATTGTTGAATTAAATCATTCATTCTATATTGGACATTTAGAAATTTGACAAATGACGTATCCTTATGGTGGATTTCCACTAGACGATCAAATAATGTTCTAGTTAAAGTGTCTCTGGATTTGGATGCCAACTTGAATGCGAGGCCACTTTGCTGATCGTCAGACTCACCAACATGAATAGTTGGCGATAATTGATTATTGTCACCCGCCAATATCAACTTGTTGGGTGAGTATGCCATGATTGGAATCCAACAGGCAGGTTCCAGAGTTTGCGAAACTTCATCAATGATTAACGTATCGAATAAAAGCTGCGGGGATTCCTTTTGTAGATCCTTGATAGCGAAAAAAACATCGTTGGACCCGATCCCGACCAAAGTGCCCATGATGATTTTACATTGCGAGATAACCTGTCTCAAAGATTGGGATTCACGTGTTCTTTTTTCTGAGTTCAACTGCCTAATTTGGCGCCAAAGATCTTTGCGCTCGGCATATTTGGTGCCTGGTTTATCCAACTGACGTTCGATTTGCGAGATGTCTTGTTTGATTCCCTTCAACACAGGAGCAAACTGGTCATGGAGGATATACTGTAGGTGAGTGGTAGAAAGCAATCGCTGGCGATATTCCAATGGATTGAGTTGGGAGACCAAATTACTGTTATTAGCTTGCGAGGGTGTAGACCCCGACTTGGTTTGCTTTTTAGCCAATCTCTTTTCTTTACGCTCACGTTTGAGTTGGATCGCCTTGAGCTTTTTAGCTGTTAATTCCACACCGCTCTCTGCTTCTTCTTGGCCATCATTATTGTCATTGTCTTCGTCCTCCATGAGGGGTTTGTTCTTTTTGCTGGACTTGGGGGTAGTGTCTGCTGCTTTGGCAGAGGCGGTGCCGGCACTTGCACTTAACATCTTAGCAGGATGGCCAACTCTTACAATATCGTTGGTATCGAACTGTCCGGACTTCACCAACCGTTCTAGGATAGTATCCACGGCGACGTTTGAGCCTGCCGTTACCATGATTCTTCTACTGGGATTTTGTCTGATGCTGGCCAGGATAAACTCAACAAGCGTGCTTGTTTTACCAGTACCTGGCGGACCATGTATGATGGTCATTTCCGATCTCAAAGCGTAATCAATAGCGTCCCTCTGCGACTGGTTCAACGATGGGTTTACGTATGCAGCTGAGCACGATTCGTCACTATCATTTTCCTTGTTAGCACTACTCACGGACGGCTTGCGAAGTCCCAATAAGGGCTCAGAAATGCTTGGCAAATCTTTCTGTTGCTTGAGTTTGTTCATAGCCTGGATCATTCTTTTGTAGGGGGTTTCGTTTGTCAATTTCAGTATCCAGACACGCTGGCCTGTGGTGAAGGGGCAGCGGATGGCGGCGGAGGTCGAGCCCGTTCGATCGCCGGCGGCGTTGACTGCGCCGGACTCGGCCCTGGAACTGTCGCTCGACTTGTCTGAAATGTCCAAGATACACTTAGTCGCAGTCATAGACACGATAACAGCAGACAGCTGCTCGTCGCCCGCGGCCCCGCTCTTCTTGGGAGGATACGTCGCAAGGGACACCAGGTCGCCCGACTTCATGCTGGACTCGATGCGGTCGTCCACATTGAACCCCTTGTCGAGCTGGACCTCGATCTCCAGTCGGGAAGAGAGTTTTTGCTTGATGTTAGTGATAGTGAGATTGATGACGGCGAGGCCGTTCTGGGCGAGCAGCTTGGGCGCGCACGTCTGCAGCAGCAGCCTGCTGGCGTCGAGGTCCGCCAGCCGCTCCATGTCGAGGGCCGCGAGGAAGTCGTCGGCCAGATCCATAGCGGCTCGAGGTTCGCAAAAGCAGGCAACTGAAATTCCCTCCATACGCTTAGCTCTATGTTTTCTCTCTATATACACTGCTACAAACCCAGCGATGCCGTCCGCAGGCACAATCACACACTACACGCTCACGTTCGCGATGCTGGCGATGCTCCTCGCGGCGGTGCACGAGACCACGGGCTACGCGCTCGACCCCGCCGCGCTGGCACACACTGCGGACTCGCAGTGGGTGGTGCGCAAGTTCCTGGGCATCGGCGACTACCTCTTCGCCTCACTGTGCCGGTGGTGCACGGGTTCAAAGCTATTCCGCAAGTCTATACGGTAACTACAACTTGTCGAGCGGGATGAGCGCGTCGGCCTGCTCCAAGAGCTCGGACAACTCGCCCGACTGGGCCATGTTGGAGATGATGTCGCAGCCGCCCACAAACTCGCTCTGCACGTAGAGCTGCGGGATGGTAGGCCACTCCGAGTACTCCTTGATGCCCTCGCGGAGCTCGGAGTCCTCGAGCACGTTGTACGCGGCGAACTTGGCCGGATCGACGCCCTGCTGGCCGAGCGTCTGGATGGTCTTGCGCGAGAACCCGCACGCTGGCGCGGCCGGCGTGCCCTTCATGAAGAGCACGACCGGCGCTGACGCCACCGCCTCGTCGATGGCGCGTCTGGTCTCCGTGGACAGCAGTCTGACGAGTCTTCTGGCCAACATGCTGTGCGTTACTAATGACAGAGGCGCCGCCAGCCTATGAAAAATTTCCTATTGCTACGACTCCATTTTACTTTTCCAGCGCGCGGGCGGGCGACTCTATTTTGTAATTTTCCCAGTGCCAGCCACTGAGATAATATAATTTTGTATTGTCTTATGCCAATCTTGCTTCTGCTTCTATCTTGCTAATTGTTCAATGGATTCCAGGTCGACGTTGGGCTCCTTCTCCGACCAGCTGGACATGCTCGGCATCGGGCCGCGCCAGGGGCTCGACATGGAGCTTGTGGACGCGTATCTCGAGCTCGACCTCGTGACAGCGGCGCCCGCAGCGACCGCAGCATCTCCGGCCAGGCCGTCCCCGGCCATGGTGGCCGCGCAGGCGGCCACCAAACCGCGCAGGGTGCAGCCGACGGCGACGCACCACCCCGTGGTGCTGTCGTCGCACGTTGCGGCGGTGTCGGCCGCGGGCCACGCCATGAAGCCGTCGCTGACATCGCCCAAGAAACTTAAGCACAGACGCACACGGCCCTTTGACCAGTACGTAACCACGTTCCAGAAGAGCGACCCCAAGCCGGCACACGTGCCGCCGACGCTGAAGCACATCGACGACGGGCTCGGCACGTTCCAGTTGGCCGTCAAGCCTACGTCCAGCGCGTCGTCGTGCAGCTCAGGCAGTCTCGGCAGCTCGGGTCTGCGGCTCAGCACCAACCCCAGCAGCGCGACCAGCGCGCACTCCCGCACACACTCGCGCTAAAAAAGCGCGACGCGACGCGACGCGACGCGTCGCCTCGCTGTGCCCATGCATCCCAGCCCCCGGGCTGCTGTACCACTAAAGACCATACCCTCTTTCTGTATTCCCTACTGGCCTGCGGGCCCTTTATATCTCACTTAATTTTTGCGCACCATTTTTCGCTATTATGTTTCGAAGCTTTTGCCCCACACACAATAGACCTTATCAGTGAAGAAAAGAACAGCGAAGCAGGGAAGAAAAAGACAAAAAAAATCCCGGAGTCCGCCGGGGGAGAGCGTCACGTGACACTCCGATTGGGCGATAGCACGTGGAATAGGCCGGCGGCGGAGGTAGGAGGCAATATAACGCTCGGACTGGGGGGCCCCAGCGGGCCCCCCATGGCTGTGGGGTGCCCTAACGCCGGCAAATGTCATCTGAGCGTCTGAGCTGCTGAGCACTATCTGTGGGGAGCGCTCGCACAATAGAGCGGCCAAGACTGGCCAAGAGTGCGAGACAAAAGAAAGAGAACAGCGTGGGTAAGAGAATGGCGCGGATAAGAGAATGGCGCGGATAAGAGAAGGCCGTGGGTTAGATAAGGCCGGGGGTTAGAGAATGGCGTGGGCGCTTCGCCTTGTTTGTTTCGTGTGTGGCCCCGCAGCTGATAAACCCGAGGTGTCACGTCTTTGTGTTTTAGGCGCGCTGGTGCTGGCAGACGATTTTTTTTCTCGCTAAAGTAGAGCTCTAGTGGCGGCCATGTGCGAGAACGTATGTGGCATTAGTCTGTTGCTGCGCAGGCTGCATGTGTGCGGAATGTAGCGCGTGTCCGCAGGCGTGGAGGGCTCTGGACGGCGCACGTTGCCACGGCCGTAGCCACAGCCCCGGCCCAATGGAGTGGCCTGTTTGCGGGGTCTGGCCGTGTGGCCGGCCAGGCACAATCACTAACCACACACGAGATCTCATTGGCCCTGTGTGGGACAATCGGAAAAATCACTAAAACCGTTTGGCTTGGCGCTAAAATCAGTGACGATAAGCTAAGGAGGCGGTGGCGGCGACGGGAGCGCCGCGCGCTGGCCAGCGCAGAGCCGCGGCATGTGGTGGTTTGGCGCAGGCGCATGCGGGCCCGCGCACTTGCGGACAGTTTGAGTGGGCCGGCTCGGAGATACGCAGCTCTCGGGTTTAAGCACTGCTGTACAACCGGCCAGCAATGTTTTTTTGTTGGCCTGTGCTTGTTTACTAGTGTAGTAAATTTTTAAATTGTGTGGAAGAATTGCCGTTTCGGTTTCTGTTTCGGTTTTTGTTTAGCGTATTAATGGATCCACCCTCGGCGCCTCCCAGTGGGTCAGGCCCCGACTTCGTGAAGAAGCTCCACCAGATGCTCTCGGACTCGTCGAACGACCCGATCGTGTCGTGGTCGACGATGGGCGACTCGTTCATCATCTGGGATATGACCGCGTTCTCCAACGACATCTTGCCCAAGTACTTCAAGCACTCGAACTTCTCGTCGTTCGTCAGGCAATTGAACAAGTACGACTTCCACAAGGTGAAGTCGAGCGCCAAGTCGGGCAGCAGCGTGGCCAACTGGCAGTTCCAGCACACCGACTTCAACAAGTTCAACGTCAATGCGTTGGAGAACATCCGGCGCAAGGTTAGCATCAAGAGAGAGGGCGCGGAGCTGGGCAGCGCGCCTAACGCAGGCGGCGCGGTTGCGCTTGCTGGCGCCGGGTCGCTCGACGAGCTCCGCAAAATGGACGACAGAGTCAAGGCGCTTGAGTCCGCAAACTACAAACTCAGGGACGAGGTCAAGCAGCTCAGAGTCACCCTCGACTCCCACCACAAAATGTACACTACCATAATCAACGACCAGATCGACATCAGGAACCGCGACGAGATGTTGATCGGCTCGCTAAAACGCATCATCGATACCCTGAACGTGCAGCTGGGTGCTCAGTTGCCCGCCTTGGAGATAGACCTGCCGCCCGTCACTTCGCCGCTGGTGTCGCAGCATCCGCAGCAGGGCCCGGACACAGACCAGAACGACGTCGACCAGCAGACGCGACGCAACACCAAATCTGGCTCCCTCTCTGCACCGCAACTGCCACAGTCGCAGCCCCAGCAGCCGCCCCAGCAGCAGAGACATCCTTCAACACAGCAGGTTGCTACCGACCAGGCGGTTGCTCCGTCGCAGCAGCAGCCAAACGCCGTCCACTACACACAGGACGAGCGCATCATCAACAGGCCCGAGGGTTCTGTTTTGCACGTGTTGCTAGTGGAGGACGACGAGGTGTGCATCACGCTCTGCGAGAAGTTTTTGATGAAGTACGGCTGCACCGTTGTGGTGTGCAGGGACGGCATATCGGCCATCGAGCTTGTTCAGAGGGTCAAGTTTGATTTGGTCTTGATGGATATTGTCATGCCCAACCTGGACGGCGCGTCCGCCACCAGCATCATCCGTTCTTTCGACAACGACACGCCCATCATTGCCATGACCGGCAACTACCAGCGCGAGGATCTCGTCACCTACCACAATCACGGTATGACCGACATCCTCGCCAAACCCTTTTCGAAGGACGACTTGTATCTCATCTTGGAAAAGCATCACATTGACAAGCTGTTCACTACGAGACCGCCTTCTCAGTCAGACCCCAATGTCGTCAGCGTGGGCGACGACTTGGCCTTGGGGCTTGAGCCCGACCAGAGCGAGCTGCTCTTCGACAACAGAGAGTTCAAACGCCAGAGGTTCGAGTAGATCCTTCATGAGCCTATGAGCACATTTCCTATATAAGCGAGTTTTGTACACTACTTAAAAAACCAAGAGAAATTTCTAATCACTTCGTGAAATGCCCAAATTACTGCGCAACAGTAAAAAGCTCTCAAAAATTACTTCGCAAAAAAAAAGATTAAAGAAAAATTACCTCGCGACTCTACTCACCCGTCTTCTTCCCCGGAGTTGAGGTTGATTTTTTCCACCCTAAGAGATCTTTGAGAAGATGGAATTTTTCATCGATATATCCATCACAACCTTTTTGACTCATTCAACAAGATGTTCAGACAAGGTCTCCTGACACGCAGATGGCGCTCCACCCTGGCCGTGTTGGAATTTGCCACTGGCGGTTCTCAGGTCACACCGGCTTCCTTGGCCACTCTTAGAGCCGCCCAGGACTTGGGTGCTCCGATCACTGCTCTTTTAGTCGGTTCGCAGGCTCCAGAGGTTGCTAAGTCGCTCAAGGGTATCAACCAGCTTGAGAAGATCCTCACACAATCCTCCAACAGCTATGACCACGTCTTACCAGAGGAATTGAGTCCTCTCGTTGTGGAAATCATCAAATCCCAGAATTTCACCAATGTCTTGGTGCCGGCCTCCGCCATGGGTAAGGCGGTTTTGCCTCGTGCTGCTGCCGTGCTGGACATCCAGCCATTGAGCGAGATCACCTCTGTGGTTGATGCAGAGAACAAGGTCTTTTCAAGACCAACTTATGCCGGGAACGCCATTTTGAAGGTCAAGGTCAATGAGCCAGTGGTCATGGCCTCTGTGAGAGGCTCTGCCTTTGCAGGCGCACAGACCGAGGGCGACTCTCTGGCTCCAGTGGAAGAAGTCGCTAACGTCAAGTCCGCCGTCGCTACCACCTGGAAGTCCGAAAATTTGACACAATCTGATAAGCCAGATTTGGCCTCTGCTAAGGTCGTGGTCTCTGGTGGTAGAGCCTTGAAGAACAAGGAGACTTTCGACTCTCTTTTGAACCCATTGGCCGAGAAGCTCGGTGCAGCCATCGGTGCCTCGCGTGCTGCTGTGGACGACGGCTTCTGCGACAACTCGCTCCAGGTGGGTCAGACTGGTAAGATCGTGGCCCCAGATTTGTATGTGGCCATTGGGATCTCCGGTGCTATCCAGCACATGGCCGGTATGAAGGACTCCAAGGTGATCGTCGCCATCAACAAGGATGAGGAGGCTCCTATTTTCAAGTCTGCCGACGTCGGCCTCATTGCCGACATCAACGAGGTCATTCCTGAACTCACCCAAAAGTTGTAGGCTCTTCTTGTCATGAGCACACAAACTCACATACATAAATAAAAAATAAAAACTTTTTCAACTTCTTATAACGGTTTTTTCCTTTTCTGTAATTGTGAATGAACATCATTCGTAAATTCACCACCATGACTTCACTCAATTTACATCCTCCGAAAAACTACGGCATGCAATCGCTCGATAAATCGCTATTTGAAGTCAAGAGAACCGTCTGGGCCTTGCTTCTGCAAGATCTGACCCAAGTGGGTGAGTTCCTAGGTAAAAAAAATTCAAAAGCTCTGGCTTTGAAAATCCCGTCTTATCCCCCAATGGTACCATTCCCGCGAGACCAGTTGACCACAGAAGAAGCTGAATTATTGCAAAAAACCAATCCTAAGTTCAAAGCTTTATTGATCGACCCTGTTTATACCAACTCTGCAAAGGAAGCTCACTGCGAGTTGGTGCTATCACAGGAAAATCAACATTTATCCGATAAACTAGCTCAAATACAACACATATTCAAACCCTTCGAAATGACCTTCGGGTATTCGTACTGGTCTCATGACCAAATCTTGAAATCTATTTTACCAACCGAATTACACGAGAACTGCCCGACTTCCTTCACCATAGCAGGCCATTTGGCTCATTTGAACTTGAAGGACGATTATTTACCATACAAGAACATCATTGGTGAGGTGATCTTGTCCAAATACCCAAATATCAAAACCGTAGTCAATAAGTCGAACGTCATAACGAGTGAATTTAGAACGTTCGAAATGGAGTTGCTTGCAGGTGAGGATAATTTTGTCGTTACCCAAAGAGAATCAAATTGCCAATTTAGATTCGACTTTGCTAAAGTGTATTGGAACTCAAGATTGTCAACAGAACACGATAGACTTATCAATTCTTTCCAACCAGGTGAGGCTATTTGTGATGTCATGGCCGGTGTTGGTCCTTTTGCTGTTCCGGCTGGTAAGAAGAAGGTTTTGGTTTTTGCAAATGATCTAAACCCGCAATCTTACAAATACCTCAATGAAAATATCAAATTGAATAAGGTTGAAACATATGTCAAGTCTTTCAACCAAGATGGTGCTGATTTCATTAAAAATTCTGTAAAATTATTGTGGGACTTCCAAACGGAGAACAAGGATAATAAAAAGTTCGTTAAGTCAAGTAGCAATAATAACAAGAGGCATAAAATTACAAATGATTCAACACCTTCAACACAATTTTTCTCTCAATATATTATGAATTTACCAGATTCTGCAATGACGTTCCTACCTAATTACATTTCATTATTTTCTAGAAATTTCCCTAATATGTCCAAACAGGAAATAATGAACTTACCGGGTTTCAAATTACCTATTATCAATGTTCACCATTTTGAAAAGTATAAAGAGGAAGACATGCAAGACAAAAATTTGAATGATGAATTATTAAAAATTATCACTCAAAAGGTCAAATCCTACTTAAAATATGATAAAGATGATATCATCATTAATCTACACGTCGTTAGACAAGTGGCTCCATGTAAGTTGATGTTTTGCGTCGCTGTTACTTTACCAGAAGAAGTGGCATTCAGACCTTTATAATGGTCTTTTTTTCAATCCCGCAGAATAAAAATTAAAATGGACCTTATTTGTATATACACACAATATCCATCTATAGAAACCCTTCTCATGCTTAGCATATTCTTTCAACTTGTTCTGTTTGTATTTATTAACTTTGACACTTTCTCTCTCCATCTCAATGCACTCCATAATGATCCATACGACCATGTTAAATCTTCAGCCCCTGTCATGAACCCCGAATATTTATCGAATTGTTCACTCATGCGACCTTCATCATCAATGTGACCCCTAATAATATCGATAAAGGAGTCGGCATATTTTAAAAGTGAGTCGGTAATCAAGTTAAATGATTCGGTTCCGAATTCAACAACAAAGACACCATGATCATTTTGAGTTAAATCTTCAATTCTACTCAATTCGTTTATTAATGATACTTGGTCATTAGTGAAATGGTAATTCCCACTAATTGAATAAATTTGGTAAACGATTTTATAAACCAATTCACCTGCTGTTGCAGTAGCAATAAACCATGGGTTACCTTCACTAGTTCCTAAACCATCATAAATATCTTCAGGGTATCTACCTAGCGCAACTCCACTAACGGTTTTCAAATATTTATGATTCAATGGGTATCTATACTTCATATCGTTTACCAAGGCGATCAATGTTGAAAAAACTGATGAATCATTAACAGGGAATGGGATTTCAACAGAATCATCCACAGATGTAACATCATGAGCTCTTAGTGAACCCAAGATTGATGCAATATCCAACCCTGATCTTTTACCCTGTACTAGTAAACTGGGTGTTTCGATTAAATATGGGATTTCTTCAATTTTGAAGCCTGAGCTAAATAGGATAAACAATCGCAGAGCTTGGAATGCTTCTTTGAGTTTTGTTTGAAAATCCAAATCCTCCTCTATTACCAACGAGTTGACTAAATTGATACCATTTTTCAATGCCTTCAATTGAGTCAAGGCAGTAAATAAATGAATGGAGTCAATCTCTTCCCATAGATCAAACCCATTTTTGTACCAACTAGTTATAATGTACATTAAATCGTATTTTATAATATTATCATAAACCCATTGTGTTGATTTGAGGTCGGGTAAGCTAATAGCTTGATCATATTTTTCCAATATTTTCAAGTAGTCACTAATGGTAATAACACGTAACGCAGGTCCATCCCTTTGCGGCCTACCCCAATGCTCATTGAATTGGGTGGAGTTTGTTAAGAATTTAGGCTCACCAAGTCCATCCAATGATTCCCAAGATCCAGATAGGTTGTCCAATCTTTGCAACTTGTGACTATTTAAAATGTATGATTCGATCGCAGAAACTAATTCATACTGACCTTGGTTGAATTGGTGATCATCTAGATACTCAACCAACGATTGAATTGTAATGGCCGCATCTCTAACCCACTGGTAGAAATAATCAGGTTTGGCCCTGGAAGGAGATGCAATCACGGCACCCACAGCCACCTCATCTGATTTGAGACCAACACCTCCAATATTTTTCAAAATCGATTCGAAAGAGAATTTTGTCTGATAAGAGATCCATAGATCAAAGTCAGCTTGGGGGTCATCACTAACCGGCTTGAACCCACACTTGGGCTGGTCCGAGCTAAATTTCCACTTGAGCCAGGCACCCGCCTGCAGCGGCGAATAGTCCATCAACACGCTGAGCATGCTGAAGGGCTGTGCCCGCAGTTCTGGTGCCAAGTCCTCACGTTCATCCGTGATAGGGAAGGCAAAGCCCTGCGCCAGGGCCGCAGAGGCGACTAACAGGCTGGTGAGTCTCATATACAAAGGAGATCAACAGCAAGCAAAGATAGAGCAAAGTATCGGGTTGTCAGCACTAACGATAGCTATTGAAAACCAATCTGTAAGGAGGTAAGAGTCTTTATCAGTGATCTACAGGATAAACATATTCTTTTGTATGCTCTCCGCAAAGTTTCAGCTTGCGACAGCGAGTGTTGTTGTGAAATTTTTCACTTACAAATCTATTATAGCAGCAGACAAGGGATCACTATGTTTGACCGGGGCACACAGGAGGCTGTAGCAGGTCTTACAGCCGGCATGGCGACCACGCTAGTAGCCCACCCGTTAGATTTCATCAAACTGCGGCTACAGCTCGACACGCGTCGACGCTCGCAATGGGAGTCTTTCAAGGATATATATCGACATCTCATAGATATCTCGCAGCGGGGCGGTGAAACTAAGCCGAGACTGTTTGTGGCCAACATCTATAGAGGGTTGGGACCCAACTTGGTTGGCGCGACGGTTTCCTGGGGGATGTACTTTGCATTTTATAGACAGTACAAGAACTTGATCTTGAACATATATGGACATCCGAAGGACTCGTATCACCATTTGAAATCGTGGCATTATTTGTCGTCAGCGTTTTTGGCTGGCTGGTCTACTTCCATCTTGACGAACCCGATTTGGGTTTTGAAAACCAGAATGATCTCCACCGACAGGCACTCTTCCAAAGCATACAAATCAATGTTGGATGGCATAGGTAAGATATACCGCACAGAGGGTATACTTGGTTTTTATCGTGGGCTAATCCCCGCCCTGGTGAACGTTGCTCAGGGTGCAGTCCAACTGTCTGTGTATGATTTGCTTAAAAACTATAAGCTGAACTCCAAGACCGTATCCAAGAAGAAAAGGCAAGATAATCAGAGACTGGACACCATTGAATATCTCTATTTGAGTGCGTTATCGAAAATGATAGCGACCTGCTGTTTCTACCCTCTGCAAGTGCTGCGATCCAGATTGCAAGTTCAGATGGGGCCACAGGCTCGTAGTTTGGGCCTTTTAAAGCGCATTTTAGCAGAAGAGGGCATTATGGGGGTCTACAAGGGCCTCTTAGCAAATTTGTGCCGTGTGGTGCCTGCAACGTGTCTCACTTTTGTTGTATACGAAGAAGTGAAGGTAGTGCTGAGCATTTTGTAATACATAGCTGAATATATAGAGATTTTGTACCTCAATTTTCGAATTTCATTAATATTGTGTTAAACATAGATTCTTCATCAGAAAAGGATGGAGTTGAAAGTTCTTCAGGACGAAAGGAGACGTACTTTTGCCCTTATATCATCGTCACATGTTTTATTGTTCAGGCAAAATGCAGAAACAGGAAAGACCGCCATTGAATTGGTGGCCAAGGAAGAATTTAAGGGTGCAGAGTACCAGAGAATCTATCCTCGCAAGATCAATGGGTTTCTAGGTCTGATTGAGATCTCAGGCGACGTGTTTCTTTGTGTGATCACTAACAGCACCAAATGCGCCTCGCCTCTGCAAGGTGAAGTTGTTCACAAGATTCAGAGCGTTGAATTCTACTCGTTGACAAACCCTATCTGGGATTTCGTGGAATTGAACTCTAACGGGTTCGCGAACATAGACACCGACCAAAACCAGGATTCGAATTACGTTCCAAGAATTCCTCAGCACCCTTGTTGGGAATTGAAAAAGCTCTTGTCTGATAGTTCGTTCTTTTACTCAACAGACTTTGATTTAACAAGTACTTTACAAGGAAGAGGCGTGGGCACTGGTACCGGCATGTCAAATGATAGCTTCCATATGGATTTTATGTGGAATGCGTTCATGATGGAAGGTATCATCAATTTTAAAAATAATCTAGACGACAGACAAAAGAGGATATTGGATTCCGATCACTTCTTGACAACCGTCATCAGAGGGTTTGCTGAAAGTTCCGATACCATGCTGGGTAATAAAAGAGCAAGGATGACAATTATTTCCAAACAATCCTGGAAGAGAGCTGGTACTAGATTTAACGTCAGAGGTGCCGACGATGATGGTAATGTGGCTAATTTTGTTGAAACGGAAACAATTCTCAATGATGGCCGTCAAGTGTTCTCATTTGTACAAATTAGAGGTTCCATTTCTGTTTTTTGGGAACAAGATACTGCTTTGATTTCCCCTAAGGTCACAATTACCGGTTCCTTCGAAGCTTCACATCCAACTTTTGAAAAGCATTTCGATCATTTGAGGGATAAATATTCTCTTATTCACTGTGTTAACTTATTAACAGATGGAAAATCTTCTGAATTGGCATTGACGAAAACATATGTTGAACATTTGAAAGAATATAAGAAGTCACATGCAGATTCAGTCTTTTATACACACTTTGATTTCCATCAAGAAACCAAAAACACCTATGCTGATGCCGTTCGTGTCATCCCAAAATTACACGGCTCATTAAAGAATTTCGATTTTTTTCTTTTTGACATGGAATCTAATAGAGTCATCTTGGAGCAGAAAGGTACATTCAGAACTAATTGTTTGGATTGTCTTGATAGAACCAATGTAATGCAACAAGTTATTTCTCTTGCTGTTTTACGTGAATACATGGAATCTTTAGGTATTAGAGCTTTTAACTCTTTAGAAGACAAACATAGATCATTATGGGCTAATCATGGTGATCAGATCTCTCAAATTTATACAGGCACCAATGCTTTAAAATCTAGTTTCTCAAGATCAGGCAAAATGGGGTTTGCTGGTGCACTTTCTGATGCAACCAAGTCTATCAGCAGAATTTACATCAACAATTTTGTTGATAAGGGTAAACAACAAGTAACTGATACATTGCTAGGTAAAGTTTCGACGCAAAAGCAAGTGATGATTTTTGATCCAATTATGGATTACATCAATAATAAATTACCACAATATGAATCGAAATTCACTGAAACGGAAAAGATAACTATACTAGCGGGTACTTTTAATTTAGCCGGTACCAACAAGAGTGATGATCTAACTGAATGGCTTTTCCCAAGAAAAGGGTTTAGCCCTAGTGTGTTCGTTGTTGGGTTCCAAGAAGTTGTTGAATTAAATGCTTCCAATATTCTTAAAAATGATGGTTCAGCGGGTGATTACTGGAAAAAACAGGTTCAAAATACTATAGCGAAAAACTCCGATGAGAATTATGTTCTTTTAAGGTATGAGTACATGTCATCTATCTTGATTATGTTACTTGTGAAAGAATCATTAGTTTCTAAGGTCACTCAAGTGGAAGGTAAATCCAAAAAGACAGGGCTAGGTGGTATGACTGCCAATAAGGGTTCTGCTGTTATCAGATTGAATATTGGATCTACCTCTCTGTGTTTTGTTTGCTCCCATTTAGCATCAGGAACTTCAAATGCTGATGAACGTAATAGTGATTTCATTAGCTGTTATAATGGTATCAGATTTAGCAGAAATAGAATGATTAAAGATCATGATTACATTATTTGGATGGGTGATTTGAATTACCGTATTTCTTCTGAAAATGCTACTGTTAGATCCAAAGTGAAGTCTGGAAATTTTGATGAATTACTAAAGTTGGATCAATTGAGTCACCAAAGAAGAAGGATTCCTGAATTTAAGATGTTTAAGGAACTTCAAATTGACTTTCCACCAACTTACAAATTTGACAAATTTTCAGATGAATACGATTCTTCTGAAAAGCAAAGAGTTCCTTCTTGGACTGATAGAATTCTTTACGCTGGAAAAGATGGCTTGACTGCTCACGTCTATGACATTGGGTACAATATTAGAATCTCAGATCATCGTCCGGTTTACAAAGTATTTACATCCATGGTGAATATTGTTGACGAACCTCTTAAGGAAAAATATATCGACAGAATCTTACAAGACTACAAGTCCTCCAATAAAGAACAGAATTCTTTAATTGAATTGAATGATGGAGCAGGTGAACCAGGTGCTGATTTAACTTCCGTATCGTCAATGTCAACTACAAACTCCAATTCTGCCTCCCCTATACCGAAGTACTCTTCTCCAAGACCACCAAGAATCACGACTAAAAATTTAATGGATTTTGATGAAAATAAATTGGCTCCTGACTTACCTAGCCGTAGAGTGCCCCCTTCATTTAATGCGGATCAGGTGCAAAATATGCTCATGCCTGGATTGACACCATCGAACGTTCAACAATCTATATCATCAGCAAATCATTCCCCTCTAGGGCTCTCAACTACAAAACAGTCTAGCTCAAACTATAATGTGATGATTCCAACTAAGTCACATTCGAGTTCTCCAACTCTGGGAAACACTCCACCTCCGCCTCCACCAAGACGCGGTACAAGCAATGTTAGCAATAGTCAGCAAAATATTCCTAATAGTATAGGAAACGATTCATCATCAGTCCCACCTCCACTTCCACCTAGCAGAAATACCGTTGAACGCTCTGTAACAGAGCCACAGGACCCAGTAGAGCCAAAAGTTACCGAAAAGGTAGCACCGATGATTCCTCAGAAGCCTAAACAACTAAATGAAAGATTTCTTGCACCTGAGAAAATCTCAGCAACTGCTACTTCCAGTTGGAGTGTTATGACTCCAACCAAAAAACTTTAACCTAGATCTAATGTACTATGTGTATATATGTACAATCTACTAATCATTTAACGATTTTAACCTAGTCATTTTATTTAATATATTCTACAAAAATAATTTATTCAGAGAAATCATTATCTGAAACTTCTTCTTCCTCTTCACTACCGTCATCAATAAAGGATTCTACTCCATCACTTTGGTCATCGTCACTTATAACATACTTAGTAACCTTTCTAGCTCTTGTAGGTTTTTGCTTTGTAACAGTAACAATATCATCATCTGAATCCAATTCAATATCTGACGATAAAATTTTCTTAGCCTTCTTGGTAGCAGCTCTATTCTTTTGTCCAGTAGAGTTGAGAGAAGAAGACGAAGCTGAAGATGCAGGTGTATTAAAATCAGCCA
This sequence comes from Saturnispora silvae, assembly GCA_030579555.1. NCBI lineage: Eukaryota > Fungi > Ascomycota > Pichiomycetes > Pichiales > Pichiaceae > Saturnispora > Saturnispora silvae. The sequence goes on along the minus strand of JAKTRE010000003.1, from coordinate 416,090 downwards.
ATGCACTTTCAAAGGGATCCAACTCAACTATCTTTGGTTCCTCTTTTGGTGAGGCCTTCGTTTCCTTCTTTGGTTTTGGTTCTGCCTTTATCTTTTTTGGCTTTGGTTCTGCTTTTTTAGGAGTTGCCTTTGGCTTAGCAGGTGCTCTTCTTCTTTTATTTGGCTTTTTGGAGCCATCCGCAGCCATTGAAAGTCTCGCTTCTTCATCCTCCTTTAAGAAAGTTTCCCATTGTTCAAGGAAAGTATCCAAATCTTCGTTCCATAGATCTTTAGGAGACTTACCTAGAAGAATGTTCAATTGTGTTTCCTTCTCACCTTGAATCTTCAACAACTTTTCGTATCTTTCTTGAGTTAACGACCAAATTTGCATACCAAGTAAGTAGTCAAAGTATTGTGATAGATTTGTCTTATTCTTGACTATCAAATCAGAGCCTTCTTCAGCTTCTTCATCGTCATCATCTTCAGCTCCTTCCTCAGACTTAACCTTCACTGCATTTAAATCAACAGGCTGTGAGTTCTTGTCAAATGCAGGAAAGTCTAACTCTCTCAATTCATCAATTAAAACAGCTCTTTTTTTATTACTAACAACTAATTCCCTTTCAATAATCATCTTAACAAATCTGGCTTGTGATGAAATTTTTTGTAATTGATTTGTGAACTCAGTGACCATATGATCCTTTCTCTTTTGATAGTATTCTAAACGAACAACATAATAATCTGAAATTATATCATTAATTTCAGCATACTTCTTAATTCTACCCTTTGGATCAAAAGCAACCATGTTTGATGTGGCAATACTTGAGATCAATTTGAACCTTTCAAGCATACCCTTCTTTCTAGTTTCTCTCATCTCAGCATCAGACAGGGTAACAATGAACTTGATTCCTGTACCATGATCTTCTTCCATATCTTTAATCCAGGCCTCTTTACCACTGCCACCTAAGCCTTGCAATAAGTATTCTTTCATAGTGATGGTCCACATTCTGGCTGGTAATTCCGTAATTTCCAAAACGTTATCGTCAGTCTCTTCAATGGTACCATAAACTTTATAACGATCCTTTTGGGTATCCTTGCGGATTTCACCTTCCCAACCTTTGAACCATGGCAACATTTCTTCCATCGGTTCATCGTTCATTATATGACGAATATTATTGACAATGTCAACCGGGTTAAAAGGTGGAATACTAGTACTCCAACCAGAACCAATACCTTCACAACCGTTAACTAGAAGCATTGGAAGAACGGGAGCATACCATTCAGGCTCAACCGTCTGTTCATCATCTTGTAAATAATTCAACAATGGGTTATCCAATGGGTTGAAAATGGTTCTAGTAATAGCAGATAATTCGGTAAAGATATATCTGGCAGCAGCAGCATCTTTACCACCAGCAGCTCTAGAACCAAAACCACCATGAGGCACTAGAATATTCAAATTATTAGAACCAACAAAATTCTGTGCTAAGCCGATAATAGATTGCATCAAGGATGCATCACCATGGTGGTAACCCGTATGCTCAGCAATGTAACCTTCCAATTGAGAAACTTTGATTTCATCTCTTAGGTTACGCTTGTAACAACCGTACAAAATTTTTCTTTGCGCAGGTTTCAAACCGTCCATAACAGAAGGAATAGATCTAAGGTTATCTGCCATTGAAAATAAAATCAACTCTTTGTCGATGAATTCAGAAATTGGAATGTTATTCAATGTTGGATCTAAGAAAGTACCTGGTTGAAAACCCTTTAACCAATCCTTACGAGCATCAGCTTTCTTTTTGGAAAAAGCTAAGTCCAAAGACTCTTTATCTTGTTCTCTTAAAGCATTAAACTTCTTTAGATGCATATCCAACTGACTGAAGTATTCTCTCATTTCTTGAGGAGAGGAAGTACCCAAACCCTTATAGTACTTTTGTTTGTAAGAGCAGGTTTTACCTTCAGTATCTCTCCACTCTTCATATTCAGGCATGGTATAAAATGGGATTGTCTTTCTTCTATTTGGACCACTCATAACAGTAATCTTAACAATTGGTGTGATAAATTCAATTAAGAAATTTGGAACTTCTAATAACCCGGGGAAAGAAGTCTCCAAGAAATTGATAATCAAACCTTTAATATGCGAACCATCGTGATCTTGATCGGCCATGATCATAATTCTACCATACCTTAACGACGATATGTTTTCTAAATTATATTCCTTCTTATGTTGTAAACCCATAATTTGTTTAATTGCTTGAATTTCTTGATTCTTCATGATTTGGTCCGCACTGGCTTCTCTGACGTTCAACATCTTACCCCTCAACGGATAACAACCATAATAATTTCTACCCACAACAGCTAAACCAGCAACCGCCAAAGCCGCGGCGGAATCACCTTCTGTTAGAATCAATGTACATTTATGGCCTTCTCTTGTACCAGCCTTGTTAGCGTCTTCCAACTTTGGGTAGCCTGTAATTCTTGATTTTTTAGAACCGTCATTTTTCTTTAGCGCCTTATCAGCATTGGCGGATGCAATATCTAAAACTTGATCGAGGATACCAGACTTCAGCACTCTACCAATGAATTTTTCTGGCAAGTTTAATTTCTTTCCACCGAATTGAGAAGGCCTAGTAGTTAATTGCTCCTTAGTTTGAGAAGTGAAGGCTGGATTTTCAATCAAGCAATTAATGAACAAAAACATGTTAGTTTTGATTTGGAATGGTTTAAGCATAACCTTCTTATTTTTCTTCTTAATACTTTCCATAATTTCTTTGACTAACATATTAGAGACCATATCAACATGAGTACCACCGCTAGTAGTTGCAATAGAATTCACAAAAGAAACTTGTTGGAAGTTACCATCCGACAGCGCAAATGCAATTTCCCATCTATTGTCAATGATTTCATGAACAATAGTAGGCATTTTTTCTGGAATAAATGGAATAGCGCCTTCTTCTGAATCTTCAGTCTTGATTGGTAAAACTCTTTCCTCTTTCGCCTTCTCCAAAGCTTTAACATACAATTCGACATAGTCTTTGAAGTTTTTGATCTTTAAGGGTTTACCATTTAAGGTAACTTGAATACCTCTAACAGAACCACAGATATCATAAACTCTTCTCTTCAACACACCTATAATATCCTCATCTAGTTTTTCCATCCGGAACTTGGTCAAATCAGGCTTGAAAGTGATCTGGGTGTACTCAGTCTTTTTTTTATAAGAACTGATTTTGGCTTTACCCACTTCACTCATGTTGTTTCTCCACGTCTGGTGATATTCTTTACCGTTTGCAAAGTCGGCTGTAGAAACTGTGAACTCTGTAGAAAAGATGTTACACAACTTGGCACCATAACCATTTCTGCCACCTGTCACCTTCTTTTCATCATCATCATAGTTAGAAGAAGTTAACAAGTTACCGAAGATCAACTCTGGAATGTACATCTTCTCCTTAGAATGCATTTCAATAGGAATACCCTTACCATCGTTTTTGACAGATATGACATTGTTTTCTGGATCAATCGTGACCTCAATTTTCCTCATCGATGGGTCTCTAACTTTGTTGTCCGCAGCATTGACAAGAATTTCATCAAAAATCTTAAACAAACCGGGCACAATTGAAACAGTCTTACGCTGCATGCACTCGGATGCTTCATCGTAAATCCATTGTTCGCTCTCGTAACGTTCTACCGATCCAATATAGGTGTCAGGTCTCTTCAAAATATGCTCGAGTTGGGACAACTTTTGATATTGATCCGAAGCAGACGTCTTCTTACGCTTAGCAGCAGGCGCCACTACTGCGTCGCTAGCGTAGTCGCTCTCACTGTCACTCATTTTGGATATGGCTGAGGAAAAAAGACGAGCACGCGTTAGAGAAAACAAACTATTTTTTTTACGCGTCAGGTTTAGCGGCTCCCACAACAGTCGCGGATGTCGTATCATATTTTTAGTACTGAGAGAAAATAGTGAAAGTTAATTATTTTTTCTTTTTTTGAACAAAATGTTTTGTAAAACCCTCATATTGTGGGTGTCACGTGACTTGGTGTTTCCTTCCTTCATGATAAAAGGAGGGGTGTCCACCAGAGCCTACAGTAAATACGAATTAATTAACAATCTATATAATACTATACTCTCAATCTACTCCTCTCAAAAGTAATCTAAAATTTCGAGAGCAGGGAAGTCTTTAATCTTTGGAATAGGAATCTCGTCGATGTGATACACAATTCCTCTGTCATCAATTCTTTCTCTATCCTTAATATCCATAGTATAGATTTCTACTATGTTCTCCTTCAGGGATGAGACTAATTCAACAAAGTTTCTTTGCACAAGCAACGCTTGTTCCATTCTGGATCTGCGTACTAAAGCTTCAATCAGTCTGATAGTTTCAGGTTGAGTTTTTTCGATTCTTTCAACCATACGACCAACAGATTGAATCAAATATTCTTCTTCGTAAATAGTACCCTTCTTACCCCTGGCCTTCTTTCTCTCCTCTCTTCTCTTGTTCTTGGCGGTTCTTCTAGAAGCACCAGTTTGAGCAGTACCGGCAGTCTTACCGGTGTATCTAGTCATGAAAGATTCTTTCGTTGATGTTTCTGATGGAGCAATAGAAACATTGTCTGGCGTATCAACCTGATCACCTGCCTCACCATAGAATGCGTACGGATCTTCCTCCTTTTTGACTCTCAATTCTCTTAATCTTCTCAATTGAGAATCCAATTGACCTTTACAGTCTGCAATCAATTCTGCAATGGCACCAAAACCATCACTCATTAGTGGATCAATAACTGCTTCTATCATGTCAAGCTGATTTTCAACCATACAAACTTCCATTGCCTTAGAATATTGGTAATCTTTACAGTATAACTCTAGTGATTCCTTAACTTGAGATAAATACTTGTGAGAGATGTATGCAGCTGATGCGTATTCGTGGATGTATTCTAAATTGGAAACTAATTGCTCACAAGTGTCTTTTAATTTAGAGTCTTTAAATTCCGGCTTGAGGGCAATTGCGATAGCTTCTAGCCATTTGTTACCTGTAATATAGTCTTCTAACGCATCTTCATACATGCCCAACTTTTCATACGCCAGGGCAGCATCAACATAATTAGTCTTATCATGTAAGTAGTTAGCGTAATTATTCAAAATTAAATTGAAATTCTTATCATCGTATCTGTATAATTTCAAAGCATGTTTGTATAATTCGTGATCGATGATAAAATCAACAATTTCATCCTTAATATTTGCGGTTTCCTCCGGGGTAATCAAAATCAATGAGTCTAAAGCCTTGGAATATTTCTTCAAGTGTGTATCAATCATTACCTTTTTTCTTAAATCAGTTTGTTCGTAAAGTTTTTGTAAAAATGGTAAATATTCCTTTGGATCCTTTTGAGATTGTTGAGCAACAACTAAAGCCAAGGGGATGTTATAGATGCCCAAAGCTTGATCATATAACTTGTTGACATCCAATAAGAAGCACAAATGCTGAACAGATTTTTCGATCTCAGAATCATTGTCAAATGAACCAATCAATTCCAATGCTTCTTCGGCTCTTGGTGGCTTTTGGCATGCATATGCTGTAATGATGGATTGAAGATATTTGGATTTATACTTTTCAGTCATTAAGACCTCTAGGATAGAGCCGCAAATCTTGCGAATCTTTTGCTCTCCTTCCTGTTTTTTTTGTTCTTTTAGTAACTTCAAATCGTTGACCCCTGTAGTTATACTGGCAATTGCATTTGTAGCTTGCAGAGAGGTTTCATTATATTTAGTTTGGCAGACATCTTCTTCCAATAAACATGACATAAATAAATCAAGATAATCAACCTTATCTAGTTGGTTGATGAAATTTTCAACATTGGAGTAAAATGCATCTGGATTATAATCATGCAAGATATCTAAAGATATTCTATGGGTACGGCAAGTTTCAAAAGCAGATTTGTAATCTCCTTTGGCGATAGCTTGACGAACATCACCCAAAACTAAGATTCTTGGATAGAAAGTTTCTAAATTACCTCTAGACGCTTGTAACACCACTGCAGCTTTGGAAGGGATCACAGAAACTAACAAAGAACCTCGCTCAATCATACGAACTCTTTCATCATGAGACCCTTCTTCATTGACGATTTCTTCTATAGCTGTAGATGGGTCAATCAATTTGGTATTATTGTTCAAATGGATAAACTTCAATTCATTCGAAGTAGTGAATAACAAGTGAGAATCGGTTAATGACATGGACGTCACATTAGAAGAAACAAGCTTTGAGTTGCAGAACAATTTTCCATTAGCGGAGAGCCCAAATATACAACTCTGGTAAGAATCAAACTGGTCTAAAACAGAGGTGACTTCGTAGGCGTTACAGAATTGGGGTAACTGATCGATCAATTGAGTGTCCTCCTGCCCCGTAATAATCTTGTGAATACCACCATCCATCGTTTGATAGGTCATATAAGTCCAATCAGATGAAGCCTTCAAAGAAATAACCTTGAATGGAGATACGAAGAATTCATTCGAAATAACTGGTTTGGATACATCTTCAATGTTAAGCTCAACGACGATGGATTTATTCATTGAATCAATCAAAACATAAGCCAACTTATTACCGCATAAGCCTACCTGTCTCAATTGAGCACCTGGAGCTGGGTGAATGTCCATAATGTCAACCTTGGAAACAATCTTAGGATGAGCCTTTAAATTCCATTGGGTAAAATAAAGTATATCAGAGGAAATAATACCAAAAACTTCATTATTCATACTAACAGCCATATCCTTGATAGGTTCATCAATATCAACTTCTCTGTAAGAGATTGGGGGAGGAACATTTGCTAATGCGAAAGGAGTAATCATGCATGTAGTACCATCGGCCACTAGGGTTAACCCGATGTCGTTTGGAGGGCATAGCGGCCCGTGTGTAATTGTATATGTCATGTCAATGATTTCAACATGAGCTGAACCACCAATCATCAATTTGAAAGGTTTTTCCGGGTGAAATTTCATGAAGTTAACTTGTTCGTCTGTTGACAATTTGATTTCTTGCTTTAGATACCAGTGATAATTTTTGGTTGACCAGATTTGAACAGAGTTTGTCAATTGGATAGCCAAAATGTCACTAATAGAAGACCAAGATATGTTTCTAATCTGAGCATCTTCTGGGTTCAGCCTTGAGTTGAATTCACCATGTCTTAACCCATTTTTTTCAAAAAATATGACGTCCAATACATCAGCTTCAATTTCTGGTTCATATCTTCTTTGGGTGGATGCAATAAGAGACCCTTGGGGCTTCCAGGCTAAGTTGGATTCATGACCATCGCAGGCTTCAGAACAAGAAACTAATTCACCCTCCCTTGAGTAAACTCTGATAACTCTTCTGAACACATCAGGTTGAGGTTCTTCAATCAAGGAAACAGAAAAAAACATACAATCTCCTCGCCATGAAATTCTTGTTTTCTCATCGTCCAGAGGTGAGAGTTGACCTCTTTGGACATCTTTGACCGTTGGATCCCTTAGAATAGCATTATCTGAATCGATGTTCATACCGGAATTCTTTAACGCAGTTCTCTCTCTTTCCAATTGCTTGGCACCACGACCTTTAAACTGTGTTTCCTCTTTACCCCAACCAACAGAAACCTGATGTTTGACCTCCAAATCAGAAGGACTAATGAATTGCTCCTCGGCAAGGGGTTCGAATAATCTGGATAACAACAACAAGTTGTTTTCCTGTGTAATTAAGACCAAGCACTCTTCATCCAGAGACCACTGTGCAGCCTTGAGCCCAACGTCAATAGACCCAACGATCTCAATAGAAGTAGAATCTGCAGAAGGACTAGTTTCGGAATATGTAGCCATGATGATGTCACCCTTTGCAAAACACAAAATGAGCTGTCTGGAGTCTGTAAAGTGGGTGAAGCTCAACAATTCATCATCGATCTGACTAGGAATTGATGCTAGTATAGACATTTGGCCATGGTTATCCATTTGCTGGATTTCATAGAGAGCCAAAGATTTCGATCCCAATAAGATCGTAATAGTGTCTGTAAAAATGTCAAACTGGGTATCAATCAACTCCAAGTCCGCATGTATTGTCGGCTTAGCAGTGACCTGCCCACAATTCAAGATCGTGAGATTTTTCATTGCTGAATTGAGTGTTAAAACGGGTAAAGAGCAGTTCTCTAAAATTTTTTTTCTTCACTGCCCTTTTGGAGCACCTGCTCAGCATCAACTTCATCCAATGGCAACTGTTTTATCAGTAAAAAAATTTTAACTCTATATACAAATGTAATACTACATGTCATGCTACGTACATTGCAGGCGGGGTAATGGGTGCTACCACAATCTCATTACTTTCCCTATTCATCTCTAGCGTTTTCTCGATTGTTGCTTACTTCTTTTCGGTGGTCATCACAGCCTTAAATCTGGCAGAGATGACATCCCAGTCAAGACACTTAAAAGCATTTTGCAAGTACTGTTCCTTGCCAAAAACACCGTAGTCTCTCAAGAAAAAGGATGGGTTGGAAGGGACACCAAAGAGAGGAACACAGGTGTAATCGAAATTCTCAATGGTTTGTGCTTCCTCCAAGGTTGGGATCTCGCTCTTGGCACGAGCGTTGAAAACCTTGTCTTCCTTGTTGATGTACTCGCCGACAGCAGACACTTGGCCCTTGGTGAGGGTGGTTGGGGTACCGTTGTTGTAGGTGTTGACCAAAGCGAGGGAGGCATTCCCTCTGAAAGCATTGGCACCCGGTTGTGAGTCGACAGTGCGCATCACAAGCCAGGTGTAACCGTTACCCTGCACGGCATTGGCACTGGCCATGAAGTTAGTGACGAACTCTTCGTAGGAGCCGAAACATTTGATGATGTGTTCCATGAGCACGCTGTCATTTGGTGAGTGCAACAACAGGTTCTGGTAATTTGGTGTGTCCAAGAGACTGTTTCTTTCCTGCACGGCAATCGTGTTGTGCACGTTTGGCTTCAAGCTGGAGAAGAACATGTTCAGGTTGTACAAGGCCGAGGCAGAGTTGAAGGCCAACTTTTCGTCCTTGTCGGTACCGGTCAATTTCATCAACTTATGGTATTGCTCAAGTGGAGAAACCTTTTCGCCGACCACTTCGCCAAGCTGCGCGTTCTTGGACTCCTCAATCGCATATTCCAAGTCTCCTGTGTACGATTCAACTCTCTTGGTCCAGCAGTCGTCGGTGGTGGCCTTGGAGAAAAGACCCGCAACACCGTTCTGGGCTTCCAACAAAGCAACCACCGGCTTGGAAAGTGAAATTGCTGCCGGCTGCGAGGAGAGCAAACGCCTGAACTGGAGCATGTTTTGTGATGAACGTGAGAGCAAAGCTTTGGATGTTGAGAAAAAATTTCAAATCTGGAAAAAGGTTGATGCTCATGCGCCACTGTCCGTCACGTGATTTGCTTGTGGCGCATGCCGCATTTTGACTTTTTGTTTTTGCTGTTGATGAAAAAATTTAATTAACCGGTGGCAAAAAACTGTTGTTTTCTCAACAGAACGAGAAATAGTATGGCTGAAGTGCAAGAAGCCGACGTGGACTCGATCATCGACAGGCTCTTGGACGTGCGTGGCTCGAGACCGGGCAAGCAAGTCAATTTAGCCGAGACTGAGATCAAGTACCTCTGCACGAAGGCGCGCGAGATCTTCATTCAGCAGCCTATCCTCTTGGAATTGGAGGCGCCTATCAAGATCTGCGGGGACATCCATGGCCAGTATTACGATTTATTACGTTTATTTGAGTACGGTGCGTTTCCTCCGGAGGCCAATTACCTTTTCCTCGGTGACTACGTCGACAGAGGTAAGCAATCTCTCGAAACCATCTGTCTCTTATTGGCATACAAGATCAAGTACCCAGAGAATTTCTTCATCTTGAGAGGGAACCACGAGTGCGCCTCCATCAACAGAATCTACGGTTTCTACGACGAGTGCAAGAGACGTTACAACATCAAGCTATGGAAAACTTTCACCGACTGTTTCAACTGTTTACCTATTGCCGCAATCATCGACGAGAAGATCTTCACCATGCACGGTGGTCTCTCTCCTGACTTGAACACCATGGAACAGATCAGAAGGGTTATGAGACCTACGGATATACCCGACGTCGGTCTTTTGTGTGATTTGTTGTGGTCCGACCCTGATAAGGATATTACCGGTTGGTCCGAAAATGACAGAGGTGTTTCTTTCACCTTTGGCCCAGATGTTGTTTCAAGATTCCTACAAAAGCATGACATGGACTTGATCTGTAGAGCGCATCAAGTCGTTGAAGATGGTTATGAATTTTTCAGTAAAAGACAGTTGGTCACTATTTTCTCCGCTCCAAACTATTGTGGTGAATTTGACAATGCCGGTGCCATGATGTCCGTGGATGAAAGTTTATTGTGTTCATTCCAGATTTTGAAGCCTGCTGAGAAGAAGAAATATTACCCAAACCAACAGGGTCAAGTTACCGGTGGTAAAAAGAAGGGTGCTAAATAAATGGTCAATTTATGATGATGATGATGATTACACTGGTACTCATTGTTTTGTATACTCTCACTACAAAAAAACCGGAAACAACAGCAAAATCTAATGATGTTTGCCCAGGGGAGGGGTTAAAATGATGAATATGATGATGTCTTCTTATTTACATGTGTGCCTCTTTGTTATTGGAACAAATTCTTATCTCGTACACAAATTTGTCTTTTTTCATACTTTGTCAACTTCTACACCTTTAACTACGTATCATTGGGTTAATCTGGGAAGTTAAGTGGTATAGTTCTTTTATAGTTAGTAGTATTATTATTATATAATGTATTTGTTTTATTTGAAAATCATAAAGTAGATTTTGTAAATCCATAAACGGTAAAGCAAAAAAAAAACGCGCTTAGCTTTAGCCGAATGTTTAGCTTCTTCTTTGGACCATTTACAGCACACGGGGTTTTTTAACTACAAACTCAAAAACAAATCCTTTAGAATCTCGTTGCTCTTCAATTGAGAGTCGTATTCTGCTGCAACGGAACTCAATTCACTTTTAATTTCCTCAGATGTCAATTTTTCAACTCCGCCCTTATCTTCAACATTTTGTTTCCATTTTTGTAAAATTTCTCTGATGATCTTATCTCCGTTTAGAACTTCATCTTTAGAAAATTTGATCATTTTCTTGGCCCTATTGTTGATCTTTTCATCGTCTAGCTCGTTAGATCTGCGCTTAGCTTGGTTGATGATTTTCTGTGGGAATTTGACTAATTGTGCGACATTAATACCAAAAGATTCGTCACTGATTCCTCTTTCGACTTTATAGAGTAAAACAATATGATCTTCTGTCATTCTATCTAAGTCACTATTAGCTTCGACCTGTGCCAAAACGTGTAGATTGAAGATGTTTGAATGAGATTCTGCCAATTTGGTCAATTCATGAAAATGGGTTGCAAATAAAGTAAAACACTTGACCTTTTGAGAAATGTGAGAGCTAATTGACCATGCTAGCCCGAACCCATCGTATGTACTTGTACCTCTCCCTAATTCGTCTACAATTACCAAGCTATTACTTGTTGCAACTTTTAGTATGTTAGACATTTCAAGCATTTCAGCCATGAAAGTAGACACACCCTTCAATTGAGAATCACTTGCACCAACTCTTGCTAATATGGAATCAACGATTGATATTTTAGAGCCTTCTTCGCATGGCAATAGGCAACCAATTTGATTCATTAAGCAAATTACACCAATTGTTCTAATATATGTAGATTTACCACCCATATTTGGACCTGTTATAATACCAAATTCTTCCTTATTTATTTCGAAATGGTAATCATTGGGAATGAAAACAATCCCTTCCATTTGCTCCAAGCATGGATGTCTACCATTTTTAATATCAACACATCTTCCAGAATCATTTAAGCCATAAATTTCAGTTGGTCTAGTATAAATTTCGGGTGCTAATGATGAAGCGTGAGCAAAGGAAACTATAACATCCATTTTGGAAATTAATATAGATAAATCAATGAAGATAGGTCTGTAAGTTAACCCAATTTCAACAATCTTATTCACAATCTCTCTTTGCTGGGTATTGTATTTGTTTGTCAATTTGTCGTGAACTTCGTTTAATCTTGTCATTTCACTGGTTGTCATCATGACACCAGCCTTAATCTGTTGCAACTGTTTATATTGAGATTTTCCTCTAATTAATTTAACAGAATTAGGCATCACTCTCATTATCCAACCATGCTGATCTTTGAATTCAAATTTAATATGTTTATCCTTTTCTGCTTCCAAATCGTCTACAACGTTTTGGAACTCAGTTAACATATCGTTCATGGTTAAATCTAACTCAACTTTCAACTGACTTAAGACTGGGTCATATTCGGGATTGACTTGAATCAAATTAGATGAATAGCTGGCTGATGTGGCATTGATTAAACTATCCATGTCCACAGTTTCTTCAATTAATTTAATAAAGGTATTCAAACCTTCATTCTTATTGATTAAATCATTTAGCCACCAAGTTTTGATCAACCTGACAATATTAAATTCATCATCATCATTCTCCTGTTCGGGTTCAATACCTTCTTGTAAGATTTTTATACCGTCATCCAGTTTTTTGGCAAACTGGTACAATCTAACCAACTCATCAAGACCATTCAATCTTTTAGAATTAGATAATCTTTTGAGTAATTTGGTTATATCAGGGACATTTTGTAGAAATTCAGTTTGCAATAACCCGATTGTCATTGGATTGTTTAAGAACCACTCGGACAACATTTGTCTTTTAATAATCTCATCCCTATTAACAATTGGCTGTTTAATCCATTGAGACAATAATCTAACCCCACCGGCGCTTTTACAATAGTTAAGCAATCCAAAGAGAGAAGTTTTCTTATTTTCTGAAGACCCACCTCCATTTGAAGAAGATTGTGGGAATAAATTTAGAGCTCTCACAGCTGAAATATCTAATTTGACAAATTGATCTGGGTCATACTTTTCTACAATGATTTTACCAATATTGTCATTATTTCCAATCAAATGTAAATAATCTATTAAGGCGTTACAACATGATTGGCCTAAAGTCAGACTGGCCAATTCAGGTGTCGATAAAATATGTTGGTTGTCTGTCAAAGTAATCAAGGTTTGGTCCAAATGTTGGTTGTTAAACATTTGGGGTTTAACTTTAGTGATAGTAACGTCCTCCTTTATTTTTTCAATTAATTTCTTGATATCCAAATCAATCGTTTGTTGTTCAGTCAGTTCAGGTATGATCAATTCTTTAATACCCTGTTGAACAATGATGAACCCGCAATTGGAAAAATTGTCGGTTTCGCCAAATTCGCAAATCCCAATTGATTTAGTATTAGTGTCATAAAATGAGAGACCGACTCTTTTACCCTCTGAAGCATTTGATGTAACCTTCATAGATCCGATGATCGGTAGATCATCGGTACCGCCACCGACTACAACATCTTGGGTGGTACCATTTGGAACAACACTTAGCAGATCTTCAATGGATTCGATATTACCAGGACTTGCCGCTTTAATCAATTTCCACTCTTTGTCAAAAATCTCAACTTTGAAACCTTGTTCCAATACGAACATTTTCAAAACCCTGGCCAATCTCAAAGGTGTCAAATCAATGTAGTTAACAGTAACCTTTCTGTTCAAATCCCTTGGGTCGGGAATCGGGTCTGTGGATTTAACACAAGAAGATGACCCAAAAATGAACTGGCCCACTTCACTCGATTCTTCTCCAAACAATCTATAATAATACGCATCTTTGTCCCCTGGGAGTTTGGTCAAACGTAGAGTACGGTTGCCAGGAGGGTCCATGCGGATGTAGTTCCGGAAAAGCACCTGTCTTTCCTTGTCTGTTAGTCCCATCGCTCAATAAATTCAATATTTGCAATCAGAACAGACGCGTCTCTTTTAAAAAAAACTCAAAAACGCGTCCTTGATTTCCAAAGCTCAATTTTTGTTTTCTGGAACTTTGAAAAACCTAAAATCACCAAAACGCTAGTGCACAATAATCGCTATTAATAGCATTACTATGTTAAATGCAGTTTGCGCAAGGGAAAGCTGTGTTTACGAGGCCAAACCTTTCACTCTAACAGCGTCAAAACCTCAGATATATACCTTCATTTCCAACTGTCACGTGATGTCACGTGACATTGTCAGGCTTTCCGAGCGATAGCCAGAACCCCTAATATAATTTGTTTCCCCACGAATATGACAGCAGCTGGCAAAATGCAGCCCATAGCGCAGAAGTTGTAATGTATGAGGTGCTTGATTATGTTGCTGCTGCCGAGACCAGTCGCCGTAATCGTAATCCAATTTTCGACCTTACCACCAGCGTAAAATTATTTTGAGGCCGTTCTAGAAATATTATATGCAAGCAAAATTTACGATGCAGCCCAGAACACGGTTCCATCCGCAAGAAATTTTATTCGCAATCCCGACACTAGCAAACTGCAGTCTGAATAGCAAAAAAGCAAACCAATAAGGTTTTAATGATCACTTGTTTAAACTACAAAGACCAACAGCATAAAGGAGGCTTCTACTTCCCAGTTGCATCTTAGATTTCACTCTCAACTATTGTTACCATTAGGCTTAGATAAGCTATATGTAGTTGCGGACTGCAACCAATTCATAAAGAAAGTGGTTTAATCCTTGCATTTATTACATGTTTTCATGTTAGCTTGGCAGCAGGAGAGATTTAGGTGCGACTTAATTTTTCAAAAACTGAGCATGAACAATCTCGGTTTTTTAACCTTATTGAGATAAAACATTCTAATCACACATACTTTTTTAGGAACGAAACGGCTTCAACATGCTTTATTTTATTACTTCGTTCCGTTTTCTTTCCTAGCAGCTAAATTTTTGGACTCTCCAAATGTTAAAATTGGGGAAATCTATGAAAATGGCACTTAACCGGACTGTTTGTTCACTAGTTGGAACTCCAAAATACATGAGATTGTAAGATGATCCGCAAAACGTGCCCCGCCACTCAGTCAGCCAGTGGACCCTTCTTCAATGAAACACTTCACTATCGGGTCGAGAAGTTGGGTTTGGCTAAATGGTCTATTAAACTCTCCACTTTGATGTGGCAATTTACTCAAAAATCACCGAGCTCTTATGCAGGAACCTTAGCTGCGGAAAATTTCTTATTTACTCAGTATTGTTCTCGACAACTATTATCCGACAGGCATGTAAAATATAAGAAGCGCGCTTGGCGGAGGCACGCAACTCACCTGATATATTATGCATCCTGCGTCCAGAAAATAAATCTAGAATCAATATAAAAGACGCCAAGTTTGTTCATTTTGAGTACCAGGTCGCATTTTATTCGCCTATAATGGGCCGTATTCACTCGTTTCTGCTAGTCAACGCTCTAACATTTGTGTCTTTTGTTAGCGCAGCATTTGCTAATGTTGGCTCTTCTACTTCAACTGCACTTGGTACTGGTTGTACCTTTAGTGGTGCCATAGCAACTCAAACAGGGTTCAAAGCCTTATTTTATGATAATCCCGATAGTTATGGAGATGCAGATGCCACTTACTTAGCAAATGGATATTATTCATCTCAGATAGTTGCATCCATCGATAATGTTGGCATTCCGGGTCAAAATTGGGGTGAAGGAGATTATGTCGTAGAACTTACTGGTTACTTTGAGGCGCCTGAATCGGGTTTATATGTATTGCACGTCAGTATCTCACAACGGTTCCAACCTGGAAGTGTTATAGCTTGGTTGGGCTCCCAGATGGCGTTTGAATGCGGCAATCAACAGATTCCTCCTAATACTGTTGATGGATACTCGGTGTTTGTCCACGACTCTGCTGATCATGTGGCCTATCTCTACTTGGACGCCGGCGTCTTCTATCCTATGAGAATTGTCCACCCTATGGATGAAGAGGACCAGGGATTTCAAATTTCAATGGATACCCCTAGTGGATCTATTACTAACAATTGGTCTAACTATATTGTTCAAATCTCTGGCATTGCAAATGATCCAAGCCCTCCTGCAGGTGGTGATACTACCAGTACCTCCTCGGAATCTACGGCTGCTACATTGTACTGGACTGCTTCTAACACATTCACCTCAACATATCTTTTCACTACCACTGACAGTTCCAGTGTTGTCCATGTTGTCGCTGAATCTGCCCTGGTTATTCCAGAACAAACTGTTGTCACCACTGATGTTTCTTCTACCACCACTGTTGTGACTGAATTCACTGCTATTGACACAACGCCTGGCGCTACCCCGTATTTGACCACTGGCAATGTTGTCCTCGTTCCAAGATCAAGTGCTGGTTCTGATACCTCTTCTGTTGCTGCTGCCTCTAATAGCTCTTCTGGTGCTACCTCAAATGCCTCTTCTGGTATTGGTAGCTTTGATAACTCCTCTAGTACTGGTGGTTCTAATACCTCTCTTGGTGATAATGCTTCTAATACCTCTTCTGGTACTAATAATTCTATTGTCACCACTAGTGCTTCTGGTTCAAACAACTCCTCCAGTACTGGCAGTTTTAATATTTCTTCTAGTACTGGCAGTTCTAAGAGCACTAGCATCACTTCTGGTACTACCACTTTTGGTGTTGCTGGTTCCGTTACCACTTCTAGTTCCATTAGTTCTGTTACCGTCTTGGGTGCTACTGGTTTTAATACCTCACCTGCTACTGCCGATTCTGACATTGAATCTGGTACTTCGCTGTACTTCACTGCCAGTGCTTCTGTTTCTGATCAAAGCTCTGGTTTGTCCGGCTCAGGTTCATTCGACGCATATATCACTATTGTTGTTACACAGTACACAACAGTCTCATGTGATCTCTACTGGTCTGGTGAGTATGAATTCACCACTACTTTTGTAGAGACCACCACCGATGTAAGTGGCAATCCATGTGTTGTTACTAACTTTGGAAAAGTGAAGACTGGTACTCCTACTGTTGTTGGGGTTGGCGTTTCTCCTGTGACAACTATTGGCCGTTTCACGACTGTTGACATCACTTCTGGCACCAGCCAATATGTTACGACTGGTACAGTTATAGTGGTTCCAGCAGCTGTCAATTCAGCTTCACAGCCAATGTCAGCAACAAGTGTTCCATTTTTGGAAGACTTATCAAACAGTTGTTCGACCTTAAGCTTCAGTTATTCAATGCTAGCAGTTTTGTCTTTGTGCTTACTTATTTAAATAAGTAATCAAATGGACTTATGTTATTGTATAATAGTTTACTAATTATTCAAACGTAATTACAACAAACACTAACAATACATTCATATCACGATTAGCGATTGAAAACTGTTTTATATATGCTTGTCGAGAATAATCAAATAGCGTAGTAACTCTTTCATGTTCTTTCCGGTCAATTAATATTAACTATGTAACCTGAGGACAGTAGTAAAATAATTAAAAGATCAAACACTTTCCCCTTTATACATATTTGTATACTCACTCCTTGGCGAAAAGTTTCGACACAAACAGTTTTGGTGATTTGGCATCACGTGATTTGGTCATTTGCAAATTCAAAAACTTCATCAGGATGCAGTTTTTGGATGATCGTGAATAGATAAGCTTTACGCTCAACCCATTTGACCGCATGGGCAACGATAACAATGACTACTCAGCCGTGTTTTGTTTCAGCCATGGGCCTCATGTCTCCATTGTAGAAACAATTGGGCAGAACCAATGGGGCATCTGCCATCAATCTTACCCCTTGTGCAAAGCAGGGATAGTGTGTGTTCTCGAACCTGAATGTATGCGATGGTACATCAGAGCAAGTGTAGAAAGATAGAAAGGCAACTGAATCTAAATGGTGCTCCTCTTATACTCCATTGGGAGAGTGTCATTAACAATAGGACCCCCAAAGGCTCTAGACTCTGGAGAAAGCAAATGAGTCGATTACGTTGCCGAATCTTCCGGAGTGTAATATTTAATCACAAATCACCGAGCTGTGAGGCGGGAACACATGGATGCGGAAATTTTCTTGTTTACTCAGCATTGTTTTAGGCCGCCATTATCCGATGGGCATGTAAGATCGGTAAACTTTCTCACACATTAAGCAAAGGCACGCAAATCAACTGATACAATATGTACCCCGTACTTATAAGAGCACCCCAAAACAAAATGACTCTAGAATCACTATAAATATTGCCAATTCTTGTGTGCCCATCTTCCGTAAAGACAAGATTCATCTACCGTTCTTACCATGGGCTGGATTCACTCATCGCTGGTGGTCAGTGTGCTGACAATGGTGTCTTTTGTAAACGCCTCTTTGGTTACTGATCCTACTACTTCGACGGTGCTTGGTACTGGTTGTACCTTTGGTGGCGCTATTGCGACTCAAACAGGCTTCATTGCCAAATTTTATGAATTTTTTGGTGATTATAGTGATTCCAGTTACTTAGCAAATGGTTACACTACAGGTGTAGCATATG
Source organism: Saturnispora silvae (assembly GCA_030579555.1). Taxonomy (NCBI): domain Eukaryota; kingdom Fungi; phylum Ascomycota; class Pichiomycetes; order Pichiales; family Pichiaceae; genus Saturnispora; species Saturnispora silvae. The sequence goes on along the minus strand of JAKTRE010000003.1, from coordinate 397,719 downwards.
AAACACAACAAGGTTTTGGCAGTCCTGGTGACTCTTTTTTTGCTAATCCCGATTCAATAACGGAGTTTACTGGCTACTTTATGGCACCAGACTCTGGTCTATATGTTTTGCATATGAGCATCTCACCGCCGGGGTTTGGAAGTGTTATGGCTTGGTTGGGCTCCGAGATGGCTTTTGAATGCTGTCATCAACAGATTCCTTCTGATACTGTTGATGGATACTCGATGTTTGTCACCGATTCTGCTGAACATGTGGCCTATTTTTACTTGGACGCAGTTGTCTTCTACCCTATGAGAATTGTTAACGCTGCCATTGAACCTGTATGGTTTGAACTGTCAATGGATACCCCTAGTGGATCTATTACTCACAATTGGTCTAACTATATTGTTCAAATCTCTGACGTTGAAAATGAAGCCTGCTTTCCTGCAGGTGGTGATACTACGAGTACCACCTCGGAATCTACGGCTGCTACATTGTACTGGACTGGTTCTAACACATTCACCTCAACATATCTTTTCATTACCACTGACAGTTCCAGTGTTGTCCATGTTGTCGCTGAATCTGCCCTGGTTATTCCAGAACAAACTGTTGTCACCACTGATGTTTCTTCTACTACCACCGTTGTGACTGAATTCACTGCTATTGATACCACGCCTGGCGCTACCCCGTATTTGACCACTGGCAATGTTGTCCTCGTTCCAAGATCAAGTGCTGGTTCTAATACCTCTTCTATTGCTGCTGCCTCTAATACCTCTTCTGGTGCTACCTCGAATGCCTCTTCTGGTACTGATAGTTTTAATAACTCCTCTAGTACTGGTAGTTCTAATACTTCGTCTAGTGCAACTAAATCTAGTACCATTTCTGGTACCTCTAGTTCCAAGATCACATTGGGCACCACTAGCTTTGATACCACCTCAAGCACTGCTAGCTTCATTATTGCATCTGGTACGACTGGTTCAGATGCCACCGCTAGTGTTATTTTTGTTCAAGGCTCAAGTTCTTTCGAATCTGGTGCTATTGACGCATATATTACTACCGTTGTTACACAGTACACAACCGTCTCATGTGATCTCTACTGGTCTGGTGAGTATGAATTCACCACTACTTTTGTAGAGACCACCACCGATGTAAGTGGCAATCCATGTGTTGTTACTAACTTTGGCAAAGTGAAGACTGGTACTCCTACTGTTGTTGGGGTTGGCGTTTCTACTGTGACAACTATTGGTGGTTTCACGACTGTTGACACCACTTCTGGCACCAGCCAATATGTCACGACTGGTACAGTTATAGTAATTCCAGTAGCTGTCAGTTCAGCTTCACGGTCAACCTCAGCCACAAGCGTTCCATTGTTGGAAGACATATCAAACAGTGGCTCCATTTTGAGTTGTGGTTACACAATGTTAGTAGCTTTGTCTTTGTGCTTACTAATTTAAGTAGGTATTCTGGGCTTATCTAATTGTATAATTTTAATTTACTTAACAATCAAGCTAAATATAGCGCATGACGCGTACACATGCAAATCGATCGACAGTTGAGTTTTGATTTGCATGTACTAGTTGATAATAGCAATGGAATAGTTTATTAAGATTTTCCTGAAAAATCAGAGACTCTTGTTTAATGAACTTAACGCTTAAAAAAGAGAAAACGATATAAATTTAGATATAAGAGCAAATAATGTTTTTGTTTGTTCAATTTCAATTTATAAAAGCAATAAATGGTTACCTTGTTCTAAATATGTATCATGTGCTCCATGTTAAACATACAGGTTTACTGGTTAATTCTTATTAATCTTAAATACGAAGGATTTAACAATACTTTAGTTTTAAATTGACTTTCATAAGTATAAACAACATTAAAGAAAATTGCATTTCATAATTTTCTGTTATATAGCCTTTCTTTAGCGTTGTTAATTTTAAATCAACATTATATTAATTTCTAATACTCAGTAATAGAACATTGTTACTGATTAAGTTGAGTTATATATATCTGTTATTAAGAGTGCCAATTAGAAGGTTAAACACTATTTCTATGAAGAGATATATATAACTCCCAAGTGAAAACTTTTCCTTTGCACTTGGCCAGTGAGTGAGTTTCACTAACTGGGTGTCACGTGCTTTCACGTGACTTTTCCGTTATTATATTGTATCACGTGACTTAGTCAATTCTGTGATAATTAACAGTGCCATTTTATACTCCACTTAAATCATGCATCACCTGCATATATAACTGTGGTTTGCTCTTTTTACGGTTTAAACTTAGTAGTTAAAGAAACCAAAAGTCGACTCATTTCTAAAAATATGCATCCATCTTCAAAAAAGGTGGATCTTATAATCGTGAAACAAAAAATAAAAATTTAAAGATACAAGTCTATAAATTTATATACCGCTACCTGCCAAAGCAATAAATCCAGTTATAATTTCATAGTTTCAATTTAGCCCTTAGTATAATCTATATTTTGACCCTGAATCTTCAAAATCAGTCCAACTATCTTTAATTTTATTTTGCAACAACCAATGGCATGTCATAAACCACATGAGCAATCTAGTTGCTCATCATGTGCTCGCAAGTTCGCAAAGTGAATTTTGAGTCCTATTATGAACTATAAATTACTATTACAAAGCCTGCAGTTAGTAGCTTAAAAGAGGAAGCACCAATCAATACTATAAGAGATAAAATAAAGTTAACAGTAACGTCAAGCAGTGCCATCTATTTCTTGTGGGGGATGAACTTAGAAGAGAAGCGGTGCATTAATTCATATAAACAGCAAAATGCAACAAGTTAAAATAATAAAAAGTAACAAACTGATAAAGTCAATGTAATGTTGTAGGGTATCAGAGTTTTTGCATTGACAAATTATTCAATTCTTGTAAATTTCCCCTTCTTATTTCTTCCTCCGTACTTCTCATAAACCCAAAGTCCAATACCAACATGGAAAAGACCAACTAAACCAGTGAAATCAATTTTGGTTCCCAGGAATAACATGGAGACACCAATGATGACAATTCTTTTCAACATGGCCGCAATAGAATACGAAACTGTTGACAAGGCACCTAATATATGGAATGCTAGTAGACTTTGCGCAAAATATGATATACCGTTAATAATTAACAACGTCCACGGAATCAATAAGTAATGAGGAGTGTGATCAACATCCAAAACGATTGAGTCTTCAATGGAGTTATGTGAGAATAACAACGATGGCAATTCATAAGAAATGAATGTCGGAATAGAATAAATTAATCCAAAGATTGAGCAATACATCAATGTTGTTAGCTTATCAGGGATGTACAAATCGTCATCTATGTCGTGTGAGATTTCATTATTACCGTACTTCTCATCATCAATTTTCATTCTAAATTGGGCTTCTAGATCCAGGGAAGATTCATTTGTCGCTGCCAAATTAACTTGAGAGGAACTTAATGCTAACTTAGCCAAATTCATGAGTCTATTTTTTGGCTCTAAAAACGTATTTTTCTTAAAGTTACCATTGGCATCTAAATTATTAGATATAGAGGAGGGGGCAGCAGAGAAAGAAGACTTGGCCCCCGATGAGATGACGTTTTTGGCATATATGGATCCCGACGCAAATACGGCAGTGGCCAAAAAGGCAAATGTGATCCCCTTGAAAAATTCATGTTCCTCATCAATAGTTTGCTTAATATATTGTAAGGTGTACAAGGCCAAATTGGAAGGGGATGAAGAAGAGTCATCCAGCATGGCGGCGTCTCTATCCAATTGTTTCATCTGTTCCGCATACACACTCAATTTGGAGACCGTTCCACCATACTGAGAAATCATAATCAGAACCACCCCTAAAACTAACGGAACCAAAGAGATGTACGTCTGCAATGGGAAAACGACCCCGTAGTAGATCCTGTATCCCATTACAATGAACAATGGGCTTAAAGATCTAATCGACGCCACTGTCGCCACAGAACATGACGATGTAGCAGCTAGACTAAATACCTTTCCTACAAACTGGAACGTACCCATAGGGAAGAACGTCTTGAAAAGACGCTTGTTGAGAGGCAGCCCGTGTTGAGGGAAGGTTCCCACCGGAAAATACTCTCGGATCCAGCTAAAGCTCCGCAGTCGCAGAATCCAAACGGTGCTCAAACCAAGCACAAGATTGAACAGGAACTGGAATTCCCCTAAGAAGAGAGGATAGTCAAAGCGGGAGAGGATGAGCTTGTTGAGCTGCGACGTGAGACTCGACACCGCATACCAGCAAAGACAGCAGCATATCACCTCCACTTTACGCAGGCCGAATGTCATATCTTGGGAGTTAATGGGTGAGAAGAAAGTAAACCGTAACTATTTCCTAAAAGAGACAGCTGCTAAAGCCAGCAATTAAAAAATAAGAATCCATAAAGCATGTGTTTAATCTAAAAAAAAATAATAATTCAAGATAGCAAATCTGGGAAAAATAAAAAGAGTGTTATAGCAAAGCAGTACGGGATCAGCGGCACCAGTCACTGTTTCGTTGCATCAAATGAATCTTTAGCTTCCGTCTGGCTTTCCAGGGACTCTTCTGGCGTTTTTTCTGACCGAGATGCAAGCCGCAACATGATCAATGCAATTACAAGCCCTGTGGCAAGCTTATTGTCCTTTATCAGCTGCAGTGAAAACAGTTTCTGGAAAAGTGGCGTCTGAGGAGCCATCGGAGCGGTCCACGAGGCCAATTCGACGCCATTGGCAGGGCCCTCAAGGGTGATTTCAAACATCCGGTCCTGGCAATCGCCAGTGACCTCTGCTGGGGCCGAGGTAAACTGCATTGTGTTCCCCGGGTGATAAGCTTTCATTTGAATACCTGCAGTGTCCAGCTCCAGAAGGAAGATCTCGGTGGACGTGAACATCAGATCTTTGGATCTGAAATGCAGCTTGATAGGAAGCCGTGCGGCATCTACCGCAAAAGAGTACATGCCGCGTCTGTCCGGGTGCACCATGGCAATCTGTCGCTCGTTGGATATAACCTGCAGCGAGTTGCGAGCAGCATCGAGCAGCATCTGGTGGTACATATTTTCCCCGCGGCCGTCTGGGAACGAGAAGTCCACTTCAAACTTGTATTGGTCAGCTGCTGAAACACAGGCAAAGAAGACGGACCATAGCACCAGCCCCAATGACCACCAATGCATCAGGTAGAGAGCGGTTCTTTGGTTTTAGAATGTGTATAAAAGTGGAATAGAGGTATTTTTTCACTCCTTGTGTTTTGACTGTAACTTCTTTCTTCACTCATAAATGGAACTGTATATATTGTAGGGCGGTTAATGCCACCTCCAGATTGCCATCCTCTACAACAGTTTCTAGAAAGAAGTGCATGCGGCGTGCCTGTCGGTTCTTTTGTTGTCATCGGAAGAACCACCAGAGGCCCCGTTGCTCGACATACAGTAAATCGCATTACAGTGTAAAATTTTTCTTCGTCTTTAGACTCTCTCTATACAAAAAAGCTGGGTTCTAACGCCTTTAGAAGCCGAATTGGTTCTTGGTGTAGTTCATCGGAGGGATGTTAGGATGCCAAACAGCCTCGAAGTTGGAAGGCTCGACCGTCATCTCTTCACCGTCCATTTGGAAGTTGATAACGGCACCTAGGTTGCCCTGAGCATCACAGTAGTTAGGGGCTGAAAACACAGTAATCAGTCTGCCATCGTGCTCATACTCGTACCCGTTCTGCCTAACTTCGTGCGATCTAATAATACATTTGAGGTTATTGTCATCTAGGAATTTCTTCGTAACGTCAGGACCGAACTGGAGACCCACACCTCTCTTGGACGGAGAATAGCCCTCTTCGGTTTGCGGGTCGGTCCATAGCATTTCCATCTCCAAACCTTCCTTTGGTGGCTGCTTGTGTTTAAATCTATTAATTTTGCGAATGTCATCCAACTTGACATGCTCCTCGCTGAACAAACCACCGTGCATGACAATGTACTCGCCACCAATGACTGTACAGTAAGGTAGCGATTGGAAGGATTGACTGAAACAGCGGAAGAGCTTGTCGTTGTATTTCTTCTTGCACTCGTCTTCAAACCCATAAACCGAGTTCATGTCATTAGTCTCATGGTTGCCCCTGTTGACAAATATCCTATTTGGGTACAGAACCTTCAAGGCGTACAACAGGAGGGCAACCTCACAGGACCAGGACCCTCTATCGACAAAGTCCCCATTGAAAAGATATGCATGCTCGTTATTGACGTCCCCAAATTTCTCGAAGATGTTCAGAACGTCGTAGAACTGGCCATGGGTATCACCACAAACTGTAATTTTCTTGACCTCATCGCCAAGATAGCCTTTCAAGGAAGACTTCATCCCAATATCCACCAAAGAAGCGTCCTTTTTGAAAATGGTATTGGCGCCAGCAACAATCGCAAAGGCATCGTGATGACTCAATTTCCAACCTCTCTTGAATTTGACAACCATATCGTCAATGAACTGTCTATCTAGCCCTCTGACAATCACGTCGCCCTCCTTCTCATCACTCACCTCAACCTCCAAACGGGAGCCCATCACCTTGCCTAGGTAAGTACCGTTTTTCAGTTCCGCTTCAGCCGCATCAGGATCTTCGACCTCAGCAGCTTTGACGTGGGGAAACGACTTCCAATCGATGGTGGTGAAGACCGATTTCTCGACGATGTCGATGGCCATTTCGAACCTCATTGTCTTCAATTCGAGACGAATCTCCTTGTCCAAGGCGTTGATTTTTGGGTCATTGGAAACCAACTTCTTGACACTTTTCAAATCGTCTAGAGCGCCTTCTAGGTCCCTGAGCGCGTACTTGGCCACTGCGCGCCGGTACCAACTTTTCGCAAACGTTGCGTCGTGCGCCAAACTGGCACCCGCGTCTGCAATAACCAACCCGTAGTTTTCCAGCTTCAACTGAGCCTGCGATCTGTTCGAGTAGAGAATAGCCATCTGCTTGCCGGTCATATCGGCGGCCAGCGCAATCGCCTCGCTGTACGCTTCTGCCGCCTGCTGGAAATGGCCCTCCTTGATCAGCTCGTTACCCGCAGCCTTGCGTTCTTCCCAACTCATGAGCCCGCTGTATGATAATAACGATACGAAAAGGAGATGACAAAGGGTTTTTCTCTATAAGGATAGAATTTTTCAGTTGGTTACATTAATATTAGCCGAGTCCTTCAGTTGCTCATTACAAGGACCAACCGGTCTTTACTATTATGTAGTTTTGTATCTGTATCAGAGGCGCGGCACGGACGTGCCGCGACAAATTGAATCAACCCAGGACGCCGTACTGGCCGCTCCGGATGTCGTAGTGGTCACCGGACTTCGTGATGTATCTCACGTACGGATAGCTCTTGTACTCGATCTGCGGCTCGTGGATCTTCATGTACTTGACCTGCAGTCCACTGGTGACCAAGCCCTGCATTTCAAATTGCACGTTGATGGGCACCTTGCGGAAATGGGCCAAGGACTGCTCGTCAAATATGCTTGGCAACATCAATTCACTGACCATCACGTATTCCTTGCCGCCCTCGATCTTGTGGAACTTCCATCTGATGTAGTTCTCGGTGGGCATGTACTTCAATTTGCCCTTGTTGTAGTGGAACTTAGGCGAGTCGATGTCGCTAGGCACCGGGATCTTCAGCTCGATCTTGTGTGCCGCGAGTTTGGCCTTGAAGTTGGCCTTGATCTTGACCATGATCTCCAACCTGGTGTTGGAGTGGTTTTTGAACTTGTAGTCCACGAGGAAGAGCGGCTTGAGGATCTCGGAGTGCACACGGTACGTGGCCAAGTCAAACTGGCCATCGGGCGGAATGAACTTGATGACCTTCTTCTCTTCGAAATTCTGTAGGTTGACACACTGGTGGAACTTGACATCTTCAATCTCCACCGAGTTTTTGGTTGTGTTCGGTAAGCCCTTGATGGAATTGATGGCGTTCGTGACAAACTTGTCGTTGAGTCCGAGCTGCAACTCAGGCATCCCCGTCAAGAAGTTCTTCAACCTGATCGTACCGAAGATCTCGCTCGAGAGTAGCTGGCCCTTGCCGTTAATGAGCATGTCGATCGACTCCACCACATCCAAAAACGCCTCGTTTCTATAGTATTTGATCCCCTCTTTTCTCCACGGGGTTTGCGACGTCACGGTGGCCCCCGTGTACCGCTGGTTTCTTCTATCCTGCTGCGACTGTTTGACGTGCGAATGTAGTTTGGTGGCCTTCTTGATCAACGAGTTCAGCGTCAACGGCTCCTGCGTGATGTACTCGTTCAAAACAGGCACGTCGGCTAACTGTGGAATCCCAAAGTCCATCATCTCATCCATCAGTTCGTATATTATAGAAAAGTTGTCCTTGATGTAGTCCTCATTCACATGGTGCAGCCTCTCTTCCAGCACCTGCAACATCTGGTTCAGGAACACCAGGATGTCAAACACACACGCGTCCAACCGCGTCAACGCAACTATGTAAATGTCGTCCGACTGGATAGATATGTACGACACACCCTTGTGGCGTATGACCGGCGTTCCCGTGGTGTTCTTCAAGAGCAACAGAGGGTACTCGTCCAACGCTTGACTCGCAATGTCTCCCTTATAATCCCTATGGAGAAGTTGCCGACCCTTCTGGTCAAAAAAGGCAACAATTGACGCCATCTTTTTGCGCTTCTCAAATGAATAAACCGTTAGCTGTGAAATTCTTATTGGGACTCAAATCCGAATTCAAATTCAACTGTTTACTTTGTTTTGCCCCAAGGACAAAAAAATACAAGTCACGTGATATTCACGTGACAACCACGTGACCGCATTATGCGCCATTCAAATCAAGTGGCGCATGCATTTCTCTAAAAAAAAAAAATTTTTTTTTTGGCAAATTCTTAATCAGAAATCTCCTCAATCGAACACAAATGGCTTCCCATCAAGACGTCGAGTTGAACGAAATGGCCCTCGAGCTGAGAGGAGCTCTCCACCAATATCCTAACTTTCCTACCGAGGGTGTCCTTTTTGAAGATTTCCTTCCTCTCTTCAGATCTCCACAAATGTTCAACAAATTGATCTTGGCCTTCAAGAAGTACATTGAAATGGAATACGCTGGTACCTCCATCGATTACATTGTCGGTTTGGAGTCCAGAGGGTTCTTGTTTGGCCCAACTTTGGCCTTGGCCCTGAACGCCGGTTTTGTTCCTATCAGAAAGGCTGGTAAGTTGCCAGGTCAGGTTTTCAAGGTCGGCTACACTAAGGAGTACGGTGAAGATTTCTTTGAGATCCAACAGGAAGCCTTCCCAACTGGCGCCAACGTTCTGATTGTCGATGATATCTTAGCCACCGGTGGTTCTGCTGAGGCCGCTGGTAAGCTTGTTTCCATGTGCAATGCCAACATTCTCGGTTTCTGTTTCGTGATGGAATTGGACTTCTTGAACGGTAGAGAAAAATTACCAGCTCCAACCCTGACTCTGTTGAAGGGTCAACCAGACGCCTTAAAGGAACCAACGAAATAGATCAACAAGGTGGTCTCTTTTTTACTAGTAAATAAATGGTAATCCGAACTATATATATATTCATATGTCTATATTATAAGCAACGCGTATACAAAATTGAAAACTACTTTCTTCTTCTAACAACGGCATTTCTGCCACGATCAACCCTCTTTTGTTTCTTCAATTGAGGAATTTCACCATTTGCAGATTCGATCTTAGAATATGGGTCAAAGGCTGGTTCTTGCCTTGGCTTACCTTTAGTTTTCTTACCTCTTTGTCTCTTATCACTGTTGGCATCTCCCATCACCGATTTGTTGAAATCAAGGAAATCCAACTGCATGTCAGAATCGTTGACCTTCTTCTGCTTCTTTTCTTGACCTTTTTGCAACATTGGGGTTGGCCCATTTTTACGTTTCTTCAAAGTAACAATTTCTTCCTTTTCTTCAATTGCCTTACGTTCTTGCTCTCTTCTTATTTCGGCATTTCTGGCTTCTTCATCTTGTTCTTGGGCCTCAGCTTCCTCTGCAACGTCTAATTGAATCGTATCAACTTGGTCTTCTTGGAAGTATTCAACCACTTCATGAATTCTATTTTCAATTGAATCAACTTTTCGAACAGAATTGGTGTCGTATTCGATAGCAAATGGTGCCTTTTCCTTTTGAATAAAATTAATCCTTGTAGAAGATTCCAGTTTTTTGGGCTTGAACAATGTCATCATAGATTGGAAATCATCTTGTAATTTATTAACATCTTTCACATTTTGATATACTTGCTCTTGATCAACGATAGCTTCAGCTGATTGTGATGGTGTCGATTCATCCAACTTATTCAAAAGTGACATATCTAAACCTTTTAAAGTTTCAACTGCATCCTGAATAATCTCAACTAATTCATCAATGTGTTTCCTGACATATACACCACCTCCAAATTTGGATGATTTATTAATAATATCTAAAACTGTATTTTTGTTGACATTCTCTAAGCTGGTATCCAACCCAAATGAATTTACTAAGGACATTAATGTAAAGTCTGACATGATATATCGAGGCGATTCGTCATCCTTTCTAGCCCTTTGATCTCTCCACTTAAACAAAATTTCTAGCAGTGGTCTTCTATCAGTTGAAACACCATTACTCATGATCAACCATTGCCATGGTAAATCCCTATCCATGAATTTCAATGTGGTTATTTCATCTTGAATCTCTCTGGACAAAGGAACAGACATATTAGTTGCAACAACATTAGGTGATTTCATAGTTTTCAAATTGTATGGAGCGTAGGTGGAATATTCAAACCTTCTGTTGGAAACTTTACGTGATTCATAAAGGGTTCTTTGTAGTCCCTCTGGGATTTTTAATAATTCTCTCTGCATTTTGTAAAAAACTTCAATTAAAAAATGTGTATCGGCTTTGGCATAGTCCATCATTTCAGGACTCAATGGCCTTATTCTCCAATCTGCCAATTGCCATTTTTTACTTGTTCTGAACTTAACATACTTCTCCAAAAGAAATGCTAATGAATGTTTCTGCAAAGACAACTGTTTTGATGCGTGGTATGTATCAAAGAGAGAAACAATATAAAGACCTAAATCTCTTTGTAACCATATAATATCCATAAATGCACCATGTAGGACCTTGACAATGTTAGGATCCGTGAAAACCTCATTAAGCATAGTTAAGTGAGGTCTTAATTCAGGTGATAATGGATCAATAAGGTAATCTTGCTTAGACTCGGAGGTGATTTGCATTAGTGACGTCAGCCCATGATATGTTCTATAATCATGATGTTCCAAATCGATGGCAATAACTTTAGATTTTTTCAAGTCAATTAACAAATCCTTCAGTTGCGAAGGATCTGAAATCCATATAGCTGGTTTTGATTCTTTCCATGGGACTGAGATGTATTCATCAGATGCAGGTTCAAGGATCCAGGAAGGGTACTCGCTATTTGTGATTTCGTATGCATATGGGTTTTCATAGTGAGCTGGTACCTCGTCTTCTGCAGGGACTAAAGCCAAAGATTCTTCTAGAGATTTCACAGCATTAGGCTTCATGGTGATTAGGGGCTTGAAAGGTTGCGATTCGAAATTGTCAACCTTCTTGACAAATTCCGTTTGCGGTTTATCGATATTAGATGATTCCATGAGCTTTGGCGCCATTTTTTGACCTGGCTGACCGGATTTGGCGTCATTCTCATCCAGATAAGTATAGCCGTCTTCATGATGTGGTATCGACTTAGTATTAGTTTCTCTTTTGTTGTGATGGTTGTCCAAGGCAATTTCGACATTTTCAAACAATGTGTCCAAAACGTTCGAAAGCGCGTTGAAGTTCTCTTCATTTGACCCTAACTGCATTTGAAAATCCTCTGCTTGCAAGTCAGGTGTTATAGACAGACAAGAAGAAACCAGTTTGTTCATCAAATCAACCAGATGGTTGTTAGAGTTGATGGCCTGTGTGTTGACGTCAGAGTCGATTGTTTGGTAAAAAGCAACATCTTGTTGGTTCAAAGATGTCGACAATCTCACAAGGTTCTTCAAAGCAGGCCCAAGAGCCACCAAAGGATCTTCGAACGGCTCTGACATTTGCTCACTAAACAGTTCTACAGAGATACAGACTGAAAAAAAAAATTTCAGTCTCAAAAATTTTTCTGTATCGGCCCTGGATCAAAAATCACTTCGCAAAAGATCCTAAAACAAAAAATCTGGCCGTAAATTTTGGAACATCCAAAATTTCTCGAAGTAATTAGGAATTCACGGCCTGAACGCCTGAAATTTAAGATATTTCTACTCAGGTGGCAAATCGATAATTTCTTATTACGCTCTTTCTTCTCGAATCGAAAAATGGACATGGAAGACACTGTGCTCACACAGCTCAGAATGGAGCTTGAAACAACACAGCCGGAGTTGGCTGCGGTGTTTTATGAGCTTGAGGATTTGTATGAGAGGAAGCTCTGGCATCAGCTTTGTCAGACAATGGGCGAGTATGTATTCCATGCCGGTGATTCGAAGGCAGTGCGTCTCAGGCTGTACCAGTCGTTTGTGAGCGAGTTTTCTGACAAGATCAACCAATTGCAGAATGTGGAGTTTCTCGTGCAGGCTTTAGTGGATGCCAAGCCGGAAGATGCGCTCGAATGTCTACAATCGTGTAAGGACAAGGTTTCGTCGTTGGCTGAAAAGAACTCACAGAAGTACAACGACCTTTCAGAGTTGGAAATCAAACAGGCGCTTATTCAATTGGACTTGGAATTGGCCAAAGTGAAGCTCTCTTTGGGGTTTGCAGACGAAGCCGCCTCCATCATAGATGCCGCCGAGGGCTCAATCGAGAAGTTGCCATGTTCTGTAGACATGAGAGTCAATTCCAGTCTATACTCAGCTAAGGCTCGTTTGAGCAAGGTCCGAGGTGATCACAACACTTTCTACTACCAGTCGTTGCTTTTCTTAGCATGTATCAATGATTTGGACTTATTGGAGAATAAAAGTGAAATCGTTAAGAACATCTGTATTAGCGGGATTCTAGGTGATATGATTTACAATTTTGGTGAGATTATCATGCATGATATAATGAAATACTTAGAGGTGACGTGGTTGAAAGAAATGCTATTCGCTTTGAATTCCGGTGATTTGAAATCCTTTGACAACGTCTTGAAGTCAGCCCAGAACGAATCCATCATTAAAGAGAACTCAGAGTTCCTCAATCAGAAAATGTGCATCATGGGGTTCATCGAAATGGTTTTCAACTCAAACAAAAAGGTGCACTCATATGCTGAAATCTTACATTCTATCCCACTTCTAAAGAACGACTCAGAGGTCGAACACTTGGTGATGAAGTGTCTCTCCCTAGGTCTCATTAAGGGTTCCATCTTAGCGGTGAATTCTCAGATTGAAGTGAGCTGGATTCAGCCTAGAACCATGACTCAGCAGCAAATTGCCGCCACCAAGGACAGACTAGCCGTGTGGTCTGAGCGTGCCGCCAACTTGCACCAATACATGGCTAACCACGGTAAGGAAGTGTATGTATAAACTAATGAGCCACATACCGACAAAACTACGTATATAAGAATTCTAAATGCTTAATATCATTGCTGAGCCATCGAGACCCTTAAGTCACGTGATCGCTTTTATTATTTCCAAAGCTCAATAATAAAAAAAGCAATAATAATTCGATGGCGCAAGAGCTGCGAGAAGAAAAATTAGATTACCAAGAAGTCAATTTGCCTCCGGTACCTTTTTTAGCCATATTAGCCCTATTAAACGAACATGAAGGCTCCGAACGGCAAGTCCGTTGCTAACAACAGGGCGACGGTTTCGATTTCGCAGTCCGTGTACGACCGGCGCGGCCTTGATGCGACGTGCGACCGCTCGCTAGTGAACTCGCTTAACCATCTGACTTTCCTCACATCGTCGAGCGTGAAGGTGCGCGAGGCGATGATTGTTGATGGGTCAATAGAGCGGCTTGTTGGGATTCTGCACGAGTGCCGCAAGCCGCAAAGCAAGGAAGAGGAGGCTCTCTGCGCTTGGAAATGGGTGTTGTCACTCCAGTGTCTTGTTCTGGCTGGTACCAGGGGCACCGAGAAGATGCGCGCGAAGCTTGTCCATGCGGGAATTGTTCCAGTGCTGGCCACTATTTTGGACAACCATTTCCTTGACAGGAAAAGTGTCATAAACACCAGCTCAGCACAATCCAATGCTGTTTCTGCATCGACTGCTGCAGCTGCAACAGCAGCAGCAACAGCGCCCGAGTCAACCGGAATTGGATCGGCGGTCGGCAATAATGGCACTGCTAACAATAATTTGCCAAATTTGAATGAATCAACCGGTTTTGAATTCTCCGTTACCTCACTCCTTCAAAGATCTCAAAATACCATCACTGAAATGGAAGAAATATTGAAAAATGACAATTCCAATTTAAACAACGGGCCCGAGGAAATGAGTGATTTCTCTAAGCTGATGGTTAAGAGAGTTGAATATATTACCTTCTTGGAAAAGCTTCTAACTATCCAATCACCAAGCGAAATCGATTCCATGATGAAAAACTCTTTTAAACAATTTGCTAAAGATGAGCTTTTCAATGGCGAATTAACAAGGTTAGAATTATCTAATATTTTGAATTTAAATGGGTTTGAGACTCCTAAGGTTAACCCGGTGTTGAACGAGACATTCAACATTCCAAGACAATTTTCCAATGGTCTCATTGTTCCAACTACTGATGATGTCATTTGGTGTTTACAACTTTTAGCTTTCATTTCAAAATATACCTATTTACGTCATTTACTATCAAACACCTATGTTATTACCGGATTGTCATCAAGAAGCCATAACTCACCTCCGCCATTGGAAAGTGATGGTATTGATGTCGATGAATTCATGTCAGACCATGATGACGTTGATGATGAAGAAGGAGATGAAGATGATTTACGAACCAACCAAGACGATGATGATGTATCCATGATTTTACCAGAACATTTCAAAACTTTACCTAATTTGAAGAAGTTAAACAATCCTAATCATCCACTAGTTGTTGATTTAAAGGACTACTTTGACAGTAGCGACAATCAATCAAAGGCCCGAAATGAAGTCAAATTAGAATTGGATTATTTCAGGTTAAAACATGAGACTTACGGAAAATTCAAATTATTAAATAAAAAATTATACCAAGAAAGAAAAGAAAAGTATAAAAGAAAATGGAATTATGATGAATGTTGGGATGAATTAGAGAAAAATATGGCTGAATCTCAATTAATTGATAAAGATTTTCAACAGTACTTAACGTTGAATATTTTCCCTTTGGTTGAAAGATTTACGGTCAAAGATTGGTTCACAGAAGATATTTGTTATTGGGCAGCTGTTGTTGTTAGAAACGCTAATCGTAAAGATGAAACAATGGGTGGAAGACGTCAGTGTGCCAACTTTTCATGTGGTAAGTGGGAGGATCATCCAAAACAATTTTCAAAGTGTCGTCGATGTAAGCGTGCAAAGTATTGTACCAAAGAATGCCAAACAAAAGCTTGGGTTTTCCATAAACATTGGTGTGTTCCTGCTCCTGTTAATTCTGGAACGCCCGATCAATCTGATCACAATAACGTATCTTCTACGACTATGTTGTCATCAAGGGCTAACACTCCACAAAATTGATAGCCCCTTTATGAAGATACCAATGAAAAAACATTTTAATAGAATTTACTCTTTTTAACTTTTTGCTCTATATCCTGTTTGTTTTTGGAATATACACTTTTAAATGCGCGAGTTTAGACATGACATTGTTTTACATTGTTGTCGTCGGCTTTAAACTTTAGGAATTCTATATAAAATATTTGCACATTGATAATTAATTATGGAGCCAAGATAAGTTGTTCAACTTTATACATAAAGCTCATAGTTTGTTCCATAAAAGTTAAAGTTAAAACAGTATGAGGACCAATTCTCAAGACCTGAGCACCAAAACCCTTATACAAAGCCATGACACCTTCTGCTCTAACCGTCTTCATGAAACAGTCAATTGGACCAGAGTACTTATTAGAACTTTGTTGATTGTAGACTCTTGTTAGAATTGTATCAGCTGGACCCATGACAATCGCCACACCAACACCAGCAAAAACAGATGATAATAAGTTTAATGTTGAACCGTCTTCAAAATAGCCAGTCTTTTTTAGCTCATACTTGGCAAAATTATAGATAGGTAACTGAACAGATGATCCTGCACCCGTTCTAATGATAGCTGCATCGACACCTCTGAATAAACCTAGGAAACCTTCCTTTGAGTAAATTTGTTTTAAACCATCCCATGCGGATTTGTAATGTGTTTGTTCACCAATTTGGATAGAAGTTGAAAATGATTGCATTCTAGTCTTGACTAGATACATTGGGGAACCCAGAATAGCACCGGCAATACCAGACACAGCACCTGCAAAGACATTGATTGGGATATTTTGGATATGACTGGAATCATTTGCGCCGTACCAAAGGCTGTTGGTGGCATTTCTAATAGGCTCATAGAGACCCAATCTGCAACCGTTTAATCCCAACTGGTAGATGTATGCACAGACGAGACCCTTTTGGGCACCTGCCAAACCCTCGTTTTTGAAAATGAGCGCCAATGCTTGGATCGGGTTTCTGTAGATTTTAGGCTTACCGGTGGATTTAGCCAACTCACCTTCTAACTGCATTCTGGTTTTGACTAATTCCAATGGATTGGTGAATGTGACAGCCCCACAGGCTGCTAACCCACCGGCAACAAACCCACCAAGGGTAGAGATCTTCTGTGCATCGGTCTTTTCTGGCATTTCTCAATCCGAACCCAATCCCGTGATGAAAGAAGATGGTTGACTCAGCTTTTTCTTACTCCGATATTTTTCAAATCTGAAAAATTTCAAACGGATTAACAAAAAAAAATATCGCATTATTTTTCGCTTGTAGTTACCTATTAGGCAATAAAAAAAGCTCAGCACAAAAACTGTCATAACCATTAGAAATAGTGTATTTAGCGATATTTAAAGCTTAGCTCTGATGCCGTTCAAACGATACTTAACATCCTCTAAAGCCTTGCTGTCTGGATGCCAATCTTCAAACTCGGTGAAAACAGCTTCAACTTCCATTTTACCGTTGGGCAATCTTCTTGTTGCCTCGAAAAACAATCCGCGAGCACACCAGGGTAAATTGTAAGGATTGGAATTCGACCCTAGCTTTTTGATGTCAAACGGTTTCAGCTTCAGTGGCTGGGCTAACGCCAAGTTGGACACTTCCGTTTTTAAAGTAAAATCTAAACATGTCTGGTATACCTTGATGTCATTGTATATTTTGGAATGTCCTCCGCCAGTTATGGGGCCTGCCAACGCATGCGACATTTCTTTGATAACTCCATGGTCGTTGAATCCAATGTTCTGTAAGATGCAGGACAATTTAACAATTCTACTGACAAAGGCAGGTGTCTTGGTTGTGCCATCGATGTAAACTGCTTTGAAAATGTTTGGGTGTTGGATATGCGAGGCAATGGAGGAGTACAAAGGAACCAACTGGTCATCAATGGAGCCCACAAACGTCAACTTGACATCATTAGCTATTAGATTTCGCAAGGATTCCACGTATTTTCTATGTTGTAAAGATTCGATGTTTTGGAACTGGAACAACTCCAACAAGGACGCGTTTTCAATAGTGGAATACGCTCTGACAAAAAGAGATTTGTCCAATCCGTAAAAGGGTCCCATGTTGATACCTGCCATACCTAGTATACCGATGGTTTTATCTTTGGTAATGATGCCATATTCCAGCAGCTTGGATATCAAAATGATACTAACCGGTGTCCCTTGTGAGTGGGCACAAACAAATATAAAGTCAGCCTGTCTAATTTCTTCTTGGGATTTTTTCAAGACATCGAAATAGAAGTCGACTCGATCAAATATCTTACCCTCCTTTTCTAGGGCAATCTTTTGAATCTCGATATTGTCAAATCCGTTTTCTCTAGCCCATTCCAAGACCGCTAATTCACCGACTTGCGCAAATCTCATGGAAGTACCAGTAGGTTGACCAATGATCGGTCTAATCATTTTGGTTGGGAAAAACCCATGAACTCCGATGATCAATACCCTTTTGAATGTTTTAGGTGATTTTTTCCTGTACAGATGTAGGTCACCAAAATCCGAGTAGCCAAGACATGATTTTATGTACTTGAAACCATTGTGAACCATGACGCTTGGTCCATACAGTGGTAGTGATTCTTGAACACTTGGGGTGACAATGTTTATAGGATTTGTTTTGGAATCGATCTTAGGCTTTTTTTTAGTAGGACGATCTAGTTCCTCGGATTTGGTGACATCCGATTTCACAACATCAGGCACGCCGTTCGGTTCTGTACCATTGACTATTGAGTTTGCCATCTTGGTTTGTTCGGCGGATGTATTTGCCTTGGACGACCAGAACGACCATGAAGACGTTCGCTCTTTAACAGGCAACTCAGCACCGTCCACGATAACAGATTTGATTTTGGAGTTACCATCAGTAGGCTTGTTCTGTTCTTCTTCAGCTGGATCTTTCTTCTGCTGTGGGTGCAGATTTGACTTTGCTGCTGGGGACTGCGCCTGCTTCAGCTGCTGCTGTGCCTCTTGAGACCAAAATGCCCATGAGCTCTTTCTCCTCATCTGGTTGGACTGGAGTTCGTCAGTGGCATCTTCGGCCTCAGTTGCTGTCGGCTGCTCCGTTTCGTCCTGGATAGCAGAGTCATTCTGCGGCTGCGGCTGCAGCTGCTGCTGCTGCTGTTGCGAAGGCCTGATGGGGTTTGCCATGGGTATTTTCCTCTTCAGGTTGCGCGAAGTTCTGATTAGTCTTTGAATGATAAGGGATTGGCTCTAGCGTGCAAAGACAGGACCCAAAACAATGGTGAAGTATGTTGTAGTAAGTGAAAGCGGTGTTGGAAAGCACTTAACTTGGATTCTATGTTAAATTCGACGTCTCTCACGCAGTAGGCCCTGGAAGTGACTTCGCTAAATTAGAGATAGAGCAGAAGAATGACAGACATGTGAGTTTCCATTTGTATTTTTTTTCACGTGTGTTAGTATTTTGCCGAGTGGTTAATGACTGTTGAAAAGAGAGGCATCGACAGCTTCTTCAAGCCGCAGAAGCGACAGAAGGTTGAACCGGTGGTGGCTAGTGGCGGTGACGCGAAGAGGAAGCCAGAAATGGCTGCGAAACGGGCGAAACCGGCGTACAAATCGCGTAAAGAGGCCACTGAAGACGCGAAATCAGAGTCTCCCTTTAACAAGGACGAGTTTGTGGCGAGTCTCAGCGCAGAACAGCTGGAGTTGCTCGAGCTGGAATTGGACACGATGGATGCGTCGTGGCTTGCGGTGCTGCACGACGAGATCACCAAGCCGTACTTTCTGGAGCTGAAACGGTTTCTGAGGACCGAATGGTCGGGATCAACTGCTATTTTCCCTCCGAAGAAGGACATATACTCGTGGACCGTGCTCACACCGTTCGACCAGGTGCGGGTGTTGATCATCGGCCAGGATCCGTACCACAACTTCAACCAGGCACACGGCTTGGCGTTTTCCGTGAAGGATCCGCAGACACGAGTGCCGCCGTCGCTAGTCAACATCTACAAGGGCGTCAAAATAGATTACGACCAGTTTGCGATCCCTCAGACGGGCGATTTGACCAAATGGGCTCAGCAGGGCGTGTTGATGTTGAACACCTGCTTGACGGTGCGCGCGCACCAGGCCAACTCGCACGCCAAGAGGGGCTGGGAGCAGTTCACGCGGGCCGTCGTGGGCAAGCTGTTACTCTCGCGCCGCGCGGACAAGTCCAGCGGCATTGTTGTCATCGCCTGGGGCGCGCCTGCGCTCAAAATGGTGCAGAGCGTCCCGGGGACGGTCGACTGGACGCGGCACTTGCTCTTGAAGAGCGCGCACCCTAGTCCGCTGAGCGCGCGCCGCGGCTTCTTTGACGGCAACCATTTCAGGAAAACCAACGAGTGGTTGGAGACGCGTTTCGGCAACGACGCCACCATCGACTGGGCCATACAAGAGGGCAATTCCACGCGGATATAGAGGTATCTCGCATCTGCTGAGCGTGCTGAGCGTGCTGAGCCGCGCTGATCCGTGCTGAGCATATGTCAAACTTGACATCGAGGTCGATTACCCAGCAGCAATTGCGGGCTGCCATAGGCGGATCACCCGCATCAACCTTCTACCGCATGGAGCAACGCCGTTTGGAAGCGAACGGCGGCCACTGTTGCTTGGTCCAAAGACACGCACCCTCAGCAGGGCTCAGCACGGCTTGGCGTGCTGAGCACGCCTTGTTTATGCTCATGACCGGTCCCAAACAGGCAATCCCCATTTACCGAATTGGGCAAGGGAAGGGTTCGGTTAAGCCCACATTTTTTCTGGGCCTGAAGAGCAGGATGTGATAGAGGGTATATATATATATGGCGATTGCCTGATTGCCACTTTTTCTTTCGTCCTTCTTTCTCATCACCGCTGCGCCATGAGATTTCCGTTCAAAGGATTATTCGGCCCCATCAACTTCATCCTCTTTCTAGGGATCTTCTGCACGCTATTGTTAGCGATCCTCACAGGGTTCAGCACAAAACACTCGATGGACAAGTTCTACTGGTTGGAGACGGACTGCGCGCAGATCCCGCCCGCCAACATCGACGGGCTCTGCAGATGGACCAACTACGGCATCTGCCAGGTGTCCAACGGCAACAACGTCAACTGCACCAAGAACTCCGCCGCCTATCCGTTCGACCCAGCCCGTAACTTCAACGGCAACGAGGGCTTGCCGGACCAGTTCCAGTCCAGGTCCAGCAAGTTCTACTACATGAGCAGGTTCGGGTATGTGTTCAAGTTGATTGCCATCTTTTTCCTCTTCCTCGCCTTTTTGGGCTTGATCGTCTACACGTTCGCCAGCGCGGCCTGGATCGCGGGCTTCTACTGGGCCTCCTTGATCCTCTCGTTCATCTTCCTTGTTCCTGCGCTCGCGCTCACGACTGCGACCTTCGTCCAGGGCCGCAATGCATTTAGAGACATCGGCTACCACACCTCGCTCGGTGTCAAGTCAATGGCCGTGCAATGGACCTCGCTCGCCTGCTTGCTTCTCGTCATCTTCTTCTCCTGTTTCATGGGCATTTCCGCCAAGAAAAGATACGCTGCAACGGCCACCGAAACCACCGCAGTCAAGACAAGCAGAGGCGGCTGGTTCAAGCGCAATGATATCCCTGCTCAGGACCAGATAGTCGGCGGTCCTGCAGCCCCTGCCACCGCCAACCCACACACCTTCATTGGTATCAAAAAGAAAACCAAGGTCACCCCAATTGACGAGACCGCCATTTGAGTGTGCTCCTAAGTCGCGTTTCCCCCATGTTAGCCCTTCCCCCGTGTTTACCCTAATGATCAGCTGCTGCAGCTGTGTTTAATTTTTGTTTGTTATATAATATGCGTTACGTATTTAATTAATTGTGTGTTTATCCTTCCCACATCAATCAGCGTCTAGTGGTCCAGCACGACCTGCTCGCCCGGAGACCAGTTCTTCAAGGCGTTTTTGATATTGTAGCAGTACTTTAATCTGACCGTTTTGGTCGTCGCAGCGTCCCAGTTGCCGTCCTTGAAGTCCGCACTCAGATTCTTCAGTAAGTTTTCGATTCTCGCGTCGTTCTCCTGCTTGAGATCGTCTAGATCCGACTGTTTCATGGCCTCCTCCAAGCGCTCGTGCACATCCATCATCTCCAGAAGCATCTGCTTGTCCTGGAACTGGTATTTCTGGCCTATCTCGTCGTTCTGCAAGTCCAAGCCGGTGTTTGATGAGATGATGTACTGTGCCCTTTTTAGCGGGTCGCGTAGAGTCTCGTACGCGCTGTTGATCACCGCAGAGTCCAATTGGCTCGCTTGCGAGCCGCTGTTCAGCTCGTTCGTCAAATCCGGGTGGTTTGCGGCCTGTAGTTTCCGATATTCCTTGCGCAAGGCCGATGTGTCAATGGAAAAGCCCTTGTCCTGCGCGTTCTGCGACTTCAAGACCGTTTTGGGGAACAGCGCAAAGAAGTCTGGCCTCGTCGAAGTGCTTTGACAACGTCTGAGAGCCGTTCTGAGCAACATCTTGTGCGATTTACTACTAATCTAGGAAGGAGATAGTGGGTACCGAAATTATAAATCCGTAACTTTCTTACCGCAAATGAGGGCCGATTTCTTTCTGGAGAAAAAGGCCCAAACGAAATCAACCCCAACTCCAATTGCAACCCAGTCACAGTAACACAGGTAGCGTGCCCGCAATAGACAATTCAGTTTGGTGAGAAATGTGCTAATCACATTTCAAACACCCTTGCACCACTCGATGTTTTTGGCCTAAAAAAATATCCAAATGGCACTTTGAAATCGAAACTAGCCTATAGGTTGAAAATTTATAATGCTAAACATACTCTCTATTACTTGTTGATCACATTAAACGAAACTATGGCTGGTCATTTCGGTAGACATTTGTTGAGATCCGACGCCAATGTCGAGAAGTTTGCTATCTTCAGAGACAACCTGGTCAACTACTACAAGCTCAACACCAAGGCCGCTGCGTTCGCCGTGCTTTTCCTCGGGGCCATCCCAGTGGCCCTCACGTACGTGGGCTACAAGTACCAGACCGTCAACATGGTCTCCGCCCGCAGAGAAAAGAACCCATACGAAACTGAGAACAACTGGGTGCCTAGATCCTGATTGTGGGTCTAGCATCTGACATCTAAATCTATATTTATTATTCACATATATACTACCATTAAGCACGATTATTATTATTATCAGCGTGACCTCAGCACGACTGCTGTCTTCGGTACGATTACTACCACTTCAGTACGTTTACTACCTACTTAACACTATACTAGATATGTAAGGTTAGGATCCATGATGTTCTTGCCTTCCTTGACAATTTTCTTGGCCCACTGTCGTGACAGGAGCGCAACCTTATAGAACTTCTTGGTACTGTATTTCTTGAAGAACTCTTCATGAATGATAGGACCCACTAAGTAACTGATGATCATTTCACACACAGTCACTAGTTGGTGCTCTTGGTATCCCCCGGAGTAATGGACCAACATCTCGTTCCACTCATTTCTGCCTAGCATTTTTCTCGAAATGTACATAGCACCGGCTGCACATTCAGACGGTAAAATTCCAATGAACCTGTGATCCACAACAGATATTTCCAGCAAAAATTTCCCAATGGCTCTCGCATGGATGTCATAGTCGTCTGCTTTGGAGATCCGCCTTAGAAAATTGTATGGCGATGGGAAACTTATATCAAAGTCTAGCGTTTTCAACAAACAATTCTCCGCTTGACGAATTTCATCTTCTGTAAATGCACTATCTGTTATATAAGCATAGTTTTTGATAGATGGCGAATACACTTCTTCATATTTAGCTGCAATAAACAGCGACGCAGTGCCTAGCAATTGGAACCTATTCTTTTCAATCAATTCCTTTGATAAAAATCTGTCCATTATATTGATTGCCAACAGTAACGATTCTGGTAGCAGTCTAAATTTAGAATGCACTTCAACAAGCCAATCAACAATAATGGATCTCATGGCAGGACTTAAATCGCGTTGGAATTGTAGATAGTCCGGATCTGGTAATGTCCTCTTTTCCAATATGTGATAATAGTCAAAGATTTCGTCCGCATATTCACTAACCATCATTGGATCATTAGATTCTTCTTGATCTAATTCCTCCCACGGTTTTATCAGTTGAGCTTCGGAAAGTCTTGGCTTCTTATTGTCTTGTATTTCGTTCATTTCAGATGGTCTCTTTAATGATACCCTACGATCGTTATTTTCATCGTTCTCAATGACAGACATGTGAGACTCGTCTTCCAACGAGGGTCTTTCATTTTCATCGTTAGCCGGTCGGCTGTACTGGTCACTCTTTATTGGGATATGCTTCACATTAGGGTGTAATTGCGAGTTAGGCCCGCTGTAGAAAGGTGACCTTGTGATCTGCTGCTGATGCTGCGATTGCAATTGCGATTGCGGCAGCGACTGTGATTGCGATTGCGACTGTTGATGACTAGCATTATTGTGTTGACTATGATGTTCATGGATTCCGTGAGGATGTGATGGTATTGGCGACATGGCTCTCCTGTTCGATGGGTTGTGTAAGTCGGTTAACGCTATTCTGTTTCCTCGTGTAGTGTTTGGTACAACAAATTGGTCTTCGGCTGGATTCTGTTTCAGTCTTGGAGGAGCCTGTTGCAAATTCTCTCTGTTCATTTCTACCGTGTGCTGTAGTGGAGTGTGTTAGTATACTGTCTGAAATTGTAATGTTGTGACCTGCTCATTTGACAAAACGCGGTTTGTATAGATTCGTCTCCTCTTTGTTTTTTTCTTTCCTAAAAGAGTGAATCCACGCTTACGTAATCGAGCCTTTCATGTAGAAAGGTGAATAAACACCGAAAAGAAGCTCGAAAGACGCGTCAAACAGCACGTAAAGGCAACAGGTAGGTCATTAGTGGCTAATACATACTCTGGACATGAAAGTGCGCTTCTAGCGGGTCGCTGGGTAGGGAGTTAGCGGCTGTAGATGTGTTTGGAGGTTTCGATGGGTTGCGGCGACGGCTGCGACTAGTGAGGGGTGCAGAGGCTCAATGGGGCTGTGGCAGGTTCTAAAGACAAGTCACGAGGGTCGGCCAGCGAACGCAGGGGCTGTGGGAATCCAGAACAAGTTGGAGGAGGAAGAAGCTTCAAAGGCCAATTTCCTCCTTTAGTGTTTCATTTTTTTCTCTGCAAGGTTGGCGTCATTGCCTATTTGGGCAGGAAACAAAAACATGCTCAGCACGGTACTTTACACGCTAAATAATACACACGAATACTAGTTTCTAAAGGCCATCTGGCGCTCGTAGCCCTCGCGCTCAGTCTGCGTAACACAGTCTGCACGGCGGAACTTGATTGAAAGCCCCGGGCCGTAGCGTCCGCCAAAAACAGCATCTGCATCGATGGAGGCAATGCTGCCGAAGATGTGAACAGGGTTTCTTCGCTGTTGATCCTGCAACAATCTCAGGACCTGTGTCTTGGTGGCCCATGTGGCGTGGATAGCCATGGCCTCGGAGTCCTCATGACTACCTGTGTGGATCTCAGGCAAGTCCTCGGGTCTCTTGATCCCTTCCTGACGCGATTTACCCAAATCGTTTGCTTGTGCTGTGTTTTTCCTGAAGTCTGTCGAGGACGACGAAGAAATGACCCTCTTGTGGCCAGCAGATTGGCCCGATAGCTTGCTCATGTTATGTTCTAATAGTCGACGTGATGGGGACAGCCCGGAAACCGAGCCATTGGATTTTCTGATGTCGCTGGAATTAGAAGGTAATCTTTTCATTGTTAGAGGAATGCTTTTTTTGGAAGCAGGAGACCCTTTCAAGGGTTCAAAAACCGTTGTAGGCGAGTCTTCGACTGGATCCTGAGATGCTACTAGTTTTGAAGGAGTTATATCCTTCTTTTGATTTTGAACCGGTTTGTGTGGAGACTTGGTACCTTTTAATCTATTAATGCTGGCCTGAGTTGGTCTCGATATTCTTTCTAAAAATTCTAGCTCCCTAGCAGGACTGGACTCCACTGTGGGCTTGGAAATATGAGACGGAGTTGGGAGCGCCCTTTTGGTATTGTTCGAGGGAGTTTCTGGTTTGTACATTCTTTTCAGACCTCTATTTAACTTGATAGTTGGATCATCCGGCGAATTTTGTAGCGATGCACTGTATAATTTATATGCTGGTGGAAGTTCCAATTTGAAGTTCTTCGGATCTATTTTAGTGTTAGATCTATCGATGAACACTGAGTCCTCTTCAAGCAAAACCGCCCGAGTGGTTGTTTTGGAAACGGATTTAGGTGTTTCAAAACTTTTGATGCTGACTTGGCTATTCATTCTCGACGCAACAGATGCTGTGGTTGATTTAAGTAAACTTTTCCTCGACTGATCCATTACGATGGGCTCAATTGTAGGTATCGAGCTAAATTTGATAGGTGAGTTATTGATAACAGTGGCAGCAATTGATTTTCTACCAGGAATATCAATCTTCTCCAATGGGTCGACAATAACCGAGAAATCCGCATCATCATCATCGCCTTCATCTTCGTCGTCTTCTAGAATCAATTTTGTTTTATCATTGTGTTGTTCGATCATGCGCGATAATTCTGCCACTTCCTTCTCTGGCGAAGTGGCTTCATGCAATTCTTCTTCAGTAATAGGCAGTGCAACAACGTTTGGATCGGTAGATTCAGTTTCACCCGTAGCAGAACCATGGCTAAAGGGAGACTCGCTATCTCTGGATTTGTTGTTATTCACAGGCGTAGTAGAATTGGTATTTGCAGTGGCGGTTGGCACAGCTACAGTACTAGTCGTAGACGTTGGCGCTGTTGATTCTAATGCAGGCTTTCGTTTCTTCTTATACGAAATCCACGTAGTTATAGCTTCAAAAGATGCATCGTTACCGTCTGAGCCTTTACTCAAAGGTTGAGAAGGAGATGATAGCTTCAAAGGTATTTTCTTAACCGTTGGTGTCGAAGCCAATTTCTTCACAGGGGACCTCATGAACATATCGTCCATAACAGAAAAACTCATACGTTTCTCACGTGATATCGTCAGTCTTTGCATTTCCTGCTCAAACATCTTCGTAAGTTCATCCTCCTGATTTTGAGCCAAGATAGCCATTTCGTGCAACGAGCTGGCCAAAAAAGACGCCTGTTGCGCGTTCTCATGTGTTATCCACTTAACAAACCCTGGAACCTGTTGCGCAGGTACTGGGCGCAGCTCCTGGCCATTCTGTATTGTCATTTAGCTGCTCAAACAAGGATTCAATCTCAAAATGTGACGCGTAAATAAATTTAAAGCTTTTTGAAGAGGAAAACAAATAATTATTGCACTGCCTTGAATCTTTAATTTTTTTTAAAACAATTTTTTTTGTTAGTGAAAAATTTCAGTGATTTTCTTTCTTAGTTAGTACTGAAAAATGGCTGAAAACAAGCAGAAATCTAAGTATGCTGCCAGTCAGATGGACTCCACTATACTTGTGGAGTTTAGATCCATTTTGACAAGTTTTAAAGAAGAAAAGAAGGTACAAGAGGATGGGAAATCCAATCCATATCTCGCTCATTTGGTTAAATACCTCTCAGTTAGGCAAAATATCCCACAATTGACACAGCTTTTTTCATTTGCATCTACCATCAACAATCATACTGATGTTATTGGCTGTGCAAATGCTTTTACTGACTTGATTTACATTACTGATGATATCGTTGAATTGCATCAATTTGTCAAACCATTAATAGAAGATCTGATCTCATCATCGCAAATGAAGGTTTTCTATCGTTGTCTGAATATCCATAGGGGTAATATTACAAATCCTATTTTAAGATTAATGACAGCAATTGTCAGCTTTGACAGTGGGTCCTTTGTTGATTCCTTTTTAGAAGTTTTTGATATGTCACTAAAATCATTACCCCATTTATTAATCCCATTAGCAGCGGAAAAAGTCAACGTTGATTTAGCTAGATCAGGTAAACAAAGTGTCAGAAAATGGATGGTCAAGTTCTGGGTTAAATTAAATAGCAATGCATCGTCCATTACAAGAAATGATCTTTTGAATAATAACAAGAAAATCATGTCTCACTTTTTCAAATATATGCCAACATATGATTCAGAGGAAACAATTGAGTCTATTCTCAAATTTTGCGATGAAAAAATCATTATGGAGCTAGCTTATAGAAAGGCTACTAAAGGGAAAATCTTAAATGAATGGGCATTATCTAAAATAGCTGAGATTTTCACAAGAAATGAAGATGGCTTAAACGATCAAGTAAAACAGTTTTTGGAGAAGGTAACTTGTGATGAACAATATGGCATCTCTTTTAGCGACAATAGAACCTTATTTTTAACTGCTCCAGCTGTGAGCACAGATAATGGGGCTGTTATAGCCACTGGTGAAAAGAGCTTCAGAATCAGTAACAAATTAAGTTACATTCTTTTGACACATTTGACGCCTTGGTCAGATCCCGCTCAGCTAGATTTAGTTGTCAAAATTTTAGATCATATGCCTGAGCTAATAAATCCCTACATGTATCATAATTTCTTCAACCATGGTGCACATGAACCAAGATTGACGTCCTTCTACGTTGGACAAACGTTATTATTAACTAAATTGGCTCTTTTGCCAATCCCTTCAGCATTTCAAAAACAACTAAACGATTTCTTGAGTGGCTTAGACTCTCAAATTGATAATACAGCGAATATCGCTAAGTATTTAACATCAGAACAACTTTCTAATTTTGTTTGTCCTTTGATGATCACTAGAGGTGTTTTGACAAAGGGTTTAAATTCTGACGATGGGTTGATTAAGTTTACAACTGCCCAACTGATAATTGCATTAATCAAAAAATACAAGAATTTAATGGATGTTCTTAACTTGTATGATGATAAAGGATCAATGCTAGGTTTCATCAGAATGGAATTAAAAGAAATCTTTTTACAAAGGATTCCCGAAGGATCCACTATTGTTGGTGTGGTAAACTCAGTCATTGGTCAACAAGAGGAAAATGTTGATAAAATTTTATTGATTGCTTTGCTTAAATTGGTTGGGAAATATAATAATGTTTTAGATATCAATTTACCGGTTAATATCAACAATTTTGGTAAACTGATTGGTATCGATTTAGGAGAAACTGTTGAAGGTAACAATTCTAATTCTGGCGATTCGTTATCAGAAACAGATATGTTATTGTTGAATACATATTTGGAATTAATTTCTGTTACCTCCATGCAAGACTCAAAAAATAAATGGTACAATGTTAACAAGGGTTCTTCAAACTCCTTATTTACTATCATTGCTAAATTGCCCTTTAACTTGAAGGATTCAGATGGTTCTGTCAATACAGATTTATTAAATAAGGTTGTCAAAGTGCTACAACTATTTATGCAAGATAGACTGATTTTCCAAGAATCTACCGAAATATTGGAATCTCAGTGTTGGGCATTAGTTTTAAGCATTACCAGATTTTTCAAAGCCAAAAACAACCAGAGTGTTATTGATGCTATTAGTAAAATCATTGATGAATCAATTGCCAGATGTGTGAAAACTCCATACAAATATATTGATATGTCAAAGGAATTGACGGAAGGTAAAGTTTCATCCTATGTTTTTAGTTTATGTGAACAGTCGAAATTTTCCCCAACTGAATATCATGAAGATGTTTTATCATTCATTAATGTTTTCATTTATTACATGAATATCATTGGCGAACCATTGGATGAAATGATTAAAGTTGTTAATAAATATTGGCCTGAGTATCAGCAATCAGGATCCAACAGTGATCTGTGGAGAACGCAGAAAGATTCATCATCATTTTTTGAAATGACCATCTTGGCTCCTATAGACACTTTAAGAACTTACTTGACTTCTTCATCTGCTGTATGTAAGTCCGATATTGATTCTATTGGATTAATATACAGATTGAATAAAATAGTCCATTCCAATGAGAAAAAGTATTCGTTAGACAAGATTGAAACTATCATTATTGATATCATTTCACTTTGGGGGAACTATGCAATGCATAAATATAATAGCACAATAGCTAGTTATGGCAATAATAATATGAGAGATATTTTAGATTCCAGATATTGGAAGAGTTTGATGTTTGCAGAGGAAGACATCAATGAAGATATCATCAATAAAAAATATTTTATTATGGGGTTATTGAATGAAGTTTTTCTTAACCTTTGGTCATTTGACGAATCAAGTTCTACTATCGAAAAGGCCAAGAGATTCATTAGCTTGAAAGATTTTGTTGTTAAGTCGCTGAGAGATGTTAATACCAACACTGAACACAAAATTGTATCTAAACTTTCAGAGTTTGTTTGGGTGTTACCGAACGATACCATTTTGGACTTTTTAGCTAATCCAGACTTGCACAATTCCATTTTGGATAGACTTTTGAAACTAGTTCCAGAAAGAAATTTAATTGTTACCGCAGATTTGTTCTTATCTCTAGTTTTACGATCAGCTGCTTTTGAATCTTTGGAGATTCTAATTGCCAACGTTAAATTCACTGATGAATCAATCATTAAAATTTCAGAACTTGGTTCCCATTATGATATTTTAAATTCAATTGTCAAAGAAAATCCATCACTAGCGACCAGAGTTGTAGAGTTAGTGAAACCAAATGTGGAATCTATTATTGAAATTACTGCTGGTTTTGAATTAATTTACACTTTGAGTACACATGATGTGTCCTTGGAACCTTTAGTTATCACTAAATCTACTAAAATGTTAGAAACATGCATGGAATCAACAAATACAATCAAGGAAAGTATTTTACCATTTGTTCAATCTCTGACAATCTCCTCATTGCCAGAAGAAAAATTGATAAGTTTAGTTGTCCCCTTAATGGAATTGGATTCATTCAAAAATACCGCTAATTTAGTTTTTTCGTCAGAGGTTTCCAACATGATTACAGCACAGGCCAACAAGTTACCCGATGGATTAATACAAACTTGGGTTCATAGGTGTACTTTGTACATCACCAAATTCTTGGCAGAAAGAACTAAACTCACATCACAGTTCGTGAAATTTATTCAATCATTACAAAAATTATGTTCCAAGGGTATGTTTGCCAAGTTTGTTTCTAAAAGTATGATTAACTCTCAAATTGAAACCATATTGAGCTCTCAATGGGTCCAAAATGTTGATATTATGGAGTACTTGGCCGGTGTGGTTCAGTATTCCACTAAAAATCAGTTAGAATCACATAAACACTTGTCTGTCTTATTCTCCAATTCCAGCATAGCATTGTACTCCGCAGAAAGTCAATTAAAGTTTCAAACTTGTCTGATTGTTTATTCCTTGGTTAAGTTATTACCAAAGGCATCACCAGATCATATGCTCAAAATTGTCAAGTTTTACCAAGGGACTGTCTCAAGCAGCGATTGTTTGCTTAAATCTACAATGGTTTTACTGGAGGAAAGTATCGGGATTAGTTGGGTGCAGTATGTTACCCAATGGGACTTTACTGAAGATCTGATTAATAGTGGCACATCTTTAGTCATGGATACACCTGGTGTTCATAATGGGCTAAGTGTCAGTTTGAATAAGTTTACAGTTGAAAATACTGTTAAATATTGGTTACCATTTGATGATATCAGTCCTTCTGGTAGCACTAATTGGGAAAACTATAGATTACAACATGAATATTATGCTGATCTACGAAATGGGAATTCCATTTATGATTTAGAATTTTTGCTACTTTTGATTGCCAACAATGATGAATTGTTTAACATTAAACAAGATGAGAATGATTCTGGTTTGATTGTGGCTAACTTGCGTGCTTTGGTTGACTCTGGATTACTTCAATGTATTGTGATGGGTTTAAGCCACCAATCTAGCACTATCAAGGAAATCGCGTTGAGGCTCATTTCGGCCTGTTTCAAATCGAATAATCATGAATTAGAAATGATTGAGAAACTGAAAGAAACCAAATCTAAACCAAATAATACTTCTTTACCAAATCCTGATGAGGTTAAATTGTCGCAATTCAAGGAAAGGTCGATGT
Organism: Saturnispora silvae; assembly: GCA_030579555.1. Taxonomy (NCBI): domain Eukaryota; kingdom Fungi; phylum Ascomycota; class Pichiomycetes; order Pichiales; family Pichiaceae; genus Saturnispora; species Saturnispora silvae. The sequence continues at coordinate 366,250 of JAKTRE010000003.1, read as the reverse complement.
TTAAAGTTTTACTGGGGAATATCCTTTTCACGTTCCATTCCAAGCAAGAGGTGGAACCTATCGTCATGAACATGTGGGGCTATTTGGTGCCAATCTTGGGTAACCCTGCCCATTTCCTTTACGAAAAGGCGTACAGATTCTTGCTCAACGGGTCCAAATTAAAGCAGTTTGAACTGCCAATGTACAAGAGCATCACTGAGCAATCTAAGGACCAATATGGGTCCGAGGAGGGCGAAAGTGATTATTACAAGGAAATGACCTGGTTGTTGGAAACTATTACACATTCCATAACCCAAAACGGTGATTTGAGGGTACTGAAGAGATCAGGTGTGATTGAGTACTGTTTGAACTTGATCCAATCTCCATTTGTGAAGTCGTCGACCATGGAATGCACCAAGAAGTTCTTGGAAAGACTTATCTATTTAGAAAACGGTGCAGATATGCTCATCAGATCCTACGGTTTTATTTCCACTATGGAAGGCCAGCTGACGTTGGCAGGGATGAGCATTCGCATGAAAGGAGTGGATGCTGAAAACTGGCAGAGACTAATCGGTCTCTCTTTGGTCGCTTCAAGTTCTGGCGAAGACAAGAGGGCCCTCGAATGGACCGACCACGACTTTGTACAAATTGCCAAGCGTATGAAGAGGTAAATACATATTTATAGAGATTTATTATACGATAAGGAAATTGCGCTACCAAAACCACCATTTCTTTGCCTGCTGGGCCTTTTCTGGCAACTGGACGGTGCCAACCACGTTGTAACGTTTGGAGAAAAACGTGTACCAGTCTTCTAGCACCTTCTGCTGCTTCGCGTCTAGCGTAGAGTAATCCCAAGACACCTTCACGTCTGTGTCCTCTGGCTGCAGCGAGCTTTTGCCAAGCGCACGCGACGCGTCTCTGCCCACAAACACGTGGTAGCCTTTGCCCTCGCCGTAGGCCTTGGTGTTGGCCGAGACGTCGAAAACTGTTGACTTGATAGCGATGTACATGCAAGGCAGGCCTTGGGCGTTCAGCGGCGCATCTGGTTGGCCCTGGCACTGGAAGAGCTGCTCCATCGTGAGCTTCTCGTTCCCCGGCGGGGCCAACTGCACCGGTTCCTTCGGTTCGAAGCCAGCCATTCAAATAGTGTTGAGAAAAGAGACAACAAGACACAGACGCGTCTTTACATAATGGAAACTTCTCTTTGGTTCTCTACTTATACACCCAAAAGGATATGTTTATACAGGACTTGTGGGACTCTGTGTTCCAGCCAGGGACGCCGCCGGCGTTGGTGCAGGCCACACACGCCAGCTTTGCGCTGCTTCTTGCGACGCTCGCCTGGATGGTGTACCACACGGGCTCGATCCACTTCATCAACCTCTTTGTGATCTCGGCCGCTCTATGGGCGGCAGTGACGTGGTTCCTGTCCGAATTGGCAAAGGCGAAGCTCAAGTCGAACGAAGAGCTGGCTGAGCAGGACGAGAAGGATGCGAAGGACGGGAAGGACAAGAAGGAGCCAAAGAAGGATATCTAGTTTAATGTGTAGTTATAATCATGACAGGCCAAAGTCCTCCAAAAACGAAAGCAAACACTATCCTGGCCTCTTCCAAGTGATCCTGGACGTCAATTTGGTCATTTCAACACCGACACCTTACAGAAATGTCTGCAATGTTACAACTGCTGTTATATTTCATTGTCGGATGGCGAAGAGGCGATAAAATGGTAGGCAAAAGAGAGAAACCTGGAAAAGAAACTGTAAAAGGACACAAGAGTATAAGAGCCCATTAGTTCATGCAATAGACACACCATTCCCCTCAAACTACATACCTCTACCTGCATTATACAATAGCTACAAACGTCGTACAAACGGATGTCACGTGACTTTCTTACGTAACATTCTCTTTGAGATCTGTAGATCACACCAATTGTTTTCTCATTAAAGACAGTTTGCTTATTATTCTTCTAAAGGAAGTTATTTAATCTGAGAATAAGATGGTACTGAAAACTGTTTATATTGTGCGTCATGGGTATCGTTCTAACTGGTTGCCGCTAGATCAACAGCTTCCGCCGCCTACCGGGGTGGACTCAGATCCAGCTTTAGCCCCTCATGGAATTGAGCAAGCCGAAGAATTGGGTGCGTATATCGTTGGGGGACTACCAAAGAGAGGGCTACCAACACCGCAGATGATTTTCTCCTCGCCATTTTATCGTTGTGTGCAGACCATCGAGCCAACTGCCAAAAATTTACAGTTACCAATCCATCTAGAAAGAGGGTTAGGAGAATGGTTCAAACCAGACAGATCCACCATCCCCGTGCCAATAGACAGCACACAGATGCATGGATTTTTCCCTGACGTTCCTGAAAACATGGTTTGGCAGTGGGACACCATCATTCCTAGTCTCACTGGGGAAACAGAGGACACTATCTTCAAAAGATGCCAGGCGTTCTGGCAACAATTTATTCCGAAGTTCGAGAAGATCTACCCGGACGTGGAGTCGATCGTAATGGTTACGCACGCAGCAACCAAAATTGCATTGGGCATGAGCTTGATGGGGTATCAGTCTACCAGAGATTTCCTAACTGGGAAAGACGGAGGCGATGGGTCCAGTAGCAGATTGGGTGGTGCCACATGTTCGTTGGATGGGTACCAGCTGCAGCCTAATGGCGAATGGAATCTGGTCATGAACTCCAACACCGACTTTCTGACCAACGGAGCAGAGATGGACTGGCATTTTGCCACCTCCCAATTCGAAGCAGGGTCCAAAGAAGACATCGAATACAGAAAAAAGTTGCAGAGGGAGCAAGACGAGGTGAATATGAGGATCGCCTCGGCGAGGCAGTGCAGTGCTGACGCCAAACTGAACTCCAACGACGATGACGACGTCATTGTGGATGAAGCAGACGACGACGACGAATATGAAGACGTTTACGTCAGCGTAGTATTCCCTCACCAGTCGGACTCGGGTCCCCATCTGCAGACTGCGGCTACTGCTCCCGCAGGGTCGTCCAGCCGAAACAACAGCGTCACCGAAAGCAAGACCCCCACGTCGGCCCTACAGGAGTCCATTGAGTACAAGTCCTCGGCTATGAATTCGATGCAGCCGAACAAAATGCGCATTTCCGGGATTAGCGAGCCGTCGCCTCTGTTCCAGACGAAGAACAACGTCTTGCTTGGCGAGTGGTCCAAGCTTGTGGGCACAGAGCTTGTGTTCAACGAGAACGGCAAGACCGTTGCCAAGGTCGACTCGCAGATCCTGCTCAAACACGGCCGGTTGGTGGACGAGACCCGCGAAAAGGCCAGTCTCGCCGAAAAGGCCCTTGCGCGTGCCCGTGAGCTCGAAAAGGGCCAACATGAGTAGCCTCCGTCCAAGGCTGACCTTTACGTAATCTTCTATAGCGGTAATTGGATCTGCTGAGCATGCTGAGCAGCGGTGATTCTTCGAGATCTCGCGGATTCTTGGGGGTTTATGGAGATATTATCCGGAGAAAAAAATTTCAATAGTTTTTCCTGCTGTTCTGGACAGCTGCAATGCCCCCGCAGTTTCCGCGGAAGTACAGCGGTGCAATGCCGCTAGGTGCCGAAGCCCTTTCTTCGGCAGGAAACCGGGCCGGCGTTTTTGCTACTGCACATTTTTCTTCAGGCACTATTGTTACAGTAGGCAGACGAAAAAAATTATTTTCCATGATGGAGTGAAAACAGTACATTCTATCTGATCCGCAAACCAGAACAGAGAGCTCAAATGGAGGCTGCTATGAACGCGCGCGGCCAGCAGAACGCCCAGCGCACGCAACACCAGTATAATGCGCGGTTGGGACAGTCTGCGCACATCGACGTGGCCTACGAGACGCGCCAGCCAGCGCAGAAACAGCAGCAGCTGCCTATGCATATGAACACTCAGAGAGCTCACACCCTGAGCCACCAGCGCACAAGCTCGATCACGTCGTCGTCGACATCGAACTTTGTCAAGAAGCAGTGGAGCAGGTTCAACCGGTCCACGGCCAGCCATGCGCGCGGCCAGGCCGACGACAACGAGATAGACAACGAGAAGGGCGTCGATTTCACAGCCGACGCAAACGCAGTGGATGTCTCGTTCGACGACTTGCAGCACATCCGCGGAGACCGTTTTGGCGGAATGTCCGGCAGCGGGACCACCCCCTACATTCCGACCATCATCACCAGGGGCGACTTGAGCAACAGCCACAACATCTCTAATGAACAATACAGGAAATTGCAGATGGCGTCTAAAAAGCAGAGGGCATTGCATTTGGCCAGCAACCAGCCTGATGTGAACGCCAGATCGCAGAGCTTCCAAACCGGTGGTCCCTATTACCAGCATCCCGCACAGCAACCGCTGCAACAGCCGCAGATGCCTCCAATGGGTGCTTATCCTCCTAATGGGCCTAGATCCATGTCCTTGCAGAGCAGAGGCGGGTTTGGTCCTCCGCGGGCCATGTCCTTACAGCAGCGAGGTGCTCCGGTCCAGCCACCGCCAGGTTCAGGATACTACAGAAACGGTCCTCCTCCTCACGGCTTCGATCCAAGAATTAAACCCCCAGTGCAACACCAACAACAGCAACATAGACCCAACGGGCCGCCTCCGCAACAGTTACTTCAACCTCGGCCGCAGCTGTCTGTGCAGAGTTATCCACAACAGCCACAAGCACCACAGCAACCTTCCATGCCACCACCACATACCCAACAACAGTACAGCAACTTCAATCCTCAATATGCTCAGCAGCAAATACAATCTAAAACAGCCGACACCAATGAACCATACAACAGATATGCCCACAACGGACAAGCTCCGTTTTCTAATCACAGTGAAGATCTAATTTCACCACCAAACTCTGCCCCAAGCTCTGCTCTTATTGCCCCTAAAAAGAAGGTCCAAAAAATCAATTTCAATATGGACGATGAGGAAGATACAAGCAGTAGTCCTGAACCTCGCTTACCTGAAATCGCCACTCCAACTATGCAAGCTAATGAACCAAAGGAAGCGTCTGCTGTGATTGGTGACCACAACGTGAACCCTCGTCAATCTACCATCTCGGTGCTGTCTGATACTCAGCATGGAAGCAATAGCAACAAAATCTACTCACAGGCTAATGATACAAACACCACTGGTAATACTGTTTTTTACTCGGCGCTGGACTTTGACAATACGAATGGCAGCACCAACAATAATTCAGTGAATACTTTAAACAAACAGGTAGAAGAAGAAGAAAATAACGAAAACGAAGGTGATTTTGTGCTAAAATTTAATAAACACCAAAAAGCAGCTTCTATTGTGGAGGATGAAAGTTACGACAAGACTATTCAAGAGACACCCAAATTCAACGACGGCTCTTCCTCCATTGATTATAATACTACACCTGTAATCCCATCGAACCCTATAAGGTCTTTGCCGACTCCTATGAAACCAACGGTTGATCAATCTTTGAGAGATTTACCAACACCAAAGTTCATTCAAGGTGATGACGATGAAGCTAACTTTGATTTTAATAGATATTCAGTCGAGACACCCTTGAATATTGCTACAACCAGTACTGGCGCCACTCACACTATGCATCACATAACTTCACAGATCAAGAGTGATGTACTAACGTCACCATCTAACTCTAATTCTGAATCCCTGCTGGCTCCGGTTACACCAAATTCTCAAAGATCAACAATAACTTTCACTGCTGAACAATATGGTAAAGTTAATGATAACGAGATGTTGTTGAAAGAACTAGAATTGGTTACACACGAATTAGCCGACGCTGTCTCGCATGAATTGGTTTTAGAGGATACCATCATTAAAGCTGTATCACCAATCAAGTCGTCATCTGCCTCCCCAAAATCTTCCTCATCCATTAATAGGTCTGTGGTACACGAAGAAATTAAAAATCCGGAAGAATTCTTAAAATCTAAGGGTATTTTCATAAATAAAGATGGTGACGATTCTAAAGTTCCGCAGGCTATATCTGTTAGTCAGAGAGGACAAATTATTCTCCAGTTGGTCAAACTTGTTGCCGAAGAAAGAAAGAAAAGGTACACGATTGAAGAAATGTTACTAGCTTATCAGAATGAAAATGGTATACCCAAAGATCAAGATGATTTGATTCAAAAATTGAAAGTGGAGAATTTGACATTAAAAAACGAAAACTCACGTCTTAACAATGAAGTTGAACTAAACGAAACTAAGAAGGAGTTACTACAAATAGAATCGGAGAATTTGAAGTTAGAATTGGATCATACTTCAAGGAAGTTGATGAGGCTGCAGAAGGATGTTGTCCCTATGTTAGAAAAGCAAATTAATACCCTTGAAGAACTGATCTTGAAAAGAGTCGAAGAATAGGGTTGTCTCTCTTTCCAAAATATTATTACACACGCTTACTTACGCATTTGCACATTAGTCATTATATAAACCTTTCATATATATTAATTATACACTTCATTATAATGAAAACCAGCTAAACCCATGCTGAGCGGATCATCACGTGACTCCTGAATTTCATTTTGGAATTTCTTTCAGCTTCACTAGTTTTTTCATGGAGAGTAGATACAAACACATTTGAATAAACTTTCAATGGAGGCAGCCGGGAGTTCAATGGACAACCGTAAAAGATCGAGATCTGATGATGAAGATGAGGACATGATTGGTGATGAGTTACCACCTCACATGCAACAACAGCAACAAGAGCAGGAAGCCGAACTGCCTCCTCATCTTCAACATCAAGGTCAAGACCAAGACCAGGAGAGAGCTCAAATCAGGTTACCACAACAGCCGCGTGCGTTAGAGTCCCGCTTACCCCATCAACCTCGTGATTTTAAACGTGGTCGTAGAGAAGTGCAATTACCATATGAATTAGAAAAGGCTAATGAACTAATGCGTAATTTGCAAAGGTTAGGAGATAATCCTTATGATTTGGACAAGGAGTTTATGAACAACGGTGGTATGATGGCCTATTTCTGGACTGAAAACGATTTCAAGCGGAACATTCTAAAATTTTTAGGATCCAGTATGGTGGAATTTCCTCATAAAGCTTTACAATTTGCCGTTGTGATTTTAATTGCTAATGCTAGAAATCCGAAGGTTGGTGGTGATCTTATTCAATGGGTTAAAGCTAGAATTGAAGAAGTTTATGAATCTCAAGATGACAGAATGGACCAAGGCGAAGATGAGGAAGAGGCTGAAATGCTCAATGTTCATGGTTGGAATAGAGTCAAATTATTACTAAGATGTCTGATGCTCTTGTTACCAATTGTTGAAGATAAGGATTCGCTTTTTGACTATTTGGAGAAACTGCTACAATTGGCCATCGATACCCAAAATGGAAATGATCGCAGAGAACCAATGGCCGAAATGTTGATTTATCAATTGTCAATCTCATTACCATACATTCTAGCTAACGATAGACAAAACGAAGAATTCAAAATGAAGTGTAAATCACTAGTTACTCTGGCTAAATCATTCACTATCAAGACTAGTGCTGAAGATTTTGATAACGCACCATTAAACTTGGGATTGAAGCCATTTGCAGAAGTTTTGCAAAGTGCTCCTGATGTTATTGAATCATCATTAGATGATCTTTCACTTTTCCAAGATTTCTCAAGAATTATCGAAGATGGTACTAAAATGATGCTTGAGCAAAAGGCTGAAGAAGATTTAATCTCCTCTGGTAATGCTACAGCTGATGCTGTTCCAGAAATTGGTGAAATTGTCAAGCATCAATTAGGTTCGATTAAATTACCAGAAAGCTTAAACATTGAATTGAAATCTATTGTTGACAAGTTGTGGTCTAAGCCAAGATTTATCGTTGAAGTTTTCAAAAATGAAACAGTTAGATCCGGGCTAGGGTTTGAGACTTTACCACCTTTAGATACATACGTTTCTATGATAACACGGGACTTGATTGAGGACTTAGTCTTGAACGTTGAATATAATCGAGTGGTTGTCTCTAGACAGCTGTTATCATTACAATCTTATTTTAATTCTAGATTGTTCTGTTTATCACATTCCTCATTAGAAAAATTGATGATTGTTAATGACTTGAATAAGAATGCTGATGATTCTAATGATTTGCTTGCCAACTTGGAAGGTAACATGGATCTACCAGAAGACGTCAAACAATCCATGATTGAATCTGCTAGAAATATCATTAGAGATTATGATGAAGGTTTCAAATCAACTTGGAAGATTGACGAATTGTTTTTAGAGGTTGTCATCAATTTGATGTTTACTATTCCTTCAATTGATTTGCCAATGGTTTATTTTGAATCCTTATTAATGGACACATCGGGTAGAGATTGGGCAAACGCTAAAAAGGAGTATGAAAGGGATCCTTTAACCTTCTCCAAATTATTGGGTGACTGTTTCAGATCACTATATGGTAATTTAGACAATTTGAAACATGAAATCAAGGTCAAGTTTGTGGAATGGTTTGTCTACCAAATATCGAACTACAAGTTTGAATGGCAGTGGGAAGAATGGGTTCCTGATGTTTTGCACATTGGGTTGGATAACAAGTGGAACAAACAAATATGGTTCATCAAAAATGCCATCCACAAAGAGATGCTATTAACCAATGGGAAGTTGATCAAGAGAACATTACCAGAAGACTTGAAGCCGCTGGCTAATTTGGCCATCAATGAAAGAGAACAGTTGATTGACTACGACGCTCAATTTTTTGGCCAAGACTTCGCCCAAATGAACACACAAGACCCATTTGAACATTCAGGGGGCGCCGGTGCTACAAATGGTATTGATGATGGCAATAACAACGACATGCTTGATTATGATAGAATTGTTGAGACCAACACTGATGCCTTCAAGTTGTTTGGGCAATATTTCTTCAATCATCATGAGCACAAATATAATGAGATTTGCCGTGATGTCTACATGAATTTGGAGAACTCCGGTGCGACCCTAGACGAGTTCCTAAAGATTATCGAGAGACTGAGAGGGGCAATCGCCGACGATCCCGTTATTTCAAACGCCGACCAGTACATTATTACATTGGTTATTCAGAGTGTTTGCCTTATCGGTTCCAGATCGTTCTCTGTGCTACAAGACGGGCTCAGAAGCTTATTTGGCGAGAAGGTGAACGCCATGCTGGCTGAAATTGACAACCAGTCCAAGTCGGAATGGGTCTGCAAGGCTGTGTTAAGACTATGGACCAACGAGCCGCGCATTGGCATGCTTTGTCTGTCAAGATTAATTGGCTATGGTGTCGAGCATGTGGACATTATCCATGCCGCATGGCAATACATCGACGCTACAGGCTGTGTCCCAGTGCAAGAGGTTTGGATGGAGCAATTTTTGGACAGGTTTGTTATTGATGAGCAGGACCAAGAAATTAAAAGCAAACTTATCGAAACCCACTTTGCATATGCCCAACAACAACTGGAACAAGCCAAAGACGAGAGCGAGGAAAAATTCAAGGCCATCGAAGAGTTTATTGAGTGCAAAAAGGCCACGCTGGTGCTCTAGTGAGCTGCCCCCTCGCTGTTTCTTGGCTATTTGTGTATTATTACTGTTACTTATAATATGTTACAATGCATCTCCCTAAAAATAAAGCCTAAAGGCCTCCAGAATGCTTCTTAAAAAAATCCCTTGTTTTTTTTTTTGACACAATGTGGGTTTTGTTCTAAAAATAGCTCTGGAGGCCGGAAATAAGATGTACGAGTTGATTCGAAGCTGATCCTGCTGAGATCTGGCTCTGTGATGTGTCGGAGGTGGTGGAGCTTGGCAAGGGCTAGTCTAGGGGTTTTTCAGCTAGCCTTTCCGCCCGCTCAAGCTCTGTACCGAGACGATTTTATGTATTGCAAGTAATTCAAAACGACCGCAGCCTAGTACAACCGCCACCACCGTCTATGCTAAAGTCTGTGGACGGCCTAGGACCCATTCCGGCGGTCTTGAAAGTTTCAGAACACGCTTTTGCTGACCATGCCAAGTTCAAAAGCGTGTTTTCAGCTTTCCCCAGTAGCCCCACCGCTACAATATAGATATCACCTTTAAGCTGCTAACCGTCCGCATCCAGGTGCATTGCTTTTGGCGTGCCAAAGTTGCCACACAGAGCGCCAGTGCCGATTTCCGCCGGCTGAGGAAACGCACAGCGTGTTTTTCTCGCAGAAATTGATGGGAAAACTCCCTGTACAACACTCTTTCTTCCTCAGCTCTGATTGTTGATCGTAGCCCTGCTCACCGGTTCCACCTCCCGCTTTCGCTCCCGTTGAACCCCGCAAGCGTATGTGCTCTTCCGCCGCCGGCAGCTCTTTTTTGCGGCTTTGAACGCGTACCCAGACGCCACCCGATCAGCACGTCGTCTTTTGTGCGACTGTTTTCGCGTCTGGTATCCGTTTCTGCCTCGCAAAAGTGTCGTCCGGATCGCTTTTTGGTGCTTTTTCAGTTGTTCTTGTTTGTCACACGCCATCCGGCCCGCTAGGCACACAGGTGTAACCATTGTGATTGATCCGGCCTTGCTCCATTCTCTGCGCGTTTCTGTTTCAAATTTTTTTTTCCTCAGAGACTCTAGATTTTCCCCTCTCCACCAATTTTGATTTGATTTTTCATCAATCTGTTGAACGTTTATCTTTCGAGACTATCGGTTCAACTGCATCTTGATCTGCCTTTAGAAGGTATGTGATTCGAGAAGGATAGGAGGGGAGAATCAGCGCGGTCGGTGGACTCAAACACCCTGGTGTCACACCTGTTCGACTCACGACATGCATACCTCTTTAAAACACGCTTAAAAGCCTACCCAGCCAGAATATTTTTTACTAACACACCCCTAACAGATGTCTTATAACGATCAATATGACCCTAATGTTGGTCATGGCTATCACGACCAAGAACCGGTCGCTGGCCATGATGACTACCAAGGTCAGCAAGACTACGACCCTAACCAAGGTTATTACGACCAAAGTCAAGGTTACTACGATCCTAACCAACAGCAATACCAAGATGGTTACTACCAACAAGGTGGCTATGATCAGTATTCCAGCGACCCTAACATGCAACAACAGGGCGGATATTATGATCAAGGTTATGATCCAGAATCTTACTCTGATTTTTCAGGTGCCCCTGGTACTCCTTACAACGGTTATGGGCAATATCCTTCATCCCAAATGAGTTATGGTGAACCACACTCTGGTGCCTCCACTCCTTATTATGGCGGTGATGGTATGTACGATCAAGGTTTGGGCTCTTTACCTTCAGATCCGTACCCTGCTTGGACTGCCGATAACCAGGCACCTGTTCCTATCGAACAGATCGAAGATGTTTTCATCGACTTAACAAACAAGTTCGGTTTCCAAAGAGATTCCATGAGAAACATGTTTGATTATTTCATGGTTATGTTGGACTCCAGATCTTCGAGAATGTCTCCTTCTCAAGCTTTATTAAGTGTCCATGCTGATTATATCGGTGGTGATTCTGCCAACTATAAAAAATGGTACTTTGCTGCTGAAATCGATTTAGATGACGCTATTGGGTTTGCTAATATGGATCTAGGTAAAATCTCCAAGAAGGCCAAGAAATCAAAGAATGGTCTTTTCAAGAAGAAGAAGAAGAACGCCGAAGCCAACGATGACTTGATGAACCCTGATGGTGTCATTGAATCATTACAAGGTGACGATTCTTTACAAGCTGCTGAATACAGATGGAAGGCTAGATTAAACATCCAATCCCCAATTGAAAGAGTCAGAGACGTTGCCCTTTGGTTATTGATTTGGGGTGAAGCCAATCAAGTAAGATTTACTTCTGAATGCTTATGTTTTATCTACAAGTGTGCTCATGATTACTTATTGTCAGATGAATGTCAAAATAAAACTGATTATGTTCCAGAAGGTGATTATTTGAACAGAGTTATCACTCCATTGTACCGCTTCTTAAGAGACCAGGTTTATGAACCTGTTGATGGCAGATACTTGAAGAGAGAAAAGGACCATGACAAGATCATTGGTTATGATGATGTCAATCAACTGTTTTGGTATCCTCAAGGTATCTCCAGAATGAGAGTTGGTGATGATAGGCTAATTGATTTACCAAAGGAACAAAGATATTTTGCTCTAGGTGAAATTGTGTGGGAAGATACTTTCTTCAAAACCTACAAAGAAATTAGATCATGGTTCCATATTGTCACCAATTTTAACCGTATTTGGGTTGCCCATATTTCTGTTTTCTGGATGTATTGTGCTTACAATTCTCCAACTCTTTTCACTCACAATTATGTTCAAGTTTTGAATAATCAGCCCCTAGCTTCTTCATATTGGGCTTCTGCCGCCTTAGCAGGTGCTGTTGCCGTTTTCATTAACATTATGGCTACAATTTTTGAATGGTTCTACGTTCCAAGAAAATGGGCTGGTGCTCAACACTTAACAAGAAGATTAATGTTCCTTTTGTTATTATTTGGAATTAATTTAGCTCCTGTCATTTTTGTTTTCGCTTATGCCGGTTTAGTTTACGAATCTACCTCTGCTAGAGCCGTTTCCATTGTTGTTTTCTTTATTGCCATTGCCACTATTGTTTACTTGACTGTTATGCCATTGGGTGGTTTATTCACTTCTTACATGAAAGGTAAATCCAGAAGGTACGTTGCTCAATACACTTTCACTGCCTCTTTCTACAAGTTAAGTGGGTTAGACATGTACTTATCTTGGTTCTTGTGGTTTATTGTTTTCTTGGCCAAATTTTTGGAATCTTATTTCTTTATGGCTCTTTCTTTGAGAGATCCAATTAGAAATTTGTCTACTATGACTGTTAGATGTCATGGTGAAGTTTGGTGGGGTAATGTTCTTTGTAAGCAACAAGCTAGAATTACCTTGGGTTTGATGTATGCCACTGATTTTGTTTTGTTCTTCTTGGATACTTACATGTGGTACATTTTAGCCAACTGTGTTTTCTCCGTTGGTAGATCTTTCTACTTAGGTATTTCCATTTTGACCCCATGGAGAAACATTTTCTCTAGACTGCCAAAGAGAGTTTACTCAAAGGTTTTAGCTACAACTGATATGGAGATTAAGTACAAACCAAAGGTTTTGATTTCTCAAGTTTGGAATGCCATTGTCATTTCAATGTACAGAGAACATTTATTAGCTATTGATCACGTCCAAAAGTTGTTATACCATCAAGTTCCATCTGAAATTGAAGGCAAGCGTACTTTGAGGGCCCCAACTTTCTTTGTTTCTCAAGATGATAACAATTTTGAAACTGAGTTCTTCCCTAAGGATTCTGAAGCTGAGAGAAGAATTTCTTTCTTTGCTCAATCTTTGGCCACTCCTATTCCAGAACCATTACCTGTAGACAACATGCCAACCTTCACTGTTTTTGTTCCTCACTATTCTGAAAAGATTTTGCTTTCTTTGAGAGAAATTATCAGAGAAGATGATCAATTCTCTAGAGTCACCTTGTTGGAATATTTGAAACAATTACATCCTGTTGAATGGGACTGTTTCGTTAAGGATACTAAGATTTTAGCCGAAGAAACTGCTGCTTTTGAAAGCGAAGATAAGGAAGATGGTGTCAAGCAAGAAATCGATGATCTACCATTTTACTGTATTGGTTTCAAGTCTGCTGCTCCTGAATACACTTTAAGAACTAGAATTTGGGCTTCATTAAGATCCCAAACTTTGTACAGAACCGTTTCTGGTTTCATGAATTATGCCAGAGCCATCAAGTTATTGTACAGAGTTGAAAACCCTGAAATTGTTCAAATGTTTGGTGGTAACGCCGAAGGTTTAGAAAGAGAATTGGAAAGAATGGCTAGAAGAAAGTTCAAGTTCGTTGTTTCTATGCAAAGATTATCCAAATTCAAGAAGGAAGAATTAGAAAATGCCGAATTCTTATTAAGAGCTTACCCAGATTTACAAATTGCCTACTTAGATGAAGAACCTCCATTAGAAGAAGGTGGTGAACCAAGAATTTACTCTGCTTTGATTGATGGTCACTGTGAGATCATGCCAAATGAAAGAAGAAGACCTAAGTTTAGAGTTCAGATTTCTGGTAACCCAATTTTGGGTGATGGTAAGTCCGATAACCAAAACCATGCTTTGATTTTCACCAGAGGTGAATACTTACAATTGATTGATGCTAACCAAGATAACTACTTGGAAGAATGCTTGAAGATTAGATCTGTTTTGGCTGAATTCGAAGAGTTGAACGCCGAACAAACTAATCCATATGCTACTTCATTAACTTCCTCTCCTACTAAGGTTACTCACCCTGTTGCCATTGTTGGTGCTAGAGAATACATTTTCTCTGAAAACACTGGTATTCTTGGTGATATTGCTGCCGGTAAGGAACAAACTTTCGGTACATTGTTTGCCAGAACTTTATCTCAAATTGGTGGTAAATTACATTATGGTCACCCTGATTTCTTGAATACTATTTTCATGACAACTAGAGGTGGTGTTTCCAAGGCTCAAAAGGGTTTACATTTGAACGAAGATATTTATGCTGGTATGACTGCCATGTGTAGAGGTGGTAGAATTAAGCATTGTGAATATTATCAATGTGGTAAGGGTAGAGATTTAGGTTTTGGTTCCATTTTGAATTTCAATACTAAGATTGGTGCCGGTATGGGTGAACAAATGTTATCAAGAGAATACTATTACTTGGGTACCCAGTTACCATTAGATAGATTCTTATCTTTCTACTATGCTCACTTGGGTTTCCATATTAATAACTTGTTCATTTCTGTTTCCTTACAACTGTTCCTGTTAACCTTAGTCAACTTGAATGCGTTAGCCCATGAAACTATCATCTGTTCTTACGATAGAAATAAGCCAATTACTGATATTCTTTATCCATTAGGTTGTTACAATGTTATGCCAGCAATTGATTGGATTAGACGTTACACTTTATCCATTTTCATTGTTTTCTTCATTTCCTTTGTTCCATTGTTGATTCAAGAATTGATTGAACGTGGTGTTTGGAAGATGTGTTACAGATTTATGAGACATATTTGCTCTCTGTCTCCATTGTTTGAAGTTTTTGCTGCTCAAATTTATTCTGCTTCTTTGGTTACTGATGTTAGTATTGGTGGTGCTAGATATATTGCCACTGGTAGAGGTTTTGCTACTTCCAGAATTCCATTCTCTGTTTTGTATGCTAGATTTGCTGATTCCACCATTTATGTTGGTGCTAGATGTTTATTGATGGTTTTGTTTGGTACTGTTGCTCATTGGCAACCTGCCTTATTATGGTTTTGGACTATTATTGTTGCATTGATGTTCTCTCCATTTGTTTTCAATCCTCATCAATTCTCATTTGAAGATTACTTCATTGATTACAGAGATTATATTAGATGGTTATCTAGAGGTAACACCAAGTGGCATAGAAACTCTTGGATTGGTTATGTTAGATTGTCAAGATCTAGAATTACCGGTTTCAAGAGACGGGTTATTAATGATGAATCTGAGAAGACTGTTGGTGATGCACCAAGAGCTCACAGAATGACCATTATAATGTCTGATACAATTCCATGTGCTATCTACACTGCGGGTTTGTTCGTTGCCTACACTTACATCAATGCTCAAACAGGTGTTAGAGAAACTAAGAAGGTTAACTCTGTTTTAAGATTGATCATTTGTGCCTTAGCACCAATTGTTATTGACATTGGTGTCTTGTTTGGTTGTTTGGGTATGTCATGTTGTTCTGGTCCATTATTCGGCATGTGTTGCAAGAAGACTGGTGCAGTTATGGCTGGTATTGCCCATGGTGTTGCTGTTGTTATTCATTTAGCTTTCTTTATTGTTATGTGGGTTCTGGAAGGTTTCCATTTTGCCAGAATGTTGATTGGTGTTGCCACTATGATCTATGTTCAAAGATTGATCTTCAAGTGTATGACCTTGTTCTTATTGACAAGAGAATTTAAGAATGATCATTCTAATGTTGCATTCTGGACTGGTAAATGGTATGGTTCTGGGTTAGGTATTGCGGCTTGGACTCAACCTGCTAGAGAATTCTGTGCCAAGATTATTGAATTGTCACATTTCGCTGGTGATTTTGTTTTAGGTCATGTTATCTTATTCTGCCAATTACCAATTGTTTTGATTCCAACTATTGATAGATGGCATTCACTGATGTTGTTCTGGTTGAAGCCAAATAGACAGATCAGACCACCAATTTATTCATTAAAGCAAGCTAGATTGAGAAAGAGAATGGTTAAGAAGTATTCCATTCTGTATTACATCATTTTGGTCATTTTTGTTGCATTGATTGCTGCACCAGCAGTTGTTGGTTCATTAAAGGGTGTTAACTTTGGTAGTGACAACTTACCAGAATTTGCAGATGGTTTATTCCAACCAAGACACCAAGATAACAACGATACTGTTGTTTCTGGTAAGTACCATCCACACTGGACTACTACTTCTTCATTACGTACATTTTCAACGAAGAAATAGGCCTGTTGTATCTTTCAAAAGGGTTTTTTATTATTAAGAAGATTATTACTATTATATTTGAATTTTTGTTGTGTATTTTTTTTTATATCTGTCTTATATTTTAAGTTTACTACTGATATATTATACTTATTGTAGCTGTTAAAAACGGCATGATAGATAGAATAAATATTCAGAAGTCAATAACAGCCGTTGTTATGAGATTTGACTTACAAAGATATAGGACGTGAGAGTTCATTATTGAAATGCACCAAGTAAAAATATATCAAAATAATTTAAAATTATAAGGTAACTAAAAAGGATCTCTTTGATGAGATGAAAGATGTGTATTATAGATTAGATGGGGATTTAGTGATGGAACAATCTGATTGGGTTTTCAACGTAAACCATGTTGTGAGCATCAGCAGCATCGAAGACGGCTCTGTCCATGACGGAACCAGAGGCGGCAGCAATGTACTTAACACCAGATCTGGCAGCTCTGTAAACATTGTCTGGGAATGGGAAGAATGCGTCTGAGGAAAGAGCAACATCAGTTAACTTACCTAACCATTCAGCTCTTTGTTCTTCAGTCAATGGAGTTGGGACAACTTCAAACTTGGATTCGTATTCAGACTTTTCTGGTTCAGTCTTTGGGATTTGGTTAGAACAGAATAAGTCGATAGCGTTGGACTTCTCTGGTCTCTTGACACCCTTGGCCCACTTGAAACCTAAGACATCAGGATGTTGTCTAAACCACCAGTTGTCGGCCTTGTCACCAGCCAATCTGGTACAGTGAATTCTGGATTGTTGACCAGCACCTAAACCAATGACCATACCGTTCTTGGCATAACAAACAGAGTTGGACTGGGTGTATTTAAGGGAGATGGTAGCAACGATCAAGTCAATGAGAGCTTGCTTTGGTAAGTCGACGTTCTTGGAGACAAATTCCTTGAAGGTGTCAGCATTGATGACAGCATCATTTCTTCTTTGTTCCAAGTTAATACCGTAAACCTGTCTGTTCTCGATAGAAGGAGGAGTGTAAGAAGGATCAATTTGCAAAACACAGTACTTACCCTTCTTCTTAGCCTTTAACAATTCCAAGGCTTCTGGTTCATAACCTGGGGCAATGACACCGTCAGAAACTTCCTTAGAGATGATTTGGGCGGTTGGTAAATCAACAATGTTGGAAAGAGCAATGAAATCACCGAAGGAAGACATTCTGTCGGCACCTCTAGCTCTGGCGTAAGCGTTGGCCAAAGGAGACAAGTTTTCGATGGTTTCGACGAAGTACATCTTCTTTTCGGTCTCGGTCAATGGCAAACCAACGGCAACACCGGCTGGAGAGACGTGCTTGAAGGAGGCAGCGGCAGGCAAGTTCAAAGCAGCAGACAATTCCTTAACCAAAGGCCAAGAGTTCAAGGCGTCCAACAAGTTGATGTAACCTGGAGAACCGGAGAGGACCTTGAAAGGTAATTCGCCGTTTTGGACAAAGGCCTGAGCAGGCTTTTGGTGTGGGTTAGCACCATATCTCAATGGCAACTGGGCCTCGTTTTCGGAGTACTTCTTTCTGAAGAAGTCGGAGATAGCCGCGTCGTAGTCAGCGGTGTGTTCGAAAGCCTTCAAGGCCAACTTGTTCTTCAATTCGGCAGAGATGTTGGCGTCGGTCTTCAGTTCCTCCAAGAAGACGGAGTAGTCCTTTGGATCCGAGAGGATGGTGACTCTAGAGTGGTTCTTGGCAGCGGCTCTCAAGAGAGTGACACCACCAATGTCGATTTCCTCGACGGCTTCAGGGATGGTGACGCCGATCTTGGCCACGGTCTCCTTGAATGGGTAAAGGTTACACACGACGTAGTCGACCTTCTGGATGTTCTGTTCCTGCAAGTCCTTTTCGTCGGAGTCGATGTTTCTGGCGAGAATACCACCGTGCACAGCAGGGTGCAAGGTCTTGACTCTGCCACCGAGCATTTCCGGAGCGTGCGTGATGGATTCGACGTCTTCCACTGGGAAGTTAGACTCTCTGAGCAATCTGGCGGTACCACCAGAGGCCAAGAGACGCACATTGGCGGCAACAAGCCCCTTGGCCAAGTCGAGGAGGCCCGTCTTGTCGTAGACGGAGAGGATGGCGGTCTTGGAGAAGTCGGACATGGGATATACTACAAGAAGAAAGTGACACCAGAGAGAGAAGTCAATTTGAAAAGTTCCCTCTTTAACTCGTCAACACGTGACTCCGCCTGACTTGGCAGGAAGACGTAAAATTATGCTCTAATGACTGAAAAACGAAAAAAATTTTACTTGGGCTTCTGGGCCGGAAATCTCGGCTCGGAAACGGGTCCGAAGCGGCCGCAGCAGGCACCCAAAAGGTAGTCGCGTTGGACAGTTGGTGTTGGAAACATGGCTCAGGCGATTAAAAGAGTTATACAATATAAAACAAACGTACGCACGAGCATGCGGAGCTCAAACGGGCAGCTAGCGCGCTTAAGATCTGTATCTCCAGAGGGAAAGAGTGTTGTGCTTCTTCCAGGTGTGTCTTCTACCGTTCTTGGTCTTGTTGTACAAGTGACCCTTGTTGATACCTCTGGATTGCTTACCGGCAGAGGTGAGACCTCTGTTTTCTCTGTGCTTGTGGACAGCGTTGACGATCCAGTTGTATTGTGGGTCGTTTCTGATGGCAGCGTGGGATGGGTCGACAAGGATGACTTCGAAGTACTTGTAGGTGGAGTCTTCGTTGACCCAGTAGGAGTTGAGGACTCTCAAGTTAGCAGCCTTTCTACCGACTCTTTCTTCGGCGGTGACTCTCAAGGACTTTTGGTACTTGAGGTGGTTGACACCTTGGTTGGTTGGCTTACCGTAGGTGGCACCCTTTGGCACTGGTCTCTTTCTGTTACCTCTTCTGACTCTGACTCTGAAGATCACGAAACCTTGCTTGGCCTTGTAACCGAGCTTTCTGGCCTTCTCTGGTCTGGATGGTCTGGAAGCTCTGTGGATGACCTTCTTTTGTCTGTATTCCCAACATCTGACTCTCAAGAGGAATCTCATGACGTCGGATTGCTTCTTTCTTTGAAGCTCTTGCATGTACTTGTAGGCACCCATTTTTGTAGTTCTACTGTTAAGTCTTGAGGAAGGTGTAACGGTTAGAAATTTTCCAGCGCTGGAATTTTTCACCAATATATTGAAAAAAAAATTTGCTGGCTGCGTGGAGCGGAAACAAAAACTGAAAATTTCCCAAACAGAACCCTGCTAACCCTGTGTTGAAGCACGTGATCGCCTGTTTCGGGATTTTCCTCCGAAAGCGAATCATCCGATATCGAAAGGTCAGATAAGAGTAATAAACGATAAATTAAATTTCAACGGTTTTGTGACTTGGGTTAGCAGGCCATCGGGGCACTTCTTCTTCTTCCTCCTACACTCCCCGTTTCGATAGCACAGATGTCCTCAGTCGCCGCTGCACCTGCCACCAACACCAACCCGCTCGAGATCATCGACGTGCGCGACAGCTCCAAGGAGAACGCGGCCGCGATCGTGCATGCCGCGTCTACACAGGGGTTCCTCATGTTCGAGGGCCACGGGTTCACCCAGGACGAAGTGGACTTGCTATTCAAGTACTCGCAGGAGTTCTTTGCGCAGCCAGTGGAGGAGAAGACCAAGTACAACATCACGCACGACAACGCGGGCTACACCGGGATGGGTGTCGAGAACTTGGAGGAGGACGATCTCAGCAAGGAGATCGGCGACCCTAAGGAGGGCTTCAACTTCGCCGCGCTGGACCTCAAGACCGGTAAGCCACAGCAGCCAATCCCAGAGTTCTGGCAGGACAAGATGGACACCGTCGAGAGCACCATCCTCAAGTTGAGAGACGTGCTCGGCAAGGCCTTGAAGCTTCTTGCCCACGGGCTGGAAATCACCAACGACGACGGCTCGCTGGACCACGACTGGTTCATCTCCAGACACGCGGAGGACGACACGTCCGGGACCACCTTCAGATTCTTGCACTACCCATGTCCTGTTGGTCCAGGTGCGTCCGAGGAGGAAAAGGCTCCGCACAGATACCTCAACGTCGCCGGTGCACACACCGATTACGGTACCGTCACGATGCTTTTCCAGCAACGTGGCGAGTCTGGGTTGGAGATCCACTCCCCGCTCGAGAAGAAGTGGCTCACTGTGCCCTACGTCGAGTCCAGAGTCGAGGGCGAAGCTGCTCCGCTGGTGGTCAACATCGCAGACCAACTCTGCTACTGGACCAACGGTGTGTTGAAGTCCACCATCCACCGTGTCAGATTCCCTCAGGACTTGCTCGACCAGGGTAAGGACAGATACTCCATCGTGATGTTTGCGCATCCTGGCCACGACACCCTCTTGGAGCCGGTTCCAAGTAAGGTCATCGCCGATGTCAAGGGCAGAGGTGCATCCTACTACATGGAGAAGCATGGCAAGGCCCAAACCGCGGGTGAGCACTTGGCCAAGAGATTGGGCTCTACCTACGGGTGGAAGTACTGATTGGGCTTGTTCTTTTTTAGCTATTGTCTGTGTTTCTTTAATCCACCTTATATAGAGTTTAATATATATTTATCATACGACGGTGCTGAGCGTCTGAGCACAAAACGGTGCTGAGCAGAGGCTCCTGCATCTTTGATAAAGCTTCCATATAAAAAAAAGTGTATTTGTTTCTTGTGCTCGATTTATCGTTTCCTGGTCTTTTGGGTAGTATGTTAGCCGCAATCAAGAAACTGGCAGCAGGGGTCTGGCAAAAAACAGGTCTTGATGACACTGAGGATTTTTCCAGCAGCGAAAACGCGCATGTGACGCGTGTTTCGCGCTCGCTTGGTCATGACGATAGATTGAATGAGCTCAACCAACGTATCCAGGGCTATCTTGGTGAGGATGTGGGTGATCCGGTGGATGATACCCTCAGAATGATTATGGATGAGACGGAGAGATGGGATTCGTCTAGAAATCAGAGCAACTTCAACGCTCGTCGTGAGTACCAGTATGCGGATTCTGCTGCGGACCGAAACAATGGAAGCATAGACATCCGCAACAGTGCTGGAGATGATGAATTGATGGCATATGCCCTTCGTTTGGAAGCCAACAACTCTTATCTTCTCGATTTGATCCAGCGTTTTGACGAAATCTCGTTTCAAAAAAAATACCATGAGGTGGTGGAGACCAATGCCAAGCTCGAAGCCGAAGTGGCCCGACTTAAGTCGACCAACACCAAAGTTTATGCCAGTTACTGCGATTTGGTGGAGGAAGTTCGAGTATTGAGATCAGAAAAAACTCGCTCAGCACGGCAGATGGAGCTTCTGACGTCAGAAATAGATCAGTTAAAAGCCACAAGAAGGCGATTGGCCTCGTTGGAGACCTCGTACGACAGAGAGCGGCCTGTTTCCAGAACCCCGATTCTTAAAACATCTACTAGATCTCGCCAACAAAACAACCCAAAAGACGACGACACTATGAAACTTTTGAGAGAGCAATGGCCGATAAAACGGGTTGTTGATTAGTTTCCAAAAAAAATTCAAAGTCAATAATAATAATGAAATAACCCCGTTGGTCTAAGATAATAACAAGCTCTATAGGCAGGACACACGTTGCACAAACACTGGACACATGGAAAGTAAGCCATTTTCTTTCTCGTTCACGCCTACGCGCAAGGTGGCCATAACTGTACGTGATCTTTCCATAGCCACGCCGTCTTCCTCTGGGAGTTACTCCAAGGCAGCAAGAATTTTTAAACGCAAGAAATCGTCTGCACCCGATGATTTGGAAAAGGCCCGTGCTGCTTCTAAAGTCATTCTACACAACATGTCATTTGATATTGAGCCTTGCTCGTTAACTTGCATTATTGGTGGTTCAGGTTCCGGTAAAACAACATTATTGAATTCCCTGGCTAATAGACAATTCAAAAAATCATCAATGATTAAACAGGGTCAAATCATGTATAATGATCAACCGAGTTTAGACAATTATAGGCATGCTTATGTCATCCAACAAGATATCCTCATACCAACACTCACATGCTTTGAAACACTGATGTACTCTGCTGAGTTAAAATTACCCAAATTGACTGTACACGAAGAGAGGTTGCAATTGGTTGACGAATTGATAGCCCAGTTGGGACTCAAAGAATGTCAGCATACTATAGTTGGAGATAATAATCACAAGGGACTTTCTGGTGGTGAAAGGAGGAGATTGTCTGTGGGGTTGCAACTGATCTCTAATCCATCTATTTTGTTTCTAGATGAACCAACAACTGGTTTGGATAGTTACAATGCATTACTATTATGTCAGTCATTGAAAAATTTGGCCATGAAAATGAATAAAACAATTGTTATGAGTATCCATCAACCTAGATCGGATATATTCAAATTATTCGATAAGGTATTAATTTTGTCTAAAGGTCAATTATGCTATGGTGGGTCATATATTGACATCTTTGATCATTTTGATCAACTGGGCTTTTGTGTGCCCAAGACTAAAGTCAATCCCGCTGATTACTATATTGATATCACCAGCGTAGACAATAGAACCAGGGACAAGGAATTGGAATCATTGCAAAGAATGCAGTTTATCGCAGATAAATGGCAAACGGAAATGAAAAAATTGACCACATTTGAAGAAAAATCATTCACATTCGACAGCTCTTCATATGAAGATGAAAATGAAATGATTTTCACTGAAATTGGTAAAGCGCCTTTTTGGAGGGAGGTTTCCATCTTAACTAGAAGGAATTTTAAACTACAATATAGAGATCCTGTTGGTTGGTTTTCTAGTTTATTCGAAGCATTATTTTTAGGTTTGATGTGTGGTTGGATGTTTTTCAAGCCAGGGTTGTCTGCCAATGGAATCAGATCGATTGAAGGTGCTCTCTATACATCATGTTCTTTACAAAGTTACCTTTTCCTTTTATCTGAAACTTACAAATTGTGTACTCAAGACTTGAGAATTTTTGATAGAGAACGTATGGAAGGATGTATTACTATACCGGGGTGGATCTTATCTCGTCGGTTAAGTAAATTTGTTACTGAAGATTTCTTTATTCCTTTATTATTTTCTGTTACGACCTATTTCATGTATGGCCTACGGTTAGACTCATCAAAATTTTTCTTCAAATACTTTGCGGGAGTCTTAGTTTCACACATGAATACCATTGCATTTGCCACCTTATCTTCGGCCGTTTCACGTGATGTGCCTATTGCTACACTAGTCGCCAATTTGAATTTCACTTTCCAATCAATGACTCAGGGATTGTTTGCGAATTCACGTACTTTACCTGTTTATGTTCGTTGGTGTAAATACGCAGCTTATCTTTGGTATGCATTTGGATTCTTGATCAGTAACCAGTTTACTGATTTTGTTGGTGATTGCGATCCAACGATTTCTGACTCATGTTACCAGTTTACCGGTGACTTTATCTTGAAAAACTTGGGATTCAAATCCAATTGGAATGCTTTGCCTGTTTGTGTTGTTTTAGCCTTTGCGATTGGGCATACAGTAGTTGCTGGTGTAATTTTGAAATTGTTTCCTGTTGATATATCAATGGCCAAGAACGTCAAATCGAAATTGAAAGATATTGATAACTCATATAGTAGGATCAGCAACGACGATGAAGTTGAAGATAATGATTCAGGCAATAAATTAGAATTCACATCGGAGTACGTTTCACATGAACAACAACCCATCACCTTGACATTGGAATCTATCAATTTATCGGTACAAAATAAATTGAAAAGTTCCACTAAAAAGATCCTGAATAATGTCAGCGCTAAATTCAATAAAGGTGAACTAAATATCATTATGGGTCCATCGGGTTCTGGGAAAACGTCTTTATTGAATTACATCTCTGGTAGATTATCTTCAACTTTGAATGTCAACTATCAATCTGATGGCTATGTTTACTTGGACAATTATCAAATAAAAGATACCCACATTTTGAGACCAGTCTGTTCCTATGTTATTCAAGAAGATGATCATTTATTAGCATTCTTGACTGTTAGAGAGACAATGATTTTTGCCGCTACATTAAGATTGTCTCATACTAAAATTTCCAAATCAGAAAGACAGCTTTTAGTTGATGATATTATTCTAAGAATGGGGTTAAAAGATTGTGCGAACACACTTGTTGGTAACGAGTTAATGAAAGGTATTTCAGGTGGTGAAAAGCGTAGGTTATCCATTGCTATTCAACTAATCACATCACCCAAAATCCTATTTTTAGATGAGCCAACTTCAGGTTTGGATTCATTTACTGCGATGTCAATCATTGAGTGCTTAAAAAGGTTAACTAAGTCTGGTACCACTGTCATTATGACAATTCATCAACCAAGATCTTTAGATTCGTTTGGCTCTATTTTATTGTTAGCTAAAGGAGGTTACGTTGCATTCAATGGGACTCAAAATGAAATGATTAAGCATTTCGGATCAATGGGGTTTGAAATTCCTCAATTGACTAATTTGTCAGATTTTGTGATTGATTCGATCTCATATAATATGTCCAATGAAGAAATAGAAAAGGAAACCAGAGGCCGAGTGGAGAAAATTATTGATTCTTGGAAACCAGATATCCTTTTGGAAGAAGAGCCTATAGTCATTACAACTCCGCAAGACGTCAAGCAAAAGTTGTCTTCCATTTTGAAAGAACCTGCAGACTTTGTAACCGGTTTTACTGTGATGCTTCAGAGACAATGGTTAGGATTAGTTCGCGACTTAAATATTGTCTTTGCTAGAACAACTCAAGTTTTAGGTTTAGCGGTTATTTTGTCTTTGTTTTTTGCTAGAATGAAACATAACAACGCGTCTATTCAAAATAGATTAGGTTTGATTCAACAATTGAGTTCTCTCTACTTCACTGGCATGTTGAACAATTTAAGTGCATATCCCAGAGAACGTGATAACTTTTATGAAGAATTTAATGATGATGTTATTGGAATGAGCTCATTCTTTTTCTCCTATCTCACATTGGAAATCCCATTTGAAATTCTCTCAGCCTTTTTGTACACCATTTTTATGGTTTTTGTTGTTGGTTTCCAGATAAACGCGGCTTTGTTCTTTACTATCTTCTATGCATCACTAATGATTGTCAATGCTGGTGAGTCATTAGGTATTTCTTTCAATACCATTTTTAACCAACCTGGTTTTGCGTTGGTGCTAATTTCCATCTTTTGTTCTGTTGGTGTCTGTATGGCTGGGTTGTTAGCTATGACGCTAGGCTCTTTCCTTCAGGCCATGAACTACCTATCCCCCTTGCATTATGGTGTGTTGTTGTTCGCAAACGAGGTTTTCACTTCCGATTTGACCTTCTTTTGTACTCCAACAGAGTTATCGCCAGATGGATCTTGTCTTTTCACAAATGGTGAGCAAGTGAAAGTGGCTTACGATCTAGTCGTCAATAAGGTTGTCTATTTTGTGCTTTTTGGTGTGCTTACTATCGTCCATAGAGCTGTTTCTTGGTTGTTCTTGAAGGTGAGATTGACTAAATTTACTTTGAATTTGAAAAATTTTAAATTGCGCAACAAGAAATGCTGAGCCTATTTTACTTACGTAACAATTTTGTACCATTATTTTTAATTTTTCTAAATAACAAAGGTGCCACTGAATCAAGCGTTTGTCAAGTCCAGTATGAAGTTGGGTTTATTCTTGGTGGCAACACTAGGGTTTTCCTTGGGAGTATTTGGTGATGATTCTGGTGAGGCACCAGAGTTGGCTCAATCTATTACAGAGGAGGCCAAATCGCCAACCAAAATAAACAAACCTATACAGATGTACGATGCTGAAAGTTTCAAATACCCAAATAGTGAGTTTTTGGAAATCAAGCCTTTGGAGGGAAACAACCTCTTATTGTCTTTCAAATTTGAAGCTAATTCTACAACTGATTTATACCCCAATGAAGATGACATTCAACATTACAATATATTCTCAAAGGCGTTGGGTACTGTTTTGAAAGACACAAGCACAAGAGAATTGCATTTGAGATTTGGTCATGGGTGGTATGATGCTGAATCTAGTGGTAAGTTGGTTGAAGATGGTAAAGTTTCCGGTGGTACAGGTGTTGAATTATGGGCGACAATTGAATCTGACGGTAAATCAAACGCCAAAGCAGAATGGATTAAATTGGTCAATTCTTTATCTGGTATGTTCTGTGCATCTTTGAATTTCATCGATGACTCAATCACCACTTACCCAATTAACATGTTCAATAATGATCCCGAAAACCTCAAGAAGGTCGATTTAAATGGTGATTTGTTCAATTTTAGAAGCGCATTACCAAGAGAACCTATTTGTACAGAAAACTTAACCCCGTTTTTGATTTTATTACCAACAAAGGGCAAGGCTGGTGTTTCAAGTTTGTTAGCAGGTAATAAAATGTTCAATGCTAAATGGTCCTCGATGTCGATTGATGTTACTACTGAATGCCAATCTCAAAATGATTGCAAGTTAGTTTTAAAGCAGCAAATCAATCTAATTCTAAACGTTCCTGAAGTTTTGGAAAGAAATATAATGCCTGTTCCAAGACCAACTCCTGGTAACCAACTAAGGTGTGATGATACTAAGCTCAAAAATGCTTACAACTGCTTTCCATTGCCACCAACAAGTGAATATCATTACGATTTGAAGGATTTATTTGGTAATGAAATTCATGGTGGCTCAATGATAACATCCGAAGTCTCTAAAGTTTGCATGGATATTGATAATAAGGAGTGGGGTGTGGAAATTATGAGTTTAGCACCAATTACTACCTTCAACGATAAAGGTATGCATTGTTTCAATTTAGACTCCTCTGCTGACTACAATATTAAGTTCAATACACATGACTCATCTAAGATCAAGCCTTTGGAGAAGCCTCCAATTTATGCATCTAGATCCCTTTCCGGCTATTCGCAGGATGCTGGTGGGTTTAGATTGGATGTTCACAATCCAGGTGAAGAAGATTTGGATGTTTTTATATTTCAGTCATTACCTTGGTTTGTTAGATTTTATCTACACACAATGACAATAAACTTAAGATCTGACGATGGCTCTGAAACGTTGAATTTGAATGTTGATGATTCAAAATTGTCAGAATATATCAAAGAAATTGTTTACAATCCTGCTATTGATAGAAAAGCCCCAACTCATTTAGAGCTATCTGTTTTAGTCCCAAAACAAACTAAGATGAAATTTTCATTTTCATTTGATAAGGCTATGTTGTTGTATGCAGAATATCCACCAGATGCTAACCATGGATTTGAATTAGAGCCTGCAGTTTTCTCCATCAAGGGAAAAAATAATGAAGATTTGTACATAATGAGGACCACAACAAGTTTGTTAACGTTACCAACTCCTGACTTTTCAATGCCTTACAATGTGATTATTTTGACATCTACCGTTATGTCATTGGCATTTGGATCGATATTTAATATGATAACCAAAAGAACTGTTACCGAAGAAGAAGCTGAAGAATTTAATTCTCAAAAGCCTTTAGCAAAAATCAAGGTTAAGATTAATACCCTAGTTTCAGGAGTTCGGAGTAAGCTATTTGGAGGTAATAGTATAGCTGCTAAAGAGTAATAATCTTTTTGGCTCAATAAATATAAAAATCAGAAAAGCTAAAAGTAGTGGTTAGTTACCTCTTTTAGTTTTGTCCCAGAAAAATAGAGGTCACAGGCTCTAGCAATAAAGGTGCGAGGACCTCAATAATGCTTAGGTACTTGAAAACTGTATATAACAATTATATATGTAACTATAATACTATGCAGCTTTCTTCCTGGTTTGTAGTAGTGATCGTATCTCACCTAAATTCTCTAGAAACTTTCTTTTATCAACGGTTAAACCAAACCAACTTTCAAATTTTCCTAACAGCTTTTGCACTCTACCATTTATTGAGCCTTTAAATTTCTCACTATTGAGCAAGATTTCAAAAAGTTCGGACCATAACTCATTTTGCCAGTATTTTTTGAAGGGTTCATTAATAATAAAATGATCCTCAGAAGATTTTGTTATTGTAATTTCTTTATTGAAAAGAAGATGGTGCACAATATTTGCCAAACCATAATAGTCTAATTGATACTTCCATTCTCTTTTTTTCAACATTTCAGGTATCTGATCATTAGATGAATTAAATTGTATGTCCTTTGGTAAGATGGACAGATCAATACTTTCATCAAAATCAATAAAAACTAAGTCATTGAACGTGATTTTTGATGTATCAATGTTTAGCATACAATTTCTTAGATTCAAATTGCAATGAAGAATATTCAACGAGTGCATTGTTTTAACTCCTCTAACCAACTGAATTGTTAAGTAAATAACCATCTGCTCATCCATAAATTTTAGGATATTTGAGTTGGATTGAGGCAAACATTGCAGCATTTCTTGAAGACTCCCTTGAGATAAATATGGCAAAACTAGATACGATTCATCTTGGTACTTAAAATAGTTCAATGGTTTTAAAAAGCAATTTGCATCCAAAGTGTTTAGCTTTTGATAAATATGGTACTCCCAAGAATTTGGAGGCGAGCTGATTTTTAACGCATTCAACTCTCCGTCATACTTTTCGCTCATAAAAACGGTTGATTTTTCGTTAATACCTAATTTTTTGGTGACGCAAAGTAAATTCCCCTCTTCAAATTCTATTAGTGATTCGGAGCTTCCATATATTGGGGGTGATAAAATCTTAAATGTTGAGTTAAAAGTCCCAAGTTTGTCCATTTTGCATTCAATGGTGACTACTTGAGATTCGGTGTCAGACAATAAATGTTTAAATTGCTTTGAAAATGGGTCAATAATTGTAGAATCAAGAGAGGGAGAGTTTGGATTCTCCAGAAATGGTGAACTCATTATGTCATCATCTGGGCTTTGATTGGAATTAACAGCTGCTTTGCTTTCTGGTGTTTTCACTTGCACTTTAGCCCTTTCCAAATTCAAAGATTTAGTGATCGTTTCAGTGACAAAATCACTTAATCCACCATCAGACAACACATCATAGTCCTTATTGGCAAATGGTTCAGGATTCTCAGAGGCTATTGAATAGTCAAATATACTCATTATCTCTTCTCGTGCCTGTTTAGTGGTTAATGTGACTGTTGGCGTATTAATAACTTTGTTTTCGTCGGGCAATTTAATCCTTTTGTGATTTGGAGTAAAGTCGGTATTTCCTTGACTTTGCAAGGTCTGAGCCAATGGTCTTTTAAAACTCACTGGCTTATATTTATTGTAGTATGTGCACATTACATCCACCATTGAAAGAGGCTTCGATCCGTATTTATTGATGAACATATCTAGATTAAAGTCAAACACTTCCGTTCTATTTCTTTCTTTATCAACGCGAGTGGTGGTGATTGGGTATTGCTTCTTTTGATCATTAAAAACATCTAACTTGATCTTTGTTATGGGGGTAGTTGCTTGTTTCAATGTTTGACCTTGCCACTGAGATGCATTTATCACATTTTCTTTTTTGGAATTCTTTATGGTATCTAAGTGGTTCCAATCCCATTCAATGCTAGTATCTGTTGTTTTAGGCTTTAAGTCGTCTTTATCAACAAAAACAGGTATCTTACTCTTCTTGGATTTGTTATAAGTATTAGAAACACTGGACAATCCAGAACCGGTGGAATTTAGCAATCCCAATTTATTTTGTGTGGCTTTGGGCACTTTTACTTCTTTTCGTTCTACGAACGCATTGAAGTATTTCATCAATCGACTAATAGGTCGAGCCTTTAACTCGATTCCTTCCATTAATACACTTTCGGCTTCATTCCATTGATCGTTCAACTCAAAAAAATGAGCATATTTTTCATAAAAAAGTGATAACAAAGAGCCAATCTTCTTCTTATGCAAATACTTGAAAACATCTCCAGGCCTATCTGAGTAGTTAATGTATTCCAACCAAACTTTGAAATATCTAATTTCATTTTTATAATAGTCATCATCTTTAAAATCATGTGTAGTTCTTTCTAATATCTTAATTAAGCCAGAGTCATTTATATTTCCTGTGGTGTAACTGGCATGAATCC
Source organism: Saturnispora silvae (assembly GCA_030579555.1). Taxonomy (NCBI): domain Eukaryota; kingdom Fungi; phylum Ascomycota; class Pichiomycetes; order Pichiales; family Pichiaceae; genus Saturnispora; species Saturnispora silvae. The sequence continues at coordinate 335,916 of JAKTRE010000003.1, read as the reverse complement.
ATTTAATATACTCAATATAAGGCTCTATGGGATCATCCATTTCCTGTAACTGATCTTTATCTTCTAAAACTAATTCAAACTCTTCTCTTTCATGATCTAATTTGGATGCTAATGCTTCATTATCCATTGAAACTATTTCGGCTAGCTTTTTTGCCGACCTACCGCTCTTCAGCGGCACGATGTTCTCCTTATCCACCTCAATGCTAGCAAAGTCGGTTGAATTCATGAAAAAATCGCGGTTTTCAAAGAAAATAAATAAGGCAAAATCAAATATAAACAAAAAAAGACGGAGTGCATAATATGCTCATGAAAAACTGCAAATTATAATCAGTTCAAACTATCAACAAAAGTAATTGTTTCTTACTACGGTATATACAAAGATGTGTGTTTTTTTTAATGTATGGAGTTTGTGTAACTCATAAAAGTTCATTATTTGTTTAAGCCTCCTCTGGCTTTGGATCAAGGTACTTCTTGAAAGCTTCGTTCTTTTCCTCGAACGGTCTTGGGCCCAGTAGACGGATCATATCTTCACGGGTAATAACTTCTTTGGCTAAAAGTTCTTGTGCAACCAATTCAACTTGGTCCAACTTTTCCGTCAGAAGTTGTCTACATTTAGTATGAGCATCATTGATAATTCTATGCACTTCCTTGTCAATCAATTCCCATGTATCTTCGGAGTATGGTTTATGGATTTGCATGCTGGTATCTCTTGGTTCAAAAACAATGGTACCAAGTTTTTTAGACATACCTAATTTCATGACCATGGCATTGGCCATCCTGGTAACCTTCTGCAAGTCATCAGCAGCTCCGGTGGTAACATCAGGAAAATTCAATTCTTCAGAAACACGACCACCTAAAGCCATAATCATTCTTTGTTCAAATTGGTCTTTTGATGTCAAATATTGGTCATCTGGTAAGTATTGTGCATAACCCAAGGCAGCTTCACCTCTAGGGATAATACTGACTTTAATTAAGGGATCGGCATACTGTAGGTACCAACCACAGATAGCATGACCAGCTTCGTGGTAAGCCACGGTTTTCTTTTCTTCCGGCGACAAAACTCTAGTTTTTCTTTCTAAACCAACGATAACTCTTTCAATGGCGGCTTCAAAATGTTTGATCTCAACACATTCAGAATCATGTCTAGCAGCAATTAAAGCAGCTTCGTTACAACAATTGGCAATATCAGCGCCACTGAAACCTGGGGTCATAGTAGCTAACTTACCTGCAAACTCATCTGTGATTTCATCCTTCAACTTTAAAGGCTTTAAATGAACCTTGTAAATAGCCTTTCTACCTTCGATATCTGGGTTATCCAATTGAACGTGTCTATCAAATCTACCAGGTCTCATTAAAGCCTTATCGAGCATGTCCGGTCTGTTAGTACCAGCCAAAACAACAATGTGATCTGAAGATTCGAAACCGTCCATTTCAACCAACAATTGATTCAAGGTGGCTTCCTTTTCATCATTGGATCTCATTTGATTCTTCTCTCTTGAACCACCAATAGCATCAATTTCATCAACAAAAATGATACAAGGAGCCATTTTTCTGGCTGTCTTGAACAAGTCACGAACTCTAGAGGCACCGACACCAACAAACATCTCCACAAATTCAGAACCTGAAACAGATAAGAATGGAACACCTGCTTCACCTGCAGTAGCCTTAGCCAACAAAGTCTTACCGGTACCTGGTGGACCTGACAAAATAGCACCCCTTGGAATCTTAGCACCTAGTCTTTCATATTTCTGTGGATGTTTTAAGAATGAAACGAATTCCATGATTTCTTCTTTAGCTTCATCACAACCAGCAACATCCTTAAACTGGACTTTGATATCAGTTTCTTGGTTAAATAATTTAGCTTTGGATTTACCAACGTTCATTATGGAATCAAATGGTCCACCGCCCGAACCACCAGCACCGTTACCTCTCTTCTTTCTTAAGACATTCATTAGATAAAACGTACCACCAATCAAGATAGCAGTAGGAATAAATGGAATTAGATAACTTAAGATAGAAGTTTGCTTTTCATAAGTGACAGGGATTCTTTCATTAGGAGGAATATTCAATTTTTGTTGAATCTCATCGATTTCTCTTTCGAAAAATGCTACCGAACCGATTGTGAAGGTGACAAATCTCTCATGTTGAGAAGAAATTAATTCGGCTCTAACATATGAATTGTTAATGACTTCGATTTTAGATACTAAACCCTTTTCTAAATATCTGGTTTGGAATTCTTGGAATGTCAATGGTTGTTGCATATCATCTGAACCTCTTGTTAAAGTTAAAATAAATGTGAAAAGCAAGGAGTAAATAAACCAGTCACGAGCCATCTTGTTAAAAGGTGGCTGTTGTGGTGGCTGGTTATCACTACCTTTCTTTCCATTCTTTTTCCCGTCATTTTCCTCAAATCTGGGTTGGGTAAATTGCAGTGACAATCTATTATTTAAAGTAGAGAATTTCCTAGGGTACATCAGTTGGTGCTTAAGTAGCAGCTGCTGAGTAAGTGGCCGAGCCAAATTGAATGACCGCGACCATGCAGATGATCCTAAGACCATCCTCATGGATTTGGAAGTCAACATAATTGAATCTATTAAGCAAAAGATTAATGATTTCATAGACACATTTTTTTTGCCACCTTAAGAACCTGTACTCAAAAAAATGGTGTAAGGGCCACAAATATTGTGACTAAATTCAGTGTTGCAGCCTGAGATCATGCTTTATGCGTGAGATTTCCATACGTCAGTTAACCCAGTTTGTTTAAGGGATTGATATTTAGTCAAGGATATCCTTGATGACTCGATTTGTAATGATTTTGTAGATATGTAAAAGTAAATTTGTATGGTCAGTTTAATTTTTGTTATTGGCCTTTTTGAAATAAATGATGATTTGAATAATAAGTAAAGCAGCACTAACAACACACACCACAGTCTAATTAATAAGGTTACAGTTTAGTTTTAACAAAAATAGGTAAACTAATGTCTTTCTAGACTTCGTTCACGGAAAAACAACACAGGCTATTTGCCATTAAATGATATTCCTCGCACCTACGATATTGTTATTTTAAAAGCTTCTTTCCAAAAGGAATTCTGAGTCTATAATACAAAATGAGTTGATATTAAATAAGGAAAACTTGCAAATTGATATTATAAGCAACGTACAGAGGAAGCAGTAATTCATTAGTGATTTTACCAGGTAAAGCTACTACGCTGAGCATCTCCGAGCTACAACCTCTAGAATCGTTGCATTAGGATATGCTGCACAAGAAATTTGCTAATGTTTCCTTCTAATATGCCTGATTCAAAACTTTCAATTTTACTGTTTACAAAAATACTTCACACTACATCTTATGGCCCAGATTATTCTAAAAAGTTTCATCGTCGTCCACAATGGCATTAATACCTGCATTGGTATTGGAATTTATCTGTTGGTCACCAGTGTGATAATCAGGTATAATATCCATCAAAGAGTCAGATTTTGGGGTTTTCATCATAGATTGATCTATCGTTTGCTCATTATGATGATAAACATCAACGTTTTCATCATTGACAATCTCATCACCGTCCTCTAATTGGTCTACTGGTGCAAAACCTTCCACTGGTTCACAAAGAATATCTAAAATTTCACCAGCCAAATGTAAGGCTGTTATGTTTTGTCGAGGGGACTCCTGTTCATCTTCACAAAGAAATTCAACACGGCGAAGTTTAGAAAGAAACACCTCCTTTTCAATGGTAACTGCTTGAATTAATTCGATATCACGTTCACGTTCTAGAGTCAATTCTTGCAATTGACTCTGGAGCTCATTGATCTGTGATTCAAGGTTGGCCACATGTTGAATATGGGCGTAGTCACGTGGTGGTGCAGCCACAGCACTACGTGCACCAGAAGATACTCTAGAAGGCGTGGCAGAATGAGAGGAAACGCGACGTGTCACATTACTAGGTTGTCTAGATGTAACAGATTGTTTTGGTGATGAAACAGAAGAGGTACGACTATTACCGACCACAGGGGGCCTCAATGACGATCTCCGTGAAGAACTTCGATCATTTTGAGTGGCAATGATCTCACCATTTGAAGTCTGGATATCACCAATGATTTCTAACCACTGTTGAGCAAACCATTGTACGAATTCTAAATTGTCTTGTAATCTACATTTCATCAAACGTTCGACGTTGATCTCACGTGTTACACCCCGTTTGGTAAACCCAAATTGCAGTATTTTATAGTTGTGCATGATTTCAGCTTCATTTTTAGGGTTCAAATGAACTTTATTGATATTGAATGATTGTGGGTATAGTTTATTAAATAACAAACAATATGCAGAACCCTGGCCGCACTGCTCCACTTTCGAATACGATAGGCCACACTGGGAGTTGATCCAAGAGAGAAGATCTGTGCGTGAGAGACTCAATGGGGCCATGTGGCGCTTGTATCTATTGTACGGGAGAAAAGGAGGCGAAAAAAAGATACACTATGGAAAGTGTAAACATACCATATGAGGCGAAATAAATATAGCTGAATCCGATATGATTATCTGTCATTGGAGAAACATCGCATATCAGAGAGACCGGATGCAAACGCGGTCCTGAGCCAGCGCATTCTAATCTAATCATTTTAATAAATAGTTTTGTTACGGGTTATGATATATAATAATAGAGTTAAATATTGAAAGAGTGTGCAAGATTGGGCCTGGCTTAGTAGAAAGGAGACTCCTTGGACTTTCTTTCAGGGAGAGATTGCCAATCCTTGATTGTGTTGACCTGGGTGTTGGTCCCTGAGGCCCACACACGGCCTAAAACTTCGTTATCTCTAGCGACGAAGTTGTCGGCGGTGACCTTCTTACCTGGGTAGGTGAGCATCTCTTGCACGGAGGTCTGCTTCTGGACACGTGCTCTGTACTGGTCGTAGGTGTCCTTGGCGTCTTGGAAGGTCTGTGGGGTTGACAAGAGGGAAACCAACGATTTGTTGTCATTGGAGGCCTTGTAGGATTCGTTGGCGTAGTAGTAGCCAGCGGTGATAGCCACGATACCAGCGAAGGTCAGGGTGTTCTTGTTGACGATGGATTCGGCTGGTGCAAGTGGGGTTTCGTGGTGACCGTGGTCGTCATGGTGTTCGTCGTGGTGGCCGTGCTCCTCATGGTGACCTTCCTTAGATTCGTGGTGACCGTGGGCAGAGTAGCTTCTGGCTTGCACGGCAAGTCTGCCGGCAGCTCTTCTGGAGGCGTTCAGGGCAAGCATTGTGTGTCTGTAACTAAGAAAGAGTTATGAACATGTTGAAATTGAGAAATTTTTCTCATCCAATACAATGTCTTTCTTTATCAAGCAACAGGCGTTGCTTGATAAATCTATGTCAAAGCGACCTAGATTTGTGGTTTGGTGCCTGTATATGTATACTATGTAGTTTTTTGAGCAGAATGAGCCTTTTCTGGGCTCAAAATCCCGCTTTTCTAGGCCTCCATTTGCCATTCATGGGAAGCATCGTCTGCTGTTTGAAAACAACAATGGGCCTCGACGCCGTTTTCGAAAACATATCAAAGCGCCACAACTTTGTTTGCAACAGACAGTATGATACACCAAGAATCTGCAGTTAATGCGGGCCCGGCATTAGCTGGGGGACCACAAATAGATGGTTTGTGATTGCTGCTCATTTAACGCGTCGCAATCGCTGAGCATTTTGGATTTTTTAATTTTTGCTAAGAGTTGGGTCTGGATATCAATTTTCACTGGGTTTGCTGTTATTTGAATTTTCACACACATTCAAACAGGTTTGTTGATCATCTTTTGAACAAAAGCATGGCGGAAGTGGCAGAACGCGAGCCAGCAAGCAGCGAGCCAGCTGCTGCAGTTGTGGAAGCAGCTGACGGTGGTGTCAGTGCTCCTGCAGAAACCGTCGACGACCTTTTTGGGGACGATGACGAAGAAGACTCGGATGATGCAGCACCTACACAAAATACTCGTAAAAGGATGAACATCGAGGCCAACTCCGACGACTCAGACAACGACGCAGATCTCTTTGGAGACGAGGATGACGAAGAAGTGCCCGCACCAGCTGAAGAGCCCGAGCAGGAGGAAGAGGAAGTGAGTATCAAGAACATCACGCTCTGTCGACACCCGCTTTCTCACGACCAGCCGAGCGAAGGGGGTATTTCGTTCCCGTTGCCAAGATTCCTCTCTGTCGATGCCGCTCCGTTCCAGCCCGAGGAGTTCGAGGAGTACGTCGAAAGTCTCACCAACGACAACACCAACGGCGGCCAACAGCAGATGGACGAGAGCTTGAAGAACAGTTACCAATTCCAGAAATTGGAACTGATGAATACAGTAAGGTGGAGATATGCCAAGTCATCAAGCGGCTCTTTGCACAAGCAATCCAATACTCAGATTATTGAGTGGGAAGACGGGTCTCAGTCGCTCAAAATCGGTCAGGAATATTTCGATATTAAATTCAAAGCCAACGACGACGACATCTTGACATTTGCTAATGAATCAGAAGAAAACACAATGATGGGCTATCTGCCATTGGAAAAATCCATTCAGATTGTGCCACCTTCGACTAAATCCAAGGCCCACAAGTTATTGGCGATGACCATCAAGTCCGGGATGAAGGCCAAAAAGGCGAAAAAGATCAATACCATTGTCACAAACGAAGATCCCGAGGCCAAGGCACGTGAGGTCGAGAGAGCTCAAAGGGAAATCGAGAAGGCCAGACGTAGACAGGCGCAAAAGGCAGAGATGGAGGAAATGGAGATGGAGATGGAAAGAAGGAGAGAAGGCAGCAACAACGGCGGCTACTCGATCGAGGCAGAAGACGCGGACGAAGATGACGAAGATTACGGAGCCGAAGAGGGCGGATTTGTTGTCGCGGATGGTGATGAAGAGGACGAGAGCGAGATGGATGACGACGAATTAGACAGAGCAGCTGAAAAACTCAAGCAAGTCAAGCGAGACGGTGCCAGAAAGTACGCCGAAACGCACCAAAACGGAGAAGACGAAGAGGAGGAGGAAGAAGAAGCCGGCGTCATGCGTAAGAAGCGTCGTGTGGTGCTCGACGACGAAGACGAGGACTAGAGCCTTTTAGTTTGTACTTTTATATTAGCTAGTTACCTGAGAAACAATTCCATTACATTACACAGTGCGATACAAATAGATCACATCACGTGACCTACGAATCCACAATCGATTGATTTGCTGCCATTAATAGCCGACACTGATGAGGTAATCGGCCATCTTTTCGACCACAGCGGCCGCAGCAGGAGCCTGCACAGGTCCCTTGGAATGGGCGACAATGACGGCCTGCTTTGTCTTGACGGCGTAGACGCCGTCTTCGCCCTTCTTGCCGTAGACAGATCTTTCGTCAGCCTTGATGCAGAAGTATTTTTCCCCGGCAGCGTGCACACCATTGGCTTGCACGGTTTCCGGATGCGCAAAGGCTGCGACCAAGGCGGCAGACTCTTCAGCGGTGAGGCCCAATTGGCCTGTTTGGGCCCAGAGTGACACACCGTCGGCACCGTAGATGGCAGCAGCGTCAAGTTGTTGAGAGGCAACAATGTTGTCAGTGTAAGCTGCATGCAAAAACAGGTTAGTATAAGGTTCGCCTCACGTACGGAATTGATCTGTTGCCCTAACACATACCGTTCCAAGACATATTTAGTAACAGTGGAAAGAAAGAGAAGAGAGGGTAATTCTATAAAAAACAAAAATTACACATTAGTACCTTTCTTCTTTTGGGATGCTCATCCAGCATCACCCAAACTCTCAGTAAATGGCCTACAGAATGGCGTCCATGCGGCCGAAGATGGCGACAACGGCAGCAACAACCTCGAGCTGGGCGACAGCAGCTTCTCCGTGCGCGTCGGCCTCCTCCGCAGTCGCAGCAAAGACATTCCCGCCAAGGCCGGAAGTGGTTTTAAAAGACGCGTCAAACGGCGCCTGGCCGTACTGCGCGAGAAGCTCCTCGGAGCGCATGAAGGCCTTGTCACGCTGCTCGAAATTGAGCTCCACAAGCACGTTCTCCAACACGTTGGCAGCGTGACAAGCGGCCACCACCACCACACTCCTCAAACAGGCCCAATCGACGTCCTTGGGAAAGTACTTCTCATCGTGCTCCATGACAAAATTGCGAGCCGTTAGCATCTCAAGAATACGTCTCACCAACATTCTTTTAGGCTTGGGGTCCGCAATTGGGTGTGTGGCCATATCGAAAAGTATAAATGACTTCATTTCGGTCTTCAACACCCCTTTATCAACTAGGCCCTTCGATAGCCTTTCTCTGACCTGTTTGAGGTGGTAACTGGATTTCATCAAATTCCATGTCTCGCCAGATAAATAGTCGATCCACGAGGCCACTGATAGGTTCTCGGGATCAGATTTGATATGTTTAAGGGCCTCATCTAGCAAGGTCTCGCCTGTTGGGGTAGGATCGCTTACCTCAATTAATCTATCTGGCAAGTCAAACCTACGCCTGTTTGGGTCCATAACCATGCGGATTTTACCACGAAGGGCCAATTCAATCATAATGCAGCCTCTGAGCGCATAACTGATGTTGTCATTCCAGAATGAAAGGTAGCCCTCCTTATCTTTAAGCCCAATAAGCACAACTTCTTCCAATAAGGTCAAAAAGGGCTGTTGTGTGCGACGTGGCGCTCCATTGGCGTTCGAGCCGGCCTTGGTGTTGGGCTGCGCCTGCAACGACGATTGCGTCCTCTCGTCGTCGCTGGAGTCGTCCTCACGCTTGGCAAACTTACGTCTGGATAATCCACTAGACATTTATTACTAGTGCGAAAGAAAATAAGTAGATCAACAATTTCATAAGAGATCTTCAAAGAAAATAGACAAAACTCAATAAAACACTTGTCAAATAAAAAAATAAAAAAAACGATAATTCGGACTTGATTACTCTTTCAAGTGGCCAGTATGTCCAACCAGGTCAGGGCCCCCAGGGCCACTCTTGAGCAAAAAGTGGCCGTGTTGGATTTTATGAAACAGACTGGCTCGTCACAATTGGCCACAGTAGCCCATTTCTTGAGGCCCGGTCAAGGTCATAACTTTCAGTTTTCGCGGGCCACTTTATCAACATGGATTATGGATGAGCCTAATATTCGCAAAGAATATTCACGTGGAGCATCTAACATTAAGCAGTATAAAAAGAAGCCTGTCATGAAATACCCTCAATTGAACTCTCTTGTAGAACAGGAGATCAAACAAAATTTCACTAATGGTCAGCGAATATCAGATCAAATGATAAAGGAAACTTTCAATAAATTTATAATAGAATTGGGGTTAGAAAAAGAAGATATAAGGTTATCATCCGGTATGTTAACAAGTTTCAAAAGGAGAAATGGGATTTTCAAGGGCACATACCATGGAAATGGTAGTTCACTAGTGGAAGGAATTAGCTCGTTGTATGATGGTGTTTCGGCATCTACAGAACAACAACAACATCATCAGGTACAGAGACAGCCACAGTCACAGCAGCAAGATCAACCAAATACTTCTATGCTATCAATGCCCATTATCAATGATGATGTACATGCAATGGATTTTGAAATCAATGATATATTCAGCACAAACGATATAGGGTTCAGCACAAAATTGATTCATTCGGACGATCATCTTATGCCTTTTTTACATTCCATTGGTGCTATACAAACTCCGCAAATTGAGCCACAATATCAAAATTCTCAGCGGCCTCCGCTTCAAGAAGATTCAGATGTTTCACCACCATTACCACCTCAGGCATCATCCGTAATACCTGAAACAGGATCAAACTTAGTGGCATACCCAACCTACAATGATCCTTTCCACTCTTCTCACCATTACCAGAGACGCCATGTAAATAATAGTAACGAACAACAGCATATACTGTCAGTTAAACAATCTAACCCAAATTCAGAAAAGATAGAGAAAATTTTGGAGACAATAACAGAAGGTAAAGTCACACTTTATAACTCAGGTACTTCCGCCATCATGGGATTATTGACTTATATCAATCCAAAGATTGTTTACATTGATGATAATGGTTACAAGGGTACCCATAAAGTCATATCACTCTTTAATAAGTTGACAGGAGTTATCAAATTACCTCTTTCATCATTGAATTCTCAGTCACAATTAGATAATTCGGTTATCATTTTAGAATCTCCACAAAATCCCTTAGGCACAGTGAAAGATATTGGATACTATTCTCGTGAATTTAGCAATAAATGCTCCACTTGCAAGTTATTAGTTGACTCAACTTTAGCGCCACCACCTTTACAATTCCCTTTTAAATTTGGGGCAGATTACATTGTATATTCAGCCGTGAAATATTTGGCCGGTGTCAGTGATTTAAGTGCTGGATTTGTAGTTTGTCAAAAATCTTCAACAAATGATAAAGCACTACTACATGAACTGAGATCGGCGCTAGGTACTTCAATTGGCAACTTTGACTCTTTTTTGTTATTAAGATCATTACGTACATATAGGATGAGAATTATAACTCAATGTTCTAACGCCGAAAATGTTGTTAAATATCTTTGGAATAATTTGGGAAAATACAGTGAAGTAATAAATAAGATTCACCATTCTAGTCTACAAGAAGATTCCGCAATGGTTAAAAACCAATTGAATGGGTATTACAATCCTGTGTTCGGATTGGAGATGAAGGATGATTGGATGGTTCAATGTTTACTTAACGGATTTAAATTTTTGTCTAATAACCCTAATTTGGAAGGTGGGGAATCATTAGTAGAAAAAGTCCAAGGCCATCCAAATTTCTCATCATCATCGAAAGACGTACATAATTTGATAAGATTCAGTATTGGTTGCGAAGACTTCAAAGATATTATTAGAGATATCGATCAGTCATTGATGACAGTTGTTAATAAAAAGTTAGCTTTAGATGGTAAATAGGTGTTAATTAATTAGTAGTTGCGTAGTAAAATATGGAGGGAGGTGATATTAATCCATGCAGATATCTTCATCCACCACCATTTGGTATTGTTGTGGGTATTGTTGATGTGGGTAAAATTGCTGACGCTGCTGGTCCCAAGGGTGCTCATCACCATAGTAAGATCCGTAGTTACTCGTGCCATCGTCCAGAGACGAGGAAGCTGAGGTTATGGGCGTCATACCGAAGTTGTAGTTGTCGCCGCCCATTTCCTCATCGCCGTCCATGTCTAACTCGTGGATTTGGTCCTTACCCCTCATCCGCTCATCTTGCCATTCCAGAAAGCTCTGCCAAACAAGCTGCAGCGGGTTTGAGTATTTGATCAGACTGAAATACTTGACAAGGTACTCTTTCCAAATGAGGTTCTTGACAATTGAGTCTATATCCGTGCCTTTGTTCAGCAGATCCTTTATCGGCGACACGTTACCGTTGGAGTTGAAATCGCAGACCAGCTTGTCCCATGCAGATTTCAAAACCTTCTTGTCTATGAATATGTCCTCACCCACCAGCTCGTGGTCGAACGTCAGCTCGCTGCCAATGATGTCCAGCTTTTCAGGGTTCTCTCTTAGAAATTGATCGATATTGTTGATGAATACCTTGTTGGGCGACTCGTTGAAGTTAGAACCAGTGGTTGCTGACGCGCCTGAGGACGGTATGTTACCAAAGATTCCATTTGTGTGCTGTTTGAAGTGCTTCTGCTGTCCGATATTCAGCGAATTCAAGTGATCTACCAAACGACGTCTCTTTTGCGGAAAATCCTCACTTGGCACGGAATCCGCTGCTGCTGGTGCCGGCGAAGCGTCGTGGTGCCGCTTAGTCCCACTGTACGTATTGTAATAACTGAAAGTCTCTGAGAACATCATCCAAAATGCTAGATGTATGTGTCAATTGCTCTTTTCCTATATCTTAACAGAAATCAAAAGGTGGAGCTCTCATAGCAGAACATAAAAAGAAACGAAAAATTATACCCTAACCCCCAGAGCGTGTTTGAGGGGAAAAACTAGAATTTTCCAAGAAATTTCTAGAAATGGCCTTAAAAAATTCGAAGCGTACCGGTTCGAATCCGGGCACAGGCAGAAAATTATTCGCTTATCGGCTAAAATTACCCGAAACGACAGAACCCCCAAGAAGGGGTGGCTATAGTCTCTTATCGGAGCTGTGGGTTTTTCAACGGTTCTTTCTTTTGTCGGCAAATGAAATTAGCTTCTGGTACGTTCCACCAGTACTCCAAACACCAGGTGGCGTTTGAGTTCGACCCAATTGGGTCCAAAAAGGTGCTTATCTTTGTTGGTGGGCTTTTCTCGGGCCTAGCCTCGGTTCCGTATCTGCCTTTGCTAGCCTCCAAGTTGAGTGAGCTCGGATGGACGTTGATCCAGATTCAGTTCAGCTCGTCCCTCACGGGCTGGGGGACTGGGTCCTTACAGAGAGACTCCGAGGAAATCAGCCAATTGGTGGAGTATCTCAGGTCCGAGAAAGGTGGTCAGAGAGAAACCATTGGCTTGATGGGCCATTCGACCGGCTGTCAGAACACCATCCACTATTTGACCCAGTTTGGTTCCAACTCTGGCGACAAGCTATTGGATTTTGGGATCTTGCAAGCTCCAGTCTCTGACAGAGTGGCCTTCGGCGAAAACACTCCTAAGGAAGTCATCCAAAAGGGGTTGGAAATTGCAAAGGACTTGATTGACCAAGGCAGATCCGACGAGTTCATGACTATGGAGTATGCTAAATACTTTGCAGGCTGTCCGATCAGCGCCTACCGCTACTACTCCTTGATGGCTGTGAGAGGTGACGATGATTACTTTTCGCCAGATCTAACCGAGAAGGATTTCGAAACCACCTTCGGCAAGTTACAACAACCTCTCCTCATTTTGTATTCAGGCTGTGATGAGTTTGTCCCTGAATGGCTGAACAAAGAAGAATTGCTTAACAGATGGATCAAATCTTCTCCAAAAATGATCTCTCCACTCTCCATGATCGTCAAGGGAGGTATTCATGATCTCGGTTCAACATCCACCGATGATGCACCTGAGGTTGCAGTTTCAACTGCCGTTGAGTTCATCAAATCTTTATAAGAGGTCTATATATGCACTTAATTTTGTAACCACTTAGATCTTTCAGTTTGCAAATCGTCTAGAACGTCTAGTTTGCCATAAGAGTCTTTCATTAGTAGCATATCGGCAATTTTCCAATGCAGAACCCAATCTAAGACCCCAATATCACGAATGATAGAAACAAAAAGATACCAGATCGAACCTAGCAAAGAACCTAAAAGCAATCCAACAGTTACCTGATTGTAATTATGGTATTCAAAGTACAGTCTACTAGCAACAACAAACGAAACGCACAAAAGCACAGTTGCAACACAGACTATCTTGGTGATTAACCTTCCAATTCCTTGGCACCATTTGAATGGTAGCTTGGCAATACATTTAGGTGGGTAATGATATATGTATGTTAAAATGACATAAGTTGACCAAAAGGCCATAAATTGAGAATGCGAGGAGGGCATCCCCCATATGAGCCCTCCATCTTGTTTGAAAATTCGTCCGTTGATAGGTCTTTCATATTTAACCAATTTTTTGAAGAGCCCACTGGTTATATCATTGATAACTTGACCTGCTGCTAGCAAACACGGCTCAATTTCTCGCGTTAATAGAAACCAGGTAAAAAGAAATACCAATATCAGTATCGGGAATAGCGACCAGATAGCCAAAGGTAATGACAAGGCATCCTCGGGGTGGTACAAAATGTATGTGTGATCGAAAGGAACAAGATCAGCTGCAAACATTATAGCAATTAACGCGTCAGTTTCTATGGAAGTCAAATAAAAACACTCAACCGACAACTAAAGAACTAAATAGAGAAGCTTGTGCAGTTCAAATTTATCAAACTCGGTTTAGCAGAGTATTTACAATTGAAACTTAGTTGTGCTACACACCAAAAGAGAGTGTATATAATGATTTTTTTCAGTCCTTGTTCTTATTTTTTTCTTATATCTAGCGATGGTTTCATCGACTGAAAAATTACTATCACGGCTCCATTCTGACAATTTGGACACGAATGAATTGTTCACAGTCTTGAATACTTTGTTGTCTAAAAAGAAGCAGTTTGAAAACTGTAACATCGAGACTTTCAAATTGAGTTCAACTGTATTAAATGTAGTCTGTTTGGATTCTAAATGGGCATTAATGGATCAGAACATAAAGAATACTTGCGCTCAATTACTCGCCTCAGACACTGCTATGGAAATCTTGGTTAAAAATATAAAAAATGGGTTAGATAATATAGGAACTAACAATGATATCCAAGTAGATAAACTTTCATTTGATATCAAAACTGGGTTGGATATGTCAGGTACAAATTATCTCACCGGTAAGCATGAAAGTGGTAAAAAAACGAATGACGATATCAAAACTCAAATTGCTGAGGGTCACAATGAAGAATTCACAATCAAGTCGACTTCTACAACACTGGTAAAGGAAGAGTCGCACAAATTACTACATGAACAGCAAAGAGAAATTCAAACCAAAACCCTATACTTGCCTGTTAATAAAGAAACTGCCACTATACAATTGGATATCCTGATACTTATATTAAAAGAGTACATGGATGAATTGATTGACAACTTCTTGAATTTCAAAAATAAATCGAGTGCAAGATTCAAGGATTTCAAGTCTTTATTATCTATCAAAATAAATGACATCTTGGGTTATGCTTTAGTTCAATTGATGGATGAACCATCTATCTTTACTATTGGTTTGCTAAGAGTTGAACAATCCGATATCAAAAGTATAATGGAATCATACTCATCAAAGTTGATGTTATCTTTACTAAACAGCTACAATGAACCAAATATCGTAGTTTGCGAAATAATAGCTGAGTTTCTAAGAAGAGACAACTCTTTTTGGACAATGATATTATCCAATTGGTCCATTTTCTTATCGTCTATTCCTAAAATGGATATTTTATCAAGAAGAGAAACAAACCAATTAAAAACAATCAATTATGTAACATCTCAATTATTTACAGGCAGCTTGATTAAATTACCTTTAGTTAATGAATGGATGTGTGTCGTGAAATCATGGATCGATAAATTATGCGAAATCGGCATTTCTAAACAAAGAAATTATGAATTAATCTACAAACTATGTGCAAAAAGTGACCATCCTACAAATTGTTTGGTCTGGGTGACCATAATCAATTACGTTAATTATGAATGGGTTAAAAAGTCCATTAATAATTTTGGATCCAAAGAATACATAACTAACACCCCCTTGAAAAACCAAAGATCTTATGCATTGTTGATACTTTTCCTAATCAGTAAGCTTTCTAAGTCTAAAGTGAATGAACTCTCAACGGACAGATTGTTTTTGAATGCAATCAGCAACAGATTAGAAAGTAAGATAGAGGAATTCAGGTTTTTGGGAATGTTTATTGCTGATGAAGTTGCTGAAATAGGAAACGCCAAACCTTTATTTACTGTTAATGGTTATCTTGATAAAAGGATAGAATTCAAGAAATCCATAACTAATTTTGAACTTTCTTTGAAAGATATAGATTTATCTCTGGATCAAGCCATAGAAAAAATAGTTAACGAGGGGAAATCACTATCCACAAAAGCCACTGAAGAGAATATTATTCAACAAGAAAAGCCATTGATAATGCAATTGGATTACGAATCTGATGCTGACGATAGTGATTTAGAAGACACCTCCATTCCTAGAAGACCCCATGTTTCTAAACCTGTTTATTTAAAAGATCTTCTGGATTATCTCACATGTGACCCCGAAAATGACAAAAAAGCCCATTATAAGAAAGGAATTGCATTTAGTATTGCAATAGAAATGGTACGATTGAAAAGAGGCTCTACAGAATTAGCGTTCTATACCGAAAAACTTTTTGATTCCGTTTTCAACTTGAATGATATTGGATTCCCGGATTTACCACCTGAAATTAAATCTAATACCTCAAAGGCTGAAGCATTAAATATTTGGAGAATCTCATTTATGATAGCCATTATTGTATCATCACCCGACACGTCCTTCACATATTTGTTCAAATGTTTTTTGGAGAACGATATATCAACTCCCCGCAGAGTTCAGATCTTGAGTGCCATAGGGTTTGCTTGTAGAGAATTATGTGGCAAAGATGAGAAGGATTCTTTTATTTGGGGTAAAAACAACGACGACAAGGTTAAACCGAAGAAACTGAATAACGTTGGTCATGAAGAATTCAAGATGTTGGATTCAAAAATCCAAGAGTTATCTGAAGGCACTGATGATCAAAAATTGGCATTAGAGTCTGACGGTGATTATATTAATAGTGGAACTGTTTTGAGAAGGTCTAGAAAGTTACAAATTGATAAAGAAAACAGGCTGACAAAAGACCAGCTCCAGAAAAAGAATCAAATAACATCTTATATCAATAGAGGGTTACCAAAAGTTTTTTATTCAATGATTTCCATTTGGCACGAAGTCAACTCAGAAACACATGGTAGAGGTTTTTTGGTTGGTAAATCGATGGGGGAAATTCTGAACGCGCATTACTTGAGCATTCTATCCATGGTTTTCAAGTGTGCCTTACCATCTTGTGTTGACATAATTGAAATGAGCCGCGAAATGTTAAACATCGTTAAAGAGCAATTATTTCTAATCGATGCAGGCAAAGAGTTTCAGCACTTGCTATTTGGCTCTGTGTCTAAGTGCCTGAGTGGACTAGTTTTGGAGAATGAGAATGTTATCAAAATTTTACTCAGCAGTCAAGTGATGGATATTGTTGAAGTGTTGAACACGTTAACGACAATAATGAATGAAAACAGTGATACTATCACTGACATCATCTCATTGTCTATTGCTGCAAAGGTAATTTTGGAGTTACAAGATACTTTAAAGAAAGCTATGTAATTATTGTATTTGAAGCTCACTTGTGTAATCTTTTCTATAGAGTAAAAAAATAAAATCGAAATCAAAACATAGAAACTTTGTATACTAGTGTATAACTATCCGCATGTCGTCTGTTCACAGCGATTTGATTCGACGTCACAGACGTGCACTCCGAAAGCATATAAAAGAGCATAACATTGACAGTGAGGTAGCGATGCGCGTCAGCCCCAGGAATGTAGACTTGTTGCTTTATCTAAACTTTGTCCGATTCATCAGAGCTACCACTATACGATCGCAGGAGCTGGCAAACGAAGACGCATCGACAGAAATACTTTCTATTCATTGGGAAAGAGCTGCTGAAGAGCTTATATCTAAATTTAAACCCGATACTCAAGACCCTCGTGCCGTGGATTTGGACTATCAAGAAGAAGAGGAGGACGTAGATGTCAACATGACATCCACCTAATTAATCTATACCTATTTACACGTCTATAAAACAATTGTATAACTATTACACCTCTCACTCATAGAAAAAGTTGTTCATATGAGGAGATTTTAAAACTTGAATATTCTGGATGGCTAATTCAGGACTTTCTTTGAATTGAACAAATAAACCCTGGAGTTGAGCTGTAGAAACATAAGGCAGTTCAAGTTCATTGAACTTTTGCATGAAAAGCTCTAGTTTGGCGTCGTCATTGTAGAAGCGCATAAACATATGTCTGATTTGGTAATCAGAAGCATTGTTGATCAAAACCTTGACATCAACTCTACCAGGTCTCAAAAGGGCTGGATCCAATTTTTCAGGATGGTTAGTAGTCATGAAGGTGATGACTTCTTCGGCTGATCCCACACCATCCAAAGCATTCAATAACCCACTAAATGTCACACCTGAAACATAACCTTGGTCATTTGATTGTTCACGCTTGTTAAAAGCGGCATCGATATCTTCTAATAGCAAAATAGTTCTCTCCGGAATGTTATTCATCAAATATGCCAATCTATCATCGGTCAAATTTGGTTCCCCAATGTTCATAATGGCAATATTGTAATCTAACTCACCAGCCAAGGCTTGAATGAAACTGGTTTTACCGCTACCAGGGGGGCCAAAAAGCAAGTACCCACGTCTGTAAGGAATACCTCTATCGGTATACCACTTCCCAGAACCTAGAAATTCTTTGACGTCTTTCAAAATCATCTCTTTAATACCCTTATCCAAGATAACTGATTCAATCAAACGCTTCATTCTAGGCTTACCAAAGATTCTCCAATCTTGGCCCCACGATTTGAAAAGGACAGTTTTCCCTTGTTGCATTTGCATAGCCATTTGTCTAGCTTCATCCAAGATGCCTGCTAATAAAAATCTGTCTTTGTAAAGAGTCTTCAATGTGACGGTTTCCA
This sequence comes from Saturnispora silvae, assembly GCA_030579555.1. Lineage (NCBI taxonomy): Eukaryota > Fungi > Ascomycota > Pichiomycetes > Pichiales > Pichiaceae > Saturnispora > Saturnispora silvae. The sequence continues at coordinate 317,710 of JAKTRE010000003.1, read as the reverse complement.
TTGGCTGACCAGAATTGTGTATTCTCTCTGATCTTTCCCTAGCAACATGGAACCAAGCACCTTTATATTTGAGCCAATGATTACCAGGACCGGGAACAAAGGAAAATCCTGTTGAAACAGAGCCATTTTGGTGCTGGGTAAACTTGGTTTGGACACTAAGCTGTCTGGAAACTCTATGTTCATAGTTAGACATCCAGTGTAAAAACCAGTCATATGATTTGTCACTGTTTCGTATTTCCAGATCTACGATCAATCTTCTGTACATTAAACTGGCCAAAGACCCAACCCCTTTTCTTACAAGACTCAACCCTGCACCCAAAACCATCAAACCACCACCAGCTGCAAAATATGGGTTGGATTTAACAACATCAGCAAAGAAGCCACCATTTGATTCTGTCTCTTGCTCCAACCTAGGGTTTGGATGATTGTAGTTTAACAAAGAAAGGTCCTTTGTGCTCATTTCTTCTACTGGAAGAATGTCCAACTCTGGCCCATTCTTCGGAGAGCCGTCCTGAGCGCCGGTTCCATCAAACCATCCCATGATAAGATTAGTAAAAGATTGATGAATATGAAAGAAAGATGTCATTGAAAAAAGTGTAAGAGTGCGTTATCCACCCTCTTTTCTTGCCAATTTATCGCAAAACGAATCTTTCTGAGGGCATCCTTACCCCAATATGGACCAGCAGCACATACATGAGACACAAGATATTGGCATTGACGACTTCCAGGCCCAAGCCGGTGTTCAAAACACACCCGATTACAAAGAACTAGATCATCCCGAGCCAAAGATGCCGGAAATTGATTCCCCCGATGATGATTCTACTAGTGACAGTTCAGAGTACATGCTAGACGACTACAATATGCCGTATGAGTTTGCAGGTAGATCGATCCTGAAAACATCAGATAGGATATTTGATGATTTGAGAAATGACGTCTTGTTTCTAATCAATGGCGAGGAGGGCATTTTACAAAGGAGTACCATGGAGTACTACCAGGATTTGTCAAGTAAGATCAATACTGAAGGACAGCCAAAATACCAGCTATTCCAGTTCGATCCAAAGGGAAAGCTTTTAAGACCATTTACCAGGAACAAGTTGGTCTATTCCGAGCAATCCATCAGTACTTTTGATGGGTTGATTGCCCCTGTTCTATCAAGTGGTTTAGTTGATACTGACTTTACCTCTTTGAAGCTTTTTCATTACAGAATCAAGATTAAGTCGCATGATTACCTAATCAATAAAAAGAGTAAACTCTATCTGTTCAACGATGATGAACTGAATTCAGATGACCAAAAGTCTATGATAGTGAACAGGGAAAGCCTGCTATTTTCCTTTCAAAGTATTAACGATATTCCAGGTGACAATGAATTTAAAACCAAAAATTTAGAGACAGCTTTGCCAGAAATCATTGATTCCTGTAACTATATTTGTAATGAAACAAATACTATTATCAGAATTGAGATATACCCAACAGTGTTGAAATTGAAAGACTTAGAAACATTTACGTTAACCGAAATAAATACCCGGATGGTCACATACAACTCAATGGGAGGGGAGGAATTTGATAAGGTCATTTCACCTTCAACGAGTTTACGCAAGTTTTATAATGCTTTGTCCGATCCCTTCAAGAGTACCGAGTCTGGGTTAAAGCGTCATATTGATTTAGAGTCTACTCATCTTGGTGTCTATGTGGACGTTGATTTGTTGAAAAAGAAATTTTTATTCAAGTCCTCAGTATTTGATTGCAGGGAGCAATTGCAGCCTCAATATTTCCAGGACTGGGGGAATTACTCATCTATTATTAAAGATTATTATCAAAGAGCACTGTTGGAAGTTCAATATTTGATGTCATTATTTGAAGTCACAGAAAGATCCAAATTGAAAATGAACATTGATAACGTTTTTCAGCTAATCAATGATCTTGATTCTAAAGATCAAAGGCATCATTGGACAAATTGGACAGCTAATCATTACTACATACCTGATATGATTTTATTATCAGTATCTCCATATTATAGTGTCGAGACTATATCTGAGTTATTTTATTTTTTCGCTAATGATTCAACAAATTTACCGATATATTTCCAAGCTTTGATTAACATATCAAAAGTGATCCAAAATTATCAGTTAAATGAACTAGTGGTTTCTTTCAGAAGAAAAGGTCTCGTTTCATTTAACGAATTACAAAATGCATTTAATGCCATTGGGTTAAACCACATCTCACCCTCAATTGAACGTATGTCAGCAAGCGATCCTTTGGAGATTATTGAAGCTTATGAAATGCAAATTGCAGTTGCTTCAACAGTTCAAGAAAAGAAAAGTTTAAGATCTAATCTGATAACTATCTCATCTTATAAGCACGACAACAAAATTAGGCTGAAAATATTCACCGAACTCTTTTTTGACATTGATGAGGCATATAGATTATTAAACGTTACCTTCGACAAGGAAGACGATTGGATTTTGACAATGTACACATCTAATCTTAATGAAAATGATATGTCAAGGGCCAGCGATTACGCTAGAGCATTGCTTACTATTGGTGATAAAAGAAGAAGTCTCGGTATTATGAATTTCATCTGGGAAAATCTAAACCAATATTTGCCTATAAATCTTACTACTGAAACTGCTTACGAAACCTTAGGTGTTTTAAGAACAGCTGATGATGAAACCATTATTAGAGTCTTCCAAAATCGGGCTTCAACAGATTTAAATGTTGAATACAGATCATTGTGGGTTTCCTTGAAGGTTATCGCTGAAGACAAGAAGTCAGATTTAATCGAGGCTTTCATTAAAACTGGTATCATAAACTCTAGTTTATTAGCGGTGGAGAGAACGCCAGCTGGTATTGAAAATATAGGAAACACATGTTACCTAAACTCTTTGTTACAGTACTATTTTGTTATCAAACCGTTTAGGGACTACATCTTAAATTTTGAAAAGAGCTTTGACATTGAGGAGTTTGAGAATAACCCAATATTTCAAACCAGAAGAATTGGGGGCAGAAATGTTGGATTGAATGAAACCCAAAGGTCATACCAATTTGTACACAAATTGAAAGAATTATATTATGCAATGATTCATGATGACTCAAGATGTGTCATCCCCAAAAGGGAATTAGCCTTTTTAGCCTTTAGCCCAATTGAACAAGTTGTGAACATCACCACCACGTCCACCAAAGGCAGCTCTAATGAAGATCCGATCGAGTTGGACTCATCAACAGAGATTAATGACAATGAGAATTCGGTCATGAATCCAATTGATTTGACTCTTTCTGAACCACCTGAAGATATTAAAGAAGGTGCTGATAACTCAGATGACATGGAGATACAGCATGAAGATGACATTGAATTGATTTCTAGTGATGAACAAGATAAGGATAGAGAAAATGCATATAATTGTGACATTGACAGCGATATCGTGATGATTGAAAAGGAGGCAGTTGAAAATGTCTTACCTCCAGTGGATTCCGCTGAGTTATTGCCCGTCGAAAACACTTCTAAACCTAAGAGTGACATTAAGGTGGAAATAAGTGACGAGGATTATCAGTTTGCCATCGAACAAAGTGGTCAGCAAGATGTTACAGAGTGTATTCAGAATGTTTTGGCGCAGACAGAAACTGCCATGGACCCTGATGTATTGGATAAGGTTGACGATGAACAAATAGACATTGTTAAAGAGCTTTTCTTTGGTAAAACGAAGCAAACTTTGACTAAAATTGATTTAGAGACAATGCAAGAGATCCCAAATGCTGATAAAAGAACCAAATTTGAGAGATTTTTGAATCTGATTGTTTCATTAGAAGATCACCCTAAGAATATGTATGATGCATTAGATGGCTATTTTAGTTCTGATTTATTAGAATTAGATAATGAAAGTGTCAAAAGATCCTTGACAATCAGTGAATTACCTAAGATTCTGCAGATACAAATTCAACGTGTCCAATATGATAGACAGCTGTTTATTCCTGTTAAAAATACCACCCAATTGCCGTTTGACTCTACCATTTATATGGATAGATTTATGGAAACAGAAGATCCAGAAATGCTAGACAAAAGAGAAAAAAGTTTCCAGTGGAGAGTTAAACTAGGTGAGCTGAAGACAAGACTAGAATATCTATCAACCAGAGGTCCAAATGGTATGACAATCAAGGATTCACTTATCAGTACTAAAAACTTCTTGTTGAGTCAGCAATTCAAATCATACGACTTGCCAGCTGATAGCAATACCATGGAAGTGTTAAATGGCCAAATTTCTAAGTTAGACACCGAAATAATGGATTTGAAAGAGCAAATAGCCGAACTCGAAGATCGATTATTACACCAATTCGATGAATTCAAGAAGATTGGTTATTCTGTTTTTGCCGCATTTATTCACAGAGGGTCTGCAACCTACGGCCACTATTGGATTTATATCAGAGATCCTAAAAACAACGTGTGGAGAGTCTACAACGATGAGACTGTCAGTGAAATCTCGCCCGAGCTAGTTTTTGATTTCTCAGATACCAATAAAGCAACCCCATACTATTTGGTATTTGTGAAGGATGACATGATCGATGAGATTGAGCCATTGAGGCGAGAGATCATCAGAAACGCAGTAGAATCAGAGGTAATTTTGGGGCAAGAGATTGAGGATCCATTGACAGAGCTTCGCTCGAGTGAAGTTGAAACTTTAGATTGATGCAAGTGTTATAGGCGCGCTGCTGAGCAGTTTTTATAGTTTCTTAGGCATAATTATTTTTCACCTTAGCGTACCAGTCCTCTTTATCTTAACCTCTAAATTAAATGGGTGTTTTCATAATTGGAGGCACTGGCCTTTGCGGTGGTCATTTTTTGAAGCAAGCAACTGATTCGGGCGAGAAAGTTGTTTCGCTCACTAGAAGATTGCCTGCTATATTCCAAAACTCTACCCCGGATAACGTGACAGCTATTATTGAGCCTAAGAGCGAATTGTGGTCCGATAAGATCAAGCAAAACGACCTTCCTAGTGGATCCACGTTTTTCTCAGCCTTTGGTACCACCAAGGCTGCAGCAGGGTCGGCTGAGAGATTCAAACAGATTGATTACGGCATCAACATCGAATCATTTAAGGCTGCTAAAGAAAGTGGCAAATTCGATAAGGCTATTTTGGTTTCTTCCATGGGTGCGAATGAACACTCCTCGTTCCTCTATATGAAGACTAAGGGTGAATTGGAAAGAGACGTCAAGGCATTGGGTTTCAAGACCACCGTTATCCTTCAACCTGGTATTTTGCTTGGCCACAGAGAGGTTTCTAAGGGTTGGAACAACTCTATGGCCGAGAAGGTGGGTGGATTCTTGAGAGGCACGTTCATGGACGGTGTTATTGGACATCCAATCAGAGGAGAGGAAGTTGCTAAGGCTGCCTTTGTCATCTCGCAAGCTGAGAATTTGCCAGAGGGTGTACTCGTTGTAACCAGTAAAGAGATGAGACAAATCTCTGAAACCGGTAAGTATCCATTATAATCATATCATCATTTCTTTCTCTTTCTTCTGTATATTTGAGCCAGTTACATTGATTAATATCTAGAACTGTTATTACTACTTACTTATATATATTGACTAGGTGAACATTTGAACTTGGAGAACCACTATTTTGGATACGATTTACTATGAAGTCAAAATTTAATGTGACTTTTGAGATGTCTTGTGAAACTGTCTTTCATACGGCTGTCTCTGGATTTTGAATTCCATTGATCCATGATAGTCCACGTTCATCCCCAGCTGCTTCTCACCATAGTAGAACATCTGAATAGAGGATGTGTTGAAGCAAATGCGAGTGGAAATTCAGGCCCCATGCTTGGAATATGTCTTGGTATCTACAATAGCTCGAAGGACGAATTGTCCATCAATAACTCGGTTGAACTCACATCAAACGACATAGCCAATAAGGAGAGTTTGCTTAAGAAGATAGGCTTGTTGAACGAGATATATGGCCATTACTTGAAGGTCTGTGGTGTCTATTCTGTCAATACAGCAACAAATGGTAAGCTGCACAGTGGCAGAAGCAGAAACAGCAGCTTCCCAATTGCCGCTGTCAGGGATTTGATTCTAGATGTGGTCAAAGAGCAGGGAAACTACCCAACAAATGGCCCGAATTCGATTAATATTTGCCAATCGATTGATAAGCTTGTTTTGACAGAGTACTATGCTGGGAACGGCGACTCAGAAGGGGTTACGAACGCAGAAAGTGCATCAAACTTGCTACGCATTACCAGCATTTCTGACGGCCCGTTTGACGCCTCGAACACTGATATACAGTGGAACATCCAGAGCACCAATGCAGAAGAGGTGCTGTTAAATACCCTTTCCAATGCACATGTAATCACTGCAGACGGCGACGACGATTCAGGCACTATGGTTTCAGCCTATTCCCGACAGTTGCACAAGATAAACTCAAAGATCGCTGAAATCCTCAGATTCATGCAAGAGGTCAAGGCAGGCAAGCTGGATATCCACGACAAGCAAGTCCAGGACTCGTTAGTCCACATCGGGCTAATAGTGAATAAAATTAACGTGATAAAAAGCGCGAGAGAGCAGATCCCCAGCCAGGATAAAGAGCTGTCGCTTATCCTGTCTATTGTTGTTAATGGTTTCAGTAATGCGACGGTCAACTCTTCAGAATTACTCAAATTGGTGAAGAAGAACAGCGATTATTGAGCAAATAGGATACCCCTAGATTTATATAAAAGAATGAAGACCACTATTCGATTTTCTGGTATATTCTGGTCTATCAACTATGTACATTCATGCTGAGCGCTTTCTATTTGCACGCAAAAGTTGAATTTCTGAAAACTTGCTAAGCTAAGGTAAGTAGTATTGACACAACTACTCTTCCATAACTCCTGAATTCATTTCTATTACCTGGTGGAGTCTAAAATTCCATAGTAGCTAGAAATGCGTTTGGTTCAAAAAAGGTCAAACACATATAAATATTGAAAAAACAGATCAATTTTGATGTTAAAATTTCAACTGGGTGGCGTTAATCTTTCAAAAGTTCCTCTCTTCTTATTCAGATCCGGATCTGACATTTCTTAGATGCAACTAATATTCAAGGATTTCAAGAAGGAAAGGATTTCTATTGAGGTGGAATCATCTGACTCGGTGCTTTCTGCCAAGGAAAAGCTGGCAGTCATCAAGGACTGTGACGCGTCGTTAATTAAATTTGTCTTCTCTGGTAAAGTGTTGCAAAATGACAAGCTTTTCGAGAGCTACGGCATCAAAGAGGATGACCAGATCATCTTCATGATCTCCAGAGTGAAACCTAAGGCCGCTCCTGCCGCGCAACCTGCTGCACAACCTGCTGCGACCGACAGTCCTGCTCCTGTCGCAGCCGCAGCTCCTGTCGTAGAAGAGTCTACACCGGCTGCTGAAACTGCTAGCGCGTCTCCTGCACCAGCGGAAACCGAGTCCGGTGCTCCAGCTGCTCCAGTAGCGTCTGAAGAGGTCTTCGCCCAAGGATCAGCCAGAGAAGCCGCCATAGCCAACTTAGTTGCTATGGGTTTCGAAAGAGTTGACGTCGAAAGGGCCCTACTAGCCGCTTTCAACAATCCAGATAGAGCTGTCGAGTACCTACTTAACGGCTTCCCAGAATCTGTTCGTGAACCACAGGCGCATCACGAACAGGAAGAGCAATTACCAGGTGAAGGCGAGTCAGCTGCTGATACGCCTGCTGCTACAGAGTCTGCCACCACTAATGCCGCCCCTGCACCAAGCGGTAATTTGTTTGAGCAAGCAGAAGCCCAGCAGGGTAATAGATCAACCGGAGCTGCCGGGGGTATGGATAACGACGGTATGATGGGCCAATTAAGAGATATTATTCAAAACCAACCAGAATTAGCTGAAGTTATATTACAACAATTGGCCGCCTCAAACCCACAGATGGGTGCATTAATCCAGGAAAACCCAGAAGCATTTTTGAGATATATCACTGAAGGTGATTCCAGTGAATTGGCTCAATCACTAGGGGTGCCAATGGAAGATATCGAAAATGTTGAAATGGAAGTAGATAACGAAGGTGATGAACAAGCAGGTGATGAAATTCAAATCCGAATCACCCAAGAAGAAAACGAAGCTATTAATAGGCTATGTGAACTAGGGTTTGACAGGAATACTGTAATTCAAGTTTACTTCGCATGTGATAAGAATGAAGAGATGACTGCCAATTTGTTGTTCAGCGAATATGCTGATTAGTTTGATAGTGATTACGAAAGCGGTTCTAAGAGAAACACACGTAGTTATATATTATATTTTTTAGTTGATTACGTTTAATAATTAAAAGAGTAAATGTCTCACGTATGACGGCTGTTAAAGATCCAAGGTTGATAAATCTTCACATTTCTTCAAATCATCGCATGAGGAATCTAATGGGTAATTACCAGGCTTGACAACAATGATGGACTCCATTCCAGTCTCTAACGCAGCTTTGACTTCTAATGGGTTATCTGAAAGAAACAAACATTCTTTAGGATCTATGTTGATATCATCAAGTATAAACTGGTAACTGCTAGCTTCTGTCTTCTTACCAGCATTAGTTGTATCATAATACCCACTGATGATTCCGTTGAGATCAATCTTACCAGCGTTGGTCTTTACGTTGGCAAAAAGCAATTTCTGGGCCTTGATTGAGCCACTGGAATAAATGTACACTTTCAGCCCCTCTTTCTGCCATTTAGGTAAGCACTCGATAGCATCAGGGAACAGAGGAGCCAAGATAGAGCCAGTTGTGTAACCTTGTTCCCAGATAAACCCCTGGAGCTGTTTCAACACACGATCCTTGATATCTCTGGAGACCAAGTCGTTTATGTGACCTAAAAGTGCATTTTGCGATGTCCTGACCTCACTAGGGAACTGGACGAGGATTTCCAAAATGTCATCCTTGTGAACGTCTTCCGATGTGAGTGGAAAGGCGTACCTTTCTAGTTTAGCGGGCAATTCGCGCAAGAAGAAAGGGAAAAGCTCGTCTATGACAAAGGAAATAGGACACACAGTGCCTTCGATATCCAAAATAACAGCTTTCATCTCGCCACGCTTGATGCTATCAATTAATCAACTTGTATAGCAACCAGATTGGATACATGTGCCAGTGAAATTTTTCAAACCGTCTCTCTCTCGCTTGATTGTTATTCAATTGAATGGAGACAGCTGAACTGGACCTGCCTGTAGCGCAGCTGGAGCTGGCGGCGGCGGCCGCTGCGCTAGCAGCACATTCGAACGGAGTTTCCGCGGAAACTCCCTGTTCTAGGTGCAAAAAGCCATTTGAACAGCGTGGTCCGACAACCTACAAGCTCTGTGGCCATTGTCGCGAGTTGCAACGCGAACGCAGCAAGCGATGGAAGCAGCGACTGGCTGAGAAAACCGGCGTGTGCACGCGCTGCGGCCACGAGCAGCCAGCAGACGCCAAACATGCACTCTGTGGCTCATGCAGAAGCAGTTTACGTAAGACCAAGACCAAGCGCCTTGCTCTAGGCCGCTGTGTGCACTGCTCGGGACCCAACACCGAGCACAAGTACCGCGTGTGTCTCCGCTGTCGCCAGCGCGACCGTCTGAGACGCAGCAAGCCGGCCGCAGAGCCCGAGGAAGATGACGAGGCGTTGGCGCAGCTTCTGGGCGACCACGCGCAGCTCAACCGCCAGCTTCAGCTCTCGCAGTTTGACCTCGACCATCTCATGCACTACGACAAGAGCGAGAGCGACAACGAGAGTGAGGCCGAGATGGTGGCCACCGTGCAGGCGGCTATAAAGCTCCAGATGAACTCGAGCAACGATACCATAGATACCCTGATAAAGAAATAAAAGTTCTGATTTGTATTTCCAATTTAATAAATTAATAAGTGATAGTGCTGAGGCGCCGAATGTGCTCAGTGTGGGCCTCTATGGTTGTGCCAAGTGTTAGCTATCGTGTGAAAAAAAGAAGCTTGTTGATAGCTGCATTTTTGGCCGATTTTCAAAAGGCAACTCTGGAAATTGGCCCGTTTTGCTTTTTTGAAAGGTCCCAGTATATACTTCCAACATGGGTTAAGCGTATGCACGTAACGGTCAGCACATTTTTGCACGAAAAAACTTGTTTATTAATTAATATGGTAAAAGAAAGGGTGTTTGTGCAGAGCATCGAATAAAGGAAAAAATACATATACTTATTCTCTGGACACGCGTCTTTTGTTTCGTATCTTTGCTTATTCTGCGCTCCAAATGGCCCTTTTAGAGGTGATACAGCGGAAGCTCGCCAGGGGAGACACTCTGGTGAAAATCATCCGCTCGCTGCACAAGATGCCGATTCTGCTGGCGCTAGCATCCTTGTTGCTCTTAATCAACCTCTGTTTGCCAGGCAATTACAGAAACACGTACATCAGTGAAAACGCTTTGATGCCGTCGCAGGCCCACACCGGGTTCCGTGAATCCGAATGGAACATCGTCAGAGGGTATCGTAACGAGCTTATCAATATGATGAATCTCAATCAGACAGAAAGAAACCCCCATCTGCAAGAGTGGTTAAAGACCAACGGGTACAAGACGTCATATTCCACGTTCGTCAACTCAGAGGGCGAAACCAAGTCTACGTTGTACGCAATCTATCACGTCCCTAAGGGTGACGATACCGAGGCAATGGTATTGACTGCACCATGGTATTCTCAAAACAATAAGCGCAATATCAATGGGATGGCAATAACAATGGGGTTGAGCCAGTATCTACATAGACTATCAATTTGGTCCAAAAACATCATATTGGTGTTCCCTGATAATGCTCATGAAGATTTGCGTCAGTGGGTTGATGCTTATCACACGTCTTTAGATCACACCGGTGGGTCGTTGGAGTCGGCCGTCATTGTAGATTATCCTTCAACAAGCGATTACTTGTCGCACATCCAGATAGACTACGAGGGGGTCAATGGTCAGTTACCTAACTTGGATTTAGTCAATACCGCTATTCTGGTTGCCAAACATGAAAGTTTCAAGGTTTCCATCAATAACACACCATACCATCAATTATCCTCAAATGACTTTTTCAGTAGATTCAAATCATTGCTGTCGAATATTTTGAATTTAGCTTTTGCTGGCTCAATTCAATGGCTACCTCAACAAAGTTTCAGTGGCTGGAATGTTCAATCAATCACTCTCACTGGGATCGAGGGTGAGGGTCCGGATATCACCGTTCTAGGTAGAGTCATCGAGTCAACTTTCAGATCCGTCAATAATTTATTAGAAAAGTTCCATCAATCATTTTTCTTCTATTTGATGATGGATCCAAATCACTTTGTTTCAATTGCAAATTATTTACCTGCTGGGTGTTTATTAGCCTTGGGGTTTGTGATTTCCTCGGTTAATTCATTCATTGGTGGGATTTTCATCAAGAGGGTTCAAGGTGACTGTATCACTTTGAACGATTCAAAGGCCTCAATTAAGGTCAACCCATTGGCCTGGTCTTTTGGGATCTCGGTTGGTTTGATTTTCTCCACCATTGGATATGGGACATACTTAATGACCAATCATTCTTTGCTGGACTCACAAGAAACTTGGTTTAACTTGACCTACAACAATTTTATCCTACCATTACTATTGGTGAATTTAATGCCCTTATTGAGTATTGCTGTGCCTTTCAAATTTGCTAATAGAAACAACTTCATTAGAGGTTTGTCAACTATATTATTGTTCTATTATGGTTATATGTTAATTGCCATGTTAGTGTTAAATTTTGCGCTACCTTTTGTGATTTCCTTGTGCTCGTTAATGATCTGTTATGTTAGATGCACGAACAAACAATTTGGGGTTCAAAAATGGATCAGATTAAAGTCTTTCAATACAATCTTTTTAGGGTTATCTTCTCCTGCTATCTGGTTGGTTATTGTCGGTATCGTTAATAAGTCTCAACTACAATTGGATTCTTTGAGAAATCTAATTCAAAATTTCAGTTATAAATTATTACAATGGAATATTCAAAAAGTCATTGACTTCTTCCAGGACACACCATTAGATACCCTAATGTTGGGTCCAGTGGAAGTTTTCCAAAACCTCGTTCTGTCCTATGAAAAGATTCAATGTTGGACCTGGATTTTTATCACTGCCAGTTGGTTACCGGTCTGGTTAGGTATGTGTTTGGTTGCCTCGTTGGATCTAGATGAGACAACGGAAGATGATGCGAAAAAGAATCAATAAGCATGTCAGTGAATTTAGAGGAATGTATATACGTTTTTTGTAAAGATATTGCAAAATAAAAGAGCAAACAGTGAGTATAGTATAACATTCTCCAGTAAGTGAGGGTAAATGCGAGTGGACAATACGTTGCTAAGCTTACGCTCCGATATTTTCATTTTCTTTTACTTTTTATAAATATATAAATAACAGAGGTCACACAACGCTCGCATTTTAGTGGCCATATTCTTCCATGAATTTAGCATGGAACTTCTTCCAGTCGTCGATCCAGTCTTCACCAGGAGCCAAGAAGGTAGTTCTTAGATGCCAGGTGCCTTCGACTTGACCGAACCCAGAACCTGGGACGGTACAAATACCGGTGTTTTCTAGCAACTTGGCACAGTAGAACTCGTCTGGGGCGTAACCTTCCTTTTCAGCCTGGGCCTTGGCCTTGTCGGAAATGGTGATGGTTGGGTAACAGTACATGGCACCTTGAGGTTCCTGACAGGAGACGCCTTCCATTTCGTTGAAGGCGGCATACAACTTTTGGGATCTCTCCTTCAAAGACTTGTAGATGCCTTCCTTCTGGTTGTGGAAAGACTCGTAGGACTCGTCGCCCTCCACAGGTGGGTTCAACATCAAAGAAACCAAAGCCTGGCCGATGACAGGTGGACAGAGGGAGATGGAGGCCAACTTCAGGATCTGGGCAATCACAGAAGGATCGAACCCGTTCAACTCCATGTACCCACCTCTCTGGCCACACTCACCGATCATACCCTTGGAGGTGGAGTGCAAGGAGGCCAACTGGACGTGCTCGTACTTCTTTGGATCGATCTCCTGCAACTGTTTCAGGACCTTTCTGATGGACACGAACTCGCCGTCGTAGACGTTTTCCTGGTACACCTCGTCGGCAATGACGACCAAACCGTGCTTGGCCGCGACGTTCAACAACTCGCCGATGGCCTCGGCGGTCAAGATGGACCCGGTGGGGTTGCCGGGGTTGATGACCACCAGACATCTAGGCTTGATGCCTGCGCCCTGGGCCTCGGTGACGATGTTTTCCAAGTCCTGAGCATTCACGGACCAGTTGTCGGCCTCGTTCAAGTAGTAAGGCAAGACGGTTGCGTTGTTGAGGGCCAAGGACGCGGTGTACAAAGGATACTGTGGGATTGGGATCAAGAAGCCTGCGTTGGGCTCGGACGACAAGAGCGTGAGGAGATAGTTGACGGCGGCCGAGGCGCCCGCGGTGAGGTAGATTTCTTCAGGGTCGGCCTTGTAGCCGTCTCTCTTGCTGATGTAATCTGCGACAACCTTTCTGAAATGGAGCACCCCCTTGGAGTGGGAGTAGGCACCGACGGAGCTCAAGTTGGACATGATGACGCGGGCGCGCTCCAGAACGTCCTTAGGGAAGATTGCGGCCGCGTTGGCGTCGTCGAGCAGGTCCGGGTACTCCAAGAGCGCCAAGATCTGTCTGTAGAACTTGAGCGGCTTCTGGTCCAACTGCTGCGGGTTGCCGATGTTGGCGTTGATGATCTTGGTGAACGGGACCGAGTGTGGGTCCTCGTCGAGCTGCTGTCTCAACTCCTCTGCGCGTGTTGGGATCTTGCCGCGCACCGCGTACTTGGCCTTGACGGCGTTCTGGTTGAGGTGGCTCTCGACGAGCTTAGGCGAGGGCGTGAACTCCTTGGACGCGATTTTGTTCAACATCCGTGCGATTGTAGTGACCTTCATGGATATACGCGCGGGGGAGCTGGCCTGATTTCAAGTCCCTTTTATACATTTTCCCGTTTTTTATGTAAGCGATACCACTGTGCATGTCTGGGTCCTTTTATGCGAAACGCCATAGAAGGCAAAAAAAAAAGTAACTATGAGTCAGGTGGGCCTGCTAAGCGCCTGAAATTACCGTTTTGGGCAGTGCTCAGCACCGGACTTGGCTACCTAAGCGAAACCGCAGCCGAGGTGGAAGCAGAGGGCGGCGGCGGCGGCGGGCCCTTCTTGGACCGCAGCGAGCCCTGCGACGATAGACTCGAGCTCGTGGACACGCGGTGCAGGTTGCGGCTGGCCGCGCGCGACCGCGGTGGGGGCGGCGGGGGCGGCGGCGCTAATGCCTGAGCGGGCGCTAAGCACAACGGTAGTAGGGGTGAAATATTTTTGGTGGAGGATAGCTCCGGCATGGAGCTGGCGTGCTGGATGTGGGGCAGAGGAGGCACGACGGGGGCCGGGGCCGCAAAGAAGTCGCCCAGCAAGCACTTGTGGGCCAACTCGCGGGTCTTGGCCATGACGCCGTCGCTGGTCTCGAGATAGTGCAGCACGTCGCGCAGCTCGCTGCGCTTGTAGCTGACCCTGCGCAACTCGGTGCTCATGAGCATCAAATGCACGACGCGGATAAACACGTTCAGCAGATGCTCATGACGCGCGGCGTCGATGTCGTAGAGCTGGCGGATGATGATGTCGACAATGACCTTGATGTCGTTGAAGTACACCAGGCGGTTCGTGGCGTCGTTGAGAAACGCAAGATACAGGAACTTCATGAGCAGGATCTGGTCGGTCTCAGACTTGATGCGGTTGAAGTTGAAGATGACCATCTCGAAAAAGCGCTGGAACTCGCACGCGCAGATGGCAGCGAACACCCGGTTGGTCGCCATGAAGTCGCGCACCCCGTAGCGCGTCATGAACTGCTCGTTCAGCACAAGCAGAAACTTGAACTTCACGTAGTTCAACTCGTCGCTCGTGTCCTCGGGCTTCAACGTCTTCACGATCTCCGTCACCGTCTGCGTGTCGATCGAGCCCAACTGGTCCTGGGAAAACTCGCTGTGGTATGCAAAATCGAAGAAGATCAGGAAGTAATTTCGGTAGTCGAGACCAAACTGGTCGCCGTCGCCGTTGTTCGTGTTTTCGTTATCATTATTTTTGGTATTGGCGGCACCAGCGTCGTGGCACACTGCCCTGGTTATCGCGCTGTAGTTCTGAATCACCAGCCACAGTGTCTCGAACCCGTGGTAGTCCTTCAGACACTGCAGCAACTCGTCGGGGTATTTGGTATGATGCGCAAACAATATGTAGCCTATGATCTTGATAAAGCACTCGTTCATGTTTATGTTATCGTTCACCTCGTTCTTTACCTCCTGCGAAAGCGAGTCCACGTCCAACTCCAAGTTGTGCAAGTTGTTCTTCACCGTGAACGACAAGAGCGACAGCATCTTGCGCAAGCAGAAGTCGTAATGCAATCGGTAGTATCTGTACTGCAACAAGTAGTCGGCCACCAGCGTGAAGAACGAGTCCTGGTCCTGCGCGCAGTCGGCGTACTTCGTCACGAGCGTCAAATAGGACACCAAGAGCGTGTTGATCTCCTCCTGCGTGCATTCCTTCAGGTCTTCGGCACCACCCAAATCTTCGCAGTGACCGCCAAAGTCTCGCAAAGTTCGCGTCACCTCTGCGATATCGCTTGCGATTCGCCTTGAGAAGTACGTGCCCGCGTTTTCGTCGTAGAAAAGCCGCGTGTACAGTAAATCGTCCGCCTGTGCCCAGAAGCCGTCCACTGAGAACGTCTCTGGCAGCTCCAGGGCGCTCATTTAAATGCAAATGCCTATTAGGTGAAGGGGAAACAACTTGTGCTTTTTCTGGCACTGGCTCTTATTTTTAATTTTGTTCATTGTTGCTATCCTTGATAGATAGATGGACCAATATCTAAAGGTATGTGTATCCACTCTACGCCGCATCACTTGAACCCCAACTAACATCACCGTCAGGTCTATGATGAAGAACAACATGCCCAAATTTGCACTCAGAAGGGCGATTTCCAGACGGCCATCGATCACCATCTAAATTCCATCAAACTGATAGAGAATATCATCATCGATAAGAACCAAGACTCGCAGATCACAGAATCCATGAATGTCTTCAAACAACAGATCCAAGATCGCATAGAGGTGCTAAAAATAGTCAAGTCCAAACCGTTAATAGGCTCGTCACGTGATACCGATACCGATGCAAGCAATGCAAATAAGTCTATACTTTCCAGAAATGATAGTATTGATGTCAAAATACTAAAATACATCATTAATGAAATAAAAATGTCGTTTGTTAAGAACGTCAATATCAATATCGACTCTTTAAAGTCGTCCAAGAATTTCAAAATACCCTTCATTGACAAAGACAAAATATCGCATTTGGAGCACTCATTGCAACTATTAACTATTGGTACAGGTACCAATCAGGATATCAAGTTGAAAAACGAGTATCTAACTCAATTAAACTCCCTGTACTATACTGAATTGATGTCCACGCACAACTGCCTTTCTGATATCATCCGGGTCTTAAAGGACGACTCGTTCGATTCAAATGCAGGCGACGAAGAATCTAGAGACGATACCATGATAGATTTCCAGAATGAAACTATTGGCCAATTGCAAAAGCGTGTCAATTCTTTGGAACGAGACAAAATGCAAATGGAATTACAGATTATAAAATTGAAAGAAAGATGGAACGGACTTGTTGAATCTGCTAGAAAACGTAGAGAATCCCAGTCAAAAGAAAACGATTGAGCTTTTCGTGTATACTATATATGTTTACTTAATTACTAACGCCTGCCATCAATTCTTCCTTGGTGATCATATGTTCGATGGTTTCTATGCCCTCAAGCAATTGATCAATATTCATCGACCATTGATTCAATAGTTCTTCCTGATCTTTTGGCTTTATGAAATTGACAATACCCGCAGGTCTATTAATCTTAGCATACAAATCACCCTTCGAGACTAGTTCAATTATAGTAGTTTCTGTTTGTAATTGGTCTAACTGTAATAACTCACATAATCTGTCTAATGAAACATTGGAGTAATACTTAGAAATAACTCTCAAATTGAATTCAGTTATACGTTGTTTTAGAACCTCTAGATGGACCTTACCCTTTTCGGTCTTAGTATCAAATGCCGGATCATTTTTTAATTGTGGGATAATCTTGAATTCAAAATCAGACCAGTTAATTAATTCAATAGTGGTGAACATCTTGATTAAATTTGATTCAAATGGCAATTTTGGTAAATTCTTATCAACCTTAATCTTAGAAATTAAATCATTTTGCAAATTTGAAAAGGGAGTTAGTATTATGTAGTAAACAATATCTTTCAAAACTTTTAATGATTCGTCCAAATCACCAGCAATTTTTGGAATCTCATAAATGTTCAGCTTGTGTTTGGCGATTTCCATGTAGGCATCTTCAAAATAATCGATTTCAATCATCAACTGGTAATAAGTCAATTTATGGTCGGCATATTTGTTCAAAATTCTTGGTAAAATCTTTCTTGATAAAATTCTCGAGTATTGGAAATCACCCTTCAGATTGGTCAATTTCATTTGATTAAGAATAAATTGGATCTTTTCGTCCATTTCCATCGAACCGTAAGTTTCAACTTGGAGCTCGTTCAAAATATCACAAGCCTTGTCTAAATCTTTCTTCTCATTCAAGTAAATATCGCTTAGCAACTTGGTGACTCTAGCTCTTTCAACTTCAACGAAAATCTTGTTTTCGGTAACCAGTCTGATGCTTTCAATCAACTTCATTTTGACATCCATGTCGGTGATTAGCTCTAATTTGGACATGATTTCCTGAATGAACAATTGGATAGAATCCTTTAATTGGCCGTGTTTTTTGCTCAACGGCACAATTTGTTCATCTAGCAACTCCCAATCCTTCTTATTAGCCAAGATCTCCACGATCTCACGCATAACTCTTTTCGACGACGCCCCGTCACTGGATTGTCTGGTTTGCTTCTCAAACGAAAGAAGCTTGTCCAGGGCACCAGTGAGGTCTGTTTTGGCCTGATCTTCAATCAATGGGAAAGCTGTGTCCAACTCCTCACTGTAGTCCTTCTCGGCCTTTCTAAATGGGTTCTCGTTGTCTGCCATATCCAGACTTTATCGCACTAAAGGAATGAAGATATACACTTTATTCACTTTTTTATATTTGCCACTGAAGCAAAATCGCCACCTTGTAAAAATATGCTCAGCATCTGTAAAATGCCCGGATCCGCTCATAAAAGGTAGTGTTGTAATCAGTAGAATTCTAGAAGCACAAAAAGACAAGTTTTAGTGTTTTGTGGCCCACATCGATTTATGTCAGATAAGCCTGTTTTATGCTTCATAGTTTATTGTAGAGGAAGAAAAAATATTGTGTTTAAAAGCATCTTTGAAAGCTCGTAGCAAAACCACGCGCCCAAATGCAACCCCAGACAACGGAGTTCGTTGCAAAGTCTGTGACGTCGGTCACAGACCTTGGATGGGTGTTTTTAGTTAACTGGAGTATCATTCTCTTTGCGTCTGTGTTGTTTTTGTTCTATTATCACCGTATTTTCGGAGTGCTTTTCGCGTGGTTTATATCGCCGATGATTTGGAAAAGGCACAACGTGAGGGTGAGGATACAGGCATTTAAATTGTCTCTCTTGAGTGGTAGGCTGTTCTTCAAAAACGTCACCATCATCACCAAGAACGAAATGATTGTGATTTACCAGGGTACAATAACATGGAGGTACTGGTACAGGAATACGCGAATAAATCAATTTGACGCGCGGATCAATCAAATTAACGAAACCATCAACAAGGCTCTACCCGCTAGAGTTCTGGTGGAAATTCACGGTATGGAGATTTTTGTATACAACAGAAGTGATGCATACGAATACATTCAGCAAAGGCTGCATGAGGAAAGAGAAGGCATTGAATCTTCTTCGTCAACAAAGCCAACTATAGTGACTGAAAGCGACAGTGCTGATGTGGAATCTGATCTACGTCAAAGAAAAACTCAGGATCTTCCTGTGCAAAAGCACAATCGAAACGCTAATGTCAGTCCAACTCTACAAGGCCATATGAATCCAAATAACGAAGCGATGTTTAATAGTGTCCTGTCGCAGCTGCTACCGTTAGATATCAAAGTGGTTAAAGGGTCTTTGATCATAGGTAACGATACAACACCTTATTTGTACATTATGTCATACAAAGAATTGAAGGGCTCGATGGATGCGGCAATGGCGCCCTCCGAGTTAGATCCTTATAGGTTATTGTATGATTCTAAGCTTACCAATATGAAGGTAGAATTTAAAAAAAATATATCATACAATAAGGATTTGGTGATGACTGAGCCATTCAAACAAAAGGTTAAGCCAAGTTTGAAACGCCATTTGAAAAAATTTGGACATCACGCTTGGGCACCCTTCCAAACTTTCAAAGGTCGTGGGACCTTTTTGGATATACCTGATGATGATGAACATCCACATATGAACGAATGGAGAGGTTTGAGAAGATACATGCAAGAATTTCAGTCATTAAATTCATTTGAATGGGAATCTCTGAATGAAAAAGATAGAAATAGGACTGAATATGCTAAAGTCTCTACGTTTTTGACTGTTAGTAGTATGCACCTATGCTACTATTTTGACATACCTGGTAAAATTCCTCAAAATCGAGTTAAACCATCTTCAGGGCCTGACGTTGGTAATGGCGGTGACCCACCTAAAACAGGTGTTGACATCGTTTTGACAGGAACCCAAATTGTGTACGGTCCATGGAGTCACAAGCAATTGATGAAAATTTATCAGTTACTATTTCCAACGTTAAAGCTAGACTCAAAATTACCTGAAAAGTTACTTCCTGGTAATTTGAGAGAATACGTCTCCTTTGACTTGCAACTTGACTTAAATGATGACACCACTATTAGAACCCCTTTTAGAGAGCAATCGAAGGAGTCATTGATTAGTGAAAGTGATGACTTAAAATATGGATGGTTAGATATCAGTGTCAATGGTGGATCATCGATTGAAACTATCATTTTTAATACCCCCGAAGATAAAGATGGCTTCAAAAACACTCTCAAAGCGAACTTGATTAAACCAGTCGCCAACAGTAGTGTTAATGGTTCTTTAATGTTCAAAGCTGAAAAGCTTGTAATTGATGCTGATATTGGATTTCCTTTAGAATGGAGAGGCTACACCCACTGGAAATTTAGACAATTATCCCAATCGTGTGACATTTATTTTTTGCGAGAGCACGTATCACACCTTTCGGATTTAATCGGTGATTTTGGATCTGGTGGAGAGCCTGATGAGGATTCATTCAAACCATTTAGATACACTTTCAGTTTTGATTTCAAATTTTATTCCATATATACCAATATCAATGAGGAGAATATTATTGATAACCCAATTGACCATAACAGGAACAGATTTATTACTTTTGCAGGCGATGATTTGAATTTAGATGTTGATTTACCAATGCTGCATCAATTCCAAAAATCTAACATGGCTTCCTTCAAAGTTGATACTAGTTATTTCATTCTATCGGTAGACCATCAAGAATGGTCAACCTATAGAGAATTCCAAGAGACTAATGAAATTGGCTATGCTGCGGACTTTATGATTGATGGTTCGTACACATATTTCAATGTTGTTGAAGATGGTGCAATTGACACGATTTCTTTAAATTGTACTTGTAGTGATACAACTGTCAAAGTATACGGATTTGTCATTAAATATTTCATCGATTTGAAGGAAAATTATTTTGGAAATAATATTAGATTCAAGACATATGAAGAATACACACATAGCCAAAAGCTAGAAAAAGTAACTGATACTTTACAAACAGTGGGCACAATTGTTCGACCAATTGACATTTACTCAGTACAGGGATTAGAAAGCATTGAGAGAAATAGATTTGATAGTATTACCAAGAGCAAAAATGAGACAGATCTTCAAATGACATTTTGTGTTGATAACGGTTGCCTTGTGTTTCCATGTAATTTATATGATGCTAGATCTCACTTGGCTTTACATTTTGAACAGTTGGATATTGATCTAAGAAACAATAATTATTACATGGATTTACAGGCAAACTTTTCTGAATGTAAAGGCCGTTATATTGATGATTGCGATGAAAATGTGATTTTCACTAACACCAAAGGTAGCTTAGACTTCAAGCCAGATATCTATATTGATAAATTATCTGCACATGGGTTGAGAATTTTTGGGCTTCCTCCTGTTGAACCCACCTATTATTGTAGGTGGACTTTTGATACTGGCGGGATCATTATTGATTCCACTCCTAACATTATTGGCGCTTTCAAAAATGCGCTTCATTCTTTCAAAATGGGTCATGTTGATTTGGAAAACTCTTTAGGCGTTCTTGTCTTGCCTGTTATGGATATTTTGAATTTGGACTTTAAGTCGCCGTTTATCAAAATTAAAATTAATTCACCTGCTGGAATTGCCAATGAAATCAAATCTTACTTTGTTGAGTTAGATTTGAAAAAAGTCAGCTTTAGTGTATCAGATCAGCCAACTACCAAATACAATTCTTGCACTGAAATTAGTATTGAAGAAATAAAACTAAAGGCTATTTTGGACAGCAAACAGATTTTTGACTTGAATACGAATCTCAGGTTCTCCAATCTTTGCCAAAAGAAAAATGGTTTCCATAGGATGCTTCAGCAATCTTTGCACTTACATGACAATGATGCACCTTTCCATAGAACTCCTTGGCTAATCCCAGAATTTCAAAGAGACAGAACTTACTATAATGAGTCTGAGAAAATTCATAATGGAGTCTACATACCAAGAGTTCCAATTCCCCTTAATAGTCAAACTGCGGAACTTTTTGTTCAATCTTTACCCGCTGAAATAAGAACTAGATTATTAGACTCAGAGGGTAATATGCCTAACTTATCATCGGCTGCAGAGGATAAATCTGAATATGCAGAAACTTCCTTCATGACTATGAGTGATGAAAAGTCATACGCCTGTGACTTCAACCAGAAGACTGATTCTTTAGAATATTATGATACATTGTCTAATTTGGATCCAGAATGTGAACATGATAATATAACTATCGAGATGGATAAAATTTTGGTATTCATGTTCCCTGGTATTGTTGTTATTGCACTTGATATCTTAACACATATGTATGATTCCTCTTTGAATAAGGTTCTTGACGAATTACAAGTTGAGTATTATCTTAGAATGAGAGCAAAGATTCAAAAATCTGTTCTCAATCTTCAACTTCATTGTGATTTGATTGACTTGTTTTTTGCTCATGAGATTGGTGATAATAATGGGTTATCGTTAAGATGTCATAATACCGATTATAGAATGCAAAGCTTAAAACATGGTGACACTGAAGAGAAATTTGCGATGAAAGTTAATTTTGACAAGTTAGATCTTAACCTTTATGAAAACAGGAAGACTATGGTGTCGCTGGAAATGGAAGATTTATCGATGGAAATGATGAAGCTTGAAACCCTTACTAGCCGCTATAATCTATTTGATTTTGATATAGATATTAAGCTATCTCATATCAATTGGGTGATAGAATATGTTTCAGGGTTTTTCAAACATAGTGAAATTTTTCAAATTCAAAATGCTGAGCTGAGGGATAACCGAAAGAAGGCTAAAATTGAATTACTTTATCAATTGACAATGATCACTATTGAGCATAATATCGTTTCCGATCCTCAATGTTTGAGTACCATCTGGAATCAATCAAAGAAGGACAGCGTTAGAAGAGATAAAAACTGGAGGTCGTTACCAAGGTTGAGACATGTTTTGAAATCAGTCTCCACAGAATGGAAAGAAAATAAAAATGAGTTATTTAAAAACAATATGTGGGAAGCTCCTAACGATGCTGACGAAAAATTACAGTCATTATTTTCCACCATGAGAGTTTGGGAAAAAAGGCAAGACGATATCATTGATATGGTTTTTGGCTCTAAAGAAAAGAAAAAAGAGAAAATGTTACAATTTGTTTCATTGAACTTGCATAGCTTGAAAATCAATTTGATTCCTTTTGATAAAGCTATTCAAATTTCTGATTTGTACTTTGACTTAAGCGAAGCCAAATTAGATCCAGAAATTAGCAACATTGCTTTCCCACTATTAGAAACTGACATAGAATTATCAACAGATATCAACTTTGAAGTTAAGGAGTTCATGACCAATTTCACAGATATTAAAATGAATAGTGGTGAAATAATGCAAGTTATCCATAGCATTTTCCAGTTGTGCCAAACTTTTAGCAGTAATAAGACATATGTTGACGAAATTGATAGCGCTAAATCTATTCGTAATTTTGTCATTGATGATTATATCAAACCGTTGTTGATCACATTCCACATTAACATCGACTATTTCAAACACTTGATCGAAGTTGATAGATCTAGATTAGTCTTCCAAGGTTCTAAATCTAAGGCATTCTCTTCTATGATTAAAACTCATAAACTATTATCATTTTCATTGAATTTTATGAATGACTATTTCAATATCTCGTTTGATACAGATCTTTTTAACATTATGGAATTTCAAAGTAAGAATTTCTCTACTACTGTTATTAATACCAAACCGTTTGATAATGGTGATTTATTATTTGCTGTTGATATTGCAGACTCTGAGTTTTATCTCGGTTGTGATGAAGGTAAACTTGTTGAGCTGGTTGATATTGTTGCATTTAATGAATACCAAGTCTTCCAAGAATTAATAGATTATTTCAAAGAAGAAAAGTTACAATTTGAGAATGACAAACAAACTCCTTGGTCTTCTTCTTCTGAGGTTGATTCCTTTTCAGGAACTGAAATTGTTTCCACTGTAAATTCATTAGGTACTAGATTTTTCCGAGAAAATGTATTCACTAAGATGGGTGTTAAGGCTACACTCATCTTCAATGTGGGTAATTTTATAGGAGAAATTAATTTATTTCATCCTTTTGTTTCTACCTTTTCTTTAAATCAGATGAATTTTAGAGTTGAAGCTAATGAAATGGGTATGCAATCTATTTTCAAAATTAATAGATCTAACGTTGATCTCCTTTTATTCAATACGAAATACCTGACTGCATTTATAAAATCATTCAGTCTCAATTGTGATGTTGCTTACCTTCACAACATATACGTGTTTAACATTCAAGGTGTATTGGCTGAGTGTAGATTCAATATGAATAACAATGATATAATTGGTTTGATTTCGGTGTTACATTTGAATATAAGTAAAATTAGGCGCACAATTGAATCCTGGACGAATAAACTGGAAGAAGTCCAAAATCATTTCAAATCCGTTCAGTTTAATAATGAAACTGAAGATGATAACATGAGTGTTTTGTTTAAATCTTTCCAAAAGCATACAAAATTCAATGTTTTTCATACTTTGAAAAAATGGACTGCTTGGATTTTAGTTAATGACAACATCATTCAATTAGAGTCCACAGACTCCGATTTAGAATTACACACGTATGACGAGCATTTGAAACGTTATTTAGTCCACGGTCATTTGTTTTTCCCATCATTACGCATGAATGTCAATTTGAGTGGCTCTCAAGGTTCTAGTTTTAACATGCTTGATGCAAAATTGAATGTTGAAATCAAGAATCCTACTGATCAAATTTATTCAAGGCAACAGCTTCATTTCAAATCTGATCATTTAAAGTTTGTTGTTAAGAACCAAATTATCTATGAGTTTATTCAAGCATATGGAGAAATATCCAGGGTTATTGATGATACTTCAACTCAGAAAGGTTCAGATACTGATGATGTTAATAATTTAGAAAAATTAGAATTAATATCTAGATTCTTTGCTGTTGTCATCGAGGCTGATAATTTCTGCTTCGGTTGGATTTTGGACAATACCAATTTTCATAACCATAACCATAATTATCATTTGTATGGACCAATTATTGGATTTGAACACTCGACGATTGTGGCTAATGAAGGTTCAGGTAATGTATCAATGAAAGGATTGTATTTATCTGTTGCACATGGTCAAACATCTGATTCATTTTATCCAAAAGGCAGCGAATTCCATTCGAATAATAGAATTTATATACCTAAGTTTGACTTATTCTATTCCTTAAGAAAGGAGCAAGGAATTTTGTTTTTTGACTCTAAGTTGGATGGTGATACGGTTGATTTGAAATTGCAAACAGACTTTTTCCAAATAGGTCAACCGTTGATTAGTGCATTTACTTTCATTGAGCAGCAATTACAGCAAATTGAATTGAGCAATCCTGTGAAAACATCACCTACAAATAAAAAGAAAATAATTGGAAAAAAGAATAAAACCAAAAAGAACGTCGTTCAGTTTGAATTAAGATTTGCCGGTGCTAGTGTTTTCATCGAAAATCAAGTTTTCATAAAGGAAGATCAAGTTTCCTCCTTGGGGTTAAAGGCACCAACTTTGGATGTTTTCATTAGATATATTCATGATCCTCAAACTTTGAAAAAGCATGGGCTAATCATTGAAGCTCAAATTGGTGAAACTGAGAATAAAGTTTACTGCTCCTCAGTACCTGTCATTATTGAAATTGTTAAATCATTGCAAAAATACATGCGTCAGAATAATACCAAGCCTATACCTAAGAAAAAAGGTGAATCATCGATGGATATTGTTCAATGGAGTGAAAAGATAGATGTTAATTTCAACCTGAAGATTGAACCGCAAAAATTGATCTTGAATTGTGATCCATTGGCACAAATTGAAGCAGAAGTTTCATTGGAAGGTATTGGATTTCATTTAACAACAGAGCATGATTTCCTAGCTGGTGTTTTGGTGATTGATAAGTTAGGAGCTGAATTAAAGCACGCATTTTCTAAAGTTATTTCCGGTTCTGTAGGCTTGAATGGGTTCATTTTGAATACCATTTTGGCCCCAATTGATGGTGTTAAGGAAGTTACCACAGTGGGTTCAGTAAGTGATATCAATGGATACATTAATATTCAACAATTACAGGATTTGGATGTTTTTAAGGATCTTTGGTTCCCCCACGAATTACACAATTCTAATTTAGAAAGGGTCGTGAATACTAGCATTCAAGTTGGTAGTAAAAGGACTTTTGGTCAAATTATTAGAGATGTGACCACCGGATCACCATTACCGTGGACTATTATTTTTTTCATCAAGAACATTAAGGGTACCATTGATTTAGGCATCTCAACGGGAACCTTCAATTTAGACACCTTCAAAGTGAAATCACGTAGATCTGCAAATTGGGATCATAGTTTAGAATTGGGCAGCAAAGTTTTGAGTTTATCATCCAAGGGTAAGATAGAGGGTGTTTTACAAATTCAAGATTTCATGTTCCAAACTAGTATTGGTTTCAAATTGGGTGAAGAGATGTTGGATTTGCCTTTAGTTTCTGTTGCGTTAGATGTTTCACAATTAAAGTCAAATATAAGTATTGATTACCATCCGTTTTTTATTATTGACGGTGATACAATTTCACTGAAGATATTCAATGAACATGATATTCATGATAAATTGTCAAGTAGTTTCAAAGTGGGTAGCTTTAATATATATACAACTGCGATGATGGCTTCTAATTTTGTTGAAATTTATTCTATCTGGTTGAGAATCTCTCAAAATATCAAAATTTCTTATAAACAGACATTAAATGTTGAAAATGCAACTAGTAACTTAGTTACTGATGGTATCAATAATGACAGGTTTGAGAGTGATACAGCTTCGATGACATTTTTGAAAATGATCAGCAAATTGCAAACGAGGATTTTTATTGACGTTGGCCAATTGAAGATGTTAGTCTATCCGTCCAGTTTATTAGATTCACAGGCTATGTTATTCAAAACTAAATCATTAAATGCATCATTTTTGCAAGATGATTATATAAATGAGGTTAACTTCAAGTTGAGTGATGTATTTGTTTCATTATCAACGTTTAAAGTTAAGTTGGATTTATCAAACCCTGTTGAGTCTATCAAATATGACGATCCAATATTCATTTTCCCGAATTTACACATTTCAATGAAGACTGAAACTCATGATAAGTTAATTAAATATACATATTTATGCGAATTTGGTGATAAAGTCGACATTAAATGGAAAATTGGATCAGTGTATTTTATTCATCAAATGTGGATCTCTCATGCTACAACGTTAAAGGAAAGATTATCGTTTTTAAGAATTCATTCAACTAACGCAGAGGATGAAGAAAATTATAAAGAATCGATCATAGAATCTGTTAATATTGAAGACAAATTGAAGAATTTAGAGATGGACAATGAGTTCACCTATGAAGCAATTGAGCCAGCCATTATCGAAACACCGCAATTGAAAGATTTAGGTGAAGCAACCCCTCCACTTGAGTGGTTTGGATTCCACAGAGACAAGTTCCCAATATTAACACACAAATTTGTTATTTTAGGTCTGAAAGAGTTGATAAAGGAAGTAGAGTATAGATATTCCAAAGTGTTGAAATGAGAGGAAAGTTTGTTGTTGTATTATAGTTTAAGTTTTACTGAGCGTGTTTTAGTCACGTGACGTAGTTTTTATAAATATTAAGAAATTAAAAAAATAAATGTTTCTTGCTCGATTGATTGCCAATTCGGATAGATAAATCTGCTTTTTTTATCTCTTCAGAAAAAACGAACAATGGCTAATGAGCTATCGACGCTGACGCGTCAGATGGTCAAACTGCAGAGACAGTTGGCTCAAAAAGAGAAAAGCTTGAATAATGCCAACATTATTTCAAGTGTTAAAATCCAAAATCAAAAGGATATAATTATACTAAGAGATCAAATTGATGAATTTGAAAAGAAGATTGAATTATTTGGAAAATTGTATGAATCAAAACAGGATCTTCACATTAACATTGATATTGTTAACGTCGGTATCAATGATATCAATAGCAGTAGTCTTGTTAACGCAAATACCAATAACAGCAACAATAATAACCTCTCGCAATTAAATTTGGACAATGTTATTAGACAAGGCATTGAGGTCAGTTTATTGGATGAGTTGAGTATAAGTGACGAGAGGGAACTAGTTCATCTAACTAATAAGCTAATAAAAAAGTTGGAAAGCAAGAATTGTATTTTAGATTTTGATATGTCTAAAAGTACCATCAAGCTAATGATAGAATCTAACTTTGCGGAAGTTAGAGCATGTGCATTAAGAATATTGAGATATTCTATAAACTACTCTTTGCTAGACATCTATGATGATCGAGAAGACGATGATGAAGAGGACGAAGAAAAGGAAGAATCAGATATGGAAGAAAGCGCCGATAAATCGGACACTGTACATAGATCCATATTGATTATGTTTGAGCATGGGTTCATCAGATGTCTAAAGGACCCGACGTCGGTAGATTATAATGAAATGATCAATTTAGTGAATGATTTAATGGAAAACGGACATTTAAACCAAATACCCGAGTTGGTGCTAATAAATTTGAGGAAATCGTTCCAAGCCATTATCAGTGGTGGTAATATGGAAAGGATGATTGAGATAACTGAAATCTGTTTAGAGATTTGCTTGCTTTATCCGGATATCGGACACAACATGAGATTTTTGAACATTGTGCTCCACACTTTACTGGAACCACCGTACCATTCGAACTCCAACGTCAATAACGATATCAAGTTGATGAGCTTGCCTCTAATCCTTAAGTATCTAAATGACGATGAGTTGAGGAATCTGTTGTACGAGCAACGGTTTTTCGAGATGTTGATCAGCAATCTAATCGATTGCAACCTAAACCCCGTCTTCCAGCACAACCACACGTTGCTGAACAAGCGGATGTTCCATCTGGGGGTGATTTTTGGGAAATTGATGGACGACAACAATGTGGTTGACATTTTGATCGACAGAGGCTACCTCCAGATGTTGATCGACGGGCTGTATACGGACTCGAGCGTTATCAAGAACTCTGTGATGGGAGTTCTTGCGAGCGGGTTGAAGATCCGCAAGCTTGTGAACGGCTGGGGCACCGATCAGTTTGACGAGATCTTGCCGTGGGAGAAGCTCGCGAACAAGAAGCCGATGGATGAGCGGATCAGGAGTCAGTACAACGGGCGCGCATGTCCGGACATCGAGGACGCAGACACGTTGCGCAGAATGACCCGGTTGTTGCAGGGGTGCATTGACTGCGGCGTGGCCGACATCCTGATGCAGGTGCACCAGAGACTCGGACCTGGCGACAAAAAGCTCGGCAAGCGCATAGTCTTGTTTCTCAGCGAGATGATGTATCTGAAGGGCAAGCTGCTGCGGTCGGCACGCATGGTGCAGGTGGAGTTCCAGATGAACAATCTGATCGAGCGCGAGATCAAGAAACACATCCGGCTCGAACAGCAGCAGCAGCAGCAACAGCAGCAGAGCAGACTCCAGCCGCTGCTAGAGCCGTACGTGTTGAACCCGTCGCTTCTGCAGTCACTCGGCGTCGACATCTCGTGCTGCGCCGCCGCAGGCGGCGACACGCTCACGACGCTGTGCGACCCGGCCACGCTCGCGCGCCATCTGCGCATCTGCGCAGACACCCACTTCGACTACAAGGCGCTCGTGCTGAGCAGTCACGTGACCGCGTCAAGGGAGTATTCTGAGTGGGAGTGGCCCATAGTAGAATTGCTAGTGGAGATTGTTCTATGGAACGCGCATGCCTTCGAGGACACAATAAGGACGACCAAGTTTTTCAAGCGGGTCACCGCGGCGGTGCTGGCGGGCCAGCGCGGCAGCCTGCGTCTGTGCCACACGCTGGGCACGTTGTTGGGGCGGCTGGCAGACCCCGGTGCGGGCCCCGGTGCGGCCGCAGGCGTCGGCGCCGCCGACCACCAGGGCCTGCTGCGCAGCTCGCCCTGGATGGCGCACGCGCTGGCGCAGGCGGTGCTCAGCAAGCGCGGCATGGCGTTTGCTGCGGGGCTGTCGCAGCACGTCCGGGGGGTCTCGCTCTTGGAGCAGGCCGGCACCGTGGCCGAGCTATATGGGCTTGCCTGCGGGGACCCTGTAGTAGGCGTGGCCGTTCAATTGCTCAGCATCCAGACCTCGGGCCAGATCCGGGTGCTTTTTGAGCGCTGGCACGCCACGGGGTCCGCGGCACTGCGCCAGGCGGTGGCCGACCGCGTGCGCGCGGTCGACACGGCCGCCGACTATACGCTGCGCCACTGGGTGCGGAGTCTCGGTCTGGGGAGCAGGCAGCCCCAGCGTGGCCTGTTTCCGACTGAGCGGTGAGGGGTGGAGCAACACACCCTCATTAGCCCAGTGTTGACGTTTTTCGGTGACCCTGCTGAGCAGGGTGCTGAGCAACCCCTCCTTCCGGAGTCCGCGCTGAGCATTCTCGGAGATGGAGCCGAAAAAAAAAGCGGAGACTGGTAATCTTATAAAAGGGTGTGCATATGGCGAAGAATTTTTGCGGTTGCCAAATAGCTAAGCACACACACAACACACTACTCTTTACAATGAACGTCGACTTAGAAAAGCAATCTACCCAGGACGAACACATCGACTCCCCGCCAGTGGGCATGTACTCTGACACGACCGGGACCGGCGCCGGCGAAAACATCATCTCGAAGGTGTCAACCTCGCACGACGGTAACTACATCTACTTGGGCAACAAGAAGTTCCTGAAGGACGAGTTGATGACCGCATTCGGTGGTACTTTGAACCCAGGTTTGTCCGCTCCTTCGGTGCACAAGTTCGCCAACCCTGCTCCTTTGGGGTTGTGCGCCTTCGCCACCACCACCTTCGTCCTCTCCTTGATTAACGCAAAGGCCATGGGTGTCACCAACAACGCCATCGTCGTCGGGCTCGCCATGTTCTACGGTGGTCTCATCCAGTTGTTGGCCGGTATGTGGGAAATGTCCGTCGAAAACACCTTCGGTGCGGTCGCCTTGAGTTCTTACGGTGGCTTCTGGATGTCCTTCGGTGCCATCCACATTCCTTGGTTCAACATCGGTGCCAGTTACGACGATCCAACTGAGTTGAGAAACGCAGTCGGCTTCTATCTCTTGGCCTGGTGCATCTTCACCTTCATGTTGACTCTCTGCACAATGAAATCCACCTTGGCCTTCTTCTCTCTCTTCTTCCTCTTGGCTGTTACCTTCCTTCTCTTGGCCATCGGCGAATTGGCTCCTAGCACCGGCTGCACCAGAGCCGGTGGTGTCATCGGTGTCGTGGTTGCCTTCATTGCCTACTACAACGCCTACGCCGGTATGGCGAACAAGCAAAACTCCTACGTCACTGTTACCGCCTTCCCATTGCCAGTTCTTGGTAAGAGCGACTAATTGCGCTGATAGGAGAGAGAGAGAGAGCACTGTTTGAGTTTTATGGAATTTCTTATTCTTCTTAATTTGTCTTTTATTTTATTTTATTTTTAATTTGAATTAATGATGTTATGACTATTGTTACAAGAACCGTTGGAACTAAAAGCGCATCTGACTGTTGTGATATCATGCAAGTTAGTGATGGTAACTGGATGAAACACATCTTGCTCAGCAAGATCCAAAAGACGCATTTAACTTACATCTATTTTTTTATACAAGTATTCTAGTATATATATACAAAAGATTATTTATTCACACTAAGAAAGAGCATGAACGTTCATCCAGCAGACATTCTCTGTCCTGCAATTATTCGACTTAAATTCTTAATTTAGCTTAAGTTTAACGTCTTCTATGCACAGCTACTCACCTCCACCAACGATTTTCACTTTCACCCTTCAGTCTTTCAACTCTCTTAGGTTCCCAGTCCTGGTTCTGTTCAACTAACCCTTGTAGCTTATAGTATTCGTCTTTGATGTCAACGGTACGTCTGTTCCGCACCATGCTTAATGCTTCCTCTTCGTTCACTTCTCTAACCTTCTCATCTCTCATCTCATACCTCACAGCGGTGAAATTTGATAATAAAACTGATGCAAATGCAACTGAAAGCATCATCGGTAGCCCCAAATAGAGGAACGAGTTCTTTTTGACTAGCTTTTCGTATTTTCCAATAAACGTCTTATTCCTCTCGTCCTGCTGCCTCTTGGACATGAACGTTTTACCCCCAAAGATACCCATTCTGTACTATTATTTTAACAGGAGGATATGTGTAAGTGCAAATATAATATACGATGATAAAAAAATCATCAGAACTATTTTGCTTTCCATAAAAAAACGTGACTTTATGCTCAGCTCGGCTCAGCTCAAGTCAGCTTAACATCTTTCATTTACTTTAGCTATGTATTGTTTATTATAATGAATCTATAAACGACTGTCATTCTTTCATCATTTTGTTTTTTTGTTTGCTTACCTGCATCTTATGTACATATATTTATCAGGTTCTAGATAGATAAAAATGGTATAACCAAATACAGCTTTGTTCCTATGGATCAAATAATCCCCATTGAGAAAGTCCATTATGATGACCCGGCTCTTCCAAATTCTCTAAATTGCCATTGGCCATATCAACATTAGTGAAATCAATTTCGTACAATGAGTTATAAATAGAATTTCTATGTTGTTGCTGTTGTTGTTGTTGTTGTTGCTGCTGTTGCTGTTGGAACTGAAATAGTTGTTGCTGTTGTTGCTGCTGCTGCTGCTGGTGAGAAAGGTTGGTATTGGTGCCAATGAACTCATTTGAGAAATTATTCATCATTGGACCTATACTGCCCAATGAATTTCTACTTCTTGCAGTTGCAGCAGCTTGATCATAATGACCCACATCAAATCCCCCAATTTCACTTAAGAAATTGTCATCAAATAATTCATTGAAACTGCCAATGTTTGAAATGTGTTGCGGTTGTGGCGCAAACCCAGGGTGTCCATAATCAGGTATGGTAGATGTTGATGGACTAACATTTTTATAGTTGACGCTTTGCATCATCATTGGAAGATCATTTGGCGATTCGTTGAAGCTAATTGGAATTTCCTTTGGTGCCTTCTGTTGATTGAAATCAGTAACAGGCGGCAACTTAGACGTACCGAATGCAATTTCGAATGCATTCATTGGTTTGTTATCATTGCTATTGCTATTACCTCCATGAACTTCAGCTGCCAATCTGACATCCTCTTCATCTGCTTCTTCTTCACCATCATCATCAACACCATACTCCTCCCTAACACCATTAACATCACCGGATGCTTGATCCATTTGTTTGAAATTTATGTTGAAGAATTTTTGTGAATTTGTTAAGATCTTGTAAAATAGTTTAACTAACTTCTTCAAACCCCATGCATAATAATACCTTTGAGTCAACGAATCCAATTTGGTTAAAAATGTATCCAAATATTTAAATAATCTCCTATTCAATTCTTCAGGGTCAATTTTGTTTTTAGTTAAGATTTCAATAACAATTGGTGATTGCTGTTGTAATCTTAAAATTAATGAGATTAAAAATTCATGTGATCTGTGATTCAAAATCAACAAGTATGGTATCGTGAATAATTCATAATTCAAATTGGTAAACTTTGGTTTGTTATTATCATCATTCAAATTCGTAAAAATCTTGAAACTATCCAATGCCAATAATAGTGTAGTTTCAAAGAATGTTTCAATATAATTTCTTTGAATTTCAATTTTATCAACATTTTGGATTTGATAATTGTTATGCTCACTAATTAATTTGTTCAATTTTTGTTCATGGTTTAAGAATACCAAATAATTCAATGCAAATGAAATATTTTTAATAATTAGATGCAATTTCAATCTGTGAATTTTGATTTGTGAGCTATATTTCTTTACCCATACGGAGTTCTTTGAACTAAATGGATTTCCAATTTCATTATTACCCATAATAACATCCATTGAAAACCCATTTTTGGATTTCTCATTAACAAATTCATTCAATTTATTGATGATTAATTCGACATCCTTGGTTAATGGTGCTTCATTTACATTCTCTAGCAATTCAATACCCTTGTATATTAATTTGTAAACCGAGACGGATTCTCTCATAATTTGAATAACGCATAACTCTCTTTGTAAAGCCTTACCCGAGTCATATGATCTTTCCAAGACACCTTGCTCAACCCCACCTGGTACTCTACAATCCCATGTTCTGTTATTTCCTTCATTCATATTAGGATCCTTGTCAAATTCAATTAATATTCCCTTTTTATAATCACCTAAACTTAGATTAACTTCCGTAATCATGAAAATCAACCCATACCATAGTTTTCTCCAAAGATGACGTTTACGGAATAATCTTGAATTTGTAACAGGGTCATCGTTGTTATTGTTTGAAGAATGGAAAATTCTAAAATTTAAAGGGTCTCTATTAAGCCCAATGTTATAGGCTAACTGAACTAACATAGCATTAAAATTGAATGAATTCATATTAGGTGGCTCGTTGGTTAAATCCCCTGATAAATCGTTAGATGGTGTAGATGGTGCTTGTGGCGTATTAGGTCTGCTGATATGAGGGTGGTGCTGTTGTTGTTGCTGCTGCTGTAACTTAACGTGAGGATTATTCAAATTGTTATTGAGGTTATTATTGGTATAAGAGTCATCTAAATCAAATCCATCTTCAGGTGATAAGGTGTTGTAAATTTTTAAGTATAATGCAACTTGGAAAATAATTAATGATGGTTTGTTCATTAATTTAGCACTGCTAAAGATTTCTTTAACCATATCAACTAAAACTAATGTAACAAAATTTTCTGGCTTTAATAATAAAACTTCTGTAGAAGAAATATCAGAATCTTCCAAATTTGGCAATGATAACCAACTTAGTCTAATGATAATCAACATCAAACAAATGTTTAAAAATTCTTCGCCATATTGGGTACCAATTGAACTTAGATTGATTCTATCAGAATCCATTGAATTTTCATTAATTATAGATGCTAATCTTAACCTAAAACCTTGTTCATCAAGATATGGCATTTGAATGTATAGCTTCTCAAAAAATCTATCGACTAATAACCAAACAACTTTTCTACTCGGTAAATGCCTTTCAATCACACTGATGACTTCCTTTGTATTATTATAATTTAAACTTTTAACGGCCCCTGGCGATATAGTTTTAAACTTCTTACTCGGGAATGGTGATGAATGAATTGACCTTTTCAAGCTATTTGACCTTGATTCTGTTTTCATAGCAATTGGAACATATTTATTCAGCCTCTCATGATCATCTTGTTTAATGTCAGTCAGTGGAGTTGTTGGTGAAGCGGCCATTGGTGTATATTTAACACTGGATGGCAAGCTAATTGTATCCCTAAGAGCACTCGTATTCAATTTACTCAACTTCTCTTTGAATAATGCCTTTGCATCACCAATCATCAAAGGGCATTTAGTTTCGTCATTTTCCCTCTTAAACTCAGGTAATAGAGGAGGTGTAGCGGACACAGGCAATTCACCATTTGAACCAATCGGAATTTCCATCTCCGGTGAACCATTTTCAACATATGATAACGTCGACTCATTAGGATGTAAAACTGGACATTTGGTAAAAACTAATGACGAATCCCTAGGTGTCAAATGAGAATCATCAACTGAATGAGGTATTTGTTGTGTGTGAGGACCGGTAACGGGACATGAACCTAACGGAGATTCAACGGAATTATTGTAAGCTAATGGCGAGGTATATCTTGGAGAATTCTGATTAGATCTGTTTAGAGCATGGTGTGCGACAGGACAGCCCTTTGGTCCCTCTGATACAATTGGTTGAGACTGCGACCTTATCAAATGAAATGATGAAGGATGTAAATGAGATTTAACATAACCTGCAGATCTTGGTGTTGGGGGGAATGATTTAGTTGGTTGCAAATTCCATTGTGCCTCTGGTAATTGCAACGCCCCTTCTAAGAAGTTTTTCAATTTAGAAGTATGTTCATTGGTTTTCTCTTTACTTGTTATTGAAACATGTTGTTGACCGTGAATTTTATTCATTTTGAAATTCTTATAATTTTTTGAAATTGAGTTTGATAACATTGTCCTGGGTGAATGATAAAATTCATAGTGCTGTCTTAATTTTAAAATCTTCATCCATAAATCGTTCAAATAAAGATCATTCTTGACAATAAACATCCATGAAAAGGTTGAAATCTGATAAGTAATGGTAAAATTGTATGACCTTCCTTTTTTAGCTGTAAACAATATATTTGAGTTGAAAATACAATCCATTAAATCACCGGTATTTATGAATTTGTTGTTTTTGCTTATTCTCTCGATTTGAACAATATTAGAAGGGTTGTTTGTGTTGTTTGTATTGAGGACGTTGTTGTTGTCGTTGTTGTTATTACTATTATTTGATGATCCGGAGGATGAAGCTACCTCAACAGATCTTTTCAATGATTTGTTTTCGGATTCTAAAAGCTTCAACTTCTCCTTCAATGCCAGCAGCTCCTTCTTCATTGTTTCATCGACCCGGCTCATAGGTTGAGAGATTGTAAGTTCACCCTCTTCCGGATCTTTTGCCCAAGATGGTTCAATATAATGACACTTATCTTCCACGCCGTTCTTAATACAATTTTGACATTTCGGTTTACCCTTGTCACATTTGACTTTACGTCTCCTGCAGATAATGCATGATATTGGGACTCTGTTTCTTTTACGCTGTTTTTCAGCCATTCTATGTTATCGTCTTAACTAACAGCAATGAAAAAGGTGAGTAACTAGAGGTTCAGGCAGGCAACTATCACTTATTAAGAAGAAAAATTTTCGCCCCTGATTCCTTGTGGCTTCTTGGATCCCTGAAAAGAAAAATGTTGCTAAAAAGGTCGGGAAACCCTAATTCCCGCTGATATCGGACATGACTTAAACTGGGGAAAAAAAAGTATCGCTCGCCTTTGCTCCAGAAAATTTACGTAAGCAGTGCTCAGCATAGTCATGACTTTTTTTTCCTTTGAATATGTTAACGTTGCAATGCAACTGAGAAAGCTGCAAAGCTGAAACAGACTCAATTTTAAATTTGCCATGAACTGAGTCCTAAAGTCAAAACCCCTTTCCCTTTTGCGAAAGACCAAATTCTGTGAGCCTAGTGTTCGTCTTAGTTTACTTCTAGATTCGGAAGAACCCAAACATCTCTCCAAGTAAAGAAAAGGGCAAATGGCATATGACGCAAAAATGAGCTGAACAAGTTTCATAATTCTAAGACAGAAAACCACATACAATCCCAGTCAAACGAATTTTAACGCTTTTTTTTTCCTTGCTAGGCAAAACTAACACTTGAATAGACACGCTAAACAGATAAACATCTATCGGAAGCAACTATATAGTGTCAAAAGAGTGAAGTTTTTGGCTCGCCCGACTTGCAAGTAAGGCAACCTTTTTGTTGTCTCAAAAAAAAAGAGGTGTTGATAAGACAATGTGTCAAAAAATTACAGGGTGCCCCGCATTTACTATAGCCATGCACCGAAAGCGATTGGCTCAGCACCAACGTTGCTAATCTATCAATTCTACTAATACAAAACATACCTATATACAATACTCTCTAGCGATCTCTAGCATTTGGCCCGCTTCTGTAGCTTGTTCCATTTGTATCGACACTGGATCCGGGACCGGCGGCCCTGCATCTGCTCGCTGACGGCAGTCCAGTTGATTTTGCCTGCCAAGCCAGTGACAATCTTGTTTAACATCTCTTCCTCCTCCGGGGACCAGGCGTTGGTGTTTCTTTCCTGGCCACACTTGAGATAGTTTCTCCATCTGTCGCGGCAGTCTTCCGGCATCCGGTTCATCTCTTCGCCTATGGATTTCCATTTGCAGTTCATTTTTTCATACAGCTCCCGTAACTGGGCATCCTCTTCAGGTGTCCAAACACCTCTCTTAGAAAACACGTGGTAGGTTCTCCTCACGTGTTTGTAGATGGAAGCCCGTGATCTATGAGGCAGTACCTTCTGGATGTAATTCCAAAACTTGTCCTTTTTCCGCTCGTTACTCCATATTTTATTGAGAAAGTCTTGTTTTGATAGGTTCTCAATTTCCTGATATTTGGTAACAAAGATATCTATAGCTTGTTTCTCCTCACTTTTGAAGGCTTTGGAGGGAGTTTCGATCATAGAGAGTGGAATCAACGAGTTTGCGAAGGATATTGACTCCAACATTTTCGCTTCTGCTTCATTGATTTTGGTATCAATTTCCAATCGACTTATACTGCTAATCTTTTCATCAACACTCTCGTCAAGCTTTTGTTGAGCCTGCGCCTGCTCTGCTATGGATTTTACATCTATGGAATCGCCAGTGGGGACACCGGATTTTGTGTCTGAATTATTGGCCTTTTGATGCTCATCTTCTTGACCAATGTTAGCAGGCATAGCCGACGTTTCAATATGCACTTTTTTAATACCGGGGCTCTTGGTAACTTTCTTTCTCTTTTTTGGTTTGATAGCCTTAGATTTGTCATCAGTGATAACTTGTTTTACCAGTTTATCGTTATTGATTGCATTTTGAATCAGTTCTAACAGCTGTCTGTCACTTCTTTTAATTGAGTTGTCTCTTTCTTTAAGCTCATTCAAAACTGCATCTTCCACTGCTGAGATGTCAACATTAGCTGTGTCGTCCCCTGAATTGGTGTTATTGTTGCTATGGCCGTTATCTACTTCTTCTTGAAAAGCTTGAACTGCTTGATTGACAGCCTGATTGACAGCCTGAACTGCCAAATCTTCGTCATTTCTATGGGTATTAGATGTATTGGTATTATGAGAAGAGTGACCATTTTGAGCACCATGATGACCAATATGCGGTAGCTCATTAGATTTCAGGTCAACGTTATTGCTACTGGTAACATTCACACCGACGTCGTCCTTTTTAGGGTAATAATCTACCACATCCATAACTCCTTCTTCATCATCATTTGGTGGATCGTTCAGAAATCCATTTGTCCATGTTTGGAAAACCATTTCTTCATCTTCATCTTGAAGCCTTTTAGCATGGTCATCTACATCAACATCAATACCTGCTCTTCCAACAACCACTTCTTTGACGGTATTCTTAACTAACTCGTTAAGTCCAGCCAGATTTACAACGTCTGATACATCCAGATGCTGTTCACTGTAGTCAGTATGGTTATATTGACCATCTGAAGCCATGATATTTTCTGCTATAATTAAGGCCGGGTAACAAAATTTTTCATTTAGACCAAAATAAAAAACTCTTTTTCTAATGCTCTTTATCGATTGAGTTCAATAATGGTTAGTGAAATCAAGTTAAATTTACAAAATAGATTGTATTAGGATAAGTTGTATATATATATGTATTTAATTATATTTAGAACTTAGCGAAAGCCTTGGACTTACCTTGAGCAGAGTTGACCTTTAAGACGTTGAATCTAACGGTCTTTGAGAGAGGTCTACATTGACCGACAACAACTTGGTCACCTTCGTTAACTCTGAAAGCTGGGGAAACGTGAGCAGCAACATTCTTGTGTCTCTTTTCGTATCTGTTGTACTTGGCAATGTAGTGCAAGTATTCTCTTCTGATGATGATGGTTCTGTGCATCTTGGTAGAGACAACAACACCAGATAAGATCTTACCTCTGATAGAAACGTCACCGACGAATGGACACTTCTTGTCAATGTAGGTACCTTCAATGGCGGTCTTTGGGGTCTTGAAACCTAAACCGACTTCCTTGTACCATCTCTTGGTTCTTCTGGTAGCCTTAGCCTTTGGGTTGGTGAAGATGTGTGGTTGCTAAAGAAAATTTGTTAGTATTCGTGTTTAAATAATAGAGTGGTTTGGTTTATATGAGTTTGACGGTGCGTTGGTTACTTTGCTGCTATATTCCCCATATTGACGAAAAATCTTTTCAACTCAAGTTTTCAAAGTTCAGATGTCCTATTGCTTTGATATCTCGCACCAAAGTGCATGCGTGCCTAGCAATCGATGGATATGGCCATCGCAGTGTACTTGATCTTAATAATCAAATTAATTCTCAAATTTGTAATAATATTCAAATGGTTTAATCAACATGGCAGTGGACGTGTGGAATAAAGCACTAACATAACATACACACAGTGGACTCATTCTGTAACTCTGTAACATACCTTTTGGAAAGCTCTTTCAGATTGAACGGTTAATTCGGTAGCCATTTTGTCTGTCTGTGAAGATCTTGAACAATTTCAATAGAGTTTGCAAAGATTGAAAAATTTTGTGTATTGAAAGATTTCCCCTGTGCGACCACACACTGTAAAAAAAATTAAAAAAGCAGTCACACTTTCCTCTTACCCCAAGACTGAAAATTAGATAATAAAAAAATCCACCCGCAATTAAACAAGTGCGGTTCCAGGGTGTGTGTAAAAAAGTACAGTCACGTGTTTATCACGTGACATCCTTAAACTATAAATGGGGGATATCGAAACTATAACATGAACTTCAACTGATCCGCCTTCTCTGTACCCACCAACTTCACCAACCTTTCTTCGTCCATGAAGTCCATATCAGTGAAGTCAAAACCTGGAATGACAACTTCACTAGCAAAGATTAGATCGTCATTGGTCTCTTCTTGGTCATCTGTTTGAGGGCAAACGTAGCAACCTTTCCACACATTTGGTGGCACAATGAACTGAGAAACTTCACCTTTTGAATGGTCCATACCTACTATGAATGATTCAATTGATCCATCAGGGTAAATTAGTACATAGACGCCTCTACCCTTTTGAACGACATGAATCGATCTACCTTGGGTGTTTCTGTGCATTTTACCGATAGGATTCTTGCTGGAAATAAGATAGTAGATAGTTGTGCATGCTGATTTGGTTCCCTCCTTAGTTGGAGCTGGCCGATCTGTCTCTTTAAGATAGAAATCGGTTGGAATATTTAATGTTTTAATCAAATCCTTCACTGTTGGGCCTGACTCGGCTAAAATGTCATATGAAGGGCATCTTACGGTTGGTTTGTTATTTCCAGGAATAAAGTTGCGTGTTAAATCAGACATTTTACAGCTGATTAGTCTGAAATACCGATGAGAACTGGTATAAATAAATTTCAAGTTACACAGAGAGAGACAAAAAATAATAATAATAGACAAACGTAATTGAAATTGGCAAAGATCTTCAACGGGTTATCAAGGGGAATATATGCTATCTAAGAACTATTGTTCAATCTCTTTAATTAGGGAGATTTTACCCTTCTGACCTAACCACTGTGACATTTCGGATAATAATTTATCTTCCTCATCTAATGCAACTATGTCATCGCAACCACCATAACTGAACCCATTGACAATCAAGTTTGGGACTGTTTTTCTTTTGGTCACTAGCCCAATATGATCTTGTAATTCCTTCCCGTGCTCGTACAGATCCAGTTCCAAAATAGTTGGAGAAGGTAAGATCTTGTACTTGGTGCTTAACAGGGTTTTCAGTTTTTTGGAGTAAGGACAGTAAGACTTGGAGAAGATCACAACCGGTGAAGATTCTATCAGGGTTTCAAAATCAGCCTTCGCGCTGTAAGTAGATAATGCGTCGATGACTTCGGCATCCTTCATTCGGACCGGCTTATTCTTGTCCTTATCCAATGCGATGGCTTCCTTAGTTGCCTTTTCAATGGCTAATTTCTTGGCAATATCTTTAGTGTAATCCTTGATGCTAGGGATAGTACCGTCATCCTTAGTATTCTTAGCTGATTTAGCCGACTTTCTTCCAGGAGTATTACCCATGTTGGAGAGCATCGGAGTGTCCTTAAGAGTCTCTCTGTCTTTAAAGCTGGCTACTTGTTTATCCGAAGAGTATGCGGGCACTTTAAACACGAAAAGGGCTACACACAAAGCTGCTATAACTAAATAAAGCGCTCTCTTCTGCTTTTTGAGGAGCCATGTCGTCTTAGGTTGCATTGTTGTGTTGATCCGGCTCACAAGAAAAAAGAAAAAAGATCTAGGCTCTCGCTTGCATTCAAACACGTCTAAAAAAAACCAAGACAAAGAATTCACAAGCGTGTTTATTGCTCAGCATTCGACCAATAAGATAATCCAGAGATAAAATAAAGTAACTATGTAGTAAGAGTTAAATAGTGTAGGTCTTGTGTCAGCGATAAACTAGCCCGTGACGATTTCAGCGTAAAGCATACGTTTGAGGTCTACCATTTCAAGTTGTTCCTTGTATTCATCAAAGAAAAAGAAATCTTGCGGAATGTGTTCTGCAGTAGTCTCCGAGGATGGAACACGAAATTCGTAAACATAGGGATGGTTGAGACAGTCATCAATTACCATTCGCTTGTCTGGATTGAACGTGAGTGTCTTCTCGATGAAGTCAACGGCGTTTGGGTTTGCGTTTCGGAAAATCTTCTTCATTGGGATCTTGCGCTGTTTCGGAGTCTTGGATGCGATGTACTCTCGAGCTCTTTGTAGCTTGATGAAGTTTAAGTCCTCGTCACTAGGTGTTCCTAAAACCTCAAAAATCAACAGCAATTGGTGTCTGTAGTCCTT
Organism: Saturnispora silvae; assembly: GCA_030579555.1. Lineage (NCBI taxonomy): Eukaryota > Fungi > Ascomycota > Pichiomycetes > Pichiales > Pichiaceae > Saturnispora > Saturnispora silvae. The sequence continues at coordinate 275,479 of JAKTRE010000003.1, read as the reverse complement.
CCCCGGAAAAAACGGTTCTCTTAAAATCATTTCTGCCAAGATACAACCTATGGACCAGATATCAATAGCTTTGGTATATTGTGACAAAGAAAGCATAATCTCCGGCGCACGGTACCATCTTGTAGCAACGTACTCGGTCAGGAACGATGAATTTTCTTTGCGGGTATCGTTTTCTAATCTGGCCAATCCAAAATCACAGATCTTCAAGTCGCATTTCTCGTTAACTAACAAGTTGGCAGGTTTCAAGTCTCTGTGGATAATGCCACATGAATGGAGGTACTTGACCCCCTTGAGCAGCTGGTATAGCATGTAAGTGATGTGCTTGTCACTGAGCTCGTGCGCGCGAATCACAGAATGCAGGTCTGCATCCATATACTCCTGGATGAGATAAACCTCGGTGAAGCTCTCAAAAGACAGAGGCTTTTGGATGTCCAGGATGCGGATTATGTTCGGGTGGTCGAAGTGTTTGAGAAACTTCACCTCTCGGAGAGTACGCAAACAAAACAATTCGCGTTCGAACGGTTCAATCTTCTTGATAGCAACCACAGCGTCTGAGTCCAAACGTTTGCCTACTGCAACCACCCCATACGCACCCTGTCCGATAACAGAATGGACCTTGTAGTCGTGAATGTTGAACACAAACTGCTCCTGTGCCATTGATCACCTCACGGCATTGCAGTTTCTTCCTGGAGACAGAAAAGCTTCTTTTTATCATGCTGGCGAAGTTTCAGGTTGCCACTATCTGAAACATGGCAGTGCAGATCTCATGAGCATGATTATGTAATCATGTGTTTACGTAAGCTGTCTCTATTTTTCTCTGTACGCTCGTATATTCCAGCAAGCACTCTTTCGTATCTTACTCTGTATCGAAATGTCTACGTTAGCCTCTGACGACCACAAGGTGGCTTTGATTACCGGTACATCTGGTAACCTTGGGACTAACATTGCAAAGAGACTTATCAGAGAGCTCCCTGGTCACACAAGGCTCACGATTATTGTAACGTCTCGTAATTTGGCTAACGCTAACTCATGTATTTTGGACTTGGAGAAGTACGCACATGACACCGTGCCGGGCAGAGAAGGCATTGTGGATTTTGATTATTTGTTAATCGATTTCACCAATATGATCTCAATCTGTAACTCCATCTATGAAGTGCAGAAGAATCACAAGAAGATCGATTATATCTTCTTGAATGCTGCTCAGGGGACCTATGGTGGAATTGATTGGCTGGGAGCAGTCTGGGAATGCACCACCAACCCTATCAAAGGTGTCACATATCCGACATACAAAATCCAGAGAGTTGGCGTTAAGTCGCAGGATGATATGGGGTTGGTTTTCCAAGTCAATGTCTTTGGTCCCTATTATCTCATTCAGAAACTTCTGGAAAATAAGATATTGTCTAAAGGGTCTACAATTGTTTGGATCTCTTCAGTCATGTCGAAACCTGAATATCTAGATTTGAATGATTTACAGTTAATTGAATCCAAAGAATCTTATGAAGGATCTAAAAGATTGGTTGATTTGATCCATTTAGAAACATATGAATCTATATGGAAGGATTACAACGTTGCTCAATATCTGGTTCAACCAGGTATATTTTCATCATTTTCTTTTTTCCAATATTTGAACCCAATTACGTACTACGGGATGTTGTTTTTATTTTACTTAGCTAGATTCATTGGTTCTCCATGGCATAATATCGATGGATGGAAGGCAGCCAACTCGTCAATCACTGTGGCATTACATACACATCCAGAAATAGATACACCTGAAATTAAATATGGCTCAGCTACTAAATGGAATGGTGAGGAATATATCAAAACAGACAAAATTGACAGAACTGGTTCTAAACAAGTGCTAGAATATTTCCAGCAACTAAAATTGGAGTGGGACGAAAAACTTAAAGATCAAATTGTTAACACTAGACAATAAAAAAGGAATAATACACATATTTAGCTAAATATTTTTTTATTGCTGTAAAGACATCAAAGAGCCAACAAACGTTAAGATCAATCTAGATCTAACTTCGTTAATATCTTCAGGAACAAGCCAGATAAGTGCACCTAACTTTCTAGCAATAGAAATAGCCAATCTAGCATTGGAGTACTTGTCATCGTCATTGTTACCAGCGGTAACTAAATCATAATCAACGTAGCCTGGTTTAATACCATTAAGAACATCTAATAAGAAATGACCATTAGATAATGATGGATCACTAAACGACCTAATTTGGGTAGATTTACCTCCTTTAGCAACCATTGAGTTAGCCCATTTGAGAATATCTTGATCAGAAACTTCACGCCCATTGACGCTCAATTTTGAAAGTGTATTGTTAATATTTCTTCTCATTAATTGCCAAACCAAACCTAATGTTAACAATTTATTACCATCGGTAATATCGGCACCTTCAATACCAACCAAGGAAAATCTGTTAGCTTTACCAATTGAAACACAATAATTAGTGTTTTCCAACGCCTTAAATCTAGACATTTCATTTCCGTTGGTAGGTCTCTTATTGATATGCCTCTTATCAACAGATCCAGGCATAACTTTTTCATAGGCTTCTAGTAAAATATTACCATCCTTCAAATCTTCAAAGAGAGAAACAACTGGTGGGTCAACATCCAAAGAGTTCAACCAAAGAGTGAAAACTCTAGCTTCTCTTTCACCTTCAGCATCGAACTCTTCAATTTCTGGCTTTTCATTTTCTTCAATTGGATCTAAACCAGGAATAGTGTTGAACAAATGAGCAACGAAGGCCAAATTTAACTTAGGGTTACCGTTAACTAAAGCCTTTGGAGTAAGATACTTTCTGCAACCTAGTTTATCAGCATTATCTAAAATTTGTTCAGCTCTCGTTAATAAATCACTGGTTTGTAATGGTGCCTTAGAACATTCTTGTGGGGCTAATTGATTTAACAAGATTGTGTAGTTCTCACCATCTTGGACATCATGAGAGAAATTGGAAACTCTTCTATTCCAACCAGCAGCCTTTAAGTGATAATTGAACCATCTTAACAAGATCTTTTCTGGTGCTAATCTCAAGAATTGTTCCAAGGTCTCATCATCTTCCAATAACCTGTACAATTCTGGGTGTAATTTAATATCAATCTTACTTAACAACCCTCTTCTAATTATTTGCCAAATTAGACCTAAAATCAAATGCTCCTTACCATCAATAATGTCTTCTGAGTGAACATTGACAACAACACACCCAATAGCCTTGGCAGAATTCAAAACAACATTGGCATTTTCGAGTAATTTGAAGTTGTTCAGCGGCTTACCACCCTTTGGCAAATTCAAAACTCTTGTGTCAATAGTATCTGGGACAGAATCGTTAATCAATGAAGATAAAATCAACCCATCATTACATTCGTCAAACATTTCAAAGTTATCCAAACTGAAAGGTAGCTTATCTGAAACCAATGGATCATCAGCTAAGACTGTATTGATATGTCTGGTGAATTCAATACGTTCTTCGTCATCAATGGTATGAATGGTACGCCCCCCTTGACCACCGATAACAACCTTGGCTTTATTTCTGGTGAAAGTTTCTGCTTCATGACCTCCGGCCAACGGTTGTTGGTGTGTTGAGGACGATTGGAACGATTGTTGTTGTTGATTTGATTGCTGCTGTCCGCTAGACGACTTCATTTCCTTAACCTTTGCATTTAACTCAACATAATCCTCCAATTCAACATGACCACTGGCATCAACACTCACACCCTTCAATGCCTCTCTCACTTCGTCGTAGGAAGCCACACCGGATTTCGAAACATTATCAATGGCATCCTTTTTGTCAATCCAACCGGACTCGTTAACATCAATGTTACGGAATTGCTCAATTAAATCAAACAATTCTCCCTGATCTAAAACTGGGAACCTCTTTTGTAATTTTAACACCTGCATTTTGTATTAATAAGGCTAATTAATTAAATGAAGAGAAAATTAATTTATACATTTAGAATATTGACAGAAAGTCAGCCTCGATCCGGAGGTAAGAAAAAAGTCTGCTTATGTAATCATGCTTACGTCAGCGCTCCCGTCGCTTTGCTCAGCAAAACTACCTTTGAGTGAGTCCTCTGCCAAAACCTGTTTGGCATGCTTGCGCACATCGTGCGACAGCACTTTACCTAGCGACTGCTTCCATGGACTTGGTTCATAAAGTTGGTCGAATGGTGCATCAATGAGTGTGTAGGCACCATTCGAAGATGAAAGACAACGACGCTTTTTGGTTTCATTAGTTAGCTCTTGCTTCAACAATTTCATTTCTTGTTCAAAACTCTCATTCAAAACTTGGACAAATTCTAACTCCTCAAAGGAAAGTGTTTTGAGGAAGTCATTTGTGTTTTGGAAGATAAAGGGTAATTTAGAATTTGCTAATTTAGTTGAAGCCAATTCACTTTTGGACATCGGTTTAAAAGCATTTCTTTTGACAATATTGGATTTTCTATCCAACGCAACATTTTCTCTACCACTAGAGTCGTGTTGCTGTCGGCTGCTTAATTTGAAACTGGTCCCATATATATCGGGATTTGTTATTCTTTTCGTTTCTTCAATTGACATGTTGGGTATTTGAACAATAATCTGGGGTTCTTCTGCAACGGGTTCTTCTTCTATATAGTCGTTTTGGTGATCGCCGTAGTTGTTGTGAGGCCATTTCATTGACCATCTAGTAGTTTTCCCCCATGGACCTGTATTATTGCAAGTGGAGACGCCTTCGCTATTATTATTAAGATCATCATTAAAGCGTTGGAAGAACATCCTATACGTCATTTCACTTTGTTCCAACGCTCTGATTTTACTCAAACGTAAAGGATGGTCGCTAAAGGTTTTGTAATCGTATGGATTGATCCCCGCCGATCCTAAATTGTCCCGCGTGGGCATGTCCTCAGCTGCAATAGTACTAGCGGTGGTGTTAGCTATATTAGAATTGGAAATCCACTGTTGGTCATTATCGTTAAGTGATTGCTGTTGCAGCTGCTGTTGTTGCAAAGGGTTGCTACCTTCTTTAAGAGTATCGCCCATTCTAACAGATACTGTATTTGTGGCATTAGACAGAACATTCCTCTTACTGCTAGATGTCGAGGGCGTCGAATCGGTGTTTCGCCGTAGAAAAGACCGCTTTTTACCGTGCGGTACCAATGGAGGAGGCGGTGGTGGTGTGTGTACCACAGTTGGTGTTTGAGGTTCTTCCACTTGATCTTTATTTCGACTCACCACTCGAAAAATGTTCTTCTTTCTACTCTCCTTCATGCAATCGGTTATTAACTAAATAATCACAATCACTTAAGGGCACCAAAAAGTTATTTTGTTACAGCCCATCTACAAGAATAAAAATCACGTGACAACGCGCTCAGCAGCAAAAATATGTTAAAAAGAGTTCAATACCACCCAAACGTGTGGCGTGATGTGATAGGATTAAAAATCACATCATTAGCATTTCAGTAGGTAATATTCGGAATTAAATTACCCTACTTGATTATGAATTATTCCCTCTCCCGCCCATGTGGGTTGTTCCCAATAGAGAAGGAAAACCCGTTTCAAAAGAGATGCGCTCAGCAGTTGTAAATAACTTATATTAAATGTGTATAGAGACTACACTTGGGTATGCATATAAAATTCAAACACATAGGTGTAAGAATAGCTAGTGAGAATGGAGAAAAAAGGGGCAAATAAGAGAAAGAAGATATCAATGTGTTAGATCAACTAAGCTTTAGCATTGGTTTTTTCCTCAGCGGCAACAAGCTCTTGCTCGTAATCAACTGAACCATCATCAGAAGAGGAAGAGTTCATGTTGTTCATCAAAGTACCTTCACCTAATTGAGTGATATCAAACCCATTCTTAGAAAGATAATCCAAGAATCTAAAATCTTCTCTTTGCATTGCTTCTTGATCAACAGGAGGTAAAAAGAAGAAACCTAAGACAGCAGCAAAAAGGGCCAAAGAGGAGGCCAAATAGAATGGAACTTGGTAACCCATATCACCCTTGTAATGCTTTTGGAATGATGGGAAAGCATAAGTACCACAGAAGGCACCAATCTTACCAAACGCAGCAGCAAGACCATAGTAAACACCTCTGCATGGAGTAGCAGACGTTTTAGCAGCCAATAAACCAATATTATCACCAGGTCCAAATTCACCCAAGGTCATGAAGATACCATAGACTACAACGAACCCACCAATGTGCTTGATCAAATGTGGGTAGATACCTGCCATCAAGTACCCAATAGCGGATTGCAAAACCAAACCAATGACTAAAGTTAATCTTGGGCCAATGTAATCAGCGGCAAAAGCACCTAAAAATGAACCAGGAATGTAGAAAAGGTTGAAGACAACGTTCCAACCAAATGTTTTGTACAAGTCATTATCCGGAATGATATGATTCAAAATTGGTGCAGAATAGATACCAAATGCGTAAGCAGAGAAGTCATAAATCCACCAAATAATAGCAACAACTAACAGTCTTGGCCAGTAAAACTTCAACATGAGTAACCAAGGAGGAGAAACTTTCTTGAAATTCATCTTCTGGAATTGAGTACCTTCTTTGAAGAACATTCTCATGATGAAAAGGGAGATAGGTGGGATGGCACCTAAACCTAAGGTAACTCTCCAAACAGGTTGCAAATTGTGCTTACCACAAATCCACAACATAACCAAGGGAACAAAGGCCGAAACAACGAAACCAGTATCGATCATAAAATTGGTAAAGAGGGCAAACCATCTGTTTCTTTTACCTGCAGGTAAGAGGGCGGAAGCTTCAGCACAAGCAGCGGAACCAGTTGGGTATTCGGCACCAATAAAATAACCCAAGAAAAATCTGTAAGCAGTCAAAGCGGCAAACAACCCACCAGCATTACCACCAACCCAAGACTGCGTACCAACACCCCACGAACCAGCGGCTAAGATGGAAAATAAAATCAAACCACCTGAGGAAATGAGCATACCTTGCTTTCTAGAAACATAGTCAGAGATAAACCCGAAAGATAACTGACCAACGACTGTACCAACGAAGGCAATAGCAGAAACATTTTGCAATGCGTTAGATTTAGTATATTGATCGCCGTAGATAATAGATAAACAAGTGGATGCAGTACCGATGGAGTTGTTAACATACCCATCAGAAAACAACCCCGCACCGGCCGTGAAAATGGGCCAGTATGATCTTTTCCCCGAAGGGGCCACATCTTCCTCCTGCAAAGTAACAGTGTTACCATTCTCGTCGGTGAACTCCAGATGCTGCAGCTCGTCAGAGGAAATGGTATTCTTGCCCCAGGTGACTTCTTTCCTGATAATGCCTGGTAATTCGGAGAGGGAAGGCATTTTTTAAGAAAGGTTTCAGATATAGGATCCCAACTTCATTTTGCCAAGCAACCGAAGAGCGGAAGCATTGCCTTTTATATCTTGGCATATATTTTCTATATTTTTCCATTGCATTCAATTTTTTTTGGATTAATTGCCCGAGCATGTGGGCATGTGAAAGTGGACTTCTTTTCCCAAAACGGAAATCCTGCAGATGTCACCACGTGTTCCATAACGGCTGCCAAGACGGCTGAAAAGTAACTTGATGTAGTCGCGATGCTATCAACGCAGCCAATGCCAGCTAGAAACTTCTGCTTGCGGCTGAACAGCATACTTGTGGCAGTGCCCGTACTTCGAGCTGGGTCATGTTTCAACTTTGGAATAGGGCGGCTAATTACTGCGTGTGATCAGCGTGATTATAAATGCCTAATGGGGTAATCGTAAAAATGCAAGGAAGTTTTGCGCGGAAGCCCATTGGGCAGTGTCTCCCGCACAACGTGGGGTTGGCAGCATTCAGACGAGAGTGCCCCCTTCGACAGAATTCGACAGAAGCCTTGTTTGGCTTAGTCCAAGATGTGGCTTATCGGCAATTTGTGCCGTGTGTGTGGCAGGCGGGCCGCTTATCTTTCTGAGTTAATGTTTACTTCTGCAACTCGGTTAGATAGCACTCCCCCCTTAATTTACTATGATTCTTTACCTTTGTCAACTCCTTTGTTGCTTTTTAGATGATGACATCATCTTAATCTCGGATAATTTCGCGAAGAGTTTCTTTTGTTTCTACGATGCAAGGGGTTGTTTTTCCGAGAACAGTTTCTGTTTGTCATGCAATTGGGTAACAGGTTCCGGGGTGCATTTGCATGCGACATAAGATGACACAGCAGAGCAGTTTTGAACTTTTATTCAGATTGTTACAATATTGAAGTCGTAGCTGCAGGTGGTAAGTCAATGCTCATCATCTGCTATCATTTAAAAAATTAAAACCTTGAAACTATAAATTATCAAGGATTACTATGAAATAAAAAGAAAGCAATAACAAGGAAAGATCCAGTCTCCTATTTAAGCAAGTTTATCTTCTTCAACAATCATTTCCCTTTCAATAGAACTGTTATCAGTAGATAATTCCTCCATTAATCTACCTTCACCTAACTGAGTAATATCAAACCCATTAGCGGTTAAGTATTCCAAGAATTTGAAGTCTTCTCTTTCAATTGATTCTGGGTCAAGTGGTGGTAAAAAGAAGAACCCCAAAAATGCTGCAAATAATGCCATAGCTGAAGCAAGATAAAACGGAACTTGGTAACCCATATCTCCAGAGAAATGTTTTTGGAATGATGGGAAAGCATAAGTACCACAGAAGGCACCAATCTTACCAATAGCAGCTGCAATACCGTAATAAACACCTCTGCATGGAGTAGCAGACGTTTTAGCAGCTAAAATACCAATGTTATCTCCAGGACCAAATTCACCTAATGTCATGAAGATACCATAGACAACAACGAAACCACCAATATGTTGAATCAAATGTGGATATAATGCAGCCATCAAAAACCCTATAGCGGCTTGTAAAACTAAACCGGTGACGAGTGTCAGCCTTGGGCCAAAATAATCGGCTGCAAAAGCACCTAAGAATGAACCTGGCATGTAGAAAAGGTTAAAGACGACATTCCAACCAAATGTTTTGTATAAATCCTTGTCCTTAATAATATGATTCAAAATTGGAGAAGAGAAAATACCGAATGCATAAGCCGAAAAATCGTAAATCCACCAAATAATTGAAACGACTAATAATCTTGGCCAATAGAATTTTAAAATCAATAACCAAGGTGGTGTAACCTTCTTAAAGTTAAGTTTTTGAAACTGATTACCTTCTTGGAAAAATAATCTCATGATGAATAGTGAAATTGGTGGAATTGCACCTAAACCTAAAGTTAATCTCCAAACTGGTTGCAAATTATGCTTACCAAAAATCCATAACAATACCATTGGAACAAATGATGAAATAACGAAACCAAAATCAATCATGAAATTGGTAAAGAGGGCAAACCATCTATGTCTCCTGTTAGCCGGCAAAAGGGCGGAAGCTTCAGCACAAGCAGCGGAACCAGTTGGGTATTCGGCACCAATAAAATAACCCAAGAAAAATCTGTAAGCAGTCAAAGCGGCAAACAACCCACCGGCATTACCACCAACCCAAGACTGCGTACCAACACCCCACGAACCAGCGGCTAAGATGGAAAATAAAATCAAACCACCTGAGGAAATGAGCATACCTTGCTTTCTAGAAACATAATCGGAAATGATACCAAAAGATAACTGACCAACCACAGTACCGACAAAGGCAATTGCAGAAACATTTTGCAATGCGTTAGATTGAGTATACTGCTTACCATAGATCATAGACAAACATGTTGATGCCGTACCAATAGAGTTATTAACATACCCATCAGAAAATAAACCTGCACCAGCAGTGAAGATTGGCCAATGAGAAACTTTACCCTTTGGTACTATTTCATTTTCAGAAACAGTGTACACTTTACCGTCAGCATCAGTGAACGTCAGAGATTGTTGCTCAGTGGCTGCTGCAATGGGATTTTTACCCCAGGTAACTTCTTTTTTGATAATAGAAGGTAATTCACTTAAAGTTGGCATGTCTAAGCTTGTTATACAAAGCTCCAACTTGGCCAACACAAACAGACTGCAGAAAATGCACACGTTTTATAGACTTTTTCTCTTTTAATAGAATGAGTATTTGAGTTCCCAATCGGGCATTATGGCCGATGTTTAGCACACGTGCTTTATCTTGGCAACGTTTTTGCGATTATTATATTTTCCAAACAATAGACGGAACGTGGGTGGAGATCAATATGGTTGCCAACATATTTTTTATGCATTCGAGAAAGGAGTTCTGTTACAGCCCTCTGATAACGCAAAGTGGACTAACGGGCAAGCCGTTCATTTGTACTGAGCAAAAAATTGAAGAATTTGTGTCAATTTCACATGCACATTATGGCCTTTCTTGCGAGAAATTCTGCTTATTGCTAAGTTTGTTTTAGGTTGGCGATTGAAGGTTATGAGCATTAATTTCTCTGTATTAAATACACGTGTCTCCTTCTTGCTGATATCCCTCCTTTATTACATTGCTGAGCACTAAAGATCAAGTCACAAATTTAGTTAGGAAAACGTGCCTTCTCCAGCAAGGACCTAAAACCACGTGTAGTGGAATGCCCAAATTTTTTAGTGTGCGAAATATAATGGTTTCGCATTATTTATACTAATCGGGTAATAAGACTACCCCAAGCCTTCGGTTTAGACTAGTACCTTACATTCATGGGGCACAGAATTAATGTATAACCACCGGTGTGGATGCAACACTAGCAAAATAGGGCACTTTATTGAGGTTGTTACTAGCTGCATACATTTTTACCCTATTGATCTAGCATAATTCATTTCCATTCGTTTATTTAATCTACAATCTACGTATAAAACAAGAAAGATATCCTTTAATTATCGCAATGATTAAATGTCTTTCTTTTGTTCCTCTTCTTTAATCAGAGTCTTTGGTGGCGTGCCTCCGGCTAATCTTTTGGCCATTTTGACCATTTTACCAAACCAGGTGAAGTTCAAAAACTGGAAGCCAATATTTAGCCCATAAACGCCGATGAGTAACCAGGTAGGATATTGGTCTTTCATTGGCCAAATCAGGTAAATGGAGTAGAAAGTTGCGAAAACCCCCCAGATGATTCTGACTAGGAAGAAAGATAGAATCAGCAGAACACCATTGATGGTGATCAGCCAACTTGGCCACATTTTGGATCTAGTCATCATGAAATGAAACTGGACAAACGGAGTGGAAGCCTCAAAAATTAAAAATGAACATAGGTATGGTTGACAAAATGGCATCAATGTTGTGCCAAAGACAAACAAGGCACCAAAGGCGTGGAATAGGAACTCTGGGCCATACAGCTCATAATGGAAGAGACAGCAGTAAAATAAATCCCAGATGAAATACCCAACGGTGAAGGATGCAACCAATAAGGCAAAATCGTACGAACCGTCGATTGGGTTCGAGTAGAATAACGGATGCTGGAACATCGGGATGCAGGCTAGGATCGAGAGAAATGCTTGAACAATACCCACAAACCTAACGTTGAAATTTTCCCTCGTGGCGTCATCCACCTCCTCCTGGAACCATTTGCGTCCGAAAACGACGTTGTTCACCACCGGAGCAAATAGGTACAGCACATGGAAGAAAACCGTGAAAAAGATAACTTCGTGTGCGTGTCTATAAAAGAGATTGTCACTGTCTGGACAGAACGAGTATGCTAATAATGGATCTGATTCGATGAAGAACGCCATTATTACAAAGAGCTCACTTCGTTAAATAAATTATTATCTTAAAGGAACAAACACACATTAAAAATCAAAGTATGTAGAAGTACACGATACTTTTGAATAAAAAAATTGTTGGGAATTGTGCTCAGCAATCCGAAGTTTATTTTTCTAAACTTCAAATCATGAATTAGGCCTAAGCAAACTCGATTAGGCATTGTAAGCTTCGGAAACACCCTTCAACAACTCGGACAAGCCAATGGCACCTGGATCCGGCAAACCACCCTCCTTTTCAAACTGCTTGAACTCCTCTTCACCCACATAGGAAGCTCTGCCGAACTTGGCCTTCAATTTTCTGGTGTGCTCGGCACCGTCATGGGCAGCCTGCGCGGCCTTTGCTAGGGAAGAAGTTTCAGTGATGGTTTCGATAAAAGGGATGAGCGCATCCATTAGGGTTCTGTCACCAACCTTGGCCTTGGTGTACTTTTGTAGGCCCTTCAACCCAGCACCCAAAGCCTTGATCATCATATCCAAGTCAACGTCTTTAGATTCACCAGAGTCCTGGTCCTTCAAGTAGGTGTTCATGGAAGAGATGAAAATGGAGTAGAGACCACCAGAGGTACCACCCATGGTGGATTCCACGGTGTCGGTAATCTCATCAAGACATTTAACGGCGTCGGTCAATTCCAACTCCTTGGATTTCACGGCTTTAGTTAGCCCGTTAACACCTGCAACCAAAGTTTCACCACAATCACCATCCCCCGCAACGGTATCGTACCACGTAACCTTAGGCTCGATGTCAATGACCTTTTTGGCAGCCTCGTTGATGATCTTCTCCACTAGTTCAGGCTGGAACTTGAGGTTAGACTTGGCCTGGGACTGTTGAGGAGGTTCGTTGATGACAAAGTCTTTTGGAGTCCAGTCGTTTGGAGCAGAATTCCATGCAGTAGCATTGGTTGGCAAGTCGAGTAAGTCCAAAAGCTTGGAGGTGTCCTTGTGAGCTTTGGTCACGTTCATCAAGGTGATGGAGAACCCAGGCCCGTCAAGCGAGGTGGTGAAGGTACCTGTGAACACTCTGACAGGAACGATGCCGTAATTCTTCTTCAACTGGTCCATGACCACCGATTGGATGGCGTAGATTTCCAAGTTGGAGGTGGATCCCAAGTTGTTCAACAGTAGAACCACCTCGTCGTCCTTATCGAATGGGACGTAGTATCTTTCCTTGTCATTTGGGTCTAACAAATACTTCAATAGCTCGCTGACAAGCGCATCGATAGTTGGGATCGGGGACAGTCTCTTGATCCCCGGTTCATTGTGGATCCCCATCCCAATTTCGATCTCGTTGCTGGACAAAAGCTCCTTTTCGTCCTCATCGTCCTCCTCCTTGGAGCTGGTCCCAGGGATGGTCACGTGATCCAAACTGGCTCCGATCGTGACCAAGGAGTTGACCACGTCTCTACCCAATTGGGCCACGTCCTGCACGGACAGCGACTTTTGCTGAGCAGTCAACCCGCCGATGATTTTGTGCACCAAGGCGGTACCTGCTAGACCTCTTCTGCCGACGAGCCCGTTTTTGGTTCTGCCCACGGCCACGTCGTCCTCGACGACCACTAGCTCGACGTTCATCCCCGCGGCCTTTGCTCTCTCCGAGGCCAACCCAAAATGGAGGATGTCACCGGTGTAGTTTTTCACCACCACCACCGCGCCCTTATGGGCCACACAGTTCAACCCAGCCACAATCTGCTTGACCGCTGGCGACGCAAACACACTGCCTGCGACCGCAACATCGAGCAAGTTCTCGCCGACAAACCCCGCGTGGAGCGGCTCATGGCCCGACCCGCCACCCGATAGGACAATGATTTTAGACGCGTCATCGCTTGGGCTCGACTTGCTCTCGCCTGCTGCAAAAACGACACGCTCCTGCGGAATGAGCTTCAAGTGCGGGTTGCTCTGGCAGAGCCCCGTGAGCGAGGTGAGAACCACGTCCTCCTGTTCGTACTTCCAGTGCTTGTCTAATGGCATTTTGTCGTTTCACTGATTGATGATAAGAGGAAAAAGTGACATGTGGGGGAGAAAAAGCTTGATTGTTTAGCCTTTTATACCGAGAAAGCCATCCCGCGCTTTCCTGCGGCGTCTCGTTTCTGCGGAAAACGGGCCTGCAGCTCAATTGGCTGCGCTGATTTCCGTGGTAACGTCCGTTTTGTTGTATCCCTGCTCATTCCCGAGATATTGGCGGCCCTCGGCTTTTTTTACGTCATCGCTGGCTCGGTGCCATTTTTCTGTTTTATGCATCAATTGGCCTGTTGCTAGCCAGCAGTTGCTCTTATCTACCGAACAAATGCCGACTCTTTTCAACCAGGACGCCGCGTGCTTGGCGCGCTTCGACGCGCGCAGCACGCGCATCTTCTACTGCGACCCGTTTGCGCAGTGCTACGGCGCGTCGGGCGGCTGCGCGCGCCTGGCCATGCTCTTTTCGACGTCGCTCGTCGCGTCCGTGGACCCCACGCGCTCGCGTGTGACCGTGCTCAACACCAAGAAGGGCACCGTGATCTGCGAGCTCAGCTACACCACTGCGGTGCAGCGCGTGCTGCTGAGTCGCCGCCGTGTGGCCGTCGAGTTGGCCGACAAGTTGCTCATATACGACATTGCCAACATGAAGTTGCTGCACACCATCCACTTGTCCAACACGTGCTGTGCGCTGCACGGCGCCGACACCAGTCTCCTGGCCTACCAACACTCGCCCGGCAAGATCACGCTCTTCGACACGCTCACGCTGAAGCCCATCCACCACTTCAGCCCGCACACCACCAACATCCAGACCATGCAGTTCTCGCAGGACGGAACCCGCTTGGCCACCTGCAGCGTGCAGGGAACCGTGGTCAAGGTGTACGACTTGCAGACGTTCGAGCTTGCGCACGAGTTCCGCCGAGGGTCGACGCGTGCGACAATCACCAGCATGGCCTTAAACGACAAGCTACTCGTGGTTGCGTCCTCCAACTCCACGGTCCACTTCTTCTCGCTCGAGCCGCGCCAGGACACCCGCGAACAGGACTCCAGGACAATCCGTGGCAGGAGGTTCTTGCCGTCGCAGTTGAACTCGTTCTTGGGCCCGCAGCGCGACTTCAAAACTATTAAAATCCCCGCCACCGCTACCAGCAACGGCTTATCAGTTGGCCTCTGTCACGACGGCGTCTTTGTGGCCAACGACGACGCACTCTGGAAATACTCTTTTGCAGGCGAGACCGTGTTCGAACATTCGATATCCCTCCAGTCCGACGTCTCTTAGTCTTCTTGTATAAACAGAAAGTATATAGGAGCCAAACAGATAGGTGAACACACAGGCAAACCGACTAAAGCGACTTCTCGTGCTGAGCACTGTCACGTGACCTTCTCAATACAGTTTCTGGCTTTCTGGCATAAACGGATAAGTATAGTGAGCCAAAAAGCCAGGGAGAGAGCTTACCGGACACAAAGCCAAACAGAAGGCCAAACAGGTGGCCAACTAGGCTAAACCGTAGTTAGTCGTGCTGAGCAAATCACGTGCTCTTTACGTTTTTCGATAAATCAAACATCTCCTGGTTTACATAAACAGAAAGTATATAGCAAGCCAAACAGCCACACACACAGACACATACACACAGGCAAACAGACTAGAGCAGTCACTGGTGCTGAGCATATCACGTGACCTTCACGTTTTCGATATTTTTTTATTCATTTAGAGATTTTGCGATTTCAAGTTTTTTGGGGGGCATTTTGAAGAGTTAAAAAAAATTTTTATGTTCTCACTCATACATTCAAACTCCGTTGGGAATTTAGGAGTTAGTTCTTTTCTCTTTTCTCTTTTTAGGGTTCTGTGTTTGCTAATCCATTTAAAGTAATCCCGCCGTCATGTCCAATCAAAGGAAGTTACAGCAGGAGATGGACCGAGTGTTCAAGAAGATCACGGAGGGGTTGGAGATCTTCGACGCCATCTACGAGCGACACCAGTCGGCCACTAATTCGTCACAAAAGGATAAGTTGGAAGCAGACTTGAAAAAGGAAATCAAAAAGCTCCAGCGGTTCAGAGAACAGGTGAAAAACTGGCAAAACGGTACAGAAATTAAAGACAAGTCGTCACTTATAGATCACAGAAAACTAGTTGAAGTTGCGATGGAAAAATACAAGGATGTGGAAAAGGGCTCGAAATTGAAGGCCTATTCTGATATCAGCTTGGCAGCCATTGACAAGCCCGAAGTAGTCAACGAGGCCACAGAGTTCATCCAGACGGCCTTAGATTCACTACAGCAGCAGACGGAGTCGATGGAGTCCGAAATGGACAAGTTGACCAGCGGCAAAAAGGGCAAGAAGAAGGATTTCGTCAGCGAAGAGCGTAAAAGAGAGTTGGTGGAGTTACTGTCAACGCATCAGTGGCATATGGAAAAATTGGAAACCATCATGAGACTGCTACAGAACGAAATCTTGGACACTGATTCAGTGATGGAGATTTCAGACGATATCCAATACTACATAGATGAAAATGAGAATCCAGACTTTATCTACGATGACTCTATCTACGATGAGTTAGACCTAGATGTGGAGATCGACGAAGAAGCTGAGATTAACGATATTAACGAAGAAAATGCCACAAGCGCGAACACCACCGTGATAAATCAATCAACACCTCCTACAAGTTCGGATCAGCAGCCGCAGTTGCAGCAGACACCATCCTCATCACAGCTGCCGCAGCAGAAACAGCCGTCGTTGGTTTCTTCTTCCTCCTTTTCACATCCTCCTGGTCCTACAAGGAAACTCTCGGAGATGAACGAGAAAAGATCAGGAAGTAGATCAAGCTCTATCCCAATTGACAAGCAGACGGTACACCAGATATCAGTCAATGCTAACAACCAAACGAGTATAACGACGCTAAAGCCTGCTCCTGCCCCTGTGGCTAACAAGGCTATGAATTGGTCGGCTGCCATCTCCACACCACAACCTGCTCAGCAGACCATTCCACAACAGCCCTCGCAGAAGCAGCAAGTGGTCACACCTGCTGTCTTAAATGGTAACACCAATGCCACTAATGCCCACAGTGTTCTAGAATCCCTGAAAAAACAGAAGCCTGAACCTTTATCTCCTATGAAGCCTTCAACGCCGTTGCCACAATCAGCACCAGTTCAATCAGGCGTCCAGACACCGTCGCCTTCAAAGCTGAATTTGCAACAGCAGCAGCAACAGCAACAACTGCCGATTCAGTCACAAGGACAACAGCTTTCAACATCGTCGCCTATTACTGTTACCAAATTTACACCTTTACCATTAGGACATTCACCTTCTGCTCTGGCTTCAGCAAACAAACCAAACTTCCGTTATATGCCACCAGGATTACAGAATTTCATCTTTCAAATCTCCCAGCTTTCTGACAACTCTCAAACAACATATTCTCAATTTGGTACTGTGAATTTCACCCCTAAGGGTACTTTCCCACCAGCCAGTCTTGTAACACAGCTGCATCAATCGTGGTCCAAACTTGTGTCAAACTCAACTGACTTAAGGGCTGATATTGTTTCTTTAGGTTTAGGTGATATCTTCTACGGATGGTATTATGGTAGATCAGGTGAAGAACGACTTGTTTGTAAGGAAAGATTGGAATCTCTAGGTTGGATTTTGAAGGAAAATGAATGGTTTTTACCAAAGCAACAACCTGCAGACGAAATCCAAGTTTTCGATGTTTCCAAATGGGGAGTGGTTGAAAAGCAAGCTGTTATGGTTTAGTGTGGTAGTGTGTTGATCTCTTTTTTTTTACTTATATGTACCTCTTTCGTGTACGTGTATATTCTTAAATGTATTTTGTTACAACAAAAGAAGCTTTATATATAAAAAGTTGCGCGCTTATTCTTCCTCATCAAATAGTTTGTCTTCACCATTACCTTCACCATCGTCTAAACTGTAGTCGGATGGCACATCATCTTCATCGTCACCGCTGGAAACTTCTTCTCTTTCGCTGTCTTGGTCATCTTCGCTATCGCTGACCTGCTCACCTGCGGCCTGTCTTTCCTTCCTTCTTTCCTTCTTTAATCTCTTCTTTTCCTTCTTTTCATCTACCTTAGCTTTCTGTTCTTTCCTTCTTTGCTCCTTCTCTCTCTTTCTAACTGCGTGTCTTTGATCCATCATATGCATTTCTCTCTCGGATTTACTGAATTGGGAATGGTAAAGAACTTTACCGGCACAAACGCCTTGTTCAATCTTGACTAGATCTAACTTCATTCTAGGCCCCACTTCGGTTAACTTGATAGCTTTCTTTCTCTTGACGTTATCGACTTCATGAGTTTTGGCCTTAGTGACAACTTCCTCTTCGATTTCCACCACAGCATCATCGTCGATTTCCGAATCGGATGTGAAGGTGCCCTGCATCCCATTATCCAAGATGATATCCGCAACGTCTTGCACTTGTGATAGATTAGGTAGCTTTTTATTTAATCTCTTTCTAATTTGGACTAACTTTTTGACACCCTTGTTAACGTCAACCAATCTTGTATCTATGATATAGTGTCTCAAGTCGATGATGCCTGTCTCCTTGTCTTTGTTCAACAACAACACTCTCTTGATCGTGTTCACCTTGGTTTCTGTAGGATTAATAGGCGGGAACATGTTCTGGAATGCCGTGATGATCAATTTCTCCTGCGGCTCGGCATCCTTTGGGTTGGTGAAACCATTCATCACCAGCAAAGGTGGCGACATGTATTCAGGCGCAGACTTGGCCAATGATTTAGGGGTCTTCATGAACTTATTTATATCTCTCTGCAAAGAGTACTCCAAGATCTTGAACGATATAGTTGGACCGTGGGGCATTGAGGACATTCTCAAATGCGTTGAGCCTGTCTCTTCGTTTTGCGAGAAAATCATAAAATACGAAATCCCCAACGGACCTGCCATCACAATGAAATCTTTCAATTTATTTGATTTGCGTTCTCTCAAGTTGATTGCTGTGTGAGGTTGGACCATATTACGTGTATCCTTGACTAATTGTGTCAATGTGTGGTTTTCCAACGCAGTTCCTAAGTGAATTACCATCGATCTAGGAATAGACTTAAACGTCTCTTCGGATTCCTTGGCGTGAGTTCTCTTCTTCTGTCTACGCTTGGCCATACTTCTTTAGAAACAAGAGAGTCTTCTATACAGGTGAAATATTTTTTTTTTCTAAAAAAATTTTATACAGTGGAAAAGCTGGATCTGGAAAGGCTCAGCAAGCTGAATGCTCCAAACTAAAGGTGCTTCGGTTTCTTTGGGTAAATAAACGCTTTCTTTAATCCAAATGGTTTTTCTTTCCTTCTTTTGGGCCCATAGCGGCTGCTATGGAGCCCCTGCTTATTTTTTTTTGTTCTTCTTCTACTGATAAAAAAAATTTAGACATCTAAGTGAAAAATTTCTTTAGTAATCGTAAATCAAATGGCTGTCGCGGGCAAGAGTTCCAAGCAGGCGAAGAAGATCACCAAGAGTTACATTGAGGAGCTCAAAAAGAAGCTTAAGGCCGGAAAAGACTCGGAGCAAAAGCAGGTTCTGGAGCCTAAGAAACACGATGATGATTCCGATTCTGAGGCAGAAATCGAGCCAGAGGTGGATGATTCGGACGTCCAGTTCGATGACTTCTCGCATTTCGGACTCAACGAGGACATTATGCAGTCCCTCCAGTCTTTGAATTTCACCAAACCAACTCCCATCCAGTGCAAGGCCTTGCCTCCTGCTTTGAAGGGTAACGACATCATCGGTATTGCGCAAACAGGGTCCGGGAAAACAGCAGCCTTCGCCATCCCTATCTTGCAATCTCTCTGGGAGCAGCAGACTCCCTACTTTGCGTGTGTGTTGGCCCCAACAAGAGAATTGGCCTACCAGATTGCAGAAACTTTCCAGGCCCTGGGCTCTAACATGGGGCTCAGATGTTGCACCATCGTCGGTGGTATGGATATGGTGGATCAGGCTAAAGAATTGATGAGAAAACCTCATGTCATTGTTGCCACGCCTGGTAGATTGATGGACCATTTGGAAACCACCAGAGGATTCAGTTTGAAAGCTCTGAAATACTTGGTCATGGATGAAGCTGATAGATTGTTGGAGCTTGAATTCGGTCCTGTCTTGGATAAAATCTTACAGGTTATCCCAAGAGAAAGAAACACCTTCTTGTTCTCTGCTACACTAACCTCAAAAATTGACAAGTTACAGAGAGCTTCGTTGAATCATCCTGTCAAGGTTGCCGTTAATTCCAAATACTCCACCGTTGATACTTTGGAGCAAACTCTCATGGTTGTTCCAGATGGGTTCAAAAACACCTACTTAATCCACTTGATGAACGAGAACGTGGGTAAAAGTATGATTGTTTTCACTCGTACGTGTGCTCATTGTCAGAGAGTTTCATTATTAGCCAGATTATTGGGATTCGAAGCTATCCCACTACATGGTCAGCTAACCCAAACTCAGCGTCTAGGTTCATTGAACAAATTCAAATCTGGAGATAAGAACATATTGGTAGCGACAGATGTCGCTGCTAGAGGTTTGGATATCCCATCCGTGGATATTGTCATTAATTACGACATCCCAACAGACTCCAAAGCCTACATTCACAGAGTGGGTAGAACTGCTAGAGCCGGTAGGACAGGTAAGGCTGTCTCCTTGGTTACCCAGTACGATTTGGATCTCTTTTTGAAGATCGAAAGAGTCATTGGTATGAAGATGAAGAAAGAAACACCTGATAGAATGGAGATCTCAGCTTTGCACAACTCGGTTGATAGAGCCAGTGCTGAAGCTGTGCAAAAGGTCAAGAAGTTCCACGAGCATAGAAAAGAAAGAGGTGCTTTTAAGCAGAAAAACAGAAAATAATAGCTACATGTATAGAACCCGATATATAGAAAAAAATGACAAAAAAATTGTAAAATCAATGCTAATGGCGTGCTGAGCATTTTTCATCTGATCGATTCTTTTCTTCTACCTATTCAGTTTTTTTGTCGACTGTTGTTCTCATTTTCATATTACAAAAATAAGTCCTCGATAACCGCGATGAAGGTTTCAAACGACGAAGTATGTTTTAATCCCTTGCTCTATTTATTTGGTTAAATTTCAAATACTAACATTGCATCATATGAGGGCCAAAAAGGAGTCAGGCTACATTCCTTTC
This sequence comes from Saturnispora silvae, assembly GCA_030579555.1. NCBI lineage: Eukaryota > Fungi > Ascomycota > Pichiomycetes > Pichiales > Pichiaceae > Saturnispora > Saturnispora silvae. The sequence goes on along the minus strand of JAKTRE010000003.1, from coordinate 254,702 downwards.
TCTTTTTGGCTTTCCTTCATGATTTAATCTTTTAAATAGTTTTTAGCGAAAACAGAGTCACTCCTAGCAATTGAAACTCAACACTATTACACTTTCACTCAAAAGCGTCTTTCTTACACGATAGAGGACGAAATCTCCAAGTCAGACGATATAACAGATACCACATTAGAGACATGTTTGAAACCAAATGTGAAAGACACCAAGAGGTATTCTATACTATTCAGAGTTTCAAATGGTTTAAAGGATAACAAGAGGGTCAAGTTGTCAACCGAAGTTGCACCAAAGGATTTGGATGCATTTTGGTTAAAATATGTCACCGTTTTGAAAGCTGGGTTCAGTGACTTGAAGAAGGTCAAAAAGAACAAGAAATCAAAGAAGGCACCAAAGAAGGCTGTTGCTTAATGATTTTGTCTTGCTGATGTGTCAGCTATGTATAAAAGCAAAGTTATATCATTATATATCAACTATCAAGTAAAAGAAAAAGAAAGCATTTTTGAAGGCAAACGTGTGACAAAAGAAAAGTTAAGCGTCAGTGACTCAACTTTGATCCGTGATAGCAAAAAAACAGGGCGTATCGAACGCAACTCTTGAGTTTTTGAAAGGGATTGGGTGGGTTTGATAATCAGACCAAATTGTCGATCGAAATAACACTTTGGAGTAAGAAGACGTCATTAGTGGAAATCCCGCTGGTTCTTCTAGAAGGATTGAGCCCCATGTCTAAAACTAGCACGTCACCGAATTCGTCATTTCTTTCTGTGTTACACTGGAAACCCTTCGCTTCAGCATAGCTGTTGACGATTTTCTTCATTCTATCTAGCTCGAACGCGCTTGCTTCGTCCGGCTTTAGTAGACACTTGATCTCGCCTTTAGTATTCATCTGCGAGACTTTTTTGTCCAAGTAGAAGAGCGCCTCGTCCTTGAATAGGCCGTCTAAGTCGACCATGCCTTGGTCTAGGGAATGATTGTGCGAGAGATAGGTCGTGTTGGAGGCAATCTTGTTGAACTTGTTGACTAGATTGCGCTTTTCCTTTGCATCTTGCGACAACTGCTTTGCTAGCGCGTAGTCACCCATGAAGTACGCTTTCTGTGAGTCGATCTTCAGCTGCTTTTCGCTGAAATGAGCATCTTTGGCGGCCTGACGGCATTCTTGCGCGATTGGTAGGCACCAGTTTAGGTCTGCTGACGTGTTAGTGGATCTGAATTAATTAGAGAGCCTGTGCTGCTCGTAACATACCTTGTGATAGTAACATTGTAATCTAGTCTATATGAACTGATGAAGAAAGAGTGAGCAACAGACAAGAGCTCTTCCCTCTCATGATAAAAAATTATATGACTTGTCCCCACAGATTCTCGAACGTCTTATCGCAACCTGGCCATTTGGAACTGAAACAGGCCATTGAGACTGTCCCGGGAGGTGAAGACGTAGATCCTGAGGTGAATGGAACTTTCCATCGCGCTCTGGGGCGTCTGGCGTATGTGGTATTGCTTTTTTTCGGCTCAGCCGATAAGCTTTTCTCGCCAAAATGAAACCATTTGTCTCTAATGTTTGTGAAGTACGGTATCTACACAGCCTGCATTTGCAGTAATGCGTTTCTGCTGAGGTGAGAGGCGATTTGGACGTTGTCTAATCGCAATCAATGCTTATCAGTGCACCAAAAAAGTAAATGTCACAATTCTGCTCTGCAGGCGAATCTGAGGCAGCAAGTAGAAACATCATGTTTCGCATCCTCATGTCTCTCTGTAACCACTTTCAATCATGTCAAAACAACCAATTTCAACCGACCCAAACCCTCATGTTTGTCACGTGACTTAGGGCTTGGAAGAAACCCTCATTTGAAAAAAATCCTGAGAACCGACGCAAAAAAAAGTTAAATTGAAATTTTCAAAATTTTTCACTCCAACCGTAGAGCTTCTCTCCTTTCTTTAGATTCATTGTATTTAAAAATGGCTGCGTATGTTCCAACTTTGTTAGAACGTTGCGTGACTTAGATCTACTTGTTGTCATAGTCAATATTCTCGTCGCCCTTGCAGGTGGACAGTGAGACCATCTCAACTAAATAAATTCCATAGGAACAACCAAGTCACCGACACTTTCTATAAGTGTCTTGCTCGGTTTTCCTCTGCGTAATTTATCGCCTCTGAATGAGATCTTGAATCTCAGTTCAGAGAACATATTAGGCATGAGGTTAGCCTTGCAAGATATTGTATCTGGTCAAAGAACTTCTTTGGCTAGAATATCCTTGCAATAAAACATCTTTACTAACTCATTCCCTCAGTATCCCAAGACCAGAATCCCAAATCAAGAAGGCTAAGAGAGTTGAAAGAGACCAAGCTGCCGTCGCTGCTGCCAGAGACGCTAGAAGAGCCGTATGTACCATTAGTTTTTGCATTTTGGAGCTTGAAGCACTTATTTGAAATGATGAAAATTTGTCCTTTATATCGACTACCTAAGGGGATGATGTCTGTTATTACACCATCTTTCGGCTGACAGTTCATATAAGTTAAAGAAAGCTCCAAACCAAGATCTATTTGATTTTGACAGTTTACTAACACATCTTTCACACAGGCTAACAAGGAAAAGAGAGCTGCTATCTTCCAAAGAACCGAAGCTTACGTCGCTGAATACGCTGCTGCTGAAAGAGCTTTGATTGATGCCAAGAGATCCGCCAGAGCTGAAGGTTCTTACTTCGTTCCAGCTGAATCCAAGATCGTTTTCATTGTTAGAATCAAGGGTATCATGAAGATTCCACCAAAGTCCAGAAAGGTCTTCCAATTATTGAGATTGAACCAAATCAACTCTGGTGTTTTCGTCAAGGTCACCAAGGCTACCACTGAATTGATCAAGTTGGTTGAACCATACTGTGCTTTCGGTTACCCATCCCTTTCTACCATCAGACAATTGGTCTACAAGAGAGGTTACGGTAAGGTCAACAAGCAAAGAATCCCATTGACCGACAACGCTGTTGTTGAATCCGTTTTGGGTAAGTTCGGTATTGAATCCGTTGAAGATTTGATCCACGAAATCTACACTGTTGGTCCAAACTTCAAGCAAGCTTCCAACTTCTTGTGGCCATTCAAGCTTTCTAACCCATCTGGTGGTTGGGGTGTTAGAAGAAAGTTCCAACATTTCATCCAAGGTGGTTCTACTGGTAACAGAGAAGAATACATCAACCAATTGGTCAAGAAGATGATCTAAGTTTGTTGATTTTTACTTTCTATAAACCTAAAAACCGCTTTTTTTAAAAATACCTTCTAAAGTTCTAATATATACTCTATGATAAAACAATTCTCGATATTTTTAACGTGAGATGTCGCATTGTGGATCGTGGTTGCTGACGAATTTCCTACGCGCGGAAGATTTTTCAAGGCAAAGTGCTGAGCTATCGGTAATTTTTCTTTTTTTGAAAGCCATGGGCCTCCGGGTAACGCCCCAACCCTATCACCTTCAAACGTTGGCCCTGGCTGTTTGAAGCTGCAGACGTTTTATGCGATATCACCTTTGATAAGGGCGGTTTTTCTTACCAAACCCATGTTCGAACCCTCATTGGTCTTTTTCCACCAAACCCTCTATACTTTTTCACTGTTCAGGTGAGAAAAAACTTTTACACCTGCTCTGGACTCTTTTTTCTTTCAGTGTGCCGGGAGAACAAGCATCTGGATACTAAAACTGTGCCAGGGCCAGCAGGCTCTCACGTTTAGCAGTAAGGGCTTTTTTTCTGCACACCACGGATCTCTGAGTGATGAAGAACACACTGTTGTTTTACCTTTCAACCAGCTACGGCAATGACGTTTGAAAAATACACCATCTTTCGGGGCTGACCTGAGATCCTTTACCGTAGACTCTATCCTGTAACTATATGTGCCCATACATTGCTGGGCTAATTCTTTCTGTACGCCTGTGTCCGCATTGGGCCACTTATTTCTTCTAGCACCTTCTAGGTTGTTCGCTGTAGATCTTAGAGGTCACGTGACGTCTGATAATTTTTCGCATGAATTCCTTATAAAGAGAGGAAGTTTCAAAATTTTTTCTTGTCCAGAGCTGACATGTTGAAGAAAGTAACATAAAATAGAAAAATGTCCGGTTTACCAGAAGATTTTGACCCAGAAAACCCAGACAACTTAGGGGAAATTGAAAAGCAGTTTGCAGTTAAGGCTGTGCAGCAAATGGAAGTTTATTGGAAGATTCTTGGCGCCGTTAAAGGTTCTCAGCTAAAGTTGACTCCATTCGATGATGAAATTGTGGAAGAGTTTTTCGAAGCCTTCCCGGAATACAAGGATCCAGCCAAGTTGAAGGTTATCAACGAAGACGACTTGAAGTCCCCAGAAGGTAAGAGCAGATGGAGAGACTACTTGAAGAAGTTCGAGGATAAGATCGAAGACTACAACTTTGGTACCTTGATCAGAACCGACTCAAGCAGGGAGTACGAACAGGACAACACCATCTTTGTTGTCAGACTACAATTCTACGCCTTTGAAATTGCCAGAAACAGAGCTGGTTTGAACGATTGGGTCAAGGAAAGCAACTAATTTTATCTCTCAATTAATGCATTCATAACCCTTTCTCCCTTCCTATCTTTTCTTCATTTGTTTGTATAGCTTAATAGAAATAAACTATTTTCAGTTAGTTAGCCATTCGTAATCTTCATAATTATTCACTTTCTATACAGGTGATTGTATATCTAGGGAAATTTATATAATGTAATATCGTTTTGTGAAGAGGAATAAGTTAATGTTTGTGGGTGTGCACATCATCCTCGTGGTGAGTGTGAGCGTGTTCGTCCACCTTCTCTTTATTGTCTTCTTCTTGAACCTTCTTTTCTTCGTTTGAAACAAACTGGATGCTGACGTTTTTAACAGAGCTAAATTCATCAATGACGTTCTTTCTTAAATTCTCACCAATAGTACCCATCTTGTCTAAAGTTAACTGATTTTCGTATTCCTTATCATGAGGGCTGACACCCAATTTGATCAAAACGTTCAGATTGGTACCACTTGGCAAAATGTTCAATTCCTTGATCAGAACATGAGAATCCAATTTCATCAAGTTCAAGTTGATGTTATCTTCTAATAATCCATATTTTTCATCAGACATTGGCAACGCCTTGTCAATCAATTCCTTGAAAGATTGTACGACACCTGAGATACCAACCTTCATGATCAACATACTAACAATTAAACCACCAACACAATCCATCCAATAAATGTTCAAGAAGTAACCCATAGAAATGGTAGCCACAGCAACCACCGAGGTTAATGAATCAACTCTGTGGTGCCAGGCATTGGCAATTAAAACCTTGGAATTTAACTTCTCACCAACTTGCTTTGTAGCACGGAAAAGCCATTCTTTAACCCCAATAGAGGCTAACGCCAACCATGCGGCATTGATATTGGTTGTATCATCAGCAGAAATGGAATGAGAATGAGAATGACCGTGAGAAATGTGGAAAGTTTCCATCAAATGGTGGATGGTGTCAGGAATAACTGGCGCAACCATTTCATAGAAACTTGACCAACCAATCTGGAAACCAGCATATAACAAAATGAATGAAACCATAAATGAACCAAACGTCTCAATCTTACCATAACCCAATGGGTATAATTTATTAGGAGATTTAGTTGTGTATCTGACAGTGGATAAGGTTAAGACATCTGAAATCAAATCACCGACTGCATGAACCGCATCGGCAATCAAAGCCTGGGAATGGAAAAAGATACCACCAATGAACTTCGTGATTGCCATTGAAGCATTGACCCCGAAACCGATCCAGGTAATCTTGACACCTTCATTTGCTAGATTCTTAGTGTTGTATAGTTCCAAGGCCTCCTTGCCACCGTGTGAGTGGGTGTGACCGTGAGAGTGTTGCTGCTTGCCGAACATTTCGGCCAGTGGCGTGTGTGGATTGAAGAAGTCTTTGACCTTGGTCCAGGTGTTCCTCTTCTGGGGGTTCAAGTTGATAGTGAAATCTTCACCGCTGAAATCCATCTGGTCCAATTCGGGGTATTCCGAGTGAGAATGACCGTGACCGATAGGGTTTGGTTTAGACTTACCCAAGAGGAAGTCTTTATCGGTGTCGATAACTTGCCCATTTCGTACAGTTGCAGTTTTGGTGAGCGGTTTACCCACAGCGGCCTCGTAATAATGGTGGATGTCCTTGGTTTCTGGAACCTCCGCATAGTCATTGAGATCGATACCCTTGGTGGTATTGCTGAACTTCTCGTTGTTCTCCGCATGCGAATGCCCCGAGCAAGGCTGGCCACCGTGAGTGTGCGAGTGGTGGCGAAGAGCGGTCAGCAGTGCCGGGTGTCTGCCAGAAACACCCAGCGGCAGCACCGATCTACGGGAAATTAACCCAATCATCATTTTGATCAATAAAGAGAAAGTAGTGAAATCATGGACTAACGCGAAAAGAGGGGGTTAAATTGTGGAGACCCCTGATATAAAAATCAATCGTCCATAGATGACCAGGAGGAGATATTAGGCAGAAGGCGTCATTGTGTTAGAAGGGCAAAGCTCTACTGGGTGATGAAGCTGTGTGGTCCCCAAACACCCTCGCAAGTCGGACATTGTATAAAATGCTGTCTGTAATCCACTTTAATGATTAGAGGTCATTAATATAAAATTCGTCGAAAAGGTGAAAATCTAATTTATGCAAAATACCATTTTTCAATGCCATCAGAGTATTGTGGCAGATCACATGCAACTGGAAAGCCAGTTTTCAGTCTTTTAGCGCCTTTATAACGTAAGTTATCATGCATTTTGCATAACCACAACTGGAGCCTTGTCGCACACTGCTGCTGAGCTTACTGTAGAGAGTTAGAGCTTAACGGGTTTTTATTTTTCCATGCGTTAGTTCCGAATTGGCAGGCACTGAGTTTGTAAATTCATAGATGGTGTCCCACAGTGAAAAGCGGCGGATCTGATAAGGTCCCAATCTTTTAGAATGCTTGCCAAAGGAGATACTTTTGGGGGAAAGGTGGGAGCGCGCCAAGAAGCCCACTTTCCTAATTGGGCCAAATGTAAATAATCAACAACACTAAATTACCGTATTGGGCAAAATTACGACCCTAAATTTTTCTAAAAACGTTTCATCCTTTTCTTGTTCTTCATCTGTGTAAGTGTTTGGCACGGATGCTAGTGGATATTTCCAATTCTTTGAGAATTCATCAGTCGTCATCTAATGTTAACAGTGGTAATGGCAAAAGTCTCAATAGAAAATCGACTGGTAAAGGCAGAAGAACTTCTAATAGTAAACACAAGGAAGAGCTAACCCCAAAGCCGAACTACGAGCACTCCACACTGTTCACTACGCAGTATGGATCAATGTATCCATTCTACACGCCAAAGATCACCAAACAGCCTAATGACATGATAGACTACACTGCATGTGCGCAGTTCGGTAAAAACCCAATCAGGAAATACAGCAAGCCATTGGAGATCACCAGTGGTGGCGTTTCAACTGCAAGCAGCTTGAAGAATAATAGCATGTTCGGACCACTAGGCAAGAATGGCGAGGTTGATCCAATTATGCCAATGTTCTTGCATTTGCCAACAGAGTCCAGATTGAAATTCGGGTACTTACAGATTGATATTGATGCGTTCGGAAAGGTTCATACTAAACAGTTGCCACAAACAAGTACAACAGCTCCAAGTACACCAATTAAGACGGCCAATAAAGAAGCTGCTGCCATGAGACAGTTGGAAACCGCCGTCGAAGATTTGTCGATTGGCAGCCACCCAAGACCCGCATCCAGCTCATCTCCAAGAAAAAGACACTCACCAATGAAGGTCAATCCGCTGTTGACGATCCTGCAAAATCCTTTCCAGCCAGAGAGACCCCAGCTGCAGGCTCAGCAACAGCAGCTGTTTCCTGTTCAGAAGAAAACCAGAAAGCATGGCAAGTCCAAATCCAGGTCCAGCTCCAAATACGCCAATTTCGACCGCTCTATGAACCTCTCGTCCAAGGCCATAATGCGGTTGGTGGACGAGAGTCTTGTCTCTAGCGACACCGAGCTGTACAGCATGATGAGCATGACCAGGGACGAGGAAACAGAAGCAGGGCCTGCAGTGACCATCAGCGCCGACGAAATTGCTGGCGCACTGCAAGGACTCACCGTCTGACCCGCTACTTTAAGAGGAAAACCACCGTTATTCACACATTTGATATACACACGTTTAGTCTTACATAATAATTTTAATAATAGTTAATGATTTTATCGTGCTGCCTCTGTGGTTGCACATTTCAGTTTATGCTCAACTATTTCTTTATCAAATATTAACAAGCTTTAGTTTTTATAGACGAACCCTAGGGCTATATACAGAAAATGCGCGACGTTGCGAAGAGCAGCCCCAACGCTACATAATGTTACGCGTTGCGATTGGCTGCGGTGCCGCTAAGGCCGCACCATGGTGAAAACAAAAATAGAATGGAACTGAAAGCGTGACGTTAGGCGTTACAACCCGCTCCACCCCTCATTTCTTAATGAACTCAAAGCCAGGTTCCCCCCTGCGCTCAGCACGCATCTGCGGCTTGGTCAGGCCCTCCTCGGCAAGCTCGACCTTGACGAGCTCCTTGACGCGCAGCAGCTGGCCTGCCTGCTGCGGGGCGACCTTGTGGAACACGGTCTGGTGGCGGCGAGTGAGGCCAAGGGCACGCAAAGTGTCCTTGTACACGCGCGGGAGGCCGATCGTCGACTTGAGCTGGGTCACCTTGAAGTACATTTGGATCGAGGAGAGAAGACGACGAGACTAGAAAATTTTCTCCGTGCTAAGAGAAGAAAGAAATTTTAGAAAATTCCCCTGGTCATCAGCTATTGCACAAGTTTTGGAATTTTGCTTCTGCTCTTCGCTTTTCTCCTTCTTCTTTGTGTACAACTATGCTCGACCTGTTCAAAAACATCGTGCGACGCCAGCGCGAGCCGCAGACGCCGCCAGCCTCCGCCGCCGGTGTGGACACCTCCTTGGAGCTCAGCCGCGTGCGCGAGCTCCTAGAGAAGCGGCCCGAGTGGGCGCCTTACTACACAGAAATGCCCCACCGCTACCTTTTGGAGGAAAAGCTAGGTGAAGGAGCGTTTTCTGTTGTTTACCGCGCCACCGACACACGTGCTAAAGACCCTAAGGACCGCACGCTGGCCATCAAAATCATTTCCAAGGAGAACGTCGCGCCGGATAGGATGGAATCCATACGACGCGAAATCGCCATCATGCGTAGGTTGGATCACCATCAGAATATCATCAGGTTGTACAATTACCAAAACGATGAAGGGTCTAAATACTGCTTTCTCTTCATGGAACTAGCTTCCGGCGGCGAAATCTTCAACCCGATCATCAAATATACTTATTTCTCAGAAGATCTAACAAGACATATCATGAGACAAGTGGCCTCCACAATTAAATTCTTACATGACAGAGGTATAGTACACAGGGATATCAAACCTGAGAATATTCTTTTCGAACCTATTGAATTCGTCGAAAGATCTCACGAAGAACAGGTTTCAGCAAGAAGAAAATCCGATGACGCAAACAAAATTGATGAAGGTAAATTTATCAAGGGTAAGGGTTCTGGAGGTATCGGTCGTATCAAATTGGCAGATTTTGGGCTAGCCATCGATTTAGGGGAATCGGGATCGAATATGGCCAAAACCCCCTGTGGTACCGTCGGCTATACATCACCTGAACAACATCTCAATTTAGGGTATGACAAAAAAGTTGATTTATGGTCTTTAGGATGTGTCCTGTACACCATGGTGGTAGGGTTTCCTCCTTTCTATTCTAACACTCAAAATAAAAATGATATCTCCCATAAAGTCGCCAAAGGTCAGTATACATTTCTCAAACCTTGGTTTGACGAAGTTTCAATCGAATGTAAAAATTTGATTTCAAATTTGTTAACTGTCGACCCAATAAAGAGATATTCCATTGAACAATTACTAGACGATCCTTGGATGAACATAGGTTACGAAGATGATATGCATTCCAGTAAACCTGCTGACGATATCCCTCAATCACATTTCGATCCTGCCTTGTATGCCAAATTTCAGGAGACTTTGAATACCGGAAATATTGATGATTATTTCTCAGGTAACAAGCTGTCTTTCCAAGATCCAGCTGCTGCAGTCACACCAAGGGCCGAAGCCATAAAACTGGTTTTTAATACGGCTACCGATGCTTCAAGGTGTAAAACTCCTCTACTTTCAGCAACTGCAACAAATAGTGGAGTTTATGATAAATTATGTTTAACATCGTTAAACAAACCAAAAAGTAATTTCTCAAGTTCAATCAGTGATTTAAGTGATTATGACGAAGAAGATGATGAGGAAGAAGAAGAAGGAGAAGAAGAAAATAATCATCATAATTCACAGCATGATCCGATTGAAGGCGTTTTTACTCAATCTGATTTAGAATCTGAAGATTCAGAATTGGAAAATAGTAATGATTTAGATGAAGACGATTTAGACGAAGAAACTCAAAAGTTTATTCAATCCATGGGCCAATTGAAAAAGTTCAACTCTCCAAGACTTTTCAGAAAAGAGTCAGGTAAAGTCAATGTCAAATCTTCATTGATCGAATCCACTACTGCTTCTCGTATCACCCCAGTCCATAGTCATGCAACTGCAACTACAGTAACCACAGTGATGACCGTGGGATCCAATGGTAATAATGATTCTTCATACACAAATGACACTACAAATAAGTCAGTTCAATCAAAATCTTCTAAATCTTCGCTGAATCACCATCCTAGCCAACAGCAAAAGGATACATATTCATCCATTGATTCAACCTTGTCGTCAACCCTTCCACCCCATACCCATTCATCGATTTTGACAACAACTGTTTCGAATTCAACAAACTCAACGACAACAAATTCTATTTTGACTTCTGCAACTACTGCAACAAATAAAAGCTCAGTCCATTTGGCAAGTGCTTTTCCTTCATCGGCCTCTCATTCATCTGACTCGACTTCTTCCTCAATTGTCACTTGTGAAATTCAAGAACCTGAGACTGGTAGAAGGAGAAAATCTTCAATTGTTTTCCAGTTAAACTCGCCAGTCCATAAATCAAGTGAAACAAGCTTGAGCATTCCAAGCGAGGATGAAGAAGAGCTATCACCGTTAAGGGAAAAGAGACGCGATTCAGACGACTCTGAAATTTTAGATAATGGTGGTAACACAGAAGATATCAACGTGGTTGGTTTAGAAGAGGATGATGATACTGAGGTTGATATCGAAACACCAAAAGTCCAATTAGACAATTTAAGTTTTACTCCAACTCACGTCTCCCACAAAGACATGAGAAAGGCGGCCTTAGCTCATACCCCCTTTGTTGCTCACCAAAGGCCTCCAATGGACTCAATTGATTCTTCAATAAAAAGAGAAGAAAGAGACGAGGACGAGGATGACGGAGAGAACAATAGCAAGAGCATGGGTTTCACCACCAATGTGTTTGACTTGAAAATGGATCAATCGAAATTGTTAGAACGTCGTAAGAATAACTTGAAAGATAATTAGCTATTTTTCGTCAACTCATATTAGCATATACACACTAGCACACAGAGACACACTCATACTTTTAGAGTTTATTTTTGTCTTATATTACCATTCTTTGTAACTTTTTTACCTTTTGTATCAACAGTTTTTTAAAGCTTTTCAAGATGCCAATTTGCAATTGGCGATGCTGAGCACCTTAGCACGTGATTTATCTCATTTAGTTTTTAACAAAGACATTCATAATGGATCCTATATAATTTTTAAATCAATTGTAATCGCTTCTATAAATTGAATGGCATCGCCTATTTTTTTGAGTAAGCCCCCAAAGTCTTTCAATACTCTTGCTCTTGTGCGCGGCTCACAGCTGGCCTTTTTTTCACTGTACCAAAGCATACGAAACAGTTCAGCTGATGAGCTTTTACGTATCATGATAACAAGTTTAATTCTAACACTACTTTCGAATGTACCAACTATGGCGTTGAGTGTTTTCATGTATACACTATCATTAGTTAATATTGTTTCCGAAAAGACAGAACATTGGCTGGTCAACTATTATATTGACTACCAATGCCATGTCTTAGATTTGATGACGTTATCATTTATTCTTATTCTGATAATCTTTCCATCGATAATCAGAAAATTCGACTTGTCCATTACAAATGCAAGTCATAAAATGGGAGAAAGGTTTCAAAGCTTCAGTTACAATGAGGTCTTACCAAAAAATACATCAAAACCAATTTTTATCCGAACATATTTGGAGTCAATTTATCAAATAATCAACAAGTTGTCAAAGAAGATCAGTTTACCATTGGTCAAAGAGATAAATTTTACTGATTTTATTATTTCTTATGTGTCAGATACATTAATATTAACACTAATTCATATTTTGTCACATCTGCCATATATCGGACCTTTCATTACGCCAATTATCACATTCTCATCCACTTATCAAATTTGTGGTAGTTTCATATCGCTAATTGGCGCGTTGGTTTCGATCCCATCTATTTTACCCTCTTTTGTCATACCGGCTGCACCAAGAAGATTTCTTTCTCCCTTCAAAAACCCAACGTCAGGCCCTGAAACTGTAGGCGAAACTAGATTCGCTAACATTTTACCATTGGTCATATTCTTAACAACTTCAAGGCTGTTCAAACTTTTCTCTAGTGTGTATTTAAACAAATTGCCCATGAATAAAAGCCAAACTGATCAATGGTATAGATCAAGATTCGGGATATTGTATGGTTATATTACAACAATCTATATCATTTCCTCAATTTTAGGACCATTGGGATTTTTGGCAGTTTTCATGGGTATAGTTGGTATGAGCCAATTAATTGTTAGCACTACCAGTGTACCACCATTACTGACTTCAATTTCCCAAAAGATCCCTGTAAAAAATGATTCAACAGAATCACTCGGGGTAGATGAGAGCATCGAACAACGTTCAAATTCAAATCTTCGTCTTGCCGATATGAATCGATTAGGGGAATGGATTCAAAAGGAAATTACTATGAGTATGAACAAAAGACAGTATCTGCAAGATATAATAGATAATTTTTAGATTATACTTTTAGCTTTATATATGCCTGTATAGATTTGAACATTTACTGCGCTTTATTCCCAAATCTGTTTAGAAGTACTGGTAAAACAACTAATGCACCAATACTGGCATACAGAATCAAGCCAACCCACATTCTAAAATAGTAAACTCTGAAAATTTGAGAATGAGTGAAAGATAAAACTCCAACTCCCAAAAACTTGGTCATCGTAATACCTGATAAGGTCGAAGGCCCAACATTAACCAACGCCTCAAATGCTTGATTTTCCTGCTCAAACAAGTTCGAATTATCTCTTTCTTCTATATTATTGCGGACAATATCTTCACTTCCAAAATGCTCAGCCTCGGGAAGCGTCAGGGATCCTCTTCTATTGACTAACTGTGAGCCTAACGAAAAGTCACGAACCAAATGAATTCCAAACTCAACACTTAGCCCAAGACAAATCAATAAGTTAACCAGGCTGACCGCATTTAATCCAATACCATTCAATGACATCCATGATCCAATACCAACTAAAACAATGATTAGATAGACAAGTAAGATTGATGAATTTTTCCAAGAATTTGTTAACAAAGTTGAAATCATCCATACAAATGCAAATCCTAATGTCAATAGTTTTATTGTAAAACTAATTAAGGTGCCATACTGAACAAAGAAAATGTAAAATGGTGAATACGCCCAAAGTCTTAAACCAGGGATTTTCGACTTAACTTCATCAATAATTCTTTCAGAATTAGCTAATGCATTAATAAAGTCCTCCTGAGACCTTAAAGGTGTATGTGAAGTTCTGAAAGCAGATCTCTTGACTCCAGTGACTAGTTCACCACCGGGAACTTTGTCAGCTTCCAACAGCACTTGGTGTCCATACGGGGCCTTTCCCGCTAACGGACAAGAGTAGCTATCTTGATCCAACCAAGCTAATAAATATTCTAAAAACTCATCACCCACAGGAAATCCTGACATATCAAAACCCCACTTTTTACCTTCATAACATGATTGGCATAATCTGGGAGAGGCAAATGGTGGACAAAATTGTTTTTGAGAAGAGTTACGCTTGATTGTACAACAGTCACTTAGATCAGGATTTAGCCATAATAAGAAATCGTCCATCCAAGACGCTGGGGGCTCTGAAATAGTACTACGTTCTGATCTTTCAGATTCTTGAATTAAAATGTTGACTAATGAAAATGAATCACATTCCGTAAATTTAGAGCAAATCTTCTTTTGTTCATGTCTTTGAGTAATATCTTGGCCTTCTGTAATAAAATATACCGGTGGTCCAACATTGAGATATTTGTAGATGTCATCGAAATAATCAATTAAATATGAATCTGAAGGTAACGCAATTCTTTGATCTAACCCTAACTCGATGTTAGGTAGGAAGAAAAGAGAAATACCTGTCATAACAATAGTGAGAGCTAATATGCAATTTGAAACATTGGTTGATAACAAGAAAGGGGCATACTTTTCCTTGAAAAATGAATCAATAACACCATCAGCCATTTCTTGCTCAGCAAGGGGAGAGCTTAAACTCAGGAAAGCGCCATCATTGGAGGTTTGCTGTTGTTCTTGATCATCGTCTTTTGCTTCAATAAAAAACAAAAGGTCTAATCGGCCACTTTGAATTCGTTTTAAATCCAAACTTAGAATAGCAAGAAATACCGTCAACTGTAACATAGTATTGAAAACAACAGCAACAGCTGAGTACAATGCAAAGTTTCTAACAGCAGGCATTGTTACAATGCTGCCTAATAAAAAACACATTACTTGGCAAGAGCAACTCAAAAAAATACTGGATCCGACTGAAGATAGAGCTACAGCAATTATTTCAGAGGTTGGTAGATCGTCGAATCCCATGTTAGTCTCAACGTGGTGAACAGCTTTACAAATTAGGAAAATGTTATCAACACCCAAAGCTAGAACAAGGAAAGGAATAACTTCTGCTATGATCAATGTAGATTTCAATCCAATTATTGAACAAAATCCTACAGCTGAAGTGACTGACATTAAGACGATTAGAATACCAATGAGACCTAATCCAAATCTAGTATGAATTAAAAGCTTTAGTGGTTGAGAGAAATGTTTGACAACACCAACAGGGGACACAAATTTGATTTTTTTATCAGTTGTGCGTAGGTTGCCTAATGCTAATGATGCATACGTAAACATGACCAGATAAGAAATGATGATAATTCGTGCATCAGTATTAGTTGATTTGTTCAACTCCTTTTCTAAGGATATTTCCGTCATGAAGCCAATAGATAGTCCTCGCTTTTCAGTTTCGGGCTTGAGCTCATTCACCAAATACTCCTCTAATTTAGCTTCCCATGAAGATGCAAATTTGATCGAATCACTTTGAGGATCGTTATTATTGTTATTTAGTAAGGAGACAATAATAGCATTTGACTCCAAGACTGGCTTTGTGATATCACATCCAAAGATTATAGATCTTTTTAGTGGTTGTTGAAATGGTGGCAAACATTCCACTGGAGAATTGGTACAATGCTGAATCGATTCTCGCCAGTTGTCTGGATCCAATTTACTAGAGTCTCCATCAAAATATTGAGTGAAAGATTCTAAGATACAAGCTTCATCCTCACCCAGCGGCTTGAAACAGACATCCTCATATGTAATTTTTTGGCTATCGACATAAACAGATAGTGATAATATCTCCTGTTCCTTCTCGAACCACCACTTGACAAAGTCATAAGATTGCATCACGGGACCGGTATCATTTGAGATGATTATTTGCTGGGTACGATAAAAGGGTCCAAAACTTTCGTCGAACGTCTGCTTTTGCAAATAGGCGTTTGAATTCGGAGGAACCCATAGGTTAACAGGATCTCTTTCAAGCTGCAGCTTCAGAATCCCCAAAGATAGGAATACAGCGGCTGAAATCCCAATAACCAAAGTTCTCTTGACGTTTTCTGTGATGAGCTTGGCCAGATTGTAGAAGAAACTTTCTAGTGAGTTGTTTATCGTGTTTGAAGAATTTGAGGAGAAATGATTGATATCTTCGTAGATGTCGATATCAGTCATGATTTCCTGCGAGTTCATCATTTCATCGTTATCATCGATCAAGAATCCAACATTCTGATGATTTTTGCGGTATCGGTTATAATACCCGAATGCGAAATAGCCTAGGAAAACGCACGTGTAGGCAAGCACCAAACACAGTGAAACGTAAGATACTCCGCCGATGGAGCCAATCTCCTTGTGCGGTATGTCATCCAACACCGGACATATCGAGGGACAATCCGAGCAGGCGCATCTGAAATCGGGGTTCTGGTCGTCGCAATGTTTGCCATCCATGCTGAGCAACTGCTTGTCCGATAGCTGAGTATCGAATTTGAAATTGATTTGGAACGGCGATCCGCCTATTTCCGGTTTCTTGTCGCCGAGAAACCCCAAGAACTCACTGTAGTTGGCGGCCCCGCCGCCGATCAAGTCCATGGCGAACCCGTTGGTAGCGCCGAACTTGATGGATTTGCAGGAGTCGTAGAAATCGCTCGCAAATCCAGTCCCGTTTACGTAAAAGTCCAACTCGTCCACCACGTCGTTGCCCTCTGAGTCCTGCTGCGTCTTGGTCACATCTACAAAGGCCAGCTGGTGCGGCGAACAAGAGAAATGACAGAAGAGCTGGTAGAAGTTGTCCCTGCAGGCGGGACAAGATGCGATGAGCGGCTCCGCGCGCTTAAGATTCGCCTCTAGCGTGTCCAATTGGTCGTCGTCGCAGCACGCGTAGTCGACATCCCGCCAGGCATCGCCACAGATCGATATCAGCTTATCGTAGGCCTCAGCTGGGAGCTTTCGGGCCGGTTTTTCGCCCGCAAGCGGCAACTTGGGCCCAAAGTACCCCAGAGACGATCCGGTGCCCAAAAGAGCGCATCGCATCGCGTCCCGAGACATGTGTTAGCCGAGTGTCAAATAAGAATGCGATAAATGCAATTCGCTAAATTTTGATTCTCCTGCAGCTAGATAACAAAGGCGAAAATTTAGTGCTAAATAACGACTTTGATTTTTAATAAGCTTGCTATGACGAAAACAGTGTATTTTTCATAGGTTTTTGGCGTTATGGATCCTGCAGCGGCAATGGGCATGACAAACATCATGACGGAAGTGGAGGACGGCGTTCCGATGCCGGGGAAGCCAAACGCGGACGCGATGGGCGCGCTGGGGGCGCCAGACACGGCCTTCAACAACAACATGCTAGACTTTGAGCCAAACCCGTTTGAAAAGTCGTTTGCGCGCAACGACGGGCCGCAGATGCCGATGCAGAAGGCACCGCAGCAGATTCCCGAGCTGACGGTGTCACTGTCGAGCGTCTTGAACGCGGACCTGCCGCAGGACGAGAACATAGGCGCACTCCAGACCCAAGCGCAGATCAGCAGCCAGCAGCAGCCGCAGCAGCAGCCGCAGATACAGCTGCAGCCTCCGAGCATGTCGCAGCTCAACAGCAGCAGCATGATGCGTTTTACAGGCATGACTCCGCCCGTGTTGACGCCCGGCGGCACGCGCAGACTGCCCGTGTCGTCTCTGCTACCGCCGATTCCTGGTGTTCTCTCTCCCGGCGGCAGCATCATAGGCACGCCGGGGATCTGGAACTCCATCTTCCCGGCCAACGGCCAGGGCAGCGTGCTTCTGCAGAAGGACCCCACCGACTTGAACCACCCTGTTCCGTCCAACGTCAGTTTGCTGGATCACCAGCAGGTGCAGCAACAGCAGCAACAGGCTCAGCAGGGCCAAGCTCAGCAGGGCCAAGCTCAGCAAAGCCAGCAGCAGGCTCCGCAGCCGGATCAGCAGTCCTTGGCACAACCGTCCTTGCAAGTGAACGGCGATCCGAACCAGCAGCAGCCCCAGCAAGCACAGCAATCCGCGCAACAGGCACAACAGACACAACAGCCAACCCAGCAGCAAATCGAACAGGCTCAGCAACAGCAGCAATTGTACAACATGATTCTGAACACCAAGAAGACAGGGTTGACGCCAAATGAGTCGCTGATCAGAACTGGCTTGACGCCCGGGGGCAATTTGATGACCCAGTTCGGTGGTATGACATCATTAGAAAATGGCCAAATGACGCCTGGCTTGATGTCTATTTTAGCAGCATCCAACGAGCTAACGCAGCAGCAGCAGCAGGGCCAAGGCCAAGCCCAGCAGCAGACCCAACCGGGCCAGCAACCGCAGGTGCAGCAGCAGTCGATGCCATTGACCATGCCAATCAATTTGCCAGAGGAAAAGGTGCCCATCAGTAAAAACATACCGAACGGGGTGCGTCCTCAGCGGCTCACGAGAAAGCGCTCGCAGCTGCTGCAGAGCGTCACGCCAGAGCCCGGTGAAAGACCAGCCAAAAAGAAGGCCACGGCCAAAAAGACTGGCGTTGCTACTGCGGGCACTACTGCCATCGCGGTCAATGGCAAGAAGAAGGTAGAAACCAAGAAGCGAAAAAATGGTGCCAACGAGCAGGAAAAACGTCAATCGTTCCTCGAGCGAAACAGGTTGGCCGCCTCCAAATGTAGGGAAAGGAAGAAGCATATGATCGAGAAGATGAAAACCGACTTGAAGGATTACAAGGAGGAGAACGAGGACTTGCGTCACCAGGTTGACCAGCTCAGAGACTATGCCATGACGTTGAGAAGTGTGATATTTTCCCACAAGCATTGCGAGGGTTTGCTGGACTCTGTCGGCGGATTGTCCTCACTGGTGACTATGTTCAACGGTGGCGAAAACAAGTCGTCAGAGATCTCGATGCAGGCCTTGCCTTCGTTCCTGCACGAATTACCTCGTCGTGTTAAGGAGGAAGAGGAAGACGAGGAGGACGGAGACAAGGACAAGAGTTGATCCGAAAACCTCTAATGATCAGTACCATTAGTTAATCTGTACAGTATTTTATAAATAATATTAGTGTCAAAGTCTTTGGGGCTGCTGCTGAGCAAGCATTACGTAATGTGCGAGATTCGGAGTTTTTCACTGGACCGCGATTTTTCACTACCTACATGTGGATCCTAAGCGAATTCCTTTAGCAAGTTTGTGAATATGTCTTTGCAGTACATCAACCGCGCCGGCAAGTTTCTCTGTATTGGGAGAAACTACATGGCCCACATCCAAGAGTTGAAAAATCAAGTTCCTGCCGAGCCATTTTTCTTCCTCAAGCCACGTTCCTCGGTTTTGAAGCCAGGCGAGGGCGACATCCTGATTCCAAAGAACGTCATTGCACACCACGAGGTTGAATTGGCTTGCATCATTGGCAAGGATTTAAAGAATTTGGACCCGGAAACTTTCGGACCTGACGAAGCCTTGGACGCCATTGAGGGTTATGCCTTGGCTATCGATATGACCGCGCGTAACGTTCAGGACAAGGCCAAGGCCAAAGGCTTGCCATGGTCTATCGGTAAGGGGTTCGACACCTTCATGCCTCTTTCGCCATTCATCTCCAAATCGCAGATCCCTGACCCATACAATGTCGAGTTGAACTTGAAGGTCAACGACGAGTTGAGACAGCACGACAAGACCGATTTGATGATTTTCCCTATCCACAAGTTCCTCTCCATGATGAGCTCCATCATGACCATTGAAAAGGGCGACGTGATCCTCACCGGTACTCCCAAGGGTGTCGGTGCCTTGAAACCAGGCGACCAGGTCGAAGCCTGGATCGAGGTCAACGGTGCCAGAATCCCAGAGTCTGAATTGAACTTCCACTGCTCGCAAAAGCCAGGACCTTACGAGTTCAAATTGTAAGCGCGTCGTCTGAATGCAATTCTCAAATATACTTACGTTTACTTACGTTGTTTATTTTAATGGATGTCTTGCAAACATGTTATATAAACTCTGCTGTAGAATCCATAATCCATAATCTATTCTTGATCTATAGGTTCTTTGCATATCTAGACACTGCGGAGCGCGAAACTAAATATGAAGTTAGAATATTCTGCTGAGCCACATGAGCCACTCTTACAGAGATCTATCGCTAAAGTCGATAAGAATACAATCAACGTCGCAGTAAAGAACGACTTGGAGCTATGAGCTTCATTAATTCACATCAATGTAGTATATGTACTAATATGGTTAAAGGCAATCACGGAGCTTCTGAAGCTTCTGTACAGTGTTGTAGAGGCGCTTTCGATACTTTTCATTGAAACTAAAAGTCGTCTCTTAAAATGCACTGGAAAATGCTGCCATACCCGGAATTTTTCCGTTTATAAACAGCAACAGGCTTTTAAACAAAGTGTAAGCGGTGTTTGCCTGCTTTGGAATATAAAACCGGCGCTAAGAGGGAAAGTCTTCCGGCTTTAAGAAATAAGCACTATTTTTCATTCTTCGGAGAAGAATGACTTATTTCTATCACCGATTCTTCTTTTCTCTTACTTCTAATCTTTAACCCCATGTCTGACCATAAGGCCGAATATCTTCCAGGTAACGAGCTTGCCATTTCCTCTGTGCTCCAAGGTGGTTACAACCACCCGCTGCTTAGAGCATGGCAACACGAGAGACAGCTCACCAAGAACATGTTCATTTTCCCACTGTTTGTGACTGAAGATCCTGAAGAGATCAGTGACGTCGACTCTTTGCCTAACATCAAGAGATTCGGTGTCAACAAGCTTGTTCCTTACGTTGGAACTCTCGTTAAGAAGGGGCTCAAGTCTGTGATTTTGTTCGGTGTCATCAAGGAGTCCTCAAAGGATGCAGAGGGTTCTCCTGCTGACGATCCTAACGGTCCAGTCATTTCTGCTATCAAGGCCTTGCGCGAAGCGTACCCAGATCTCTACATCATGTGTGACGTCTGTCTTTGTGAATATACCTCCCATGGTCATTGTGGGATCCTGAACGACGACCATACCATTAACACCGAAATGTCCATCAGAAGAATTGCAGCAGTCGCGGTCAACTATGCCAAGGCCGGTGCCAACTGTGTCGCCCCATCCGACATGATCGATGGTAGAATCCAGGCCATCAAGAGAGGTTTGATTAATGCCAACCTCTCTAACAAGACTTTCCTCATGTCTTACTCTGCTAAATTCAGCGGCTCCCTTTATGGTCCATTCAGAGATGCTGCTTGCTCTTCGCCAATGAAGGGTAATAGAAAATGTTACCAGTTACCTTCCGGTGGTGCGGGCTTGGCTAGAAGAGCCTTAGTCAGAGACTTAAACGAAGGTGCCGATGGTATCATTGTCAAGCCTTCGACTTTTTACTTAGATGTCGTTAGAGACGCCAGTGAGATTTGCAAGGATTACCCAATTTGCTGCTACCATGTTTCTGGTGAGTACTCTATGTTGCATGCGGCTGCTGAAAAGGGGTTCGTTGATTTGAAGTCCATTGCTTACGAAAGTCATTACGGGTTTTTGAGAGCAGGTGCCAGATTGATCATTTCCTACTTCACCCCCGAGTTTTTGGATTGGTTGGATGAAGAAGACGAATACTAAGTAGACAAAAACAGTATTTAATAACGGAAGAGTCGTTCCTTCCGTGCCGTGTATTTAGATAACAGTAAAGAACCTTAATTATTTATATCATTTGAATAATGCTAGACAGTATTTAGAAAAAGTACAAAGGAGGTACTAAGCAAGCATTGGTTGTTGTTCGTGCTGCTTCTGTTTTCTTTCTGATGACGAAACCGGTTCATCATTGTGAACAGCCTCTTGTCCATGCTTGATATCGTTTTCAGGAACCGAGGGCATTTCTGGGATTTTAGTTTGAGGTTCTTCTTCAATCATACCTAATTCCTTTTGTAATTGGAGCAACTCCTCATCAACCTCTCTTTCTTCGCCAGTCGTCAAGACCTCGCTGAGTCGGTCGCTTAATTCCTGTTGATAAGCAACCCCTTCGGCGGTTTCGTCCATGATTCGGTCCACTTTGTCGATGCTCAACTCTTTGTTGATCTCCTTCAACACGTTGTTACCCATCTCCAACCCATGGATGACGTCCTTCTCTATCAACTTGAACTCGATGGTCTCGATGATTTCCTCTAGAGTGTTGGATTGCGACTCCAACTGGTCCAACAAGCTCTGCTGGCGCTTTTTCTTTCTCAACGCTAACTTGGCCTTGGTCCTGTTGGTTACAAGATTATCCTTGGCTATTTGTGTTTCTTGCTCAATGACAACCGCCAATCTTTTCTTGTACTGGTCAAGCTTGTCCCTCTGCACTTTGAGCTTGAGAACTGCTCGGTCATGCTGTGTTACCGTGGGTCCTCCCTTTGATTTCGATCCCGTCTGACCCATACCAAGCCTGCACGGGTTTACTGACCGAAGAGGAGAAAAAGGATACACCATCCTCCGATAAGTTTATCAACGGATTGAATTTCTCACAGTCTCCCTTGCTCACTCCCAGTCACGTGACCAATTTAAATTGCATTACGTAAACACTGTCACGTGACCGTTTTTTTTTTAATTATTATTTGGTATATTAATTTTTTTTTTATCTTTTAAGGAAAAAAAATTTTAGAAAAGACAGAGGTATTCTTCTAAGAAATGAATTACGGACGGGAGTATCTGACGTCGTATGGGTGGAACGAGGGCCAGGCGTTACAGGCTGGCGGGATAGCGAAACCGATTTTGGTGAAACACAAGTTTGATCAGAAAGGCCTTGGGTCGAACCCACAGGACAACGTCGCTTGGTGGGAGCGAGTGTTTGATGGCCAGCTTAAATCCATGCAGCTGGGGGACCAGGGGTTTGTGCGGGACGAGAAGCTGCAACAGCAGGCCGATCTTGAGGACAGGAGGCGCAACTCGCCGCTCTACAAGGTGTTTGTCAAGGGCCAGGGGCTGCAGGGCAGCATCAAGCTCCAGGACGAAAGCATACAGCTGAAGAAGGAACAGGAGCAGGTGCAGCTGATGATCTTCGACAGCGACAGCGAGGACGAGGAGGCCAAGCAAAAGCGTCGACTGGCCAAGAAGCTGCGCAAGCAGCAGAAGAAGGACAAGAAGAAGGAGAAGAAGGCGAAGAAAGAGAAGAAGCTCGCGAAGAAAGAGAAGAAGAAGCTCGCAGCCAGCAAGATAACTAAATAGAGATCTGCATGTATAATATGCTGAGCATGTCACGTGACCGTGAAGTAAGCTGGGCAAGCAGCGCCAGAAGGACAAAGAGGCGGTAAAGGGGCTTGCTAAGAAGCTCCAGAACGGGCTGCCGCTGGCAAGATAGATAAATAGTGTAGCAGCAGCGTCCGATTGTGTAATCTACTGAGCGTGTCACGTGACCGATAAATAAGCTGCACAGCCATATAAGAAGACCTCAAACCGGCCGCAAACCGGCCCCAAAGTGGTTTGCATGGAAACCACCAAAAAGACCCACGAACAAGCCCCTGGCCTAAATACCCAAAGGCTCCCGTGCTGAGCACGTCACGTGACCGATAACCGAACGGCTTCAGCTAAAAAATATGTCCAAGCAAAAGAACAATAGCAAAACGGTTGAAATCGACCCACTTCTTGGTCGAATGACGGCGATATGAAAAATAGCGCAATGGCAGCATGTCTCTTCTCTTCTTGTCTCTCAGCGCATGCACACGATGAACACGCAGTACTTTGCGCCGGTCGACTTTTCGCAGTTCAAGTATCCGACGGCCAGCGCCGCTGCCACGGCCACGGCTGCTGTGTCTATTCCTGCAGTGCAGACCCAGATGCAAGTGTCGCAGACCCCCCTCGCGGTGCATCCGCAGCAGCTGGGCGCGCACTCGTACTACTATCCGCACCAGCAGACCCAGCAGTACAACTACCACTACGGCTACCAGTCTGCATCGCCGGTGTCGTCGGCCTCGTCTAACTCCTCGTTCGATGCACAGAGACAGATGCGCATCGAGAACCACCGCAGCAAGTCGCAGACCCAGAAGTACCATCAGCTGCTGCGGTCCAACAGCGACCCGCTGAACCAGGCGGAGCTGCCCGCCGCGGAGCCGCCTCGCAGGCGCTACAAGTACAAGTCGCAGTCACAGAAGAGGATCTCCGCCACCAAGTACGTCCCGGCCGACCCCAGCGCCAACGTCGCGCAGTTCTCGCGTGAAGACCTCATTATCATCAAGAACATACTACCTATGGCCGAGATCCACAAATGGAAGTACCTCTCCAACAAGCTGTCCAAGCTCAAGTCCAAGAAGTTGAACTCCGAGTTCTGCATCGACAAGTTCCACCAGATGTACAACCTCCCCTTCAACAAGAACAACTCTCCACTTGATTCCAACTACACCTTGCGAGCTAATTCCGAGGACCCTGCTGTGGGCAAGAACTACGAGGGGCTCGTAGGTTCCAGCTTGGGCTACATTTTGAGCAGCGACGGCTGGAATTTGATCGATTGAGTGTTAATATATAGATATCCCACTGTTTCCTTTATTTATTTCGTTTCTTTAGTTACCTTCGTTTTGTTAGTTTGATCCATCCATATCCGTATTTAACAGAGAATAGCAGAGATCTCGCCTGCTGAGCACTTTGGCATCGGAATTTTTCATCTTCCCCTACCATTTGCTCTTTCTGGCTTCTCAGATCTCTCGCTACCACATGTCAAGATTGATCCAGATCAACGCTAAGTATAGCCTGGGCTTCAAGAAATATTTGGCGAGCTCCAAGTCTACTCCGTTGTCGTTCATTCACGATCTGTCGTTGAACGCTAGTCCACAGGCCAAAACGGTCGATATGGTGGTGGAAATCCCACGTTACGAGCAGGGTAAGTTCGAAATCAGCAAGGAGCTCGCTGGTAACCCCATTGTGCAGGACACCAAAAAGGGCAAGTTGAGATTCATCAACAATATCTTCCCCTTCGCGGGCTACCCGGTCAACTACGGTGCTCTTCCGCAGACGTGGGAAGATCCAAGTCTGGGTGTGGAAATCGACGGCAAGACCGTCTACGGAGACAACGACCCCTTGGATGTCTGCGAAATTGGAGATGAGGCTACTTTCGCCATTGGCCAACAGCAGAATGTCAAGGTTCTAGGCTGTCTGGCTATGATCGACGACGGCGAATTGGACTGGAAACTATTGACCATTTCCTCCAACCATAGACTGGCATCGAAGTTGAACAGTCCCGAAGATGTCGAAAAGGAGCTGCCTGGCTTACTCTCGGGCTTGCAGGGGTGGCTGAGAGATTACAAGTTACCAATGGGTAAGCCGCAGAACGAATTCGGTTTCGAAGGCAAATGGCTCGGCCAGGATAAAGCCTGGGAGGTTATTTCAGAATGTCACCACAGATGGCAAATGCTGGTCAACGGCGAAGTCACAGGAGACAGCTTCCCATCAATTGAAAACTACACTCTAAACTCTACTCCTGGTTTCAAAATCACGTCAGAAAACGATATTCTGGTTAACGAGGATATAAAAGACGAAGAGATCCCAATCGAGTCTAAACATATCTATTACTACAAGAACTAGGTGTCTCCTTTCCACGAAATTACAATTAACAGTATTATTATTTCTGGTTCTGTAAATACAAAAAAGCTCTGTATATATATACAACATAACTAATATACCTTTATTAATGGGACAGATTGATTGATCAACAGTCAATCTACATAGCTGGCATATTGAGCCATTCCCATTCACTATTATTTTTATTAACGTCTGGCTTCTTTTCGTTGAGGTTTCCGTTTTTAGCCTTGACTGCTGCTGGCGGACTCTTGTTAGTTTTATTATTTGGTTTGGACAAGATGCTCGTATTTTGGAAGTTTGGTAAACTTGCTGACATTAAACTAGTTGTGTCTAAGTTGAAGTCAAAATCGTTCAATAGGAAATTAGCATCTATTTGTGAAGCTAGATTATTATTGACACCAACGGTTGAAGGGGTGATGGCACTTGTACTGGTTGTAGCTGTGGCAGCAGATGCGATGACCGGGTTGCTTGTCGGTATTTTCGGGTTTGATGATGAAAGTCTTCTTTTGATATTGACACCAGCAATGGTACCCCCAGACATGGATGTGATCGGTGTACCGACATTTGAATTAGGCGTACCGCCACCACTGACACTACCGGATTTCTTTTTCGTAGAAGTTGTACCACGTTGTCGCTTTTTGATTACATCCGTTTTCATACTCAGAGGTCTAACAACACCATGTAATTTCAAAAATAAACCACAGGCATTACATAGAGGTTTACCCTCAGGATCTCTTCTCCACAATGGGGTTGTTTTGGTTTTACAGTTTGTACAGGAGATGTTTGCGTCCAATGTGTTCCCGCCATTAGTCATAGAGGAAGCCTTAGGAGTGGAAGGAATCTTAGCCTTGGGGTCTTTACGACGATTGTTCGTCATTGGAGAGGAGCCAACCATTGAAGAAGTTGCTGAGGTGGTGATAGCTGAGGTAGACTGTTTTCTCTTAAGTGCTGTTTCCAGCTTCCTGGCCATATTTTGCTGCTGCTGCTGTTGCTGCTGTTGCTGCTGCAACAGATGCGGCTGCGACTGGGATTTCATGTTGGCATTGTATATCATCTGGATGTCACCGTCAAAGTCCATGCCTGATGTACTGGTTGGTGTTTGGTCGAAGGGGGTTGCTCTGGAGTAGCTTGGCGAGTAGGTAGCCAACGGACTTTCGTAGTTCGAGTGCAAACTAGAAGGTCTGATACCGCCAGAGAAGCTGTTGCTGTGGCTATGGCCGATGCTGTTCAGATGGTTAAAGCTAGCCTGTCTGTGCATTGGTGTGGCGCCTGCGGCCGAGCTCAAGGACACATAGGAGTCCCTTCTTGTGCTGACGGGGATCCCGTCGATGCCCAGCGGCGATCCCGCAGTGTTGACGGAGGACGGCAAAAACATATCCTCGGGCACGGGGGTGTATTCTTCGAAGTCCAGGTTCAGGAGGTCCAATTCGGTGTTGGAGTGCGCGTTCATCTCAACCTGCGGCTGCTGCTGGTTCATCAGAATCGACTGCGAGAGCTTGGACGGCTGCGCCGCAGCAAGGGGAGCGATGCTCTGACGCTTGAACGCCGAGTAGCCGTCGTTCGGCTCAGTGAGATAGTTGTCGTTTGACGAGAGCGACTTGATGTGCTCCAAGTAGTTGAAGGCATCCATGTCGACGTCAGCTGCCGAGCGCAGGAGCTCTGCGTCGGCACCAGCTCCTGCGCTGGCGTCCGCCGTGGCAAGCTCCGGAAACTGCGGCCACAAGTCGTCGCCTGCCGGCATGAAACGCGTCGCAGCGGCGGCCCGCCGCGCCTCGCAGAACAGCATCCGCCACGTCAGATTCTCCACACGCTCCGCATGCGGCAGCGAGGCCTTTCTGCGGCGGTAGAGTCGCCACAGAGCAAGGGTTGTCTCGGGGTCTGTGTTTTCCATTAAAGAAGAAGACATCTCTTAACTTGTAATAAGCCGGTTTCCAAATTTGCTACAAAATAGGCGGGCCCTTTATTTGCCATGCTCAGCTTCTCCCCAATGCGAAAAGGGCAAAAAAATAAAATTCGCCCTCGGATAAGATCACGTGACGTGCACTGCCTGTAAAGCTGAGCATTTTTTTTTTGCTTTTTTGGTAGTCTAAAAAGTTTTTTAGACTAGTGAGACCGAGACCCGAGACTAGTAGACTAACTGACAGTGGTGTAGCTTGAAATGGTTCTTTCGCCTGCAGAGAAGTCGTATATCTATGATGGGTTGGTAGCCAGCGCGGTCAGCCGGTCGGACTCGCGTCTGGCGACGCAGTACCGCCCTCTGAAGGCGTCGTGCTCGATCCTGCCTGCGTCAAGCGGGTCCTCGCGAATCTACACGGTGGACGGTATCGAGTGCATCACGAGCATCAAAACACAGGTGGTGAGAGAGCAGCAGATGGAGAAGTTGCTTGGTGTCAAGTTGGAGATACAGGGGGACAGGGACGACTCTATCTTGACGACTAATTCCGTCACGGCTCTGACGAACAGTCTGTTGACTACCTTTGACAAGAGGTATCTGAAGATAACCGAGAAGTACTACTTCAAACTCAACATAGACGTGGCGGTGTTGGCCACGCCGGAGGACTTCCAGAGCTCCAGCTACACGCTGCAGTGTCTCTTGGAGCTCATCTCGATGGGCGTGTATCTTGCATTAAAATCAACCAAGGTGCCGCTTTTGACGTCCGAGGAAAACGACGGCGACATCGAGGAGGAGCCTACGTTCAACGATGACTGGGAAGAGGCCAAGTTGTTGTTGCCTAACGACATAAATCCTATCATGCTCTTCGTCGTCGGTGTTGCCAACACCAATGTCATTATAGATCCAAGCGTAGAGGAACAGCAGGTGTTGCAGCACGGGTTGTGCATCGGGTATTCTAACGGTCAAGTCGTCGCCCCAGTCCAGTCTCTGCTGTTCGACACCACGTCCACAGATGCAGTCAGTCCAAAGACGATAGTCAAGTCCATGGAGTTGATCTCGCACATCGGCAAGGATGTCACGGCGGCCTTGAACGTGATTGCTCAGCAGGAAGTCGATGCCTTCGAATTGGCATTTTAGTTTAATTATATCTGTATATCCTATCTATGTACGAAGTATAAAAAGTTACAGCCCTTTTCTAACAGTGTTGCGAGGAATATGCTTGCACAATGACAGCAGTGGCGGTTTGAATGTTCATGGATCTCACAATACCCACTTGCTTGATGATCACACACATATCCAACTCGGCTAGCAAATCACCAGGAATACCCTCTCTTTCTTTACCAATCAAGATCAAACTCTTCTCAGGGAACTTCAAATCACCATTCAGTTCAATCGATTTGTCTGTTTGTTCAAGACCAATCAAGGTGTATCCTTCCTTCTTCTTCATCTTCATGAACTCAGCAATGTCGTCCATCTTAACCTCGAGCATCGGCATCCATCTATCGGCGGTGACAGCAACAGACTTGAACTCAGGGTTTTCCTTCACACTTAAATCGTC
The DNA here is from genome assembly GCA_030579555.1 of Saturnispora silvae. Classification (NCBI taxonomy): domain Eukaryota; kingdom Fungi; phylum Ascomycota; class Pichiomycetes; order Pichiales; family Pichiaceae; genus Saturnispora; species Saturnispora silvae. Next base: position 225,863 of record JAKTRE010000003.1, on the reverse strand, counting down.
CATTGTCATCCAACCGGCACCAAGACAATCGCATAATCTACAAATACCTCCTAAATTAGGTGGCTTGTCAACCAAACTTGACACAACAATCAATTGGGATCTCTTGACTTGTGAAGCAGCTCTCCCACTTTCATCTAGCTCCATAACTGTAGACCATGCACCTGACTTGGTCTGTAATAGTGAAGATTCCTCGTCATATTCGTCAATTGCAACATCAAATCTAACTTCGTCAACTCTTTCTGCGTCAACCCAGAAGTTAGGCTCATCTTTACCAATTGCGTATCTCGATAATCTCTTTTGCTCTTCGCTCAAAAATTTCTCGAAATGTGACTGATAAATCGCATCAATTTGTCTATCAGAAATTTTCAATAAAACACCACCCGCAACTGAAACCAAATTTAAGTCTTCAAAAATATCCCAAATTAAGGCATCACCGGTTCTGTAGTGTGTCCATCCTTCGCCTTGTCTGGCAACCTCATAAATCTTAGTTAATGTATTAACTAGCGACTCAGGGAATTCTAATTTCTTGTTGATCATTTCCTGATAGATCACACATGCCATAGAAGATGAGAAATGTCTATTTAAAGCCCTATTGGATGTAGCAGTTGGAATAATGACTTTGGAAACAAATTCAGTCAAAAATTCAGCTTCTTTATCATGTGTAAACTTTTTAGCAACTAAAATACTGATTCTTTCGAAGATGGTGATAATCAAAGGTTGTTGAGCTTCGACACCTTCTTCAAAAACTTCATAAATCATTTCTTTGGAATCTGGATATTTATTCAAAGTCAATGCAATCATCCACTCTAAATACATACGGACCAAAGGAGATGCTTCCTTGAACAATCTTGGTAATAGCTTTTCAGACATGAAAGTCAAAACCTTCTCCTTTGGTAGTAATTCATAAGTGAGTAATAAAATAGAATACAATTGAATTCTCTTCCATTGCTCTTCAGAATCAGTTCTCTTTTTTGGATTTAATAATCTGAAAATTTCTTCAGAATCATTAACAACAAAGTCCCACAAAGTTTCAGCAAATGAAGCATTTTTAGCACTGGCACAGATAGTCATAATGTTAACTCTATAACTAATTTCTGGTTTACCATAAATTTTAGAGTATAGACTACGGCCTGATAGATTCAAAGTTTTGTCATATTCCAATGAAACTAAGACATCCAACTTGAAAATGTTTAGATCAGACTGTCTCAAAAATGTTGCTTTAGCAATTAATTGGGCTAGCCATGGTGTATTTTCAAAAGCTTCATTGTGGTAAACTTGATAATCAGCGATGGATTGTAATAAATAAGGTAAAATAGCTTTTCTACCACCAGATTGACTGATAATATCGTCACCCAACTTGAAGACTTTTCCAGCTAATTGTTCATCTCTAATGGTATATTTCAAAATTTTCCAATTCATCAATAATGAAATGAATTTTTGGTGTAAATCACGTTGATTCAAAATTAATCTATCCTTAATTAAATCTTGCCAAACATCGTCTAATGAGCTAACAATATCCTTAGCATGCTCTAAAGTGAAACCTTCATTAGAATTGTCATTCTGAATGAAATATGCCAACATTTCAACGTTTGCAGAGTGTGAATGATACTCACTTAAACTAACAACATTTGATGAAAGCTCCATAATTTGAGACTTGAATTCTGAAGTGAATTCATTAATTTTCATCAATTCTGTTGAAATCTTCAACAATAAAGAAATTGTTTCATCTTTGAATTTATAGAATGTGACATCAGTACCACGTGGAATAGATTTCATGACATTTGGAATGAAGTTGACAATTGTTGCCAGTTTGATACTGAAATTCGGATTGTAAATGCATTTTTCAATACATTTGGTAACAAAATGGAATAAGCAAATAACGTCTTTCATCGATTCCATGTCATCAACAGCGCACAAATCATCTGTTGCTTGGTTGAATAATGGTTCAATGTTTAAACTTTCCCAAAATGAAACACTGAATAACTTTTCATTGTCTAGGAATTTATCACAATATTTATAAATCTCCATTGGCAATTCCTTAGAGCCGGACACCATTTCATTGATTAATCTTTCAACTTTAGAGATGATCAAAACATCTGTCCAAAAGTTCTCAAAATCAAACCCAGAGTTAGTAAAGGTAATGATTAATTTGAAAGATTCAGGATGTGACAAAACACTTGGAACTAATTCTGTAATCTTCTTATCATTATTTTGGACTAAGATAGATGTTAAAACGGTAAATGAATTAACATCTAGACTATCACCATTGTTGATCAACAAATCCATTAATTCTTGCTTGGCAAAATGCGTATTAAAATAGTCGATAAAATAGTCTTCCATATCATTGTAAATTTCAAAACCATTAATTTGAATAAATTGCCCAATAGAATTCAGAACTGTTTTCAAACCAATTAAAGGATTGGCATGTAAAAGTAACTTCAAATGAATAGTTTGTAATGTTGTTTGTAAAATTCCACCTTCGGCATCAGAATCATATAATTTGTTTAATAATTGAACATTCGAATTGTTTAATGCCAATGATTGTGACTTTTGTAAACCAATTAGGACACCCCAGGTAATGAAAATCCTAGCAATACCAAAAGTAAGTCTATCTTCATACAGGACTGATAAGATATTTTGAATCATTTCGCTTACATCCGAATCATCATCTAGAGAGGTGATACAATTAGATATAAAGTTTTTTAACTTATCAGCAAAATCACACTCAAAAGTACCGTCTTGTTTAGTGATGGCGGAAAAATGGTTTGATTTCATAGTGAAAGGCAAGAACACTTGGGAAATAAATTTCATATCATACTTGAACAAACTCATTGATTGTTCCGGTAAAGCAAATAATAGATTTAAAGAGAATTTTTTAACCTTTTCCATAGCGGCTCTAAAACCAACAGATGGAATAGTCAATGCAAATGGGACTGGTAAAAGAGAGTCGGGATTAAAAATCTTGATTAGATCATTCTTAGCTGCTTCTGCCTGATTCATTGCAGTATCAATACCTAAAATTTCATATAAGGTACAGAATCTTTTCCAGGAATCCAAGTATTCGTCTTCCTTTGACACATCCCAGGAAATTACAGGCGTTGACAAGTTAGTTGACAATGATCTAACAGACATTTGAATCAACGTTAAAGAGAATTTTTTATGTTCATGGACTAGAGAAATCAATCCCTTTCTCAGAAGCCACCAGTATTGTTCTTGGGATAGCAGAGCCTGGAATTCAGAAGATGACTTCAAAACTTCTAAGGTATGGTAATTGAAATATCTTAACCAAAGGGTATAACCATAGGAAATTTCAGATTTGTCTTTAGCTTGGGTTAGCAAAAATACGATTTCCCAAAAGAAAGCTCTGGAATCTGAAGATTGGGAAATCGAAGCCATTCTCCATCTCAATGTTTTAGAAGCGGCCTTTGACAGTTCTGAATCCTCATTGGATAAATAAAGATAACATAGATTGTCGAATGTAGTAGATTTGAAGTTGTTAGAGTATTCTTCATGGTTCATGAAATACCATTCAGTGAAGGTCAAGATAGATTGAACCAAGTCGCTGGTGAGGGACTCATCTGCCAAAGCCTTGATATCGCACTTAGTAACGACCAAATTTTTGAGCTCTTCGTTAAAGGAGATTGGAGTGCTAATGACGTATTGTGATAAAAGAGAGGTGATTTGAGCCATTAACTCATCTGCTAAGAGTGGGAATTCCTTGTTCAACAATGAGATTGATTCATAGAAGTCTTTCAGACGCTCACTTTTCAAAACCTTGAGGGTGAACTTCAAGATCTGGTCCACCACCTGTTCCTTGATAGAAGGTAGAGAAGCTAGAAGCTCGCAGAGAGTGGAAATATAGGTTTGGGTCTTTTTGTTCGATTCCTCAGATTCGAAGTTTTGGATGTTGCCAATAAGCTCATTGACAATTTCCTTCTGCTGAGCAGCCGTCAGATGACTGGTCAGAAGCGCCACCGATGAGTTCGTGGTCATCTTCCAATGAATAAGAGACTTTCTTCTCTTTCATATTTTTTTTAAAAATTTTTATTTTTTTATTTTATTTGACATTGTATTAGCTGTGATTGAGTGTCATCATATTGTTTTCCATTTCCAATTCTAAGATGTGATCATGAGCCATTTCCAAGGCCTTCTTGCTCATGGCCATTTCCTCTTTCTGCTGAGCAACTTTGCGCTCCAAAAGGAGCCCTGCTTCTTTGATAGTCTGCACCGAAAGTTTCAACTCGCCAATCAGATCCATGAGCTCTCTGTTGAGCTCATCTTTCTGGGCGACTTGGCTGGAAAGCGACAATATCTGGCCATTCAGCGAGTCTATGCTGTTCAGACTGGACTGTAGCTGCTGCTTGGTGTGGTCCTGGACAAGCTGCTCGTTTCTGTGGCTGTAGAAGTCCAACCTTTGCTGCATGTTTTGTACTGTGTGCAAACGCGTCAGTAAATGTCCGTCGATGGGCGGTTTCGGACCGGGGAAAAAGCTACATACCAGTGGGAACCCACTCCACAGAGCCATTGGCCTGGTTGCGGGCCAGCATCTGTGCATTGACCGTCTCCTGCCAACTCATATGTGTGGTTCTTGATAAGAAGTAATGTCACTGTTTCTATTTAATATTTTCTTGAGCGAGCTCTTTATATAGAACTTATCTATAGACAAGCAAGGGCCAAAAAATCGACATGTCCCAAAGCTCGCCGAAAGGGTCGCAATCGCCCCAGAGATCACCGAGACTGCTTGGAGACGCAGCGAAGTTCCAGCCCGCTCTTTCTCCGAAGTCAAACGAAGCAGAAACGCCCACAAGCCCATCGCAGTCATTGGCCTTGGCTACGCAACCCAATCCCGATCTTCCGCCGGCTTCGGATGCCCAGAAAAGCCCCGCTTTGTCCAGGGAATCCAACGCGGAAGAACTGGTGACGCCGGTGCCAAGAAGCAGATGGAATTCCTTGGCATTCTGGCAAAGCAAGGATTTGACGGGGAATCTGGAATCACATGCTGGAGAAACTCTAGGTCCTGGTGCATTAATAGAGGGACCAGTCGCAGAGCCTGTGGTTTCAGCAACGATAGAGGAGTCTGTGATATGGTCCATACCCAATCGATTATCAGGTTTGTTTGTCAGAACGTCACCCGATCAGACTACTACTGCCACTGTCATCCAAGACAAATTTGTGCCAAACACAATAAGCTCAATCAAGACTGCAAGCCAGATAATCAACGTCACCACTATCAATGGCCGTCAAAGCGAGCAAGCACAATCACAGGAACAGAGCAATGGCCGTACTGAGCATGGTGGCGAAGACGACGATCGAGTCGCAGATACCAGCCTGGTCAATTACTGGTTTACACCCTGGAGATGGACTCGAAATAACAATCCTTACACGGTAGGCTCGGCAAGTAACATGGACACTGCTGATAGCAACGCTTTGACGTTGGAAGACGAAGAAAATAAGTTGTTTAGGAAACTAGTTGCCAATTCCATCCAGTGTTTATCGTATGGGATTGAAAAGCCTGTTTCGTGGTCAATGTTCAAATTACACGGGGACAAGGTTGGAGAAGTTAAGATAACTGGTAACAAAAGCTGTAAACGGGGGGTGCTCATGAAAAAATTACCAAAGTCTAATTTTGAGGTTCAGGAAGATACGATGAATGTAGCACCTGCAAGTAAGGATGACGCCTCGGCTTCGTCTATAGATAGCACAGGTGCTAACGGTCACAGCGGTTTCAACGGCAGCTCCAATGGTGGTGGAAATGCCGATGATATCATAATCGATGAATCCGTTATCACAGAAAGCGATGCCGTAGTTTTACCGGACTTAAAATGGAATTATCGGCCCTTAACTTTGCTAACGCGAACAAGAATTTTGAGCTCCAAATTCTGCAAATTCGCCAAGGGAGAGTCGCACTTGTATACGCTGCGCAAATCAGCCAAGAAAAGGATCAGCAAAAGGGTATGTGTTATAAGCATCCATGGATTTTTGCCTCAGAAATTTACCAAAAATTTATCGAATGAATCTTCGGGAAGTTCGAGTCTAATGCTTGAGTACACCAACAAGGAGTTAAAACGGTGGTCCTTATTGAACAACGCAGATTTGAGGATTGACAATATCATGCTAGAGGGATACGGTAAAATATTCGAAAGATTGAATGATCATTTGTCAATTTTAGAATCCTGGTACGAGGAGATTGAGCAGAGCGATTACATTTTGATGGTGGCCAGTTCCAACAGCGTGGCATTAGCGATCCATCTCATGGCGAAGCTGATCACTGCCAACGCGGTGAGTTTTGAAAATAAAAAACTGGGGTTGATTGGCATCTCGGGCCTGACACTTGGGCCTATTGCATCATTGGAGGGGAAGATCCTATCGAGAGGGGGATCGAATCAGGAAAACGAGATGATCAGTGAGATGTTTGATCTGGAGGACCCCGAAAGCATGCAGAGCAAAGAGCTTTGCAGAAGCTTTGAAACCATTATCAAATCCAACTGCAAGGTTACCTTTGGAGCCAGTTTGCTGGACTGTATTTCTCCGTTGTACTCCTCGTTGTCGCTACAGTTTGGACACCCGAACATTTTCCGGATGGTGTACATTGATTCAGGCATCGGGACCATGCCTGACTTTGTAGTCAGTCTTCTGAACATCATTCTGGGGTTGAAGAACTTGAACTACTCGGACCACGGGCTCTTGGTTGAGATGAGCAAGTTTTTCGAGGGCAAGCTGGGCACAGGCAAACATAGCAGCATCCTGAGAGACAAACACGTCTATCGCATGGGTATCAGCAATCTCCTGGACACCAATGATCTCCGAACGGCGCAGCCGTTGCAGATATGGCCACGGGCCATCAAGGAGATGAACACAAACCCGTACCACATACCCTGGTGTCTGCGGGGGGTGTTGGAGGAGTTGGCCAACGTGAGAGGCAACTGGGAGGTGGACGACATGTTGGACCAGCTTATCGAGGAGTTCCATTCTTGGGAAGGCGAGGGCACTCCTTGGAACGAGCTCAAGAAATGCATGGAGGCGTTTGGAGCGGTGCGGAACGTGGACATAGGTCTTTAGTCTTTAGGAGAGAAGTGAATGCAGGGACGTATCTACAATCCTGGTAATACTCGAGCGGTTGAGAGCTGAACAGTGCTGTGCCTTTCTACACTTCCGTATTACAGCCAACATATGGTCAACGTTTGGTTAGCGTTTGGTCTTTGGGAAACATGTCAGCAATCATGACAATACCATGTATACCATGTATACTATAACATATACTTTATAGCTCTGAGAAGTGCTGAGCACATGAGTATCATGCCACAGCTGAGCACGCTGAGCACTTTCCCACTCTCTCACTTTCTTATTACAGTTAGCATATTTAAATTCCATTGCAGAGGCGGACAATTCTGTGATTGTCCAGAGATTTGGCCATCTCCCAAGGATAGCCATAAAAGACGAGGCCCGAACACGCTAGAAAGATGGACCAAACCGCGCGGAATTTGGCGCGAACGCGGGAGGACACGCAGGAGCCGGCAAGCGCGACGCCTGAGCCGGCGACGGAGGCGCGCACGCGCGCCAACACGCTGATGAACCTGGAAGCGGTGCCGATGAGCGTGGCGAACAACGCCACGTTGCTGCCCGAGGAGTCGACGGAGGCGGACACAGAGGGCTACTTCTCGGTGCGCATGACGCCTTTCATCGACCACTCGTCGAACAACCCGCACATGTTCTTCGGGCCCATCATCCGCCGGCTCAGGCCGGGCGAGCAGCTCGACGTGGGCCGGTACACAGAGCGCACGCGCGCGCACGCGGCCGCGCCGCAGGGCTCGAGCGACATGGTGGTGTTCAAGTCGAAGGTGGTGTCGCGCAGCCACGCGCAGCTGTGCGTGGAGCCCGACGGCAAGTGGTACGTGCGCGACGTGGGCTCGTCAAGCGGTACGTTCCTCAACCACGTCCGGCTCTCGCCTCCGGGCGAGCCGTCGCAGAAGGTCGCGGTGCGCGACTCCGACGTGCTCCAGCTGGGCGTCGACTACAGAGGCGGCTCTGAAGAGGTGTTCAGATGTGTGCGCGTGCGGCTGGAGCTCAACCAGAGCTGGCGCAAGCTGGCCAACGAGTTCACGCGCCAGGCGCATCTGCGCCTGCAGCGTGTGGTGTCGCGCGACGGCGACGAGGACACGTGCTCCATCTGCTTGGAGCGCATTGCGCAGTGCCAGGCTTTATTTGTGTCGCCCTGCTCGCATTGGTGGCATTACGGGTGTATTCGGCCCTTGCTGGTGAAGTCCTACCCGCATTTTATTTGTCCTAACTGTAAAGCAATGTGCCATTTGGAAGCGGATTTAGAGGACTCATTAGGATAGGATGTCGGTGATATCGGAAAAAAAGTAGCAAAAAAGACCCAAAATATAAATACCCAGACTTTTGCTCCATTTACGAGCAAATAAGCAGGGTTCTAGGCCATTGGGATCCGATATGACTGACGTCTTCAACGTTCAAATCTTCTTCATTGTCTTCAGAGAAGCTTTGGAAGCTATTATCGTTATCTCTGTCCTTTTGGCTTTTATCAAGCAGTCTATTGGGGAGGGCGAGGAGAACAAGGCACTCAAGAGAAAGTTGCTCATCCAGGTCTGGGTCGGTGCCTTCCTTGGTTTGTTCATTTGTCTCGCCATCGGTGCCGGTTTCATCGGTGCCTACTACTCCCTTAACAAGGATATCTGGGGTAACTCGGAAGACTTGTGGGAAGGTATCTTCTGTATCATCGCCACTGTCTTGATCTCGCTCATGGGTATTGCCATGTTGAGAATTAACAAGATGCAAGAGAAGTGGAGAGTCAAGATCGCCAGGGCCATCATGTCTCCACCAGCCACCAGAGCCGAGAGACTCAAGATCTCCTACCTCCTCAAGAAGTACGCCCTTTTCATCTTGCCTTTCATCACCACCCTTAGAGAAGGGTTGGAAGCCGTCGTCTTCGTCGGTGGTGTCGGTATCACCGAGGCCTCCGCCAGAGCTTTCCCATTGCCTGTCGTCTGTGGTATCATCGCCGGTTTGCTTGTCGGTGCCTTCCTCTACTATGGTGGTTCCGCTGTGTCTTTACAAATTTTCCTTTGCTTCTCCACCGCTATTCTCTACCTTATCGCTGCCGGTTTGTTCTCCAGAGGTATCTGGTACTTCGAGACCAACCGTTACAACAAGAAGACCGGTGGTGATGCTTCCGAATCCGGTTCCGGTCCTGGTTCCTACGATATCTCCAACACCGTCTGGCACGTCAACTGCTGTAACCCTGAAATCTCCAACGGTTGGGATGTTTTCAACGCTTTGTTGGGCTGGCAAAACACTGCCACTTACGGTTCCGTTATCTCCTATAACATTTACTGGTTGGTCTTGATGGTTGTCTTGTTGTTGATGTTGTACGAAGAAAAGCACGACCACTTGCCTTTCGTTTCCTTCTCTTTCAGACACATGAACCCACTCTGGCATCTCAAGAACAAGAAGAAGAACGAATTGACTAAGGAAGAACAAGACGCTTTGTTCCGTGAAGCTAACTTGAAGTTGAAGGAGAAGGTTGGCGCTGCTGAAGCTGTTCAAGCTTAATTTTGTTAATAGTCAATCGTTATCTTTTTTTATTCCCTTTAGATTTTAATCCATTAACCCTATGTTACACATATAATTTAATATATATTACTACATAACTTACTGATCCGGTTAAATAGCTTGCGGTTTTTATAACGCGTTTTTTAATTATTTTCTGGTTGCCAACCCCCTGTTTGTAATTCCGATATTATTAGCCAAGAAAACTGGATCATTATGTGATGATTTATGTTCCTTGTATCTATTGTCTTTTAGCTTATTCTTATTTTTGTTCATTGAATTCGATCTACATAAAGTATCTTCAGTTTGCAGCAAATTTCTTGAATGCATATGCGTAGATTGTAAGGACATCCAAATTGAGGATATTGGCACTGAATTTTGGCCCGCAGAAGAATGTTTGGTACAGATTGTAGCCATGTTGGGTTTGACAACACTAAAGAATTCATTGATACCTTTGTAGTCATCGATAAGTTTCATTGTTGAGCATCTTTTGAATAAGTCGAGTTTCAAAACTTCGAAGAACACATTCAAAGCTTTAATTTTCAAATTGGGATCCTGGATATCTGAAATTACACGATTGTACAGAGTGTTTAGTACGAGGTCATTGAAATCTTCAACAGAAAGTGTGTTTATTATCATCCAAAGAGAAATGACTCCAACCTGGTACTCTCCACTTTCGGTATTGTTAATACAGCTTAATCTTTTCAACAAACTCCAAATCACAGTAGAGGTATAATTAACCGTAATCTGTAGTAAAGTTTCATCTGTAAAGGAGTCAATCAAAGTTTTGAAAATCACTACCTTAGACTCTTCTGTGACCTTACCATCCAACACTATATCATAAAGAAACTCAGCATTATTAAATAATTCCAAAAGAAAACTATCATGATGTAATTGTTTGGACATGTAATATCTGAAGAGCTGTAACTCAAGCACTTTGTGGGGCTCGTAAAACTCTTTGATATTTTTATTATCAAATACCGTTAACGCTGTGTCGCTGTCAGCAGTTTGTTGCAATGGTTTATAAACTTTAGAATTGGAGTCATATTCAGGATAAAATAATGAATACGTGTTTCTCAAATAAGCGTCCAAATACTTGGAGTCATAAATATCAGTAAGGCTATTCAAAATCTGTAGTGAGTCCTGTGAATTATCCTCTTTGCTAATGGAAATTTTTGCTGGGTTGTTTGATACTTTGCGCCCTTGAATGATATTTTGCTCAGCGTGGAAAGAAGCTTGCAGCACTGATGGTAACGCAAATTCGTTTTTATTGAATGCCAATGATTCTGCAACTATTGGAAAGTCGTTGGTATTACTGCTGCCATTTTTCTCTTTTCCTTTTTTCTTTTCAATTTGGTATTGAGCTGTGCTTTTCTCAGCAGAAGATGAGAAGTTGCCGGCATAACAGTCGATAATCTCATCATAATCAATTCTGGGTTCCAGCGAATTCATATTTTTCGAAAAGAATGCTTCGTTCATGATTCCAGATGGAACGTTACCAACATCCAGAGTGTTATTGTACGAGAAGATCTCAGATTCCATTAAGCTTTCATCAGAGTTGTTGTGGTTGTAAAAAGCACTGTCAGCATTGATATCTAAATCCAATAGGGTAAAAGTGTTCTTCTCATTGTCTGGGGATTCGCTTCCAACCTGGACAACCAACCAAGAAAGAAACACCGCTCCTGTAACGGCAAATACGCTCACGGCTAATAACGTGAGCACAAAGATCCGGATGTAGTACAAATCTTCCACATCTAGTGGCTTTTTAAGGTAACCAGCTAATAACAACACAACCCTGTCCAAAAACTGCGTTCCCGTCTCACGAGTGTCCACATCGTACGTGGTGCTCATGAGTTTATCTAAATAGAAATCGATATCGAATTGCGAAACCACTTCAAAAGTGGTAACTACATAGCGGCCAAAGAGGCTGCCCTTCTGTTGGGTCTCCTCTTCTCTAGGAAACAAACCCGCCATTATTTCATCTATCAAGAAAGACATGGCTAAAAGACGAGGATAAATGAGCACTACAAGGCAAAGAAAAAAAGTACGCGTCAGTCCTATACAGGCTATAGTAATGGGGGAGCCCGTATGTGTAACGCACTCGATGTATGGAATGTAAAATAGGCTTTTATTAGAAATATAAATAGTAGTGCAGGACCGCTTAGACCTGGTTCATAAAGTTGTGGAGTCTCTCTTCTCTTGGAGGGGCGTTTCTGTCGTACATGATACCACCTGGTCTCTTTGGTGGGATGATAGGGTCAGGATGCTGGTACTTGGCAAGCAACTCACGGGTGGACTTGAGCACGGTCTCGAGCTGGGCAGGGTCGGCAATGGCCTTGTTGTGCTCAAACTGAAGTCTGATCTCAGCGGCCTTCTCTCTGTAGGCGGGGGTTTGGTTGATCCAGTTTTTGGCAGTACGGAGCGCCTGTCTGTACAGTGAGGACACGGTCTTGACGTTGGCAGCAGAGAACGGCACGGCAGCTGGCATCTTTGGTATCTTAGAAAAGAAGAGAAGCCTATTGGTTCTTACTCTAAAGTTCAAAAAATGTACAAAATTAGGCTTGTCTGCTGGTGCACGGGAGTTCTTGATCCTCTCTTCCTTGTACAGTCTTTGGCCTGATGACCGATTTCGAGAGTTTGAGGGGCGCACCTGCCAGGTTCGACTTTTGGCGAGACAGCGAGGCGCCCCACCAGGAAACCTACCGCTTTATCAGCGTCCTAGAGCCGCAATGCTGCTTTTGTTTGGATTGTTTTCAAATCTTTGCAACCAGAGAGCAGATCGTGGACCACATCCAGAGCCAGTTGAAGGCCGGTCAGGCGTACCAGGAGGCCGGGGAGGATTTCTGGGACCAACTCCAGTTTAACTTTGTGCGGGACGAGGCCCCTAGAGCCAAGATCACTCTAAAAGATTTGCTTCAAAATAGAACTATGGGTAGCAACCCGATGCTGACCAGGTTTCGCGCGATCAAAGAGAAACTGCAGCTGCAGATGAGTAACAGTGAGCTTGGTAGGGCTAGTTCTGAGGTTACAAGTGAGAAAAATGAAGAAAGCGAGCCGGAATCGCAGCAAGAACCGCAGCAGGAACCGCAGCAAACAGAAACGGCTCAGGAGGAACAGACTGCTAGTGTTTCTGCGTCCGGCCCAAAGTTGTTTGTTGATGACGAAGAGAGCGAAAGTGAAGAAAATGATGAGGATTATGATGCTGCAGATGGTCAGCAGCTAGCTGGAAGCGATTCGAGTGATAAATCTTCAGAGGAAACCCGTAGCCACAGCAGCAAACCAGTGCTATATACCCGCAGGCAAAGTAAACGAAGAAGAGTTACCAAGGTAGAGAAAACAACGGAACAGGTGTTGCAGAAGTATCCGCAATTAGAATCGGCCCGCATACGCTACAACAAACCAGCAGACACACTGAACATGCATGTAGTCAAGGAAGCCATTGATACGGCCAAGAAGTCCACCAAAAAACCCAGATGGGAGATCCTGAACGAGCTGAATGCTCCTAAAGCAGTGCTGGCCAAGGATTTCATAGAGCTGCAGGTCGTCTTGGAAGACAAGTGTGCAAATTTCAAAGAGAAGATGGTAACAGACGGACGCCGAAACTACACCGAGAAGAAGAGAAGGAGAGACGAAAATCTGGGCAAACCAAGGGTCTACAAAACTCGGGAACAGGTAGATATGAACACAATCCTGAAATTCGCCAAAATCTCCACCCAATGAACCCTATTTGCTATTGTTGGATGTGTAATACTTTAATTTCTTAAAATAAAATCTGCTGAGCAAATGAGCCTGTTACCACAATGTAAGCTTTAATGATCTTTTTCGCAGGGATTTGATTGCTAGCCATTCTCCTTTTCATTAACCAGCCATATGTCGAAACAGAGAATCAGCGCTCCTGGTGTTGTGGTTAATGGGGTTCCAGTTGCTTCAGAGCAGTCAATTGAGGGAAATGTGGCCACAGACGATGACGCAGCCAAGACTCTTGTTGATTTGAACCCAGATTACGTTTTGCGCGTCCTCTATCCGAAAGATAAAAAATCCAATTCAACTGATTTAGAGGCCGTCACCCACATCAAAATCATCTTGAAGCTGCTCTACAATAATGGGTTTGTTGTGGAAGCTAGACCTGACGCCAATGACCAGTTCATTCTTTTGTTTGTCACTTTGAAGGAAGAGGCATTCGAAAAATTGGTCGAACTGTCTAATGCTACAGACAAGGTTTTCGGTGTCAAGGCTAACCCAACTAGTGACGAAAAGATCCCCACGGCTGAAAGATTACGGTTGATCAATCTTCATCTAACATTGTCGGAACACAAGGGCGGTTGTGGCCTCAAGGTTGGTGTGCACAATATCAAGGCCATGTTTCCAGTCAAGCACATAAGCAAGTTAGATGCAGAATATAAATCAAACTTTGGCTCGCTGGGCAAGGTTTTCAATTTAAAGGCCAGAAACCAAGACATCATCTTCTTAAATAAAACTTTGGGTACCGCCTATTCACTTTATTACAAATTTGTTCAGGCTTATGTTTCCTCAATCGGTTGTCTTGGTTTAGTTGGCATTGGCGCTTGGTGGTTTTTGGGTTCTTTCTCCATTAGTTATGCGTTGGCAAATTTATTCATCGGGCTAACCACATATCTATGCATCTATGCCGGTGAAAAGAAAACTGCCAATGAGTGGGGTTTGCACCACATTAACAAAGCCGAAATTGTCAAAGTCGATGATGAAAACATTGAACCTCATTGGAAGATTCTGTTAAGGCAAATCATGTTTATTCCTGTTATTGTTATTGGTGCTACTATGTTATTTTTGGCTCAATTTGCTTGTTTCCTGTTGGAAATCTTCATCAACGAAATTTATGAAGGTCCTTTTCAATCAATTTTGTCTCTAGTTCCAACTGTCATCGTTTGTGTAGCCGTTCCTGTGGGCACTGCTATTTTCAGCGCAGTTGCTTCTGTCTGGATTGGATTTGAAAACAATGCCACTTATCAATCTGAAAACAAATCTCTCTTGACCAAATTATTCACATTTGACTGCTTAGCTTCTTATGCCGCCTTGACCATTACCTCTTTTATCTACTTGCCTTTAGGGTATTTAGTTGATCCATATTTATCAACTCTTCAAGCCATGTTTACCAAGGCCTCTAATGTCTACACTTACGTTCCAAGAATTCAAACCAAGACTTCTGAATACCAAGTTAACAACTTGAGATTATCTTCCCAAATGTTCTACTTCATGGTTATTAACCAAATTATTGGTTTTGCTGTTGAACATGGTTTACCACTTGTCTTGGCTATGATTTTCAATGTTCCAGCTGTTGGTGCCCTCATGGGTAACCCAAAGAGTTTGAAGACTTTAGATTTGAAATCCTTGGACGAACCAAAAGAATATGAGTACTTGCAAAATGTTCGCTCCAAAATTAAGTTACCCGTCAGCGCTAACTTAAATGCTGAATACAAGCAACATGTTATCCAATATGGATTCTTGATGCTGTTTGGTCCAATTTGGCCATTAAGTTCAATAATTTGCTTCCTCTTTGGGGTTTTGCAACAGGAATGTGATTTCTTGAAATTCATTAAGTTAACCCAACCTGCTGTGCCATACAGAGCTGAAAATTCTGCCCCATGGGTCAATTTTATGAGAACCTTGTTATTAATTGGTTCTTTTGTTTCTATGGCTATTACTTTGATGTACAACCAAGGTATTGATGCTGCTGTCGGTAAGTCTTCAACTTCCGTTCAATGGTTCCAAGTTTTGCCATTTTCACTTCTCTCATTCGTGGTTATGCATAGCGCCATTCATTTATTCGAGAAGGTTATTGATAACATTTACGATGAAAATCAATCTCAATATCTGGAAAACGAGAAGAAGGTTTCTTCCATCTTTAATTCTATGAATGAAAAGAGATCTAATGTGAAAGATTTCACTCATGAGTTATCAAGAATTGATGATCTTATGGAAGTGTTAAGAAAGTAAAAACAATAATTATCGATTAAGATGTAATTTCTGGCTTTAGTATATATATTAAGTATAATAACTGAAAGAAATGTGCATTGTGTACACATTAACAACCGTTGTTGTCAAGCTAAAAGCGAATGTTCGTTGCTAGCGATTATTTTCAAATGAGTATTTTATTAAATACTATACGCTATATATATCAACTCTTGCTCTGTTCCAAAGGTTTGCCAGGTATTCATCGGAGACTTCTTCTTCGTCCTTAGACTCGACTTTAGCAAAGCATTTATTTCCTTCATCAAAAATTTTTGGCTTAGTAACTTCCAATACAGCAAATGAGCCATTTTTGTCCCCTTTAACTAGTTGACCTGGGTTTATTGCAATGACGTTTTTGATGACTTTAGCAAACCGTTTAATAACGGAAGGTAAAATTAGGATATCAGGTAATTCAACAGCCAATTCCGCCAACCCTAAATAAGAAACATCAACATTAGTCTTGGAATCATTAGACATGGCAGGCTCATGTGGGTGGAAATGACGTTGCTGTAAAATGTGGGAAACAATCCTATCGATTCTTGTTAAATTTGAATTAGCTGAATTAATCGGTATGTCTTTTAAGCCTCTGAAAATATCGATATTTGAGACACCTAATCCAACTTCATTCAAGTGGAAAATAGAGGGATTTGGGAAACACTTGAATTGTTTTGGCAGTCCGAGTTCCTTTCTATTAAAACCGGGCTGTGGGTAAACATTATGTGTCATTGTTGTATCATTATTATGAGGAACCATTATCACATTGGAACAATGCAAAGATGACAAAATTGGGGTTATCAATCTCTGGAAAATATCTGACGGTGTCTGTAAACTTTCAGTTTCCTCTATTGACAATTTCATTTTGGACAAAATTTCAATGTCTAGAAATGGACCAATCATTATAACGACATCCGGTTTAACATTCGTATTCAAATGTTCTACGAATGTTTGTAAAAAGGTGAAATCTAGAGTGGATTTGGTATGGAATGGGCCTTGAGCAATTGCAACCTTTAAATTATCATCGGAGTCCCCAAATGAAGATTCATAATCTCTAATTTCAGCTCTAGAGTACGCAGTGGATCCCAAATACGGAATTTTCATGATAGATTGGACCTTGAACTCCTCGCCTTCATTGTTAATACCCTTGAGAGCAATCAGTTGGCCTGGAAAAAAAGAAAATTCGCCTAGTTCTGAGACATCCATTGAGTTGAAATTCAATTTCACTCTTTTACCGTACCCACCGTAAACCCCTGATCTGGCAGTTTCCAAGAAGATGGATTCAAAATTCAGTTCTGTTTTTGAGTCGGCTAAGGGCGAATCAGGAACGATTCTGCCAATTGCAACGATCTCTGCTTGTGACATTCTATTTGGGTCGCCGATTTGATCTTCACAGTTGTACTGCTGCTGGATTATTTCATAGAACTTTTCGATTTGTTCGTCCAGATAGTCCGCTGCCTCTAGCGTCTTCATGTACTGTGTGTTGTAGTTATATTTGCTTGGCTCAAAACTGGCTTCGATTCTGATTGTCTTGCTCTCGTTGGTAGTTTCTTTGTTGGGCACATTATTTGGTGATAGCGATTCTAGCAATTGTCCTGTGGAGGCCAACAGCAGGGAGGTATTATTAGCATCCGCTTCACTACCCAGCTCCATCGACGTATTAGCAGACGAGTTATTGAAGGTCAACTTCCTCCTCTTGATGTTAGGCAGGAGAGCCGACGACGATGCTGACGCGGAAGGCTTGCCATTCGACGACATATTCAAGGACCGATTGCCCAATTTTGAGAACCTTGGGGTGGATTTTTCATTCTGGCGGGTCAGTTTCTCCTGGATGTAGCTCTGCAAGGCGTCTAGTAGCATCTCCGAGATCTTCTCGTTGGTGTTCTTCACGACGTTCGTTTTGTACGTTTCCCATTGTAGCAGCAAATCGTCAGGCGAGTAATTGAACAGACTGATCAGATCTTCGATTTTCGAGCTGATGTTCGCCTGCTCCGCCTCCTTGCCAAAAAGTTTCGTCAGCGTCTTGTTCATGTGGCGCGTTTGCGGGATTCCAACTTATCACAACTATAAACAAATGGTAAAAAATCCAAAATCCATAAGAAAGACGCGTCTTTTCAAAATTATCAGACACGCGTCTGGAAAGAATAAAAAAGTCACGTGACCAGCTACAACGCAAACAGGTTTTAGAGCTATATAGGTACAACATTTAATCATCTCTTTCTCTGGCGTCCTCCTTAGGCTCCTCTCTCTTAGGGGAGGCGTCTCTCTTTTCATCTGCGGCCTTGGAGCCTCTTCTGGCCTTCTTGGCACCTCTGTTGCCCTTTCTTTCGCCGAACTTTCTGGCCTTGGACTCGTCGTAGTTGACCTTGGACACGACGGACAACTCGGAGTCGGCGTACTTGACCTTTTCGGCCTCGTGGCCGGCCAAGATCTTGTCGGCGTCGTCTGCAGACTTGAACTCGACCGTGCAGGTCCCGGTGAACTTTCTGACCTTAGGGTCCTCTCTGGTCTTTTCGTTTTTCATTCTGACCTGGTTGACAGGGGCCAGGCCGCCAAAGAACTTGAGCAGGTCATCCAAGGTCGCGTCCTCTGGCAGGTTCTCGACCACCAAGGATCTCTTGTTGATGTTCAGCTGGATCTCGTTGTAGTTTTTTGGCAATGGGATCTTTCTTCTGACCATCTCGCCGTTCTCGCTCACCTCCAAGAGCTCTGGCGACGCTCTCAAGGCCTCGACAATGGTCTCGATTGGTCTGTACTTCTTCATTCTCTCGAACTGAGAAATGGTCTGGACTGGCACCCACCCGTCGTTGGCGCTCTGGGTCGTGAAAAGGAACTTGTCCTTGAGAAGATTCGAGTCCGAGAAGTAGAACTCAACCTGCTGCAAGATCTTCTGGGCGGTTTCTGCTTCCGTGGCCATGGTTATTAACGCTGGGAGACTGCTGGCAAAGGAAAGATCAAGGAGCTGAAAAAAAAATTTTTCGAGCTGCCCATACAAGAAGCTTGGTTGCCTGCTACCTGAGATCCAGACTGGCCACCAGGGTCAATTCCGGCAGCGTCTTGATGCGCTGCAGCTCCTGCGTGCGTGTGCGGTCATCCAGAGCCAACAGGCCGAAGTTCGAGTATATGCAGAGCGAAAGCGGCTTGTCGAAGACGCGTCTCCACGCCATCTCCTGCTCCCATTCTATCACCAGGACGGTGTCGCTGGCGAGATGGGCCAGCTGGTAGCCGCAGTCGACGATCAGCACGTTCCCCGCGGCGCACGCCACGAGTCCCGCCGCCGCCTGGACCCATTGCGCCGTCTTGTCGTACCGCAAAAGCCAGGTTGGTGTTTCCTTGTAGACGCGTAACCCTGCAGAAGAGCCTAGTTGAGCTACATACGCGTCCAATACCGCGTCTTTTGGGACCGCTATCAGCTGTTGAAAGACAGAGTGTTACTATTGGGCTCGGAAGGAGGAGCTTGGTCCACGACACATACCTCTGTCAGCGGATACGACTGCATTTGCATCGTCGCAGCCTATGAGCTATGAAAAGAAACTCACTGATAAAGAGAGAATAAGGAATCAAATGATTATGTAATAATATTTATGGAAAAGTGCTCAGCAGGTCGAATACGATTACGTTCATAAATACGCTCGTGAATACACACATGCTCCTGTTGGCTTTATCCTGGTTGGGCTGCCAAAAGACACCAAGAACTTTGCCAACACCCAAACCAAAGAGAGAATAAGGAATTAGTTTATTAAGTAATAATGTTATGTAATGAAAAGTGCTCAGCAGATTCAGATCAAGTTCAGTTCAAAAGATCATGCCCACAATCACTTCATCTTGGCAAGGTACTCCTTACAGTAGTCACCGAAGGAAACCATGAAGACGGTCTGCCAGATACCCAAACCGATTCTTGGGGTCACACCCTTGTAGAGACCCTTGATACCGTTCTGAGAGTAGACGTATTTCAAGGTACCCACGACACTCAACTTGGCAGGTCTGTTAGGGTCCTTGACTCTGGACTGCATCTCGACACGGGCAACCTCGAACGGCTGGTTCCAGGCGGACAACCCACCACCGATCACGGAGGAGGCGACCTTCTCGATGGCAGTCAGCTTCTCGTCCTTGCCCTTGCCTCTGAAATCCCTGATGAGGTCCTCGGCCAATCTGGCGAGCCCGAATCTGGACCCCCAGTTGGTCATCTGTCTCATGGCGACAGCGTTGACACCCTTGTTGATACCTCTGAAACCCTCTTTGGCGAAGATCTCCTTGAAGACAGTGAACGTGGACTTGACGGCCTTACCCGAGGCCGCGTCCTTGGATCTGGTGATCTCAACGGTCTTCATACAGGTGCAGAACCCCATGGTCAAGTAGGCCTGCGACAACCCACCGAAGATACCACCACCGATACCGGCAACGAAAGGCGAGGCGCCCAGGACGCTGAACCTGTACTCAGCCTCGGTCATCACCGCCAACAACACCGCACCCTTGGTAGAGGCCTCAATCCAGGCCCAAGGGATCAACCCCTGGTAGAACCCGAGCGGCCCACCTCTCTTCCAGATGTGCGAGACCGCCTGGAAGATGCTGAAATCTCTGTGCGCGGCCATAGTGGTCTTGGTCACCTCCAACGGCTGGCCCAACGTGGACACCTCCACCAAGTTCAACCCAGCACCCAAGAGCAAGTTCGAGAACGTAATAGGCTTCTTCTCAATGCCGGTCATCTTTAGCTAGACTGATGAAAAGAGTGTGTTCCAACATCTCTTAGCGCGCTCTAATGGTTATTTTTTATATATTTTTTTGCCATTATTTTTTTCTACTACCCCGGGATAACGGCCCGTTAGCCAAACATTCGTAAGAAGAGGAAAAGGCCAATTGAGAGGCACAGGAAATAGCTACAAATCGACGATTTTACCACCACACAAGTCCGGCAAATTTGCCCGTCATAATGGTAATTTCCCCGCAAACTCACCACCCCCAGCCATGAAGTTATCACCTTTTCCGTGATCGGGTGACTCAGCGCTTACGTAATCGCGCCAACTGAGGGGTGTTCTAAAAATGTAAAAACATACTACCATGATGTTGGTCCCCCACCGCGGTGCAAACGACTCGTACATAGACATACATGAGTGCAGAGACCTAGAAGGGAAAATCGCGCAAATTTCAAAGCCAGATCAAATGCTGAGCAAATGTCACGTGACTGCAGGAGGTGCAATGCTCCCAGGCAGACCTTTAGCATAAAGTAATTCATTTTGACGGATCCTGGAGTAGAGCCGTGTGTCACGTGATAACAGACGTGATAGGTTTTTGATACAAAGCTAATACAACGCCTATAGGGAAACTTATTGCAATACATATTAAAGCACTAAATCTGATCACGTGACTGCTTGTCACGTGATGCACTGTAGGGGCTAAATCAACTATAGAAAAGTTGTTGAAGTTATTAAACACCAGATCAGGCCAGAGAAAGTCACGTGAACAACTGCGTGGTCCCCTGTCACGTGCTCGGCTATCACCTACATGTAAACTTATTGCTACAGTTGTCTGGACACGATCAGGCGCTCAGGGCAGTCACGTGATAGAGAAGTGCGAGCTATTTTCTTACGATAGTAAAAGTTGTAATGGGGCGCTAATTATAAGTCACGTGACATCTGTTTGGTCGGCAGATGCTGAGCAAATGTCACGTGCATGTCACGTGACCGCAGCCGTTTTGAATTTTTCTTTTTTATATTTTTCACTTGTGGTGTTACGCAGATCTGAAAATTCGAGAATTGATTGCGGGTGTCCAAGACGAAGCTACAAGCTCGGACAAAAGACCGTTTTGTTTGAAAACACTATCAGAACAGAATGGTGTTTTGCCGAGTGGGATCGTAAGATCACGTGACGATATTATCTAAGTTTCACCGATTTTGTTGGCAGGGGTCCTATAAAAAAAAAGAAATAGGCTCATTTGAGATTTTTGTTGGGAACCAAACACTTCTTCTTCTCTAAGCATGTCTGCCACTGCCACAGCCACTACCAAGAAGGTGACCACCAACTTGAAGGGCAAGACCCTCCATGGTGACGAGTTCACCGCTCCGGACTACACCATCAAGCAGATCTTGGAGGCCATTCCTAAGGACTGCTATGAGAGAAGACTCAGCTCTTCTTTCTACTACGTCTTCAGAGACATCGCGGTGATCGGCGCAATGATGTACGTCGCCAACACCGTCGTCCCTATGATCGCCAACGACTATCTCAGAGGCGTCGCGTGGTTCGCGTACGCCGTCGTGTTGTCCCTGCCTATGACTGGTATCTGGGTTATGGCTCATGAGTGTGGCCATCAGGCCTTCTCCGACTACGGCTGGGTCAACGACACCGTCGGTTGGGTCTTGCACTCCTACTTGATGGTCCCTTACTTCTCCTGGAAGTACTCCCACGGTAAGCACCACAAGGCCACCGGCCATCTGACCAGAGACATGGTTTTCGTTCCAAAGACCAAGGAACAGTTTGTTGCCGGCAAGGGTGCTGTCTCCTTGAAGGAGATCGCCGAGGACGCTCCAATCGTCACCTTGAAGGATTTGCTTGTTCAACAGTTCGGTGGTTGGCTCTGGTACCTCTTGACTGATGTCACCGGTCAACCTCACAAGGAATTGGAGGGCTCCTTCTTTAAGCAATTCTACGCCTCTCACTTCAACCCAGTGTCTCCAATCTTCGAGAAGAGGGACTTCTGGTTCATCGTCTTGTCTGATTTGGGTGTCTTGACCCAGGCCTTTGTTGTTTACCAATGGATCCAGCATTTCGGCTACTTCAACTGCTTCATCAACTGGTTCTTGCCTTACGTTTTCACCAACCACTGGCTTGTTTTCATCACCTTCTTGCAACACACCGACGCCACTTTGCCTCACTACGAAGACTCCGAATGGAACTTCGCCAGAGGTGCCGCTGCCACCATCGACAGAGAGTTCGGTTTCACCGGTTGGTTCTTCTTCCACGACATCATCGAGACCCACGTCCTGCACCACTATGTTTCCAGAATCCCATTCTACAACGCCAGAAAGGCCTCCAAGGCCATCAAGGAGGTCATGGGCGACAACTACGCCTACACCGACGAAAACATGTGGGTTTCTCTCTGGAAGTCCGGCAGAGA
The DNA here is from genome assembly GCA_030579555.1 of Saturnispora silvae. Classification (NCBI taxonomy): domain Eukaryota; kingdom Fungi; phylum Ascomycota; class Pichiomycetes; order Pichiales; family Pichiaceae; genus Saturnispora; species Saturnispora silvae. The sequence continues at coordinate 203,203 of JAKTRE010000003.1, read as the reverse complement.
ATGCCAGTTTGTTGACGGTAAGAACGGTATGAAGATGTTTAGAAACGTCAACCACATTGGTATCGAGCCTACCTCTGAGTAATCGCCCTGCTTATATATAGTTTAGTTTGTTATTTTTTGATAATTTTGTATTTAGAGAAAGTTCATTTTGAATTTTAAGTCATGAGCATGTTTGGCCTTTTTCCGTTACTGTGAGTTTTTGACCTGGAAAGAAAGAGTAATAGCCTCTTTTATCTTGCAAAACCCCGAATTCAAAATGAACTTCACGAAACCGGAGACCGTTTACAACTTGCTCAACATCAGAACCTCGTTGGTTCGTATGGAAGATACTATCATTTTCAATCTCATTGAGAGATCTGATTTCCTACAGTCGCCAATCGTCTATTCGCAACATCCAGATCTGGAAATTCCGTCTCACAATGGCTCTTTCTTGGACTGGATCTTTGGCGAGCACGAGCGCATCCAGTCACAGGTGCGTCGCTACGAGTCGCCAGACGAGTTCCCCTTCTACCCAGACCAGATATTGCCTTCCTTTCTACCTTCAATCAAATACCCGAAAGTTTTGGCAAATTACTCGCGTGAAGTCAACATCAACGCCGAAATCAAAGACATGTACTTGAAGGAGATTGTGCCAAGAGTTGCACAGCCGGGCGACGATCTGGAAAACATTGGATCTGCTGCGATGGCTGATATAGCCACCTTGCAGTCGTTGTCAAGAAGAATCCATTTTGGAATGTTCGTTGCCGAGGCAAAATTCAGAGCCGAAAGGGAAAAATACACACAGCTAATCAAGGATAAGGATATTGAGGGTATCATGAGAGAGATTACCAACGAAAAGGTGGAAGAATTGATTCTTCAAAGACTCGTTGAAAAGGCCAAGGCCTATGGTACCGATCCTACATTGAAAGAATCAACCAAACCTAAAATTGAGCCTGAAGTTGTGGTCGGTATCTACAAGGACTGGGTCATTCCTATGACCAAGAAGGTGGAGGTCGATTACCTTTTGAGACGTTTAGAAGATGACGATTAGAATATTATTTAAACTATATATATTATTGATTAATTAACTAATTCCTCTATGTATACACTTTAATTGTTGAGTAATCTCATAGTCTGTTCAAAAGCAACAAAGGTAGCGGCATTGGCTGGTGCTGCTCTCAAAATGGTAGGGCCAAACCCAACAAAGAACCCGCGGATACCTCTGGTTTTGTAAATGTCCTTGACAACGTCCTTGACACCTCTGTATTTCCAGTTTTGGTAGTTGTCGGTCTGTAACTTGGATTTGATGACATCGATTGGGTAGATGGACGTCCACATGGTGTAACCGGAAAGACCACCGTAAAGACACAATCTCCAGGATTCAATGTCTTTTCTTTCGATGCCTCTCTTTTGCATGTTAGCCTTGACCAAAGATTCGAAGGTGACAAAATAGACACCTGAACCAATACCCTCTCTGACCAAGGTTGGGAAAAACCCTCTGTAGATGGCGGCCAACCCACCGGCTCTGTAGAGTTCTCTCAAAACTGAGAACGGACCGTTGAATTTGGACTCGAGGGTCTGGATTTGTAATCTGATTCTGACATGCTCAATAGGGGAGGCCAGCGCAGTGATGGAAATACCACCCGCAGCACCAGAGCAAAAAAACTGGGATGCTGTCATTGCGCTGGCACCACCACCGCCGTTGATCTGGTCGAAAACTCTCTTCATGTACTCGTTGACACTGAACTGCACACTGACACAGGCCCCAATACCAATCAATGGTAGCAAGGTACCCTTGTAGAAGGCCAGGACACCTTCCTCTCTCAACAAGTTCTTGACCACCTTCATCGGAGTCATCGTGGGATCGGTGCTGGACTGCAATCTGACCTTGGTGGTATCAAATGGTTGGCCAGACAAGACCTGGGCCACACCACCCACTGTGCCCGCAAAAATGTCCTTGTACGCCTGGTTTTTGGATTCCACTGGATCGCTGTCAATCAACTGTGTGAGATCAACTTCAGACATGAGAGAGCGTAAGAGTAGCTATGGATATAAGAAAGACGCTCCGGGTATGACTGATGGAAAATTGATAAATTTTCACATTTTCTATAGATACTCCTCCTCGCTTAGGAAGTTTCCTGTATAATTAAAGATTTCAGCCCAGATACCCGTTTTTAAGCTCTAGAAACTACTGCACGCTGCTCGGACACCATTTCCGGACCTGTACCGTTTTTTTTTTTGAGAGCCAAACCGCCCATTTGACAGATTTCGGTATGCTCAGCAAAATTCAAAATCGCCAAATTGCACCAACGGCGGTCTGGACCACGGTTTCAACATCTAGAAATGGCCTGTTGACGGCTGAGCTTACTTAGCGGGCCCCTAAATGCCTAATAGTGTCTTGTAATTTGATATAGCCTTTTGCTGATTGGACGGCTACAGCCGTAGGGGTCCCTTTTCAGCGAAATCACGTTTTTTTGGCTTTGTCAGTCATATCGATGACTTTCTTATCAATCGCAAACTTGTTTAATTAATAAGAGCAGTGTTAGATGAAGCAGCTGGTTACAACAAGGGCTCAGACGGATGAGCATGTGGCCAGTATAGACAGTAGCAAATTTGAGCCGTTTTGCGCAAGCGCAACGGCCGCCCAGAGAAGAACGTCTTATCTGAGACCCGGGATGACGTTCTCGGGGTACCAGTTTTCAGGCTCCAACCAGTACAAGGTGGACGTCAAATTGAGAGAGGTGGACTTGTCAACCGGGTGCGTCACGGGCTCGCTCACGATCTATCAGTTGACAGAGCTAAATCCCGAAATCACGACATTCTTCCAAGGGGAGATGATCGGGCCTAGTGGCAAAACGTTTGAAACCAAAAACCCAAAATGGGGCTCCAGCTGGAACAACGACGTTCAGCATTGGGCACGATTCGACTCCTGGAGAAAACTCGATGTCAATACCAATCAGCCCGACAACTTGCCCCACTACTATGACGACCCATTGAAACACCAGTTTCTATATTTCAGATGGAAAGAATTGTTTCTCTTGAACAGCCCGCATGTAAAGGATATCAAAGGTGCGTCCTTTGCAGGCTTCTACTACATCTGTTTCAACCAGCTGGACGGCTCTCTACATGGAATGTACTACCATAAATATTCCGACAAATTTCAGAAACTCAATCTTCAGCCTATCGAATCTAATAATTACTCTGTTTTTGAATGTGTTTAACAACCCAGGCCAACTTTAATCTCTATACCCCATCTTTATCTCTGCTGTTGTTTGTCGTAGCTCTAAAGTTATTTCTGTATTATAAGTTTTATAAATCATGTAAAAAGAATCCCATTTCTATCAAATTTTAGCACCTGTCGTACTCTTAGCCTCGTAAATTGCTTCCTTTTGAGCTTTGAAATCAGAAACTGTGTCATACAACAACCTCTTCATGTCATTCATACTTTGACATTTCTGCTCGAATTCAAAATCAAAAGGTTCTGCACAAGCGACTTCTTCGTCTGAATTTCTAACTGGGTTTAAAAATGGGTGGGCCAATACCTCATCGATGTTCAACCTTTTCTGAGGACTCCAAGTTAGTAACCCATTGACCAATTGTCGACACTCTGCGGGCATCAACGGATACACGGCTTCCCATTCCTTTTTCTGAAATGAAGGTTGATCATGGAAAAAGGCAAATGCACTACTGGTCCCATACCAATAAATTGTCTCTTTGGATGGCATCCCAATGACTTTACAAATCTCCAAAATCTGCTTTATTGAGTCATCACCAATAAACAATGGCTTTCGACCATACAATTCACCGATAATACATCCAACAGACCACATGTCAACTTCCTTGCCATAAGTCTTTCTTGTTAGAATTAATTCAGGGGCCCTATACCACCTGGTGGCTACATAGGAAGTAATTTGTCTACTTCTTTTGTAGTTCAGCCATTTTTCATTAATACCCCTAGCTAATCCGAAGTCGCAGATCTTCAAAGTACCTTGGGCAGTAATAAGAATGTTATTAGGCTTTAAATCCCTGTGTATCACATCGGACGAATGGATATACTTAACACCGCAACAAATTTGATAGACGAAACTTTGGATTGTCAAATTAGAAAACTGTGCTGAGCCCATTATCACTCTTGCTAAATCATGATCAATCAATTCTTGGAAGCAGTAGAGACCGTCGTATGGTTCTTGGTAAACCAAATCCATGTCAATCAAATTAACTATATTTTTGTGACCTTTGAAAAAGGCCATCAACTTTACTTCCCTTAATGCCCTCTTCAACAAAACGTCTTTGGTAAAGATCTTGCTGACTTTCTTAATAGCCACCATATTCTTGACATTTTTGCTAGAGGTCTTGGTATCAATAGCCGAGCAAACTGTGCCATAAGAGCCTTGGCCTAAAACACAAACCAATTCATATCTTGGATCAACTAGGAATTCTGCTTTTTTGTAGACAGCTGAAGTTTCGTCTTCTCTCGGTTGGTACCCTCGGAGTCTTTTGGGAATATTGTTAAAAGGCTTTTGGTTTGTTGCTTTGTTTGATCCATCTGAGAAGTGTTTTCTGTACATATTTCTTAAAAATCAATAGCTAATTATATAAGGACAAACAGTGTCTATTTAGAGCCTGGAGAGCTGACAAGCCAAAGTGTAGATAGTAATTTTGTATGTTAATTGGTAGCAAAGTATTTATCAGAGAACCAATAAGGCCAGTCAATATTATTTAATTTACAAAGGCAAAAAGAGGCAAACTTTAAAAGTTTTATCTTGAACCTTTTATAAAGAGTACTTCACCGATTCAAATCAAAAATCCAAAGCTAAAAGTCACTTTACCTAATCCTGACTCGATAAAGCAGCTGAATTGAGGCTATTGGACTTTGAATTGGCTGGACAATGGCTGAGCTAACTTGAAGAGTAATCATCAAATCTGCTCATCATATTACCCGATTGGGACAGCGCATTCGAAAAATCATAAAGTAGCCTTTCTCTTCATTTGATAAACAAATTAATTGGATAAAACAAGAGCTCCTGTGGTCATGAACGACTTTTCTTTGATGCTTCCTACACAGCAGACTATTGCTGTGTCGGACTATATTGATTTCATACCGCATCTACAACATTCCAAGCCATTGGGTTCTTCAAGATTCTCTAAAACAGTGAAATGTCTATCACCGTCGGGTTCTGTGGTTGTGAAACTTTTGGTGAAGCCTGCAAGCCACGAAATTGACTTATCGGTACCTTTGAAACGGTATGAAGAGATGAGACTGAAACTTGAGGGAGTTCCTAACGTGTTGCCCTATTCTGAAGTAATTGACACCGATAGAGCAGCATACCTCATACGAGATTACGTGAGGTACAATTTGTTGGATCGATTGTCTATAAGACCTTTTTTGGAGTTGATCGAGAAGAAATGGATCATTTACCAATTACTATACGCCTTATCAAGAATTCATGAGAAGGGCGTTTGCCATGGTGACATAAAATCAGATAACATCTTACTAACAAGTTGGAATTGGGCAATGCTGACAGATTTTGCACATTTAAAACCGGTATACCTACCGGATTATAACCAGTCACAGTACTCATTTTATTTTGATACAAATCACAGGCATGCTTGCTATGTTGCCCCTGAAAGATTTCAATCAAAAGAAAAGTTAGACATGCTATATAGCAAACCCACAAATTTGCAACCGGCAATGGACATATTTTCGCTTGGTTGTGCTATTGTAGAGCTTTTCACTGATGGTATACCCATTTTTTCTTCTTCACAAATATTCAAATACCGAAAGGGAGAGTATACTCCTAACTTAGATGCAATAGATGATACCCAGATTAAAAACATGATCAAATCAATGATTAGCTTGAATCCTCAGCATAGGCTATCAGCAAAGGACTACCTCTTGAAGTTCAGGAAATCAATATTCCCTGATCATTTTTATACCTTCCTTCACCCATACATCAAATCGCTAACTTCTGATGAAACAATGTTTGAAGGTAGTGACAAAAAGAAACAGACAGATAAGTTCCATTTATGTAACTTAAGAATTGATAAAATATGGTCTGACTTTGATAAAATAGCATTATATTTGGGTTTCAAAGGTCAACTAATGAAAGCAGACTCTGATGAAAATCCAAAGAAGCATTCGATAATACCAATTGAATTGAACTTATCCGGTATGAAAAGACATATACCCCAGAGTACCTCCAAAATATTTACTGATAACACGAACAATGATTGTGCATCTTTGATATTCTTGTCGTTGGTTATCTACAATGTTAGAAATACTACACATTCGGCGTATCGCTCAAAAGCCAGTGATTTGATCTTGGCCTTTGCTGAGCAACTTCCTGACGAGGCGAAGTTCGATAGGTGCTTACCTTATTTAGCCAATATGCTAGATGACCCCAGCGAAGAATTGCAATCAGTAGCATTGAAATCTGTTACCCAGCTATTACTAATGGTTGATGTCATAACTCCTATCAATGTGTATGTGTTCCCTGAATACTTATTACCAAAATTACACTTTTTACTAAAAAGGTCTTATACTGCATCAACTACAGAAAATGACACCTCATCTTCCAAAATTTATTTGGAAAATAGTTTGAACACAGTTTCATCTGATGGTGTCAAGTTTGATACCTATTCCAATGGATCATCTATTAGGATGGTTTTTGCTTGTTGCTTGCCATATTTAGCATCTACAGCCAAGAGATTCTATAAATTATCAAAGTTGTTACAAAGTAATGTGGCAACTTTCAAAGATCCAGACATAGATGCCATTGGCGATTCTTCTGTTGACTTTGATTATAAAGATTTAGAAGTTCAATTTGAAAGCTTTACCAGAAGAATCTTGACAGATAATGATGCATTAGTAAAGATATCTTTAATGAAGAATATTATACCGTTATGTTCTTTTTTTTCAAAAGATAAGATCAATGAAGTTATTTTGAGTCATTTGATAACTTATCTAAATGACAAAAATTCACAGCTGAAACTGGCTTTTATTCAGAGCATTTTACCTATCTCTATTTTTGTTGGACCCACAAGTGTTGAGCAATATATTCTACCATTATTGATCCAAACTTTGTATGATCCAAACGAGCTTATTGTCATAGAGTTGTTGGTAACCCTTAAAAAATTTGTCGATTTAGGAATGATCCGAAAATCATGTTATTATGATTTAATTGACTTGACTGTTAAATTAACACTTCATCCGAATGAGCAAATTAGGGAGTGTGTTTTGAGTTTAATTTTATCTATTGGGAATCAGTTGAGTCTTGCAGAATTATATTGTATGGTTTATCCCCTGATACGACCTTACTTTCAACACGAAATTAATGATTTTTCCTGGAAAAACCTCTATTTGACAGTTCATTCACAATTATCAAGAGAATGTTACAATTTTATCCGAACGTGGGCCAATACAAAGGAGCAAACATTGTTTTGGCAACGGTTTAGTCTCAATGATCATAACACAAAAATGGATTCGTTTGGTAACACTAAGTTGGTATTTATGAAGAAGCAAAGAGGTGCTAATGCCCTAAATAAATCTACTTTACTGGCTGCTACCAATGATGTTGTTTTAAATTCCGAGATCCCATTAAATAAAGAAGATTTGAAAAGCATTGAAAAGCTAATAGCCATGGGGCTAAAAGAAAACGATGTTTGGAAAGTTGCAACTATGAGATCCTACATTTACAAGGTTGTCAAATTAGAGTCTAAAGATAATGCTCATATCTTGAGCTGGGATTCTAAAGTTAATCTTATGGCCAGATCTGTGTTTGTTGATGTCCGTTATGAATTCCAGGATAAAGTCGAAGACAAGAGTAGTAATGCAAAAGACGCAGAAAACAGTACAGCCAAGCCACCAAACTTTTTACCTTCTAGCAGCAATAAGCCAGCTTCAGCACCTTTTCCAGCGTCACCCGTTACACCTTCGCCCGCTAAAATTTTCTCGCCTACTATTGACGAAACCATTGCACTTAATGAAGGATCACCTGTTTTTCTTTTACCGAATTTGAAACAAAATAAACCATACATTGGTGAAGACAAGACATTTGCCGTTGGTGAAACATCATCTGTATTTTCTGCATTGAGTGGGAGTGGTTCAGGTAACACAAAAAGAGGACCAAATGGGTTTGAGGATACTAATCATCAGAATGTATTTGATGGAACCCTTAACCAAAAAGCCTTGGTTACTAGGGTCAATCACACCTATCCTGGGTATAATCCTTTCATTTTGAAGTTCCTAGAAAGTTTGCAGTTCACCTCTGATTTGGACATCTATTCTGAGTTTGGTCCCACCATTGATCGTTCAAGAATTTCCAATGTGGCTAAATCCAGCGAAAACAAATTGATAAATACTTTAATGGAGCATAAGGATTCTATCACCACTATGGATGTTTCTCCGGATAGTAAATACTTTGTTACTGGTGATGATGGAGGATTTGTAAAAATTTGGGAAGCATCCAGGTTAGAATTAGATATCACAGGGGATTCCTGTTTGAGTTTCAATCTCAGTTCAAGCATTAGGCATATCAAATTCATTCCAGAAAAAAATTGTTTTGTGGTTGCTACGGCAAACGGATCTATAAAGATATTCAGAGTTAATTTTGTGGATTCCTTAAACAAATCAAAGGCCAATAAATACAAGGAAACATCTGTTGAACTAGTGAGAAAATTCAAAATGAATTTAGTAAATGGGGTCTCTATTACATATCTCAATGTCTCCGTAGTAAAAGATAAATCATTCATTTTTGTCGCTAGCTCAAGTGGTAAGATGATAATTGTTGACATAAGAACCATGGAAGAAGTCAAAGTACTCCAAAATGATGCTCTACATGGTGTTCCTTTATGTGTTGCAATTGATAAGAATCAATATTGGTTAATCATCGGCACTTCTCGGGGCATATTGGACTTATGGGATATAGAAGCCGGCATTTGTGTGAAATCTGTTAAGTTCAAGGCTTTCACGTATCCAATTACATCTATTGAAGTCATGAACGAATCATTTGAACTGTACGGCAAAAAGGGAAACCTCGTTGCCTTTGTCGGCGGTACAGGTCAATCTGATGTGATAATTTGGGATGTAGAAAAAATGATCCCAAGGATTGCGCTATGCTCAAACAGTGTTCTCTCAAAAATAGGTGGAGGTGAATCTTATAGCGTCATGAATGTTGATGACGAAGTGGAAAGCAAAATGTTTGATATGTGGAACGATAACTCCAACAATGAAAGCTCCACCAGTTTATTTGTCTCTGCAGATGGTCGTTTGATAAGCTCAAGCCACGATAAAAGAATCATAAGTTGGGATCTACATGACTTTAAGCAATCGAAATCTATCAACGATCCTTCTCCTATGATTTACAACGAAGTTGTTGTAAGCTCTACGCTGGCGATAGTAAATGAGACTCACGCCTCTGATAAGAAGAAATCACATATTAACACTGATAAAATAACTGCTCTTTGTTCTCTTTTGCAGCCTTTTGAAATGATGATTTCAGCTGATAGATGTGGCAAAATCAGAATCTATAGATGATGAGCACTTTTATACTGTATAAAATTTAAAAGTAAGATTGTTGCTTCTTCGAGTCAACTAAGCCTCAAAATGTCAGCTGTGGAGGATTTATCTCCGTTTGAAGGCGATTCAGGCGGCGAATACGATGATTATAATGAATATGATGAATATGATGAATACAACGAGCAAGAATCGAACGAATATGAAGATGAAGAGTCCGAGATTGATGAAGAGGAGGACGATCTTATGGAAGAGGATGATTTTGAGACATTGGACTCTCATAAACACTATACAAGTTTAGAGAAAACCACTAGTGGGGTACCCATTGAGCGGTTTGAATTTATCCCTTTAAACTACGAAGATATTCAAGCCGAAATTGAAAAGAAAGCTAAGAAATTAGACAATATGTTGAGAATAGGGTGGGAGAATTGCCTCATTTTGCTATTAAAGTTTGATAACAACGAACATAAACTCATGGATAAATTTCTCAACACTGATAGAGAGCTTTTCTTACTTTCCAATGGAATTGCCTTAATAAAACCTACTGATAAGTCGCACATTCAAATAGAGACAGATCCTAATTTTTTATGCCAGATTTGCTATTGCGGGCCTGGAGAAAATGACCCAATGCCCGTTTTTAGCTTGGCTGCCTGTTCTCACAAGTTTTGTATTGATTGTTATACCCACTATGTTCAGGCAGAAAATTCAGAGAGTAAAATTCTTATTAAATGCCCGTTCTCAGATCCCCTTTGTAGGTTCAATATGACGGTTGCTGAATTAACAGAATTAAGTGACTATGTTGAGAGAGCAGCATCAGATGAACGAAGGAAAAATAGTATTGATAAAGAAACTAAGGGAACTAATTTTTTGACTGAGGAACAAGTTAAAGCCATGTTTCAACATGAACCTGACTCTGACGAGTCTGAGGAGGAAATAGATGAAGCAAACAAAAGACTAGAAGAAGAAACAATGGTTTTCAATTACCAATTGGAGATGTTAAACAAAGAAAAGGAAGAAAGGACTGTGAACATTAACAAGACATTGTTATCTAAATATATGTTCAATTTGACAAAGTTTTACACGCAGTCAAACTCTAAAAACATAAAGGGGTGCGTGTACCCTGATTGTGATGGTATGGTCCAATTTGTTGGTATCCAGTCTGCTTTGACTCTACAGGAAATGAAACAAAAAATGATTATTCCAACCGTTCAGTGTATTCATAAACACAAATTTTGCTATTTGTGTAGCGCTGAAATGGATCACAGGCCCTGTCCTTGTGAGTTTATTGATAAATGGAGAAGAAAATGCAAGGATGATAGTGAAACTTATAACTGGATTAGCTGTCATACAAAGTTTTGTCCTCAATGTAACAATTCTATTGAAAAGAATGGAGGTTGTAATCATATGACTTGCAGCCAATGTCGTCACCAGTTTTGCTGGGTGTGCATGGGTAATTGGAGTTTACATAGGGATAATTACAATTGTAACTTATACAAGGGGGACGATGAGGAAGTCAAAGAAAAGAGTGCAATTACCAAAAAATTACTCGAGAAATACCTGTTTTATTACGAAAGATTTGAGAATCAGAGGATATCTAACGAGAAGGATAAGAAACTTTTGGCTGAATTTGAAGCAAGAATCTTACTGTTGCAGAAGTCGATGGATATCTCGTATATTGATACCAAATTCTATAGAGAATGCATTGATACCTTATTGATGGCTAGGACTAATTTGATGTGGACTTATGCCTTCATGTATTATTTGCAAAACAGTCCTGGAAAATCATTAATGGAAACAGCACTATGGAAGTTTTCTAACTGTATTGAAGAGATGTCACATTTATTTGAACATACCAAAGCTAAAAATGTAATGAAGGAAAAAGATAAATTTCTACATTTGAAAGGTCAGATTTTATTTATGCTGCCTAAATTCTTGGATATGTCTTTAGATCTGATTTTGACTGGTAAGCTACAGTTTGTTGATAAGACTTATTGGTAGTAATAGATTTTTAGTGGATTGGATGAGCGTATCAGCGGGTTCTTGCTATATTCATGCTCAGACTTTTGTATAGAGTTTTAAATAAAAGGGCTACTCCTGCATAAGCTCTTTCAGGTTATTTGTCGCAGCTTCTACTCTAAAAAAATGATGTCTTTATGTGATAGAAAACACTAAACTATAAAATACCTTTACTGTTATGGTTGAATCTCACCTTCCTCAGCTAAAACCAACGCAGTTCTGGAAGGTAAGTAAACCTGTAAGTAATTTTTTCTGCCATTCCATTCCAGGTCAGTGGTGAAAAACCTACTTTTAGACTCATCGATTCTATCATGACCGCCGAATTCGGCTCTGTCAGTATTGAGAATGATTTTGTAAACGCCACCTTTGTCAACACCAACTCTAAAATCAGTGTAGGAGTTAGTTGGATGGAAATTAAAGATGAAAAGTTTGTTGTTTCTTTCAAAAACAATAACCTTATCACCTTCATGTTTCAAAGAAACATAGGCAGGCTCAGCATCAATCCAAGTAAATTTAGCTTCTGTGTCATTCATACCCTTATCAAATGCATATAAAAATTTGTATCTCAACAAATCATCATGAATTAAATTGAATTGCCTTCTGGCGTAATGATAACTTTGATTATTACCAACTCTTGGGAAATCAAGCCATTCTGGGTGACCAAATTCGTTACCTTCAAAATTCAAATATGCTTCACCTCCTAAAGCTTGAGTAATCAATCTAATCATTTTGTGCAGTTGGATACCTCTGTCAATTACTGGCGTCAATGGGGATAAAACAGACATGTTGGTATACATTTCAGCATCCATCAACCAAAAGGCTAATGTTTTGTCACCAACTAAAGCCTGATCGTGAGATTCACAATAGGAAACGCAGGGTTCTTTGTATCTTCTGTTTGATAAAGTGTGTGCAATTTTTCCCATGTCCCAATCGTCATCCTTTTCATGTTTGAGGAATTTAATCCACATATCTGGAATTGACATAGCTAATCTATAATCAAAACCAACACCGCCTGCCAATCTTGGTTGACATAAGGTTGGATAACCAGAGACGTCTTCGGCAATAGTAGTGATTGTACAGTCTTGAGATTTACCATACTGTTCACATAAATCATTTGCCAACATCAAATAAGACAAGGCCTCCTTGTCAACTGGTCCGAATGGAGACAAATACTCGTTATAATCACCAGAGAAACCAGCTCCAATACCATGGTGAATATAAAGCATTGATGTAACCCCATCGAATCTAAACCCATCAAACTGGAATTCTTGTAAATAATACTTCAAGTTGGATAATAAAAATCTCAAAGTCTCGTAATTACCATAGTTGAATAATCTTGAATCCCACTGATCATGAACACCTTTGCCCCCTGAATGGAAATAACAGTAGTCGGTACCATCAAACATATTCAATCCATCATCTACGTTCTTTGACGCATGGGAATGGACAACGTCCAATAAGACTCTGATACCCATACCATGAGCAGTATCGATTAGTTCCATCAAGTCTTCAGGGGTACCAAATCTTGAAGAAATGGCAAAAAATGAGGTCACTTGATAACCAAAAGATGCATAGTAGGCGTGTTCCATGATGGACATCAACTGGATGGTATTGTAACCCAAATCCTTGATCATAGGCAAAAGATCCTGCGTGAACTCTTTGTAGGTCCCGATTTTAGCCTCAGGAGTGGAAATACCCACATGAGCTTCGTAAATTTTCAAAGAGTTCGGTCTAGCAGGTCTGGGGTTTTTGAACTGATACTTAGAAGAAGGATTCCAGAATCTGGACTCGTAGTCCGAAGTGGTATATTCTTTAGGCGGTTGGGTGGCCCTTTGAATGTAGGGCGGCATTCTGGCGATCTTTTCGCCGCTAGGCAAAGTCATGTAAATTTTGACCCTCGAGTTGTGCTCAATGGCCGGTTTGCCGTCGACAGGTTCGATTCTGATCACAAAGAAGCCATTCTCAATTTTGGTCATCACATGCTTGTCGTGCTCCCAATTGTTGAAATCGCCGATCAGACAGGCGGCCACTGCGTTGGGAGCGTACTCCTTGTACACAATTGAGTTGTCTGGCAAAACATGCAAGCCCATCTCCTTGTAGGAGTCAGCAAACTTCAGAATGCCCCCCTCATTATCGTTGAAGTCCGAAAGCCACTTGTCCGCGACGGACCTTCTGTAAGCCAACTCCTCGGCAAATGGTTCCAACCACGGGTCCACGTTGATCACTCCTTGGACGTTCTCAGGCACCTTGTTCGTCATTGATGGTACGCCTAATTGCTACAAGCAACATTCATGCGCGTTATCATTTAAATTCTGCCCCACAAAGGCAAATTGGCGGGAGCTCCGGCTCATGCGCCACTCACAAAGTCACGTGTTAGTGTGGCGCATTTAGTTACCCGGCTTTTAAAAAAAATTTGGAAAAACGCACAGACGCACATATAGAAAAATTTTTCAGTCTAAAGATTTTCACTCTTGGCATCGCTTTTCTTCTTTAACTAACAAACAAAGATGTCTGCTAGACCACAAGTTTCCGTCGTCGGTGTTAACGGCCAAGCCACTTCCACTTCCTTGCCATTGCCAGCTGTCTTCAAGGCTCCAATCAGACCAGACATTGTCCACTCTGTCTTCTCTAAGATCAACAAGAACAAGAGACAAGCTTACGCTGTTTCCAGAAAGGCCGGTGAACAAACCTCCGCTGAATCCTGGGGTACCGGTAGAGCTGTTGCCAGAATCCCAAGAGTTGGTGGTGGTGGTACCCACAGATCCGGTCAAGCCGCTTTCGGTAACATGTGTAGAGGTGGTAGAATGTTTGCTCCAACCAAGATTTGGAGAAGATGGCACATCAAGGTCAACCACAATGAAAAGAAGTACGCCACTACTTCCGCCATTGCTGCCTCCGCTGTTCCATCTTTAGTTTTGGCCAGAGGTCACAAGGTCGAACAAGTTGCTGAAATTCCATTAGTCGTTTCTGATGAATTGCAATCCGTTCAAAAGGCCAAGGACGCTGTCGCTGCCTTGAAGGCCGTTGGTGCCCACAAGGACGTCATCAAGGTCATCAACTCCAAGACCATGAGAGCCGGTAAGGGTAAGATGAGAGGTAGAAGATTCACCCAAAGAAGAGGTCCATTGGTTGTCTACGCTCAAGACAACGGTTTGGTCAAGGCCTTCAGAAACATCCCAGGTGTCGAAACCGCTGATGTCAAGCACTTAGGTTTGTTGCAATTGGCTCCAGGTGCTCACTTGGGTAGATTCATCATCTGGACCGAATCCGCTTTCGCTGCTTTGGACCAAGTCTACACTGCCTTGCCATCCAACATCATCTCCAACACCGACATCTCCAGAATCATCAACTCTGAAGAAGTCAAGGCTGTTGTCAAGGCTGCCGGTCCTGCTGTCACCAAGAGAACTGCTGGTCAAAAGAAGAACCCATTAAAGAACAAGGCTGTTATGTTGAGATTGAACCCATACGCCAGAGCTTTCTCCGAAAAGAAGCTTGGTTCCGTCAAGCAAGGCAAGCCAGCCAAGGTTGAAAAGAAGCAATTCTTGGATGTCTTGAAGTCTGACTAAATGTGTCTCGCGCCATTTGATCGAACTAAAAACAAAAAAACCTTTTTTGATGACGCTTTAGATAGCTATTTTGTCGTTTAAATCTTTATATTTAGATTAATAAAAGAATGATTTATTGCTGAGCATTTACTACACCCCTTCCCCACGAAGAGATAACCCAAGTTTAACCTTTAACGTTATGCAGAATGATATTACAGGGACCTAGAGAGCTTTAATTTTTCTGTCTTACAATTAGACAGCAAAAAATTGGTTGCGGGTGGAAATCAAAAAAAAATCCCGGCCACGGCCGTCCGACATTTTTCCTCGGGTCGGCTAAGCTGCCGAATCAGGCATTTGGGGCGAAGTAGTTAAAGGCCCTAAATATGAGAGAGCGCAAGTGTCTGGATGAGAAATTATCATACAAACTTCGCAAAAATACGGCTGTAATCAGCTGAATTTGGCGCACATTTTGAGCCCAAATACGGCTGGTAAAAGACCTTACTCAGCGGTTTTGCAGGTTTCTTTGAAAGACACATTACAGATTGTCAAGAATTAGCCATTTTTTTTTCTTCCCCAGTTACTGCCCCGGAGATCACACATCTATTCCTCGCAATGACCAAACGGCTCCCGGCTGAAGTCAAAAAACAGCGCAAGCCAACGCGTGTGGCGTGCACGTTTTGCTCGCAGAAGCATCTGCAGTGTGACGACGTCAGACCGTGCAAAAACTGCACCAAAAGGGGACACGCAGCCTCGTGCCAAGACGCAGAACGCAAGAAGAAGAAGCCACGGCCTGTTCCGCAGCGCAAGCGGCCTGCACCCACCGCAGACAAGGTCCCGCGCCCCCGTGGAAGACCTCGCAAGCCCAAGATGGTCCTCGAAGGGCTTGCTAACGCGTCCGGGGTCACGACAGAAGGCGCTGTTGTGGGCTCTGCGGCGACTCCAGGTGGCCCTGCACAGTCTCTCGGACAAATTAACACCGAATTGCCGCCTACTGGCACAGGGTTATCCAATTTGAACTTGCCGAATTTGAACAGTTTGCCCAGTTTCCTCAATACTCCCAAAGCAGCGAATTTCGGCCAATTTCAGCCGGTGGTGCCCCATTCGCCGCTCAATCTCGAGTCTCTGGTGCAGAAGAATGGTGTTCATGCGCTGGACTCGATGAGCTCCTTCCCAGATATGAAAATGAATTCCTCATTTTGGGACATCAAGTCTGCAACTGCACAAGGCTCTAAAAAGCTTCCAGGTGATAACAACAATAATAGGAATAACATTCCTCCGGGCGATGCTCAGCTGTTTGCCAAGGCCAACTCCGCTGCGTCTGCAATTGCTAAAAACGCCAAGTCCTCTGCTGCTGCTTCCCAACCAAAATCCTCCTTGGCCCAGATTAAGTCCTCTACTAGTTTGTTGAATATACTGAACCCTTCGTCAGCATCTCCGCCTCCTGGTAACAAACCCTTAGATTCTGTTTCTAACGTTGCTACAACTGCTATTGAGCACACAACAAGCGCCAATGCTGCCAAAGTCAACAGCACCTCGTCGTCTGAAGATGATGAGAATGAACCAAACGCACCTTTGGAGTTCAAAGCGAATGCCTCGTTCAATAATAAGTCGCCTTCACGCTCACCCGTGAGGACTCACTCCAGACAGCACTCCTTACAACAGCAGCAGCCGCAGTCCCAGCAACCAAGACCAAGTGACAGCTTGATGCAATTGACTGAGTTTTTGTCTAATGCAACTCCTGAATCCACCAGCTATAAGGCTTCAACAACTCCATTGTCTTCTACCGGTTTTAATGTGGGTTATGCGCGTCAAATGAACTTTGAGATGGATGCTTTGAACTATCCATCTTCTGTTAGCGGTAGTGGTGCCGCGACGTTCAGTTTAGATGATGACGATTCAAGACCGTTCATAGAAATCAATTTAGAAGATGGTACAATGATCTCTTCTTATCCAAATAATGGTACTCCAAACTCATTTGTCTTCAATCCTAATCACTCACAAATGACGAATACAGCTAACGAAATACCAAACGATTTAGAGCAAAATGATGACTATACCTCACCATTAATTATGAGGCACGTTATAAAGCATCCTGATGATATTTATTTAACAAGTATAGTCAAAGCTTATCAGTACCCAATTGCTTATCATGCTTTAATTGCGTATTTGAAGAGAAGATTCAACAAACTACAATTATTGGAAATTGCCAAATGTATGGCAAAGTATAGACCAAGTTTCATTTCTGCGACTAAATCATTATATGAAAATGATTTGATTTTTACCGAAAGATCATTCCAAAGAACATTATTAGAGTATGAACATTTGATCTCAATGTCACCATCGCCAACAATTATTTGGAGAAGAACTGGTGAAATTGTTGCCATGACAAATACGTTCTGCGCAATGACTGGTTACTCTAAAATGAGCTTGCTAAGTAAAAGAACTTTCATTGTTGAATTAATGGATGATGAATCTACTATAAAGTATTTCAGATCATTCAGTGATTTAGCATTTGGTGATTTGAATGCCACTTATTTGACAGACTGTAATTTGAGGAAGGCGACGGATGATGATTACTTAAAATGTTGCTGTATTTGGACTATCAAAAGGGATGCATTTGATATTCCAATGCTGATTGTTGGCCAATTCTTGCCTGTTTTAGAATAAAAAAACAAAGGCACAAAAAGTGTATAATAATAAATAATGATAATTAATAGTTAATAATAAAAAGTAACTACAACCTTGATTTTTTTTTGAATCAACGAGTTAAATGCCTTGTCTTTTCTAAAATCTATTTACTTCGAACTTTATATATGAAACTATGATATTTTTCGGAAATGTATCTATAATAAATTAGTTATATTGATCCACAATACACTATTAAGCCTTTAGGATTTCATCTAAAACCTTCCCGAAAGCGCAGACTTCTTCGTCAAAATACCTTCTACCAGTCAATTGGAATGCAATTGGAGCCCCCTTGAACAATTCTGGGATATATTTGTCATGCTCGATCTTTTCGATTTCATTTCTTGGCTTGAAGTCAGTTTCCTTGACATCAATGGCTGGATCTTGGTATAATTGGGTTGGCAGGACTAAAGTTGGTAAATCCAGGAGGTTGAATAAAGAGGTGTAACCCCAGTATAATGGACCGGCAATACCATCTTCAATACAAACAGGAGCAGTACCAACATAAGTAGGAGAAATGATGAAATCAACCTTTTGTTGGACAAAATAATCATTGTACTTCTTTCTTAAGTTATCTCTCTTGTAATTTAGTTCTCTGTTTTCAGTGATTGTGTAGACCTTATCCCCACCACCGTAAGAAAGAGCCCATTTTGTCAATGGCAATAATGGTTCACCGGATGGTTTGATCATTTCCTTTTGCGCGTCGTTATTGTCAACCGAGTACATGGTGTGAACAACATCATAAGCTTCTTCGATACCGATTGGGTCGAACTCAATGACATTGACACCAGCTGCCTTCAATTTGTCGGCAACGGTTTGGATACCTCTAGCAATTGGTGGATGAGGCTTGACGGTACCGTCATCCTTCATGACAGCAACAGTAATATCACTTGGGTTTGGCTTGGCGACATCTCTCCACAAGACAGGAATACACCATTGATCAAAATCCCATGGCTTACCTTCGTTAATGTAAGATTTCATGAACAATTCAATGTCTTCAACGGAGTTGGTGAGCGGACCAGCGACGGCGACAACCGATTCCTGACCTTTACCGGAGGAGACACCACCCCAGGTGGAGATTCTTCTGGTAGTTGGTCTCAAACCGTAACAACCAGAGAAGGCAGCAGGAGCTCTGATGGAACCACCGATATCGGTACCAACACCCATGGCGGAACCCTTACCGGCAACACAAGCACCTTCACCACCAGAAGAGCCACCTGGAGTCAAGAGGGAGTTGTAAGGGTTTCTAGTTCTGCCGATGATGTTGTTGTTGGAATCCAAATGCATCAAGGATTGAGGTTGGTTAGTTCTGACGTAGAGAACGGCACCAAGCTTTTTCAGGACCTTGATGGTGGCAGCATCCTCCTCAGGGATGTTGTCTAACCAGCCAACCCAACCACCGTTGGTGATTTTACCGGCGTAACCGATTTGCTCCTTCAACGAGATTGGCAACCCGTGTAAGGAGCCAACAGTCTTGCCGTGCTCCTTGTAATAGTCGTCCAACTCCTGGGCTCTGACCAAGGCCTCGTTGATGAAGAACTCCATTGCGAAGTTGGTGAACTGGTTCAAGATGACAGCTCTGTGGGCGAACGCCTTGGTGACTTCCACGGAGGAAAGCTCGCCACTGGCGATCTTGGCAGCCAAGTCGGTAGCGGCCATCTCGGTGATGGCTCTCTCGGCATCAGAAAGCGCCTTGGTCTTCGAGAGGTAGTCGACGGTGTTGAAGATCTCGCTGTCGAGTGTGGCCGGAATATCCTCGGCAACGGTTTTGAGCTCTTCCGGCTGAGCCTTTTCTAGTGCTTCTTGGTAAGCTGCGATCTTAGGCTTCCAAGTCTCGAAGAGTTCCGGGTTGGACACGTCGTCGGTGAACTTGGTGTAGAATTTCGTTAGGTCTGGGGCTCCGATAGCAGCCATTGTGTGGTTTTGTGAAGAAAGAAAGAAAAAGTGGTGGTCATCTCGCCTAGAATTTGTTATCACTGGCAGATTTATAGCTAAGATTTAGTGATCTAAAACCGTTAGCGCGGCAACTGGATCCAATTGCCCTTTTAGGAAGGTCTATGTTTCTGTCCATGAGTAGTATTGCCTTGTAGCGCCAAATTCCAGCATTGTCGCCTTGTGGTTCATTTTGTTTCGCTTTGCTCTGGCTGCGGTTTAGAGGCCCGTTTAGAAGATGGTAACTTTGCTGAGCATGCTCAGCAATTTTACTATCGCTGTTCTGATTGGAAATCTCCCCAAAACCGTAAAAGAGGGCAAATCAAGCGGTTTTTTGGCATTAACTGCAAGAAAGCTTTCCCCTCATTTGCTCTGCAGCATTGACTGCCTCTTCCGGGTCCGTAGGGACCAGCTGGACCTCAAATCACCTATCATTTCGTTCATGACAAATATCGTTACAATTTTTTCACTCCATTAAGTCTCCGATGACGAGTGTTTCTTTTTTCGCCAAAGCCCAATACAGATTTCCCCCAATGGAGCCAAAGAGACAACGCAAGACGTTCAACGGGCCTCCTAAGACCCGGTCGAAGAACGGATGTTTCACGTGTCGTAAGCGCAAGAAGAAGTGTGACGAGAAGGGCCCCGTGTGCAGCGGGTGTGAGCGGAATTTCATCACTTGTGTCTGGCCCGACCACATCACCCATGCCAAGACCTCGGACCACGTGGAGCTAAACGAAGAAGACATGGGCATCGTGGTGGACCTGGAAAGCAACGAGGTTCCGCTGGAGCTGTGCGGGGTGTTCGAGGTCTCCGACTACAGGCACAGACAGAACTCCAAGGTTATGGAGAGCGTGATCTCCTTCGAAGATCAAAAAATGTACGACGACTTGTTGGCGTACAAGTCAGAGTCGAAGTTCATGGAACACAACGACCAGCTCAGAAACATGATTGTCAACCAGCAGGAACAGCTCTATCTTGATCAGGAGCTAAGAAGGCGCGAGGAAGAGAACAGCGACTTGAACGGAGGCGTTTTGAACCCAATAATCAAGTCCAACTGGGAAGCCTTGGCTATTCAAATTGTTACCAATGCAGAAAGAAAGTTGTCTTTGTCAACTAGACCAAGTGTCAAGGACTTCAACCTCGAAAACCTAACGAGAAATTTGTTCGACGAATTTTTGTCAACGTATCCTCTGTTGTTTCTTTTCAACCAGGGTAACGACATCCCTTCTCCTTTCGAAACTTTCGAACTTTACAATGGCGATTTCAATAAAGTCTTGCAATCAAAGAATTGGTTGAATCAAGCGCTGGAAATCTCAATTTTACAAATATTTGAATGTTTTGCGAAACTGTCATTTCTAGTTAACAAGGGTGACACCGAAAGGGATCTAGTGATTGACAAATTGCAAGCTGATATTGCATCTATATGGACAACTATTCAAACCATAGAAATTCAATTGACCAGCACCCCATCCCCAATACCATCACTAGAACAACCACAGCCAATAAAACAAAATACCCCCACACCTGCTATCAGCTCCACCAATGTCAATAACGATGATCATGCTAAATATACCCAACTGATTGAGTTCTCTAAACTGTGTTACATGGCGCTTCAGATATTCTATCTGAAAATCAAAGACCATGAGACTGATACCAATAGTCCAGTTGTTGGATTCTACATTGACCAATTCATTGCAAGCTACGAAAGTTATCTTTCATATGAACACCCACGTGTTTGTAATCTGATGTTTATTTTCCCATTGATTATCAATGCATGTGCCTCCAATACTTTGGAACAAAGAGAATTCATTAGTAAGGAACTTTACCTTATTTCCTATGATCTCAAATTACCATTTGTTGAAAAAATTGTCAATGAAATAGAAGAATCTTGGGGGTTAGACTTCAATACTGGCTCTCAGCTCACTTTCAACAAGTTGATCACCGGTTTCTAGATTATCCAACGATAAGGTTACTTATTTCTGTTCCTGTTTTGTTTTGCTTTGCTTTCTTCTCTTCTCTTCTTATTCTTTTTGCTGTATAATACTTATTATTACTACTATTTTGTGTATTTTTTCATATATTACTCGCTATTTATTAATTTATATCGACGTCCTGTCTATTAATCCTTCATAGAGTTCACCGACGAACGACTGAAACTGCGCTAATTTATCTCTTTCGTCTTTCAAATCCTGATCGCTGTCAAACCCTCTTTGGATGTTCAAGCCGAACTCATCAAAGATCCCAACTATTAGGATCTTCGTTCCTTGAACCAACGAATTTATCCTTACTTTTTCTGTAGTGGTGACCAACGTTTGACCGTAATCTATACTGATGCACAAGGTATCGTCGATTTTGGCAAATAATCTCAAAGTCTCCAACCAATTGGAATACGACTCCAACGGGAATTTCTCCACAAACGTTATCAGCTCGCCCATTATAGTTATCAAATAAGAAATGCAACCATTATTTTTCAAATTGCTGGGTAACACTAGCTCCAAATTTGTAGAAGGCAATTTCACTGACGGTGTTTCCATTGGGTATTCAAACACGTTCTTGTGGTAGATGCCCTTGATTCCGCCGCTGACGCCTGTTATCCCGAACCAGATGAACTCCAACAAATTGTCAAGTAAATGGACCATATGCGACCAGCTTGGCGCGTCTTTGTTCCCGCTGATGTGCTTCACATAGAGTCTCTGGATCGACATCAACTGGTTGTCAAGATAATTGATCAATCGCTGCTGCTGCGCGTCGTTCAACCCCGGCTTGATAGCCTCGGATATTGTAAAACTCGATGGGGTGCTCGCGCCCATCGCCTCGTTCGCCCCAAACGGGTTCACAGGACTCATAGGGGGTCTGGTGTGGTCGTCGAAATCGTACAACGGGGTCTCGCTGTCCAGCTGCTGGTCCTCGGCTCCGGGCATGTCTTCGTCCAGGTCCTGTTCTTCGTCGTCGCTCAAGTCCAAGGCCTGCGCCAACTCCTGCGGAATCGTCTGCTGCGGCAACCGCAAGTCCGCGTCGCTGCTGCGGCCCTGCGCCCGCGGCGACTCCGGCGTCACAAAGCTCATCACCCAGTCTTAGCTAAATAGGGACCTGACACCTTCCTGGCGGCTTACGTAAGGCATCTAACCGCCTCTCGTCTAGGCTCTTCGACTTTCCTTTTTGGGAAGGTGCAAGCGAACGGCGTTAAAGCGTATAAATACAAGTAAAGCTTACTGGTGAAATTTCAATCTTTGCAGATTCTTATCTTCATCAACAAAATGGCTACAGAGATTGTCATTCCTAACGGTAACAAGCACGTTCAGCAAACCGGGCTCTTCATTGGCAACGAGTTCGTTGACTCGGAAGAAAAGCTGTCCGTTTTGGACCCAGGTACGGGTTCTGAAATTTGCCAAGTTTCCTTGGCCTCGGTGGAACACATTGATACAGCTGTGGAACTTGCTCAGCAGGCGTTTGCGGAAAAATGGTCGGTGCTCTCCGGTAAGGCCAGATCCGAGTATCTGTACAAGATTGCCGACTTGATTGTCAAGCACTCGGACCATTTGGCCGATTTGGAGGCCATCGAGTCAGGTAAGCCAAAGAGCACCAACGCTATCTACGATGTCTTGCACTGTGCCGATGTCTTCAGATACTACGCCGGCAAGGCCGTGTCCTGCTCCAACGGCCAGACTGTCGAGACCGAGACCTCCAAGTTCACCTACACTATGTACGAGCCATTGGGCGTCTGTGGGTTTGTGATTGCGTGGAACTTCCCAATGTCTACCTTTGCCTGGAAGTTGGCTCCAGCTTTAGCCGCCGGTAACACTTGTGTCATCAAGACCAGTGAGTTGACCCCATTGTCTGCTTTGAGAATGTGCGAATTGTTCCTAGAAGCCGAATTGCCTTCCGGTGTCGTCAACGTCACCTGCGGTACAGGTGCCGTTGCCGGTGACCATTTAGCAAGACATCCTAAGGTCCAAAAGGTCTCATTCACAGGTTCCACCGGTGTCGCCAAGCTGATCCAAAGAGCAGCTGCCGAAAACTTGAAGGTCTGCACCTTAGAAGCCGGTGGTAAGTCTCCATTGGTTGTGTATGACGACGCGGACCTGGAACAGGCCGTCAAGTGGGCCGCCTTCGGTATCTTCTTCAACAAGGGTGAAATCTGTACCGCAAGTTCCAGAGTCTACGTCCAGGACACCGTCTATGACGAGTTCTTAGCTAAGTACAAGACCTACGTTGAAGAAAACTACAAGCAGGGTGATCAATGGACCGAGGGCGTTTCAGTTGGTCCTACTGTCTCCAAGGCTCAGCAAGAGAGAATTTTAGGCTACATTCAATCTGGTATTGAAGAAGGCGCCACTCTCGTAACTGGTGGTAAGATCCCAGAACACACCAACCCTAACGGTTACTACATTGAGCCAACTATCTTGGCTGATTGTCACCAAGACATGAAGGTCGTGAAGGAAGAAATTTTCGGCCCTGTTGTTGTCGTTTCCAAGTTCTCAACTGAGGAAGAAGCTATCAAGTACTCTAACGAATCTGACTATGGGTTGGCTGCGTATTTATTCACCAAGGATATTGGCAAATCCCAAAGATATATCAAACAGGTGCAAAGTGGTCAAGTTTTTGTTAACTTCACTTTCGCTGCTGATTTCAGAATGCCTTTCGGCGGTTACAAAATGAGTGGTATTGGTAGAGAATTAGGTGACGAAGGTTTAAAGGCTTTCCAACAGGTGAAGGCTGTTCACATTAACTTGTCTGCTACTTTATAAATTGATGACGACGACTACGATATATATTTCTTTGTATAGAGACTTTTTAAAATAAAATATGATAAAATTGGAATGAGCAAGCAGATAGCACTTGATTAATAATCAGGATCGCCCACATGTAAAACCCTGTCGGTACACCCGGAAAAAGGCGGGGAAGTCAAACATCAAGTTTCAATTCTCTACAAAAAAAGTGTATATACACATTTAAAAAAGGAAAGCATCCAATGTTTAGAACATTTATAAGGCAGCTTGTAAAGTCTTGGCAACAGCGTGAATGAATTCTTCGGTGGTGACGTAACTTTCTCTGGCAGTTTCGCCTCTAGCTAAGGCCAAATCCTTGGTCATGATACCACCCTTGACGGTGTCAATGACAGCCTTTTCTAAAGTTTCGGCGAATTCAACGACCTTTGGAGTTTCGTCCAATTCACCTCTCTTGATCAAACCTCTGGTCCAAGCGAAGATGGAGGCAATGGAGTTGGTGGAAGTTTCCTTACCTTGTTGGTGTTGTCTGTAATGTCTGGTGACGGTACCGTGGGCAGCTTCGGCTTCGAAGGTCTTACCGTCGGCAGAGACCAAAACGGAGGTCATCAAACCCAAGGAACCGAAACCTTGGGCAACAATGTCGGATTCGACATCACCATCGTAGTTCTTCATGGCAATAATGTAACCACCCTTGGACTTGACCATTTGGGCGACCATATCGTCGATCAATCTGTGTTCGTACCAGATGCCCAAGGCTTCGAACTTCTCCTTGTAGGATTCCTGGTAGATTCTCTCGAAGGTGTCCTTGAACAAACCGTCGTACTGCTTCAAGATGGTGTTCTTGGTGGACATGTACAAAGGCATCTTTCTCATGACAGCCAACTCGAAGGAGGCTCTGGCGAAGCCGATGATGGACTCTTCGGTGTTGTACATGGCCAAGGCCACACCCTTGCCGTCGTAGCTATACACAGGAACTTCAATTGGGGCGGAGCCGTCCTTTGGAGTCATGACGAGCTTCAAGTCACCACCGCACTCTGGGGTGACGATGTTCTGGCACTTGTACTGGTCACCGAACGCGTGTCTACCGATGACAATTGGCTTTTCCCAGTGCTGAATGATTCTTGGGACGTTTTCGATGATGATTGGTTCTCTGAACACGGTACCGCCGAGGATGTTTCTGATGGTACCGTTAGGAGAGAGCCACATTTTCTTCAACTTGAACTCTTCCACTCTGGCCTCGTCGGGGGTGATGGTGGCGCACTTGACGGCCACACCGTACTTCTTGGTGGCGTTAGCGGAGTCGACGGTGACCTGGTCATTGGTCTGGTCTCTGTACTCCATACCCAAGTCGTAGTAGTCCAGCTTAATGTTCAAGAAAGGCAAAATCAATTCGTCCTTGATCAACTTCCAGATGATTCTGGTCATCTCGTCACCATCCATTTCCACCACTGGGGTCTTCACGTCGATCTTCTCAAAAGCCATCTTTATGTACGACGAAGGTGCGGTAGCTTGCGAATTCCCACAGAGAAAAAAGGTTAGGCAACAGGTGAGTAATTTATTTCCTCGGCCACCGGCGAGGGGTGTTTCCCGATTTCGGACTCCCGAAAAATGAAAACCCCCATAGTAAAAATCGGTCTCCCCGCTGGAAATATCACGTGACTTTATCTGTAATCAAATCCCGGTGCTCATGTGCTCAGCAGTTTGCGACAAGATGCGAGTTGTAGGGAGAAAGGGTGCTGAATACTTTGAGAGTGGGCGGGTGTGCAGCGTGGAAAACTGTACGAACGGGTTGTGCAAGATTTTCTTGTTTATATGGGGACTGTTTGTTTTGGACCAGTTTGTATAGTGGGGTTATTGCCATTTGGAAAAGTTAATTTAGAATACAATTAATTATAATTTTAGCTATAGATTTAGTAAAGGTAAACAGAAGGAAATAGCGGAGTTTGAAATTGAGCCACCGCAGTTCGGAACATTTTCGGGGTCTACACAGGTTGGAGACAAACAGTGGATGGTCTGGTGTATGTGGTTTGAGGGTCGGGGGCGAGAACCAGCGGGTTTGGAGATTGCACCGAGGTTTATAGACATACACAAGAAATGTATTTTTTGTTTACGTTTGGAGCAAAGTGCTCAGCAGGTAAGGGGTGGTAATGTTCAACTGCTTTTTTTACTGGACAGAACGAGGAAGTTTCTTGTTGTAGAGCCAAATTGTGGCAGACAACCTTTGTTACAACACACTGGTAGCTCAATTGCGATGTAGACCCACTTTATGGCCGCAAAAATCACCATAATCGCAATTCCTCATAGTAATTGAAACGGAAAATCAACGATAAAACGGCTGACGGCAGGTAAACAAACGACTGTTTCCAGATTTCTGCGCGACTGTTGGTCTCACTCATTCGATACTTAAAATAAACCAATTTAAAGCTAATATACAACAAACTAAACAGTAATAATTAGATGATTTAACCACCGAAACCGTAAAGAGTTCTACCTTGTCTCTTAAGAGCGTAGACAACATCCAAGGAAGTAACAGTCTTTCTCTTGGCGTGTTCAGTGTAAGTGACAGCATCTCTGATGACGTTTTCAAGGAAGGACTTCAAGACAGCTCTGACTTCTTCGTAGATCAAAGCAGAGATTCTCTTGACACCACCTCTTCTGGCCAATCTTCTGATAGCTGGCTTTGTGATACCCTGAATGTTATCTCTGAGAATCTTTCTGTGTCTCTTAGCACCACCTTTACCTAAACCTTTACCACCTTTACCTCTGCCGGACATTGTATTTGTTGTTTGATGCAGAACAAACTGAGAACGGTGTGTAGCAGGTGCGGGAAGAGGCCCTTTTAAACTTTTCGCAGGCCCCTCGGTCCCAGCTTTACTCCCGCAGATAGTAAATTCCAGCCCGGGACAAAATTTACTACCGCCGCCGGTAAATTTCGGACCGGGCTCACGCTTACTCCCGCAGCGGGTAAGTCTCGGCCCGGGCCATGAAAAAATGTTTTAAAAGGCCCGCTTCCCGCACTGGGGCCACATCAGCTCTCTCCTCTGCTATCATCCAAACACAATGGCTAGAACCAAGCAAACCGCAAGAAAGTCCACTGGTGGTAAGGCCCCAAGAAAGCAATTAGCTTCCAAGGCCGCCAGAAAGTCCGCCCCATCCGGTGGTGTCAAGAAGCCTCACAGATATAAGCCAGGTACCGTTGCCTTGAGAGAAATCAGAAGATTCCAAAAGTCCACCGAATTGCTTATCAGAAAGCTTCCTTTCCAAAGATTGGTCAGAGAAATCGCCCAGGACTTCAAGACCGACTTGAGATTCCAATCCTCTGCCATCGGTGCCTTGCAGGAATCCGTCGAAGCCTACTTGGTCTCCCTTTTCGAAGACACCAACTTGTGTGCCATCCACGCCAAGAGAGTTACCATCCAAAAGAAGGATATCCAATTGGCCAGAAGATTGAGAGGTGAAAGATCTTAGATACCTTTTTCTTTTAATTATTGTATACTAGCTTTTAAGAGTTTATTTGAAAATAAGATAATCGCGGCATTGTTCGCTTTGTTCGCGAAGTAAAAATACTCCGTTATCGTAATGGGGGCCGGGCACACCTGAATGTAGGGCCCTGCGAAATATTTACTCCTACGATCAGCCCTTCTTCTTCACTACCGTCACACGAAATGGACAATTTGAGAGATTTGAGCAAGTCGCCTTTGCCTGCCTGGTCGTTCGCGGCCGCGTTGGGGCTGTCGCCGCTCTACAGACCAATCGAGTTGCCTAAGATGAGAACCTATCCTTCAAACGTGCAGGTTGCAGTTTTCACAGCGTTCACCGCGCTCGGCGGCTTCATCACCTATGACAACGACCCCAAGGACGGGGCGGCCGTGGTGGGCGTGTGGTCCACGCTCTACGCGCTCTCGAACTTCAAGAGAGCGCTGTGGAACCTGAAATTCGGCCCTAAATTTTTGGTCGGGCTAGCCGTGGCCAACGGCGGTCTCTACGGCGCGCAGGCGCTCGGGGTGTTCCCAGAAAACAAGGTCGAGGAGGTTCTCGCTTAAGTAGTTGTCTAGGAAAATGAGTAAGTAATATTAATGACTGTCATACTTGGAGCTCAGGTGAGGGTACGTGAAATAACCGAGGAACACTGATGAGAGTAGGTGAGAGGAGGTTATGGGTTAAGTAGTATACGTAAAAAGATTAGGTAACACAATGACTTCATATTTAGAGGCGAGGTGAGTGTAAGTAAAATAACTGTACAGTGACTGGTGCTTCTCGATAAACTGCAAATCTAACAGTGAATTTACGTAAACAATTATTCAACACTAGGAGTGACTGTTATCCTTTGCACATAGCACTATATTGTAAGTCTAGCGCGGAATATATGCAAAGAACAGAGTAACATTGATGACATTTGTTCCTGGTGCATTTCGATATAATGTAGATTTAACTATGAGTGTATGTGATTAACGGGGTAACATTTACACTGACCGTTATCCAGGTAAATTTAAATCTAGTTCTAGAGGTCTCTATCTGGGTTGTTTGTAACTAAGCTAAATAACACTGATATTGTCTGTCCTCCGTAGCATGCTTCGATGAGATGTAAATCTAAAGGTTTCTGAGTAACACTAACAGTAACTGTCACCCTTGGTAAGTAACGATCTGCTATCCCTGGTACTTTGCAATACACAGGTGAGTAGACACTAAACAACACAGAGACTTGGTGCATTCCATTAAACAGGTGAGTATACGTTAGTAACACAGACATTTGACACATTTCGATAAACTGTAAATCTAGAGATCTCTCCCTGGGTAGCAGAGTAACGCCCACAGTGATGGCATCTGCCACCCTGCAAAAACTTCAATAGTAAAAGTCTCTTTTTGGTTAGGTTATACATAAATAACTGACTAGCACTCGTTCACCCCTGGTACATCTCAATGAACTGTAGATCCAGAGGTCTTTCTTTGGGCGTTGCGAATTTTCTGTACTCGTCGAAGATCATGATGTGCGACCAGTTCTGTTGCTTCCTCAAACATCCAATGACACAGCCTGTTCTGTGCTTACCCCGGTTGCAATGCACCAACACCGGATGATTCGACTTATCGTTCAAAATCTCCAAGGCCTGTTTCACCAAATGCGGCTTGATCTTCACAAACGGCTCCTTGTTACCAGACAGCCCAATCTGGTAGAACTTGATGCCACTCTTCTCGTTGAACTCGATGTTTTCCGATGGATATTCCTCAGGAATCAAACACAAGATTGACTTCAACCCTAGATGCTTCAGATAGCTGAAGTTCTCCACTCTCGGGAAACTCGACCTATACACACCCTCGCACACCATCGAGAAGTTTTCCGGCGGCGTGAACCGGCCAACAACCGCCTGGGTGAAATGTATTCGTCCAGTTACGGGATCCTTTTCCAGATATTTGCTCTCGTCGTCGGAGTTGTCCCCCTGGCTCGCCTGCAAACGCTCAAACTCCTCCACCAACGCAGCCGGTGTCGGCACAAACGCATCATACTGCTCTTCGTCCTCCTCTAGCTCAAATATGTCATCCATGTCAACCAAAATGGAAAATGCAATGTAGCACTCAAGCTGTTATAAAAAATGTGTATTCCACCTATTATTCCCTTCTTTCCCCGTTTCTGCCGTATGTCTGCGTTGTTCAACTTCTCCTCGCTCCTACAGGTACTTGTGCTTCTTGTATGCACGTCCACATACATCCACGCGCTTTGGCCGTCCGCCTTGGACGCGAACAAAACAGGGGTTTTGGGCGTCTTCTGGAAATGTGCACGTATAGGTGAAAGAATGAGTCCGTGGGTCTCGCTTGTTTGTTTGTTTATGGCTGCCAGACAGCTCGTTTAAGTTTATAAAGGTGTGTTTATTATCTGTTATATAAAGGAATTATAATCAGTTCAGATCGAAGATTTCGTTATCACTCTTTATTAAATCGTGGGTGTTCTTCAATCCTACAATCTTTTCCAATTTCATTAAGTCTAGCTGGTCAAACGCAACCTTGACGGAGCACAAGTTCAAGTCCATCTGCAAGTCATCCAAACCTTCTTCTTCTTCACGCAGTTCTTTCATTCTGATCTCGTTGTCCACTCTGACTTTCTCGTCGCCAATAAACTTCAAAACCTCTTTGTAAAATATTGGATCAGTTGGTAGTTGATAGAATATAACGTTACGCACACCCTTAAGGTCGTATCTCTTATAGAAATGGAGTCTTTCAGTGTAAACCAACAGCTTTGCATGGGATGAGGCCCTCTGGAAATGTGTTCTATTACTGTCCAATTTGGATCTGCTGGAATATTCGTCAATCGCAACAAATGGCACCTTGGTATCATTCTCCAAATACTCAACGACTCTCATGTAGTCAATATAGCTTGGAATATAAAGTAGCGTACCAAAATTGTAGGACAGTTTAGTTGAGATTTGCGGTAGTAGCACTGATTTGAAAAACTCAAATCTATCGTTTGGTTCATCGATAATTGATTTGAACTTGAACTTTAAGAATGTTTGTCTCAAAGACACTTGTCTATTAATTAGCCCTCTTTTGATTAGGTCCATTTTAGTCTTCGTTAAAACAGTTTCGTCGTTGATTGATTTGAATAGAGTTGACCCATTCATCAAGTTTTTAGATCCTTTAACAATTGACATAATTTCAGGTGTCAGATATCTTCCAAAGGACATCACTTGTGTTAGGTATTGTGCTTGGTCATTGATGGACCACATTCTAATTCTAGAAAAATCAACTTTCAATCCTTCGAAATTCTTTGGTGAGCAATTCAATTTTGACAAGATTTCGGATAAATGAGACCAATTTTGCATGTACAAACCCTCCAATTTGTCAATGATACAAACTTCAATAGAAGAAAGGAAATCGGCGTTGTGAGTTTTATCGATCAACATTTTCAAACCCAATGGAGAAGCAATGATTATGTCACAATATTCAATTTTGCAGTACAATTTCATGGTCTTCCTGGAATACTTCATGCCCAAAGTGAAAAAATCATTGGAATTACCGTCGAAAATGTCATGAAAGTCTTCAGGTTTAAACTCGTTTGTTTTGTACGGTGAGTAGTATTGCTGCTGGAATTTCTTTTTGTTATCGACATTCAGAACTTGGGAATTTTTGATTAATTTGTTGACAACCTCCCATGCGATGTTTCTGGTTGGCAACAAAATCAAGACCTTGGGTCTGTAATACCCTTGATCACGGAACTCAGGCTCGTCATTCACACTTAGTTTACCCTCTTGGATTTGCTTGGCAATTTTGGACTTCTTTTCGTTGTTACCTATGATCAGATCTGTTGTCTTAATAACATGGTTGATGGCATGCAAGGTGTAGTAGTCTTGGTATCTGTCCTTCAACTCATCGTGTGTGTAGTACTGGTAGTTGATCGTCTCGTACTGGAGCATAGAATCGATTAACGATAAATCGACAGGTCCAACGGTTGACTTCAAGTCCTCGAAACCCTTCTGAACTTTCTGTTTGACGTTGTAGTATTTCATTTTTTGCTTCAAGGTATTTCCACTGTTAGTTGCGCTGGGTTTGAAGTAGCTGTAGTGAAGCTTCTGATACTCGCACTCTATTTTCTCGTCCTTGATATTGAGCTTCGAAGACAACTGTAATGGCGGTGACTGCGCGGTAAACTTGTTCACCTGTTTCTCAATGCTGCTCTCGTCGTTGAAATGCAAGTTGAACGGATCGTTGACATTTGTGTTGATCGACTCGTCCTCCTCATCTTCGTCTGACCCGTTATCGTAAACAGTCTCCAAATCCAAATCAGAATCAGAATCCGAATCCGAGCCAGAACCGTCTTCCTGTTCCTCTTCCGCGTCCTCCTCATTACCACCATACTGCGAGAACATATCGCCTACGTCCTCGTCCTCTGCTTCTAACCTCTGCTCCTCGTCGTCCTCCTCGTCATACTGCTGCTGCTGCTCTGCGTCTGTCTTCGTCGTGAGCAACGTGACAAGCGCAGAATACGCCAATTTCGAGTCTGCCGCTCTGTTTCTTTTCGACGCAATGGTCTCGTGCTCCAGCTCCTCCTCTGAGCTCTCGCTCTCCTCAAAACTGCCATTTTCATCACCATACACTCGCTTTGGCTCTTGCACAGCCTTGTTTCTGTTGGTGGTTCTAGTGATTTGTCTCTTTTCGCGGCGTCCGAACTTCTGCTTCACCTTTTTCGGCCCTGCACCAGCTTCCAAATTGCGCGATTCCAACTGTCTCTTCATCTCCGCTGTTTTCTGTACCTGGCAAGCCACTAAACACTGTCCTGGCTATGAAGAGTTCAAATCTGTGAAATTTCACTTACTGAATTTTTTTATTTTTTTATTTATTTTTTATTTCACTGGCGCTGTACAATGTACACAGACAAATTTTTTTTTACTGTTTTGTGGCCTTTTTGCAGTCTTTTATCACTCAGCATTACGTAATCCATGGCTACAAGGCGACTCGAAGCGGCTGTGATGGCGTCTGCGCGGCTGTCGGCGTCTGTGTACTATCTGTGGGTTGTGCTGACGACGATTTCGGCGGCCTTTGGCCGCGCAAACACGCCGACAGCCGGGTTGGCGTACTCGCTGTGCGTGCTGGTGCTGTATTTTGTGACTGCGACGTCGCGCGCGCTGGTGCGCGGCCCGCTGGCCGCGTCCGTGGCCACGCTGGTGTACTATCTGCAGTCGCTCGCTTTGAGACCGCTGTTGGACTTCATTCTGGCCAACAGCCCCCAGAGCATCCTCTTCGACTACTGGGGCGTGTTCGTGCTGAACGCGACCCCAATGTTCACGCTTCTCGAGGGCTTCTGCTCGCTATTGACCATCCAGGCCGTCGGAAAGTTGGGCGGCACCGGCATCGCCAGTTTGATCATCTCCTCGTGCGTCATCTCCTCGTGTATCTGGTTTGTTTTCAAGTTGTATGTGCAGTGGCCCGAGCCGGTGGACTCGCTGCAGGCGTCCATGCTCGGGTCCGTGTTGACGCTCCTCACGTTGCTAGGGTCGCACGCCATCAGCTCCAACCGCGCGTCGCCGCTAGAGGTGTCGCTTTTGATTGCCTACATCGTCAAGTGTCTGTATGAGGTCTTCCCCCAGTTGAACGGCGGCGACATTGCCAAAATGGTCGAATACATCATTGTGTCCACTACGCCTAGCTTCTGGGACGTTATCGAGTCCACCAGCTTGGTGGTTCTGCTACAATTGGGCTACAGGATTGTCGTGTTCTTTGCGGCCACCAAAATCATTCCGTTGCTCAGTGGCCAGAACCGCCCTTCGGGTACCATCTATTGGGTCTATCTCTACTCCCCACTTGTGGTGATAGCGGTCTACACCAACTTGATGATGCAGCAGTCGTCCTCGTCCCAGGAAATGCTGTCTCCCGTGGTCAGCTCTGCTGTGTGGAACTGGGTCAACATCGGCGTCGTGCTGGGCCTCTATTGGAACGAATTGAAGTACACCGATTCCAGTCTCAATCCTTAGCTGTCCTTCTCTTTTTCCCTCCAGCCCCTAAGCTAATTAATTCGTTTGTTTAATTTTGTATATTATTGTTTCTTGATTGTTTGACTGTGTTCAGTGCTGAGAGGGCCCTTAGGGAAACGAATTGAAGTGCGCCAACTACAGTCTCAGCCATTAACTCTGTGTTTCTTCTCCTTTGAGCCGTAAGCTGACTAATTTTGTTTGATATTGCATATTATTGTTTCTTGACTCTTTCACTGTGTTTAGTGCTGAGCTGGAAAAATACCACTGTCTATCGTTGAAAGAGATCCATTTTCTTTAGGGATCGAATTAGTATACCTTATAACAAGGTCAAATGATAGGCTTTTGGATTTTTAACAACCGCGGTGAGCTTCTGACGGGCCGGCCATGTGATGAGCTTCTTTTTGGGCTAGTCAAGTCCACTGCACATCTCACTGCTAACGTTTCCAGAGCTGCTAGCGAGTCTATGGTGGCCAATTCGCCGCTAAAAACCCTACAGACAGGGAAGTACACGTTACAGGTGCAATCTAGTCTCACGGGTAAAATATTGGTGGTGGCATTGGGTCCTACAGAGAAATTGTTACCAAATAACACTTTAAGCAAAATACTAAGCCATTGTGTTAAAAATCCAGCAGACGTTTCTCTTAACAGTTTGAAAGAATACCAGTTATGAAGGTGAGCAAGGTGAAGTTCGTGTCCAAGAAACAGCGAGAGAAGAAGAAAGAGCTGGTGAAACAGACCAGTGACCAGTTTCCCGTTGTAGCGGTGGCTTCAGCGGCCGTTTCAGCACCCGCAGAAGAAAACTACTTTGCAGAACAAGAAGAGGAAGAAGACGAGCTGGTACCTCTGGAGATTAAGAGGAAACCCAAGAACTCAATCCTAGAGGAGTCTATGCATTGGTCACAAAAGCCGCTAGAGAACATGACCGCAAGGGATTGGCGAATTGCCATGGAAGATTACCAAATCAAATCCAGTGACACGATAAAACCTTTAAGGTCATGGTATGAATCGAAATTGTCGCCTGAATTGATACAGAATCTGACTATGCGTGGGTTTAAAACCCCCATGGGAATCCAGAGAGGCGCTATACCGACGGCTTTGGATGGTAAGGATTTGCTATGTCTAGCTCCCACCGGTTCAGGTAAATCTCTAGCATTTTGTTTACCGTTGATAACTAAATTACTTTCTATGGGGGAGCGGGACACTCCAAGGGCTTTGATATTGGCGCCAACCAGAGAGTTGGCACTACAAATTGAATCAGAATTGTTGAAATTTAATACCAAACTAAGGTTGTGTTCAATCATTGGTGGTAGATCTTACCAAGAGTCGTTGGATAAATTAGAGTTGGGCGTTGATATTGTTGTTGGTACCCCTGGAAGATTGATTGATACCGTCAAATTAAACCATTTGACCTTAACTGACTGTGATATGTTGGTTATTGACGAAGCTGATCAGATGATTACTATGGGATTTCAGGTTCAACTAGAAGAGCTTCTGAAAGAGCTACCACAAAATAGACAGACGCTGATGTTCAGCGCAACAATGCCTCAGAGTGTTGAGCAATTAACTAAAACTTATCTAAAATATCCAATAAGGATCCAAGTGGGTGATGTTAATAAAGTTGTTGACACAATCCATGAGATCACCATAAAAGTTCCAAATGAGGACGTTAAATTGTCATCTATGATCAAAGAACTCAAAAGGTCTAAGAATAAGAAAACTATCATATTTGTGAATTACCAGGCAACATGCGACGAACTGTTCAATAAACTACAATCGGAGAAAATCCCTTCCGTCACTCTACACGGTGGTAAAAATCAAAGTCTCAGAGAAGAAGCAATTGGGAAATTTAGAGATCAATGCGATGTTTTGATTGCAACTGATGTTGCGGGCAGAGGTATTGATTTAGACGTTCAGGTCGTCATCAATTACCACGAAGCCAAAAATGATGAGCAATATACTCACAGAGTAGGTAGAACTGGTAGAGCTGGAAGGCAAGGTAAAGCAATCAATTTTGAAATTGAGGAGGATAGAAATAAAAAGCCTGTTGAAGATGTTGAATATGATGAAGATGATGCAGAAGAAGACGACATGAAATAATAGTTCATAGCGATAGTATGTAAATTAAAGTTAAAGTAGAATAAATACAGACACAGTAGTACACCATTAATCGCTATCACTGGAATAACCAAAAGCGAGAGGTTCAGCGACAGTTTCAGGAGCAGAATCAGCCTTTTTCTCATTTCTTTGTTCCAGTTTCTTTTTAATATTATCTAAATTGACCAAGGAACTAACCATTACCTCGGCTTCTTCCTCTTCCTCCAATTTTCGCCTTTTATTACTTTCACTTGCATGTTTCTGGTTCTTTAGCTTTTCCAGTAAATCAATAGCAGCCTTTTTTAAATCTTCATCAGTGGCTTCTTCATCGTGGTCTCTGGCCCACCTAACTCTCAACTCATCGCTATCATCAACTAATTTCTTACCATCCATTGCCACACGCACAAACTGAGCGACTGCTTCGAGTTCAAAGGTGACAAATGCCATTTCTCTTATTATTCTTAGTTTCTCTATATCTCCATATTTTATCATCACTTTGTACAAATCCATTTCCCTCAGCTTCAACGGCGAGATCCATATGGTTTTGTTAACCACTCCTATAAGACCAACACCAGCCATGTCTTCTTTGTAATCTGAATGTCTCTGTCGTCCAAAACAATCCACAGTGGAATTATATTCATCAGATCCAATTGGTGGTCTGTGAATAAAGATGCATTTGGGGTTTGTGCACTCACCACGAGCATAATGGATGCAAATGTATTTGGACCCACCTCCTTTTGACTCCTTTATGGGAAATTTCAAAACAGCACCCGTCTCGGCACGCGTGCCATACCATACGTTTTGCACCTTGAATTCCTCCATATGTAAAAGAGTGAGATACAAAATGTTTGAAATAAATCTACTTCGTGATTTCAAATTTACTTCGTCTCAATTGATTTATCGCCCTACAGACAAAAAATTACTTGGTATCATAAATTCACTGTATTTACTCTTTAGTCATTCTTTAATGGTAACAAGTTGCATGGATTCGCCCACATTTGGGGGTCCTCTTTCCTTGAGAATCGACAGGCGGGACCTTTCTGTTCTTTCGCTTTCTCCGAACTCTCGCGACGCCGTCTTGGCAGGACATAGCGGGCTCCTCATCATCGATCTTGATGACCCATTTTTGGCACCAAGATGGTTGAAACATGACACTAAGTGGCAAGTTGCTGATGTCCAATGGTGTCCGCATATTTCCAAGTCGAATTGGGTTGTGTCGACTTCAAACCAGAGAGCATTACTTTGGAATTTAGACGTTGGAACCCAAGAATACACACTACATGGTCATCAAAGAGCCATTACAGATATCAACTTCTCCCCTCATGACCCCTACACGTTGGCTACCTGCTCGGTAGATTCAAAAGTTTTACAATGGGATTTGAGATACGGCAAATGCGTCAATGAATGGACTCACTGGAGGTCGTCGGCTAATCAAGTTAAATGGCATCTGAAAGATTCCAATTTAGTTGCATCTGCTCATGATAACGAAGTACTAGTTTGGGATATTAGACATGGCGCTTTACCATTGAGGATGCTGAATGATCATACAGGTAGGATTAATGGTCTAGCTTGGACCAACGACGGATGTTTGATTTCAAGTTCAAATGATGGTACTGTCAAATTCTGGAATGATCTGATTGATGATAAGCCGTTTTATACAGTTGATTGTGGGTTCCCTGTTGCTAGAGCTAGAGGATTACCTTTTGGGGAAGGAAATTGTGGTATCATGCCTTTGAGAGGTGGTGATGATTCTATTCAAATCATGAACTATAAAAATAAGTCAGGATATGAAAAGTTGACCCCAACGATCAAGTTCGAAGGGCATAACGATCCTATTAGGGATTTCCTCTGGAGAGAACGAAATGGACCTTTCAAAGGTTATGATGATAGAGAATTTCAATTGGTTACATGGTCAAGCGATTGTGATTTGAGACTATGGCCAATAGATGACGATATGTATGAAAAATGTCAATTTAAAAGATCAAAGATAGAGAAGCCATTCCCTGTTAAACATTACAAAAGTTATAGAGAAGAATTAGAATACAACTCCGGTTTTTTGTTGAAGAATAAACGGATCAAAAGGAAGCATAAAGGTAAAGCGAATGAAGGTATTAACCATTTATCATGGATTTCAGGTGTTAAATTAGGGTCAAATTCATATTATCACAATAATGATCAGATGATGAACCTAGGTGAGGAGGTTTCATTAGTTGGTCATAAATTTCCGAAATTGAGGTTTGAAAGGATATCTGTTAGCACTGGTGTTTTGGTCATCAGTCTGAACGGTCCTTGGGCTTCGAACTCTACTGAAAATGGTGAGTCAAACAGCGACAACGAATTGATTTTTATTAGGTTAGAAATTAATTTCCCAAATAAATACCCAAATGAGGGAACGATAAAGTTCAAAATCGAGGATACTCACCAATTAACAACAGAGAAGAAGAATGAGATGCTTAAAGGTCTACAGGAATTGTGTCTGAAATTACAAGGCAGGCCGAGATTAGAACCATTATTAAGATATTTATTAGGCGAAGATGTTAGAGCCGAAGAATATATGGACCAAGAAAGCGAGGAAATTGATGACGAAGATCAGCCATTTGAATTTAATAGCGACGTTGAAGTCATTCTTGAAGATGACCCCTATGGGAATGAGCGGGATGATGTTGATGATTCTGATGTTGAAGCTGATATATTTGATTTTAACGATCCACAAAGACAGCTGTTTGATTCAACGCCAGTTCCAAAGGGTTGCGGTGCCATATGGAGTAGTTCAGGTGATTTAGTTTGCTTTTTCTTGCCAAAGGAAACAGAAACCGACCAAGTTATCAAATTTGGTCAAACAGGGTTTAGTTTAGTGACCCAATTAGAGCGCAAGAATAAAAGACAAATATACGGAGCTGACGAAGAGGAGGACGAATTTAATGATTATGATTTTGATGATTTTGGTGATGGATTAGAATTGTACGATAAGATCTATCAGTCAAGGGTCCCAATTAATACGTCAAAGAACCAAAACTCAATTGAAGTAAAAAATGTTATCAAGACGGTCAATTTCCAGCATTTGATTCCATGTAAAATTGAGCTAGCACAAGACTATAGAATAATGAGTGATGACAAATCCAAATTGGCTAAATATAATTCTGAAATTGCCAAAAACTATGGTTACAATGAGTTATTTGAGGCGTGGAACATCATGTCATTGTCGATAAAAATGCCCCACTACCACCCATTAGGCGTCAATGGGACGATGATTAAAAACATAATCAATTATTTCATTCAAAAGGGTGACATCCAGATGCTAGCCATGATGGAGGTTATTTTGGATATAGAAATAAAGAAGGGTATCAAAGACCAATACGCCTCGATGTTATTTGAATGGGGTTTACCGTTGAACAGGGTAAAGATCATGAAATCAGGAAAGACCAAAGCCATAACCAACGAGTATAGCGTGGGATTCAGCTCCACCAGCGGACAACTATGCCAACTATGCCAAATTGAGGAAATAGGCAGAGTCGTTGTATGCTCTCACTGTAAGCATTGTCTGCACCCAGAGTGCGCTGTGCAATGGTTTGAACAGGAGAAACAGATGGAATGTCCAACCGGATGTGGATGTTTCTGTCTGGAATGATACCGTGTAATTTGTATGTTCAATCAGTTAAATAAAAAATACAGGTTTAGTGCTGAGCAAATTTTGTGCTTACGTAACCGCGCCTTAAAGCCACCGGACCATCTTCAGTAATAGGGGAGATTTGGACTCGATACCTCATTCGGTGTTAAACAGCTAATTAAAAATGGATCCGAACTCTCCACCGATGGCCCAAAAGCTAGAGAGGGGGACCGTCATGGCTGTCGGGTCACACACTGTGACTGTTGACCGGTACATTTCCGCAGGCGGGTTTGCGCAGATCTACGCCGTCAAAATACCCGAGAATGATTCTATAGAGTTGTGTTTGAAGCGTGTCATTGTGCAATCGAAGGAGGGATTGAACCAATTGCGTGGCGAGGTTGAAGTGATGCAAAGACTAGCACGCACCAAAAACATCGTCCAGTATTTGGACTCCAATGCACAGAAATTACCGGATGGACAATACGAGGTTCTGGTTTTGATGGAGTTGTGCACCCAATCTTTGTTGGATTACATGAATGCCAAACTGAAAACCAAACTGAACGAAATAGAAATTGTCCAAATCATGGGCGATGTTGCATTGGCCGTCTATGGTATGCACCAAATGAAGCTGATCCATAGAGATATTAAAATTGAAAATGTCTTAATCGATAAAAAGGGTAAATTCAAATTGTGCGATTTCGGATCAACGTGTCCAGTTTTAAGAGTACCACAGACTCCGCAGGAGTTTCAAATGCTACACAATGATTTAATGAGGCAAACAACCCCTCAGTATAGGGCCCCAGAAATGATTGATTTGTATAGGGGTAACCCAATCGATGAAAAGGGAGATATTTGGGCGTTAGGTGTATTTCTTTACAAGTTGTGTTATTACACTACTCCATTTGAAACTGTCGGTGAACTAGGTATATTGCATTCTGTATACTCGTTTCCAAAGTTTCCGATTTTCAGTAACGGATTAAAGCAATTGATCAATTTAATGTTGCAAGAAAATCCTCAATACAGACCAAATATCTATCAAGTTTTGATGGAATTGAATAAGTTAGGCACTAGTATAATAGTTGACGACTTTTACCACTTAGGTGAGTATCATTACCCACCGAAGGAGCAAAGATTCGACAAATTAGTACCATTTATTTCAAGCAATGTGCCAATGTATCAACCATTTAGGAAATTAAGCTCAATAGATTTGTACCAGCCACAACCTGTGGCGAAAATTGATACGTCATCATCGACAACACCACCATCTCCAGTCATTCCAACTAAGAGTGGTGTCTCATCAATTAAATCAATACCACGTATTCAACAAAGTGGTTCATCTTCAACCTCTGTTTTAGCCCCAACGACAAATGCTCCGATTATTACCAAAACTTCTGCATTATCATCATCATCACCTCCACCGCCTCAAGTGCCATCACATGTTCCATCGCAAGCGCAGATACCACAACTACCACAACTTTCGGGATCACATAATACGGTACCACCGCAATTACCACCGCAACCAAATTACAAAAAACATATGATATCACCTAGCAACAGTATTCATCGTCAGCAACAACTACCACAACCACAACCACAACCACAACCACAACCACAACAACCACCACCACAACAACAACAACTACAACAAGGCCCAAGTAATAACACTGTCATTGATGATACAGTTAACCAGCATCAGCTCTTGCAGCAGCAACAACACTTACCAAGGCGTGTACCATCACAACAGTCGGTATCGAGTTCCAATCCAGCTATTCCTGATTATACCAGCAGCATCGGGAAAGATGTAGATCCATTGGATCCGTTTGATATTAATAGGAAGGAACCACCAATTTCCAATGAAGAGAGTGATAATATCATTGAGGACGATTTTGATTTTGATATCAATCAAGTCGAGGACAAGTTTCCAGATTTAGAGTTGAATGGGAACGTCCATCATGTCCACCACTCTGTTGGTAGCGCACCACCGCATGTTACGTCATCTATCGGTAGTGAATTATTACAAATTCCTGTGAATAGCTTGGTTATGCAATTGAGTGGTGATCAGAATAGTGCTATCATTAACCTAGATAGTGATGAGGGTGAAGATAAACCAGAACAGTTACCATTAGGGGAAGAAGAAGTGGAAGGAGCAAGTAGATTAGGGAACTGAGAAAAATGTTTAAGATAATCGATAATATTTTGTACTAAATACTGAAGATCATCTCGTTGGAACTTGTCTCATGATGTAATCTGTAAGTAAAGTTAAGTTTATAGTTGTTTTTATGTAATTTGAACATCTACATTTGTCCATTTACCGCTAATTCCGAGAACTCTGTTTTAACTTATCATTTGGGTCAGTCAGATCGCTGTTCCGCTTTTATTGCTTTCAGAAGTACACTCAGATAGATAATGCACGAGTAACTAGGAAGTAGTTTCGCTTTTCAGAGTTTTAGTGAAGCGCGTAGCAGCACCGCGTCTTTCTCATTTCCACATTAGAAATGAATTTGTTTCATAGAATAAATAGATTTCATCGAATAAATATAAAAGGAAGTATATATGGACTAGACTCTTTTAATAGTAATCATAATAACAGTGACAGTAGTATTGCAATGACCATCATCCCGCTTAATGGTGACCGTGACCTGGTTCAACGTCCTTTGGGAAAACGAACCAGGAGTCGGCGACGTACTCTTGGACTTCACCGGAGGAGCCGGAGACCTCGACCTTGGCGGAGGTGTACTCGTCCAAGCCGTTTTCAGCTTCCAAGGAAGGCAACTTGGCTGGTTGAGGCAACTTCCAAGGCTTGGTGGCGGACTGGGCATCAGCAGCGGTCAAAGGGGTTGGCTTGAAGGCCTTGACTTCGGCAACGTACAAGTCGGAGACGATGTTTAAACGACGAGCACAGGTGGAGAATTGTCTGAACATTGTTGGCTTAATAAAGTGTGTGTTGAGAGTGTTGAATGCATTTTTTCATCGACTTTTTTCTCTTCTGCGAAATATTCTCTCAGCCAATGAGAGGCTGAGATGGCCTGTGCTAAATAACGAGAGGCCCAAGAGGCGAAAACCGGCCCTGCTGCGGCACCACTAGGCCGAGACGGCCGTTTAGACCTACGTAGTATGGTTTTTTTGAGCTTCTGGCCCCCAACTTCGCCCTTTTGCCATTTATTTTTTTATTTTCACTCTGGAAGAAGAGATCCAAATCAGCTTCTGAAGGAAAACACGCGTAATCCTGCAAATCGTGTAGCTTTATAGCCATTTCAAGCTCCAACGTTTTGTGAAAGGCCAGAATAGTCCCAAAAGAAGTTACGGAGAACACAAGAGCCGGCGGACAAACAAAACAGACTTGTGCTGAGCCGAAACTGTATTATGACGCGTTAATTGTGAGAGAGTGTTATATCTTAAAGAAAGGAGTTGTGTCTGGCTTTGTTGAGAGCCAGACAGAACGCTGTGACTGCAGAGTGTTATTAGTGCGTACAAAGAGTAGTTCTAGGCCTTAAGACCGAATTACACGGATGCTAAGTGACATGAGCGGATCATCCTGCGGAACAAAAGACAATAAAGACAGGGATAAAAATAAAAATTATTGATCTTAGACAAAAACGGTTGATTACAGAAATGATCCGGGTCGGTGCGGGCGGCGCGGGC
The DNA here is from genome assembly GCA_030579555.1 of Saturnispora silvae. Classification (NCBI taxonomy): domain Eukaryota; kingdom Fungi; phylum Ascomycota; class Pichiomycetes; order Pichiales; family Pichiaceae; genus Saturnispora; species Saturnispora silvae. Next base: position 160,001 of record JAKTRE010000003.1, on the reverse strand, counting down.
AAGGACTCGGACCTAGATAGATTGTAGATAGGTTGCAGGTGGGTTGGGGTGGACTGTAGAGACATTTTGTTAGGGCGATCTTGGGCTGAGCAACCGAGCCGCGGAGCAGCCGAGCAGAGTAGCGATTGTAGCAGTAACAATAATAATAGTGGCATTAATTATTTTGGATGGATGGACACGGACAGCGCGCGCGACCAGAAAGAAAAAGCAAAACAAACATACAAACATAACCTCATTCTGTGTTAAATAAGTAGGGCTAGATTATAAATCGGCGTCGTCTTCGTCAGGCAAAGGCATGGCAGCAGCCTGGTCCATTTCCTGCTGGTATTGGGCCATCAAGGCAGAGTCAACAACAACCTCAGGTGGGGCCAAGGCAGGGGACTCGACGAACTCCAATTGAGGGTTGCCGACCAACTTTCTGGCCAACCAGAGGAAAGGCTTTTCGAAGTTGTAATTTGATTTAGCAGAGATGTCGAAGTACTGCAAGTTCTTCTTTCTGTGGAAGGTGATGGTCTTGGCCTTGACCTTTCTTTCCTTCACGTCGACCTTGTTACCACAGAGCACAATTGGGATGTTCTCGCAGACTCTGACCAAGTCTCTGTACCAGTTAGGAACATTCTTGTAGGTGATTCTGGAGGTGACGTCGAACATGATGATACCACACTGGCCGTTGATGTAGTAACCGTCTCTCAACCCACCGAACTTCTCCTGCCCAGCGGTATCCCACACGTCGAACTTGATCTCACCGTAGTTGGTGTAGAAAGACATAGGGTGCACTTCCACACCGGACGTGGCCATGTACTTCTTCTCGAACTCACCGGTCAAGTGTCTCTTGACAAAGGTGGTCTTACCGGTACCACCGTCACCGACGAGGACGAGCTTGAAAGTAGGGACTTGTTGTGCAGACATTGTTTTTTACAAGGAGCGAGAGAAAGAAGTGGAAGGAGAGGAAAAAAATCATAAAAAATTTTACGTACACAACAAAAACCCACAAAGGTTCTCGGGGGCGCGACAGGGGTGGTGTCGCGAAGTGCGACAAGAGCGCTGTCGTGCAGCACAACACGCCAGTTGTCGCGATAAGGGCTCAGCACCACGGTGCAGCCCGAATGACAGGCCCAGACTACACACGCGGATGCGAGGGCAGCGAGGAGGAGCTCGGAGGTTCGGCGAGAACACTTGCAGATTGTTGCTGCGTGGGCTGCCGCCTCTTTTGGAAGCTGATTTCGTCTGTGCTGTTGGAATCCGCCGCCTGCCAGGCGGCGTAGTGTTCCTGGACACGCTGCTGGTGCGGGCGGCCGCGCAGATGCGCCTGGACGACCGAGGGGGCCCCGCGCGTCAGCCAGAGCTGGCAGTGGTCGCAGTAGAAGGCAGGCATCTGACTGTGCACAGAAGCCATGGGTGGAAAAAGAGTGAAACTTCCTCTTCTCTCTCAGGACAGTGTGTCTCTTTTGCAGCTGGCTATGACGGTGTTGCCTATCAGCTACGACAGCAAGACCAAGACCGTGGTGTGGGAGTCGACGCCACAGTACCCGCAGGTGGACGCGGGCGATCTCGCGCTCGAGGTGGCGCAGGTGAACGCGCTCCTCAAGGACCTGCGGGCGTTGCCCGCAGCCGTGCCGGTGCCGCCGCCGCCGTCCAAGGAGGCGCACTCGCAGCAGCTCTCGCAGATGGTGCACAAGATGCACCAGGCCGCGTCCGCGCTGATGAAGAGCCAGCAGTTCGGCGAGGCCGCACACAAGTTCACGCTGGCGCTCGGGCTCGCCGTCGCGCGCAGCAAGTTCGAGCCGTTCCAGATGACCTTGCCCGAGGTGCTGGTGTGTCTCATTGGCCGCTGCGACGCGTACACCAACGCGCGCCAGTTCGCGCTCGCGCTGCAGGACGCAGACATGCTCTGTCTCATCGGCGCCCAGATACCGGACAACCATCTCAGAAGGGGCATTGCCCACACCAACCTGGGCCTCTTGCACGAGGGCAAGGTGGACATCGAGCGCGGGCTCAGCTTCAACGCCCAGCACCCCATTCTGCAGAAGATGCACGCCATCGTGCTGCAGATGATCAAGGAGCAGAACGGCGACGACTGACGCTGAGCATTTATTCTGTATAGCTGTAGCTTATAACCTGACGCGTGTAGAGGCAAAAGAAAAAGCTGTGCTTATGCTCGTTCTTTACTCTTCAAAGGCCGCAACCATGGCCTCTCTGCCGCCGCACGGCCAAGTGATCGATCTTACGGGGTCCTCGGACGACGAGTACGCGCCTGCGGGGCTTTCGGCCGCGTCGCGGCCCAAAGACCGGCCGCTGCCGCTTATCAGCCACGATACCATTAATAATAGCCAGTATAGCGGCCTCAACCACAGCATGGCGCAGCACGGGGCGGCAGCGGGACCCGCGGCGGTGTCCAGCACGCCGGACTCGCGTTTGGCGAGCGCGGACTACGACCTCAAGCGACAGCGGGCCTTGGAAAACAAGATGTCGCTGCTCAAGCGGCCGGCGCTGGGCACGCCAGACGCCAAGTCCGACGCGCAACGCGCGATCGAGAAGCAGCACACAATGTTGATGACGAAAATCGACTCCATGCTCGAGCGCATAGGCTATTTGGACACGTTGCCCACGAAGTACCAGGTGCAGGTGCCCGAAATGATATACGTCAAAGAGTCGACCTCGGACATCAGAGGCTTCACAACGCCCCAGGAGGAGATCCACGACCTGAAACTCCCCACAACCATCAAGGCGGCGTACTTCAGGCCGAAGTTGAGAGAAGTGATGAACGACGTGTGCCACCGAATCAGCCAGATCAGGCGATTGTACATCACCGTCAACAAGGTCATGAACTCTGCGAAACTCGTTTTGAACGAAATCAACAGCAAAATCAACAACAGCCTCACGAAAAAGAAGTTGTTGATCCGGTATGGCCAGATCAAGCGATTTTTGAAGTTGTCCTTGAACCATCTGCATTTGAACAACGAGAACCTAGGCAAAATCTTTGACAACCTGACCAAGTTCAAAAAACAGATCCACCAGCTTGTCCAATCAATGGAAAAAATCAGACAGAGCGTCATAATCACTAACCAGTTCAACGGTGTTCCAACAATCAACTACGAGATCTTCAGACGAAACTCGTACGAATTGGAGACCATCAATAATACAGTTAACTCTTTATTCAAGCTATCAGATCCAAACTCTCCAAATAAATACAAGCTACTACGCGAATCTACCTCCCCGCCGTCCCCATTACCACCGTTTGAAAAGGCCAATTTGCCAAACATGTTCAACAACCCATATTCAAGTGATCTCATGAGCAGATCCCATTTGAACCCTCTTTCTGATGACGATGATGCTGCCGCTTCACCCTATGATATTTACCAAATGCATAAATCTTCAAGCTCTTACAACTCATCGTATTCAACTTACTCAAGATCTGAAACTGAAGATCTACAAAAATTAATGGAATCAATGCAAGATGAAGAGATTCCAGAGGAGGGTTTAGCAAATACCCCAGATGAACTGGTCATCAATTTGATGAAACATCAAAGAATTGGTCTTTCTTGGTTACTGAAAATGGAGCAATCAACTAACAAGGGAGGGATTTTGGCTGATGATATGGGGTTGGGTAAAACTGTTCAAGCTCTGGCATTGATCTTGGCCAATAAACCCCCTGAAACAGATGATGATGAACCTAGCCCTAGAGTAAACCTAATCGTGGGACCTGTTTCTCTACTGAACCAATGGAAATCAGAATTCAAAATTAAAGTTAAATCAAGTAATCAATTGAAAACTTATCTTTTCCATGGCCAAAATAAAATCTCCAAATTTGATGATTTCAATCAGTATGACGTTGTATTTGTATCATATTCAACTTTAGCTTCGGAATATAAAAAACATTATGCTAAAGAATTAGCCGACAGTGGCAAAACAATCAGCGATTCATTAATCAAACTAAATTATAAATCACCTTTTTTCACATCAAATTCAATGTTTTATAGAATCATTTTAGATGAGGCCCAAAATATCAAAAATAAATCTTCACAGGCATCAATGGCAACGTCATTATTAAGGTCTAAATATAAATGGTGTCTATCTGGTACACCAATCCAAAATTCAATTGATGAGTTGTACCCGCTAATTAGATTTCTAAATATTGGCCCATATAACGACTGGTCAAAATTCAAAAATTCAATTTCTATACCAATCAAAAATAAATCATCATCAGCAAGTAAAAAAATCCATGTTTTGCTAAAAGCCATCTTATTACGGAGAACCAAAGATTCTAAAATCGATGATAAGCCAATTTTACAATTACCAGAGAAATTTGTTAATGAAAAGTTCATTGAATTGACTGACGATGATAAACTGTTTTACGAAACTTTGGAGCAAAAATCTGCCAAAGTTGCTAATAAATTGATGAATAATAATGTCCAGTCTAAAAGAATTTATTCAAGTATTCTAACCTTACTATTAAGAATGCGACAAGCCTGTGATCATGAATATTTAGTCAAAATGGGCGATTTTGGGAATAGATCAGAACTGCTAGATAGATACACCAAAGGTTGGGAGTCACTAAATCAATTGAATGATTCATCTAAATCTGCAATCGAAGTCCAAAGGGATGAAGGATTAATGTGTATCCGATGTTCTGAAGATTTAGATGATAACCATTGCTTGATTCTAAGCAAATGTGGCCATGTCATGTGTAAAGATTGTCACACTTCCCATTTTGAAGAAGAATTAACCGACTTCGAGTCCAATCCTGCACTAAAATCTGCTAAATGTTTGAAATGTAAAGTTGAGAATTTTGAACAGCTATCAATTGATTTTGTTCTGTACAAATGCTACTTTGATGAGGGTTTAAGTTGGCAAGAAGTGAGGAAGAAATTCGATTTAAATTCACAAGCTAGCAATATCAATTGGAGGAAGGATATCATCGACAAACTGATTGGGAATGAGGATACCAAACAATTGAAAATCAGTGGTAAAATTATTAAAACCTTGGAAATCATTCAGAAAATCCAGGGTGACAATCCAAATGATAAAATAATCATATTCTCTCAGTTTATTGGCTTTTTCGAGATAATTGGCAGAGTTTTCAGAGAAAAGTCGATTGAATTTTTACAATACGACGGTTCGATGAATATTCAACAGAAAAATGATACCATCAAAGAATTCTACCAATCGAGTACCAAAAAAATTTTATTGCTTAGTTTGAAAGCAGGTAATGTGGGGTTGACATTGACATGTGCGAACCACGTCATCATCCTAGAACCATTTTGGAATCCTTACGTTGAAAAGCAAGCCCAAGATCGTGTGCATAGAATCTCTCAAATCAAGGAAGTGCACATTTACAGGCTGTTAGTCAAAAACACTGTTGAGGATAGAATCATGGAATTGCAAAAGCAGAAGGAAGAAATGGTCGAAAGTGCGCTTGATCCAAACGCCAGGAAACAAGTTGCCCAATTGTCGAGAAGAGAATTGGGTTTCTTATTCGGTCTCAATGGTTTAGCTGGCTTAGAGAATGATCAACTGGAGCCGGCTCCATAGGTTGATTTCCCCGAAGGTGAGATCGAACAGGCCTCCTGTTCGTCTACCATAATTTACTTTACCTTATTAGTATATCTTCTATGTATTATATAGCTGGGATTGCCCAAAGAAGCAACCAAATCCCATCAGTTTCATTTTGATCGTTTTCCATTTCTGATTAGCAAAGGAATTAAAAATATTGGGGAAGGTAGAAATAACTTTTTTAAGCAGAGGATATCAGACAATTTGCATTCACCACACATGCCTATAGACAGTCCTATTGAACGACTGTTCTTTCATAGCCGACGAGCTCTTATTTTTATTGGACCTTCAATTGATAGCTCGTCAACCGTGAAAATCCCGCCAGAATGGGATAACTACGATTCGTTCCATCAATCACCAGAACAGCTAAATCGCGTCTACACGAAACTCATTGCCAAAGCGGATGGTAGACGACCCACTGTGTACCACAGACTGCTTCAGAAACTGCAGAGGAACCACAGGGAAATACTGATCATCAATCTAAACGTCGACGGGTTCGAAAGCAGAGTGCTTGAAAACGTCATTAACTTATACGGTGATATACATTTAGGCAAGTGCACTGAGTGGGAATGCATGCACAGGGGCCCATACGCGCTGAGATGCCCGAATTGCCAAGGATACATGAGACCCGACGTGATATGGCAGGGCGAGAGCTTTTCGATGGTCAGCCTCGACAGGATAGATGATTTTTGCATGATGGGGTTGGATATGGTCCTCTGTATCGGCGTCAAACCTAGCCAATGGCCGTTGCACGCCATAATACCCAGCTACATAGCCAGAAGGTGACTGCACACCTTTGTCTCTCTATATTTGCGCTTCTTTAGACCAGATAAAGCACCAGACCCATGATGACGAGCGTCACCACGCCCCCCGCGTAAAATATGATCTTGTCTTCTCGCAACACACGCTCGATCCTGTCAATTGTCTCGCCAGACACGCCCATCTGTCTCAAAGAAGACGACATCTGCTCCCTAGCGCGCTCCAGGATGTCGTTCTGCTCCTGCAACTGCCCAAACGCCTCTTGTCCCTGCTGCAAGATGTCATCTAGCGCCGCGTTCGACCGCGAGAGCCTCTGGTGCACGTCGTACGGGTTTTCCATACCTTTTCGCTATGGATAAGAACACTCTCTTAGGGTAAAGCTTTTTACCCAAATCCATGCTTACGTAACGGCCACGACAGAAATCGCGGTTGTTGTTTTTCTGCCTTTTCGCAAACACTTCTTCTTTCCACAAGCAACCAGCAATGTCGCAGCGACAGGAGCTCTACGGGGCGATTCAGGCGCTTCTTTCGCAGGCGTACGAGATCACGGACCCCGAGACCGGGGAGACGTTTGCGGACGCGTTCCACCAGCTTCCTCCGCGGTCCATGCACGAGTACTACCAGATCATCACCCGTCCGGTGTCCTACGCGAAGATTCGGTCCGCGCTCAAGGGCAAGAAGTACAGAGAGGCGCAGCAGTTTGTGAACGACCTGGCGCAGATCGGCTGGAACGCCCGTTTTTTCAACGACGAGTCCTCGGTGTACAACCATTGGGGGGTTCTCCTCGACAACTATGTCAAGCAGGTGGTCATCCCCAAGATGAACGAGAAGTACTCCGTCAAGTACCCAAAGCTTCCTCCGTTGCCAGGAACGTTGGACCAGGCCGAGGAGCAGATCAACAGCCAGCCGTTGGACGTCTCCGTCGATCTGGGCGAAGAAATGGATGTCGACATGCCAGTGGAAGACAACTCCTCCGACATGGCAGCAGTGGCTGCCGCCACTGCTGCTGCTGCCGCAGCTACAGCAGCAGCCTCTTCGGTGATGCCTAATGTCTCACCTGGGTTCGGTGGCAGCGGTAGCGGTCTCGGTGGCGGCAGCAATACTGCGGCCGGCAGTGTTGAACCCGATTCCGACTTGCCTGCTTATCATCCCTCGTCCTACGTCTCAAAAGTTCAGGATCAATCACGTGCGAACGTGTATTTACCACCGCCTCAACAGAAGGTGATCAATAACAAACAGACTCTGGAACAATGGGTCAAAAGAGGTAGACCGCCGGTAGTTGACAAGCCACACGAACAACGTATCAAATCCATCATGAGAGGGTTGAAAAAGATTAAGGTTGGTAATAAAACCATTGTCTCGTTCTGGGATAAGTTACCAAATGCTCAGGACCATCCCGACTATTTGAGAATCGTCAAAGAACCACTTTCAATGCTTGACATTAAAGGTTTAATCAAACAAAGATACTATACTTCTGTTGATCAGTACATTGCAGATGTTTTCAAGTTAATCAATAATAATAGAATGTATTATACTACAAATGAGTTCATGAAAAGTAAATTGGACATTTTAGAAACAAACATCTCAAAGCTTTATCAGTTGGAAATGGTCAAACCAGATAGTGATTATATCTCAAACACTCAAACTGGTAGAACTCCACTACCCTACGTTGTCCACAACGGTCGTACTTACAAAGTCGGTAATTGGGTATTAGTGAAAAATCCAAATGATTCCAATGTTCCAATTGTTGGCCAAATTTTCAGATTATGGCAGGAGGGCAGCCAAGCTAAAATGAACGTTTGCTGGTATTACAAACCTGAATGGACTGTCCATAGATATGACCGTTTGTTTTTAGACAATGAAGTTGTCAAAACAGGCCAATATCGTGATCATTTATTAGATGATTTGTTAGGGCCTTGTTATGTTGCATATTTCACCAGATGGTTGAAAGGTGACCCAGGTGTCATTTATGAGGGCCCATTGTTTGTCTGTGAATTTAGATACAATGAAAGAGAAATGACTTTTGCCAAAATCAGAACTTGGAAGGCTTGTTTACCGGATGAAGTCAGACACATAGAAGATCCAGTCAAACCATTAAGTTCTCCAAGAGTTTTGAGGAAATATCCTTCACCAATCAAACATATGCTACCTCCAAATGCTACTTCACATTCACCAATTCCAAACCCAGTGATCTCCAACTTGAATGCTCCTCCATTAATTGGTGGTGTTTATGTCAAGAGAGACAATGATGAAGAGGATCCACATTATTTTGATGCAACCTTATTAGCCACTCAATTTAAAACATATATCCCACCAACAACGAATATTCGTCTACCTTCATCTGTCATTGTTGATCAGCCAATTCAACTTCAGCAGCAAATGGATTCAAACGTTCCTCAAGCGACACCATTGCCTGATCAGTTATCACAGCAACAAATTAACTCCTTGAAGGCTCAGATGGCTGCCAATACGGCTTCGCAGTTCCAAAAGGGGTTGAATCTACCAAAGCATAACATGTCGTTCATCAAACACACTCCGTCGGTGTTCAACAAGACAAGTATTCAATGGTCACCATACTCAAGTTCCACTCCAAGTTCGACATTTGTTTTAATAAATGATTCAGAAAACAATATTGGCCATTGGGTTAAACGCGGATACACACAACTAGATCACGTTAATAACGATCGTGTGAAAAAAGCCATCAATCAGCAACAAGACATTGTTTCCAAGAGTAAAGTTTGGACCAGTAAAAAGAACATTAATGGCGACGGACCATTATTATGGTTCAAGGCTGCTCCTCTGAAAATCACTTCAAGAATTGTCATGGATTTGGGTAGCGGTATCAGCAAGAAGAGAGGCGGACCATTAGAGGCGAAGGGTGGGTTCAAGTGTGTCAAAGTTGGCCACAGTGCTAAGTATCTAGAATGGAAGAGAAAACAATTAGGACTGCAAACCGATGCAGAAGTCTCTGTTTCTGAAGAAAAAGACCCTATTGAGCCTCTCGAGGCTGGCAATGATGAAGCACCAATTGATAATGCTCCGTTGTTGGAAGTCTCTTAGTTCTTGACCCCTAAAATATGTATTACTATTACTTATATGTACAAGATAACTTTAATTAAAGGAAAGCACCACTGCTGAGCATTGCAGCAGTAAGAAAGATTTTTTTTTAAATTTTCCATAAGGAACAAACAGGTTCTTTTTACTAATCAGTAATCACATAAAAGAATAAGAGAATGTCTAGTTCAGCAAATTCAACGACACCACCTAGTATTATTTGTATTGGTATGGCCGGTTCCGGGAAGACGACTTTTGTCCAGCGTTTAAATGCTCACTTGCATGCCAATCAGACCAAACCATATTTGATCAATCTTGATCCAGCTGTGTATAAGGTACCATATGGGTGTAATATCGACATTCGTGACTCTATTAAATACAAAAAGGTGATGGAGCAGTACAATTTAGGACCCAATGGTGCCATTGTTACGTCTTTGAATCTTTTCTCAACAAAAATCGATCAAGTTCTCAAGTTAATTGAGAACAAAGCCGATAAATTCAGTCATGTTGTTGTAGACACGCCAGGTCAGATCGAGTGTTTTGTCTGGTCTGCTTCTGGTGCTATTATCACCGAAGCGTTTGCTACCCAGGGCCCAACCGTTATTGCCTATGTCATGGATACACCAAGATGCTCAAGCCCTACAACCTTCATGTCAAACATGCTTTACGCTTGCTCTATCTTGTACAAAACTAAGTTGCCTATGGTTTTGGTTTTTAACAAGACAGATGTCCAGGATGCGCAATTTGCTGAAGATTGGATGAAAGATTTCGAGTCGTTCCAAGATGCCTTAAAGGGCACCGAAGGTTACATGCAATCGTTGGTCAATTCGATGAGTTTGATGTTAGAAGAATTCTACTCGGTTCTAGACATGGTGAAAGTTTCCTCATACACGGGTCAAGGTTTTGATGAATTTTTGAAGGTTGTAGAATCCAAAGTCAAAGAATTTGATGAAGAATACATGCCAGACAGAGAAAGAATCGTTTTAGAAAAGAAGGAAAGGGAAGAAGCCAAGAAAGAAAAGCAGCTCAATCATTTGATGAAGGATTTGGGCATCAAGGACAAGAAGAAACAGCAGGAGCAATCAGGCGAAGGTGTCGATGTGCTGAGCGATCTGGAAGATGAGGAAGAAATCGACGAAGAAATAGAAAAGGACGAAGCTGAGGGATACCAACATGGTCTCATTGATTTTGAAAGTGAAAGGGAATACACATATGCCGACGATAGATTAGGTGGTGAACTAGACGATGTTGATGAGTTGGCTAGAGGTATCAAGGAAAGATACCAAAAGGCGTTTGAGGAAAATGCCAAAGAAGCAAGTTCAGACATTGCCGAGGATATTGCGAAATACATTAACAGAACTCAGTGATGACACTCTGATCTGATTCCTATATAAACACAATAAAACTTTTCATTTATAAATTAATAACCCCACCGCAGTCTGGACTTCCCTTGTCAAATCTAGTGTACCCAAGCGATAGAGAATAGGTCTCAAGATCTCTTCCTTTAAGTCCATCTGATCTGCATTGACAATACAGCCAAAAATATCTTTATCAATTTTGTTAACCAGACTCTGTGTGAGTCCTGGTGTTGTGAGGAAATTAGCATTGAGTGATATCAGGGTCAAGGGAGTATCTACAGCAGATAGGTCAGAATGCAAAAGGGAAGGCCTTGATAATTTCTGATATCGTATCAGGTCTGCATTGACATCCTCGCTGGGATCTAGTTGAAATTCAGTCTCTGCGACTTGCGAAGTTGTTAAAAACGTCAGGGGATAACGCTGCAAAGTGTATAAAGGATGCGATATCGGCAATACCGAGCTATTCGTATTGTTGTATTTAATTAGCCGACTTAACAGCGTATATGACTTCATTACGTAAGCTAATCGACAATCTTATAAGCAGTAAGATATGTCTTTTCTAACTTTTTGCCCTTTTCACCTTACAAGACTTGAAAAACTAGAAATCACAAAATTTTGTCACGTGACATTGCTGACTTATCTTTTAGTGTTAATGAAAACTGTCACCATCTCTGAAAAGGAGTACACACAGCTTAGGCGAATACAAACCCGCTACTATAGATTGACACGTATATTGTGTATTGCTGTCTTTGTATTGGTTGTGTGGTCGTTTATAGTTGTGTTTAGCACTCCATCCGCTGCTAATAAGTTGGAGACATCGAAAAGTTACATAGCTAAGCCTCAAGGTAGATTATATCATCGTGGGGGCTCTTACGGCAGGTATTGAATGGTTTAAGGATTACAAATCCCGCATCTGGTTGATGATGGATATGTCAATTGTTTAATGACGAGAAATTAAAGTTTTAAATGCAAATAATCTATACTGTCTATAGTACTACACTTTTGAAGCCAATTCTGCACCTAGCAATGTCAACAAGGCATCTTTATTAGCTGATGAAACCTGTTGAGCAAAATTACAAATATCATAATTGATTTTGTCGTTGATGATACTATCATTTTGATATTCTGGATGGTCCATAACTAATTCCCGAAGAACTCTAGCAATGGTTTTAATTTCACCACTAGCTCTGCCACTAATCAGAGTTAAATAGTCGTTTAATCTTTCGTTAGTAGAGCCCTCCTTACCATAATCTTCTGCGATAAATTGCTTAACCATTGGGATATAGCCCAACCATTCATGTTCAGCCGAACCATTGAAAATTTCATTGGTGGTGAGTTCAACAATCTTACCGTTATCAGGGATCTTGAAATAGAATTTCTCTCTGTTAATAGCATCTCTAGAGTGAGCTCTCTTCATGTTAATTTCAACTAAACTTATTGGTAAGTACCAGTCTAAATTGGTGTTAACAATCATTCTAGAAAGTAAAATGGAGAAAACAGAATAAGCGGCGTTTTCGAAATCAGTTAGCTGAATTTCCATTGGTCTCAATTCAACTCTCCAGCCTGGTTTGCCGGAGTTTGGACCTGAGTTTTGAGCTGGCACTTTAAAACGTAAGGTTTGCCAGTTGGTTGACTGGATGTTTTCAAAATGGTCCATTCTTTGCGTATCATCCTGATGGACATCTTCATCAAAAATGACGATTGGATCTCTGATGAAAAGATGGCCAAAATGGTTAGCTAGAACATCATCCATACCTTGCTTAGTTAATTCAGACTTGACCTTTTCATTAACAGGAGAGTCTAAATCATTGTATTCTGGCTTGAAATACTTGAAATGGCCATCGGAGTTTATATCACCAAGGTACTGATCTACAGAATCGTACCTTGATTTTGGAATGCTCTTCTGCGCAGCATCGAACATTTGACAACCGCCTAGGCCTTGATGATCTGGTAGTGGGGTGGTTGAGCGCTCAGCAGGGGTACGACAATCAACTGCTTGACTGATCACGTTCCATCTCACATCCTGATCAGCTAGATGGCCTCTGAAAACAGGAGCAGCAGCTGAGATTGCCAACATCAACGGAGCAACGTTCACTAAGGAATCATACAGATATCTAGCTTGGTTGATATCCTGTAGTTGCATAGTGACTTGCAAACAGGACGACCCCATACCGAACCCCATCGCATCCATATAGATGTGGCCCGGCAATGCGGCACCGTTGTGCGCTTCTGAATCGGAATAAGGGAAAAGCGAACGCTTAGGGATTGAAGGATCAACATCATTGATCCCACGAGTGTTGGTGTCTTGGAATAAGGGAATATTAATGGCGACCTTTGACCCGCGTCTTCTTCTGATGTTAGCGGTCAAGGTCGGAAATCTGACATGCGTGTTGATGATCTCATCCGGCAAAAACAAGGACTTGGAGGACTGTCCCGAGACTCTGGTGGCCGGATGCGTGAAGGCACCGACACCCATGTTAGGGAACGTAGTCAAAGTCAGCGGATGGACGTCTGGGTCCGAGATCTGGCTGATGGCCAAAGCACGCCGTTTTTTCATGTTGTCCTCAACGTACACCAGAGACTCCAGCGACGAGTTGTAGGGCTTCAAGGGCGTCGCCTCCAACATGTAGCGGCCGTACTCGGGGTGGAACAGCACGTCCGCGTCGTCTGCAAGCAGATGGTCCTTACCACCTTCGCCGAGTCTCTCCAAAATGTCATCGTGCTCGAGAGCAAGCGCCGCGTGCGAGGACCCCGCGTCCATTTTGACCATCATGTACTCGATTTCGTCCCCCCACAGAAAGACGTCGTTCTGACGCCCTGCGGCCGTGGAATAGGCGCTCAAAAGCTGCACAACACCGTGCGTGCGCACGTGTTCTGCGAGCGGCTTGCCTTCATTCCAATGCAGCGGCGTGCCCAGGGCAAGAAGTCCCATCTGACTGTGATGACAAATTAAAGATAAGTTAACTCTATGTGAAAAATCTCGCTTACTACCCTCAAAGTCTTACTCATTCACTATACACAGAGGAGCCACAATGAGATGCAGCTAAAATTTATCCGCGTCACGTGATATGCTCAGCACCGGCCAAACGAAACACAATGGGAGATAAGAGGCCGGCTAGGGAGGCCTATCGTCGGATATGGCAGCAGTCCTCAAGAACGGTGTCCAAGAGCGGATATCTGTCGCGGATTCGCGCCAGCTCGTGCTCGGGCTCGTGCAATTTCGCAATGTATTTGGCCACATTTCTTATCTTGTGGCGCTCGCAGTCCAAGTCTAAGGGAGACCGGAGCGCCACGGGCGACGTCACAGAGACTTCGTGGATACCGCTGCTTATGCTAGGTGCCGCAGTGAGTGCTGCGGTTTCGGTTGAAATAGGCTCAGCAGGCTCTTTGAGGGATTCCTCTGAAGAGCAGGCAAACTCGCTGACAGAGTTGTAGTAGACACGGAAGCCCGTGTCCTCGTACTTGCCACCGGCAAGCGTAGTAGGCTCTGGCGACTCTTTGAACGTCTGCACGTGGTCCACGAGGGAGCGGAGATGTTGGTAGGGCCCGCCAATGACATCCATGTGTTGTACTGGGTCCAAGATGATTTTGTCTATTGGGAACTCGTCGGGGCCAGAAGTGTAGCTGGCGGCGGGTAACTGGAAAGCGTGCTCCTGAGAGCGAGGCTGGTCAAGCTTGGGTCTAAACTTGGGCATGTATCTGTGTATCTGATTGAGCTTGCTTGTCTCGTTCTTGGCCGGCATTGCTAATGGATAAGAGGAAAAGGAAAAAGATCAAACGAACAAACGCTGGTTGAGCTGTCCTGGTGTGTGGTTTGCGGGCACGACGTTTTGATTCATTACCGTGATGGTGCTTTTTGTATGCCAGCTGGCGTGGGGAGTTCGTCAGCCGCAATGGTCCATCAGAATAACTCACTGGCTCAGCAAGGCAGAATATTTAATTTCAAGGTTTCTGTCAACGGAACCTGGCTATGGTGGAAACACTTACTGGCTTGACAACATTTTGTCAAGTTGAGCCTCAATGGCTTCTCTCTGAGCCTTTTCTGTTTCATATCTCACTTTGGCTTTTTGCCAGTCCTCTTTAGCAGACTGGTAGTCTCTGTCCTCAGCTGCCTTGACCCTTTTAACACGCTCTAAATCCAACTCAACGTCTAGTTTTTCGCCATAGAGAAAGTCTATCTTCTTCTCACAGCTGGAAATATTGTTCACTAACTGTGTCAATTCCCTTTCCAGTTCATCAATGACGTTTTCCTTCAAATGAACTTCGGCGACACTTGTGTCGTGTTGGATGTTCAGTTGCAGCAAATCATCTTTAATCTGTTCCAAGGACTGCTGTCTTTCTTTTAGTTTAGTTTCTAGCTCGAGGTTCAATTTAGTTTCTTTTTTAGCTAAATCGCGTTCGTATGATTCAGTCTTACTCTTGACAATCAATTCCAACCCTGCCAATCTTTTCAGCAGAGTGGCCTTTTCATCTTCCAAAGTTCTCAACTGACTGTCTAATCCAATAATGACGCTTTGCTCCTCTTGTAATAACGCTTCCATTTCCGAGGCCGTTTTATCCAAAGCCCCTTTATTCTTCTCTTCTTGTTGCTTCAATTGTGCTTCCAACCGTGACAAAAGCTGCAACTCCTCTTTAGAAAGCTGACCTTCAAGTTCAGCCAACTCCCTTTCCTTAATCAGTAACCCGACATTGTATTCTTTAGTTCCTTCACGATACTTACGCACTTCGATGTTGTCCACCAACGGCTCCATCACTTGGTTGATCCGCTTGCGTAACGGCGATACTTTCTCAATATCTCTTTTCATGAAAGGATGAAAGAATATAGCATAAAAGGAGAGCTTTGTCTGTTTGTGATAGATCACAATAAGAGGCAAAGTGAAAGGTTAAACAAAAAATGTCGATCTAGTCATAATCGAGTCTTTACAACGGTGTTTTTCTATATCTTATCTCATTACGATTTAACTTGAACAGAACATAATAATCAGCAGCTAAGTGCTTATTCACATTAATGGTACTCGATTGGCATAACGAATAGTAATGATATTTCTTTTCCTTTTCAATGACTATAAAAATGCTAAATTTGGAGGCTAAGCTCTTTGTATCTCTATTACAAATTCTCATGATACCGGTATATGTAGACTCATGTTTCTCGACAAACGGTGATCGCGTCAGATCTAATCAACCTTGACCTTTCTCTTTCTACCCTGAACCCAAATCAATGGTAATCCCAACCCAATGATGGCTTTCAAGCCTAGAGCGAGCCAGTAATCATTAACAACCGTCAATAAGTTCCAGGACATAGCTACAACAACGAAACCGTAGACCATGTCAAAAATGATATTGCTTGGCTTGACACTGGAGTAAAATTCCACAAAGCTACTGATACCAACCCAGGAGGCGTAAACGGAGTCGTGTGACATGGACGGATTTTCCCAAATAAACCAGCAGAGGACAGTGGAGAACAGATCCACCCAACGTAAGCTTCTGTAAAGTATCACATCGACTAATCTTTGAGCAACGAGTAAACCGATATGGAATTCAGCTATACCGCCCGAAAGGAATCGACGACCGGTAAGAGGCAAAAGCACAGCAAATCTCAAAAGACAGCAGAGCCAAAGAAACGACAGTGAGAACGAAACAAGCGATTTTATCGGTAGCATTGCGTGAAGATCTAAAAAAGGACACTTGTTAACGCGTCTGTAAGAAAAGATATTTTCCGTTTGCTCATGAGACCAAACCTATTTTAAAAAAGACGAATAATTATTCGAATCAAATCAAATTGTCAAATATGTATATATATACAACACTAAATAATATATTATAATTGCAGGCTTAGCACTTTCTTTCTAGAACTCCCTTCAACAGTCTTTAATATTTTCAATCTTTTCTCAGTTTTATCTTATACTCATAACAAAAAATGCACAAAATTAATCCTTCTTTTTACCGAACTTGAACATGCCTCCCTTCTTCTTTTTCTTACCGTCTTCAGCGCCACTGGTTACATAGACAGGTGTTGGCGATGGTGTGGCTTCAGGAACAGGAACTAAGTCAACTTTAGGAGGTTGAGTAGTCTGCTGTAATTGCTGTTGTGATTGCTGCTGCTGTTGAGCGGAACCATACAAACTATTACTACTACCACTGCCGTTCAACCCACCGTTGACATTGGAACCATTACCGTTAGCTAAATTCATGACAGAAGTTGAAGATTGCGAATTGGCCATAGCGGCAATATTGACAGCGCTGCCATTTGGTGCGCTGGTGAAGGCACCTACAACTCTATCAACACCATTAGATGCATTCAGTTGGGTCTGGGAAGCAGAATGTCTCATTGGAGGCATCATCGATTGCCTACTAGGTAATTGCTGAGCCATCAAGTTCTGAGAAACTCTATTCTTTCTGTTAGTTGGCTTAGCAATTGGTGGCGCGTTACCATTGGTGTATGGCTGCTGTTGTGGTGGCTGCTGGCCAGGGTAATGTGGACGAGATGTTTGAGAACTGAATGAAGAATCATACCTACCATATTCGCTGCCACCATTAGCAGCACCGTTCATGTGAGGACCAGGACCATTTCTACCGTAATCCATATGAGGCCCAGGACCGTTTGGACCAGGACCATATGCCAGCGATCTTCTAGACCCATTAGGAATGGCATACATACCTTGCGAAGGTGGAGGGCCTTGGCCTGGAGGGAATTGAGGAACCTGTGACATTCTATTTTGGTATGATTGAGGAACCGGACCACCATTGTAATAAACAGGGCCTTGAGACGGAGGAGGAGGACCTTGTTGGAATTGTTGTGGGGAAGGACCTTGTTGTGGATGGAATTGTTGTGGTTGCGATGGCATTGGCAGCTGCTGTTGTTGAGGAGGTTGAATTTGAGGTTGTTGTGAAAAGTTCAAACCTTCAGAACTGAATGGTTTACCCAGTTGAGGGGTTTGCTCTGTTTGGTTGTAAGTTGCAGCGAGCTCTGATAATTCTTCCATCTCTGGGTCAAATTGTGGATCAGTAGAAGAACGTTTATATTGTTGTTGTTGTTGAGGGGGTTGAATGTATTGCTGTGGTTGCGGTGGAGAAGAGCCCTGTTGTCTAACAATAGGTCTTGCTTGTTGTTGTTGCTGTTGTGGAACACCAGCAGGAGGAGAAGCTAACGCTCTTTGAGCAGAACCTAATTCCTTTCTGACAACATCTAATTGACCTTTAGTATTACCCAGTTCAGCACGTAAACTGTGTAATTCCTGTTTTAATGCATTGTTTTCTTGTGACTGTAATTGAGCTTGTTTTTGCTGTTGCTGTTGCTGTTCATTCGAATACTCATTGAATGAAGAGGCTGGAACCAGGGTTTTTCTTAACCAGAAAACGCTACCTTGGATAGCATCAATATCAGCATTATTGTAGCCATCCATTTGTTTGATCATTGCATATAAGAATTCCAGATAAGGAGTCTTGACGCCATGATCATCTGCTAATAAAATTGGTTGTAACAATAACAAATCCAAGAAAAGTTCATTGCCATGATAAAAGTCGTAGAACAGTCTTGGCGATTGATACTTATCAGGTGACAATTCAACAGGAGGGTAAAGCTGAGAAAGTCTAGTAAGCAATGAATTCTCATTGTCATAGGAATTGAATAGTTTACAACCCATTGTTTTGATGATAGAGATGATTTCGTTCACCAGCCCCGAGATTAAAGGCTTTGCCAAAATCTGATCGGACAGATCGGATGGGAAAGGCTGCTCGAATAAAATTGACAGTGGTTCGACCGTGATTTTAGGCAATGCGAACTTCCATTGATATGACAAGAATTCCAAAGGGGTATTCAGCTTGTAAACGTCTAGACCTGACTTTTCGAACAAGGACCCAATGGCGTTAATGGCGTTTATCTGTGGAGAGGTGTAGACTCTTTCCTTGCCGGCTTTACCGACGTAGAGCAATTCTGACTCCTTTTTGCTAGGAAAGACCTCCAACACGGTAGTGGAGGCGGTGGTTGCAGCAGAACCTGAGGTTTTGGTCACATCTCTGACATCGTAGTCGCTCATGATGGACAGAATCTGCACGTCTGCGTCCTCCTTGAGCTGCATTGACATCGACACGAAGGGCTCCAAGTTGACGAAATTTGTTGACTCCACCACAACGACGATGTTGCCCGCGGCAGCCTGGGCGTTGATGACAGGACCAAGCTGCGAACAGATTGTGGCTAGGTCCTGCAGCGAGTTTGCTGAAATAAACACGGTTTCCAACCCCGAAACGCGCTGCAAACTGCTTATGATCTGAGGTTGTTTTTGTTGTTGTTCGTTTTTGAACACAAAACTAGCCATCTGCCCGCTGGGCGCGTAGACAAAGATGTCTGGCGTGGCCAAACTCAAGCGCGATTGGTAGAACCGCAGGTTTGGATGGTCTCCACAAAAAAGATGCATGATGCTGTAGACCCAAGATGCTTCTGTCGCGCTTAAGAACAAAGGTACTCAACCTAGACTTTTTTGTTCATTGATCTCCGGAAAGCACCTCAAAAAATAATTTTCACCCGAGAGATCCCATGACAAGAGAATGTTGATAACGTAATAGCAAGCTAGCACAACGCGTCTTTTGTCGCCCTTTTGGAAATACCTGCAACTACACTATTTTGCAGAGAAGAAGACACGCTAACAGGGAGCACGCACGCTAGCAATGTCCTGCAGAGACCCTTTTGGGGCGTGTTTTATTTATAGAACAAGAAATGTGTCAAAATTCCAGTAAAAGTAACGCCGAGCCGGGGAAGTCGGCGGGCCAACAAAAGGCCAAATTGTGCGTACGGCTGGCCTACAAGCTAGGGGGCAGAGCTAGCATGGACATAGGTGCAGAGGAGAGAGGAACGGTTAAAATGGCGTCAGTGGCCCTTTGCAGGCTCGCGTATACGAAAATAGCTCAGGACAGTTCTGTTGATGCTGAAAATGTATGATCCAGCCGGAACAATTGGCGATGGTGAATAGACGAGTGGAGGAAATAGAGTTCTGTGGTAATAGCGCAAGGATTACTAGGTTGCTGTTTGTATTGCATGGCGTCGGGCCTGTGCATTGTTATGGTTATTGTTCACAGTTCATTTTCCAGTTGAAAAGGTTGATTCGGCAGCAAGGAGCGAGATTGGCGGAAAAACGAGGAGATGAACGAGCTTTCTGTAACAAGAAGTTTATGAGTTTTACTAGATTGTTGCCTGTATTGCGGGTAAGGGCTGTTTCTTGCATTGTTATTATTCTTGTTCACAGTGTAGTTTTCAGATGAAAAGTTATGATCTCTCGAAGGGAGGATAGACGTAAAAACAAGCGCGTATTGCTATCTGTGCTGTAAAAATGACAAGGTTTACTGAATTCTCGTCTCTGTTGAGCGAGAGGGCAGTGTCGTGTATTGCTATCACAATCCAGTTTCTAGCTGAAAGGATTAAGCAGAATGGGGCGGAACACGTGAATAAAGGAGAGATCAAATGGTTATTCCAGCTTTCTTTTACTAGTTTATGATTAAGTTGCGCGCAAGGACAGTGTCTGTTATTGTTACTACTATTGTCCATTAACAACCAGACCACGGGTTATGCAGATTGTTTGATCTCGCGAAACACTGGAATTAAATAGACACAATCCAGATTGCAGTGTAACGGACGTAAAATCCCACTTTGAATAAGCCGAAAGAATCGTCGACCACCTTGTTGAGAGAATCGGTGTCTTTATTGCCTTTCTGATCGTCGTCTTCTTTACGCTCAGCAACTGACGCGACCCATGCGGGCTAACCGCAGCAGGTCTTTGTTGGACAACCTCTACAGACTGGGATAATTCAAGACGGCTCGGTGTCACTCAGGTCTGCCCAGAGCTGCCTGTGTTCGTTGGAAATTACTCTAGCCTACTCAACTCGAAACACACAGTGACCCTTTTGCTGCACTATTTCTAGACAGATACAGACAGGGTCCATTTTAACACGCACCACATTATACTCTGGTGTTAAGGAACTGCTAAGGAATCAGTAAGTACTTACGAAATATTGCCTTACATTCCCCCCTATATCGTCTATCATCACACTATAACGGTTCAATAGTTTTTCTTTCTCAATATAGTGGGTATGGTAACGTTCGGTCAGGCAATCAAGGCAAGCGCTAAGCCTGCAGCACAGTCGGCAACCCGGCGATCTACAAAGCCTCCAACACCCAGTAGCTCCGCCGCTGGTACGGGTTCGTTCAATGACATCTTGACATCTTTGAATAAGATCAAAAAGAGTAACGTGCGATCCAAATCGCTGCTACCGCCGATCCCCGCTGTGAAACACCATCCCAGCTTGTCACACATTCAAGAGGTGATCCAAGAGGGCAAACAGTCGTCGCAGACGCTCTGGATGGCCCGGCGACAGTTCGAGTTTGTTAGCTACAGACAGACCGGATGGGATCTAGCCAAGGGCAGCTTTTTCTGGTCTCATAGGGGGATAATGCCTAGCTCGCAATACACCGGATTACAATTGCGACCTAGATTGGAGGAGAAGTACTCAGTGCTTTCCAACAGTGGAGATAAAGAGGAATGCATATTTAGGGAATCCCATTTTGAGCTGTCGTCAAACGGCGAACAGATACCCTTCATTGAGGTCTGCGAATTGGTCCAGGACAAATCCCAATTCCGCGAAGTGAGTAGGAGGTTCAAGACCGGCCAGTATGCCATTGGCCGCAATGATAGTAACGAAATTATTTACTGTGAAAAGCTACTACAAGAAGGTAAATAAACGAATACACCAACTAATTACTCGTCGTCTTCATCGTCATCGTCACCACCGAAAGCGGCAAATGCGTTGAAGGCCTTGGTTTGCGTGAGCGCGACGTTGTCGTTGCCACCGTTACCACCTCTGGTCATCTTACTGGCAGCAGTCTTGACCTTCATGGTGGTGTTCTTCTTCTTCACAGCAGGGGCAAAGCCGTCGTCGTCGCCGTTATCAACTGTTTGGTTTGGTTCCAGCGACAGGTCTTCCTCGTGTTTGATTGTAGAGGTCCATCCATCGTCATCGGTGATGGTAGCTGGTTGTTTCTTTCTTTCACGACGGGCGGCTCTGGCAGCCAGAAGTTCTGTAACCTGTTGGAACTGCTCGACAAATTCAAGCACGGTCTCTGATGGGGTAGAGGCGTGGGCAGAAAGAGCCAAGATTTCACTCACTTCGTATCTTTGCATATTGCTTATGTATATCCTTCTCTTATAAAATTGACTGTAAGCTTAGGTGAAAAATTTTTGTTCGTTCTCCCGCCTGTCTCGCTATATGTTTTGGAGCATAAAATATATTTTTTGCTCACGGCCGTAAAATTCTGTTCTCCAAGTAATTTTGAGCTAGTTGCAAAGTAATTGCAAAATTACTACCGAGAAGCCAAAAATTTAGGCCCTACTACACCCACTAGCTTTTTTCTTAGCCCGTTCCTCTTAGTCTGGTTAAAGAAATCCAAGACAATGAGCGTGTTGCGCAAAGAACGTGTGAAGCAGGCCCCGCTATTGCTTAAGAAGGTTGCCGAGTGTCCAGCACAGGCTAGCGCGTACGCCAAATGTGTCGCCAGCACCTACCAGAACATCCAAAAGGACTCTTGTCTTGAGCAGTTTCTTGCTCTCAAGGCCTGTGTGCAGCGCAAGTAAGTGCGCACGGCCAGCATGCTGGCCGCGCTGCAAAAGGACACTATTGCAAGTGCCGCTCGCGCCCTGTTTCAGCCCTAGGAAAGTTGATCTGTCCTCTACAGAGATGATCACGTGTGCAGTATTTTTTCGCTTATATCCAGCTTGCATAATAGGCATTGGTAGGTTAGTCTTGGCATCCTGTTTTGGTTTAACGGTTATAGCCAGTCACTCTGGTCCCTCAGCAGCATATGCATTTGTTTCTTCGACAGCTAGGGGCTTCAGGTGGTCTGTAGTGCGCGGATGCTGACGAGGATATCCACCATCCTCGGCTAACTCCATCAGTCCATGTTCTTGTTTGCATCTCCCGTTAATTATGTATTTTAAATACCGTCTATAAACAAGGACAAGATCCTCATTCTTTCGTGCGCTTCTGTCTCATTGTCGCTCTATACACGGATGCGAGTCCTTTTGCTACTAGTTTTTGCGTCTGTAGTTACTGCTCAGAGTCTGCAGACCCTCATACACTTGGATTTGAAACCTGCCTTCAACGATTGCACAGAAAAATTCGTTCAAGAAGAAGAGAAGCCGCATGAGTTCACCACGGCCTCAGGCACCGACTTCTTGGCTAAATTGGTATTCGATCCAATGATGGGGAACATTTCTCACCATTCAGCTGAATATAACCTAGACAGTCGTCAGTCTCTGAATATAGGCCAAGGTTATGTAAATGTCGAGGTTGCAGACCCTAGTGGTGCCTTTGAAATAGATTCAGATTGCACAATCTATAAACACACTTCTGAAGGTTTCTTCGCTTGCAAAAATGAGGACCGAGGACCTGGTATGAGCCAACCGGACTCTCAACCACAAACCTCTTTTCTCACTTTACAAAATGAATCTTCTATTGCCTTTTCAGAATTGCTTGCCGATGATACTCAACCAAATGAGACAGTCACTTTTTCAGTTCCAATTCCTATTCCTTCTTCGTTAGAAGAGATTATAAAAACCAATACCAAAAAAAGTGCGAACGGATCTACCTCTGAAATCGAAGCAGACATCTCGGCTCTTGCATCTAACTTAGCTGGTTGTGCCAACTGCTTTCAGGTTTCTAGCATAAGTTTAGCTTGTCTTTTATTTGCTTTGCTTTGAGATATTGTATATTATGCTCATCATTATGTATGAATAGTGTGTATTAATTTTTGTTCTGCTTTGACCTTCTTTTCCCCCTACTTTGTATTGTTGCAAAAAAAAGATTCAATATTAAGAGAGTTAGAGCATGCTCCCACCTTAAATACATTTTATGTTAACACTGCATACGGAGTGTACTAACAGGAATAGTTTATGCAATAATTATTGATATGTATTATGTATATATGATGTGATTAAAACTGAAGTATTTAAATGGTATGAACATAATCTAAACCTCCTTGACAAAATTACTCAGCCTCTTATATCTTTTACTACTAGTTGTTTTCTTCCAAAATCCACTAAACCAAAGAAAAACAGGCGTTAGTAACATCATAACCAGATAATTAAGGATTCCTAATGGAAATAACCAAAATTTTATCCAACCTGGTACCCAAACGAGGGACATTCTATCCCCGAGCCATGAATCAATTGATAAAAACATTAATCCTACACTTAATCCCACAGTGACCAACACTGTTAGCAAGAATGGAACATTAGTAAACACTGGTTCTCTATATGGCTTACCCTTTGTTAGTTTCAATGCAATTAAAATGTATTGGAAATTGGCAAAAAAGAACAAAATTGTATTATCAGTTGAGTTTACATTTTCATCATTACCAGGTATAGCAGGAATGTACCAATCTTCATTTTGTAACAATCCAATTGCTTCCCAAATAAATAATTGGAAAAAGTATAATAGAACGATATCACCTAATAAAGGTAATATAATCTTAGGTGAAACTAGGTTGGCACTAGGTCTCTTTTTAACCAGTGTTTTAGAAGGACCAGACCAAGACATGAAAACAGCCAAAGGAATAATCAGTACCAAATCAATGTACAAAAATTGAAAATCACCCAAATTGATACCTTCTAAATATAAGAAGGTGACAGAAATGAATTGAATAGCTGAGTAAAGTGACATATATTGGAAGCATGAAAATGATGTGACCAAACTTGCTCTACCCTCCTTGATTACGCTAAGAACACAAGAAATTTCAAAAACTTGAGATGTAAATGGGGCAGCAACTGAAGCTTCTGCCTCACTTAATGATATACCAACATCTGCTGCCTTCAATGCACCGCAATCATTGGCACCATCACCACAGAAACAGACAGTATGATCAATCTTCTTTAATTGGTTAACTAATTCATTCTTCTCGTCAGGTGACATTCTAGCAAAAATGGAACCCTTTAATAGCATTTGTTTTAAAGGACCAGAGTCGGGTAATTCTGTAATGATATATTTGAAAATGTCACCACTGATACCTAAAGAATATTTTTCATATTTAACTGGGGTTAAACTTAATGGATCTAATTTACTTTGAGGGTCGTTAACGTTGGTCCATTCCAAATAACCTTGATCCATATTGGCAATGTAAATCTGCTCATCAGCGTCAACCATACCAGCCTTACGACCAACATTGATGGCAGTCAATAAATTGTCACCTGTACACATGACTGTACCAATGTTAGCATTTTTCAATTCTAAGATAGTTCTATTTGTTTGATCTTTTAACTTATTTTCGAAAATGATAAATCCTGTAAACTTCAACTCACTTTCACATTCATTTCTATTTGACGGAATTTTCTTAATATTTTTGGATGCAGTCGCAATAACTCTATATCCTTCGTGTGTATAATGGTGTAATAGTTCATCAAAATCATCTGGGATATTTGATATACACAATGGTTTGATAACCTCTGGTGCACCTTTGACAAATACTGTATAATTATCATTAGATGATGAAATAACCGACATTCTTCTTAAGGACGATTCAAATTCAAATTCTTTGACAAATTCCCATTTTTGATTGCCTTTAGAAAAAATAATTTTACCATTATTAAATTGTTCTTCAATCATTTGCCATTTAGTGAAGGTAAACATATTTTCATCTAGTGGATCACCCATTCTTTCACCATGAATAATTTTCAATGAGTGACAATTGACCATTGAATCTAAAATATCACCAATTTCGGAATTATCAGCATCGGTAATCAATGGAGAAAATTTACCATTTTGAGAAATGTGAACACCGTTAACATTTAGCCCATCTTCTGTTAATGTACCGGTTTTATCAAAAACACAGATGTCAACTTTACCACCAATGTTAACCCTTTGTGGGGCAATACAGAAGATACCCATTGATTTCAATCTATTCAACGCTAAATTGGTACCAATAGTCAAGGTGGCGGGCAATGCAGGAGGAACAACAATTGTGATCAAATCTAAAGCTCTCAAAATAATAACAGACATTGGTAGCCCCAATTGAATGAAATTATAAGCAGACACTACAAACCCACAACAGGCAATAATAGACATGAACCCAATATATTTGAAAGAATCATTGTAAAACTTGAAACTAGTTGGCTTTGGAAATAACATCGATCTAACCAACGAACCTTTAGTGGTATTAAACCCAATTCTAATAACCATTGCTAAAGCAGGGGATTCTTCATTTTCTTGACGGACTCTGACTAATTTTGTACCATTGAAAAGAAAGGATTTAGCAAATTGAGGGGAAAACTTAGCAAAATTGAATTCATTCAAGATATTTGACATAATTTCAAGAGATATAGGTAATTTAGAAACAGGCACAGACTCACCTGTTAACATGGATTCATTGATGATACACTCACCGGAGATTAGGAGAGAATCACAAGGTAAAACACCCAAGTCCTGACTTAATTGATAGATGTCGCCAGGAACTAAATCAACAGAAGAAATCTTGTGCCATTTAGATTCTCTCCAGACAATGACAGGACACTCGAAGAGCGCCATTTCACTCATTTTGTCCAAAGTAGCCTTTGTTTCTAGTAATGACTGACTGATGGATAAGACAGAGATGAGCAAAATGCAGAACGCATAGTAATAATAGTTGTCAGCCAACCAAAGGATAATAGAAAACAACTGAAAAACGTAGAATGGGTGTAAAATTTCCTCGATCAAAAGCTTGATGATGGGCTTCTTTTTAATTTCCAACAAATTTTTACCAAAGATCAGCTTTCTATTGAGAAATGTTGCGTTGTCGATACCGTCTTGTTCGATATTTGAAGACGACCATTCCTGGTCCACCCAATTATTGGCCACCTTGAATAAATCATCCAAAGGATCGTAGAAAAATTTCATGTATCTATATTGGAAAGAGATTAGAATGGGCACAGTTGGATCAAAGGAATCCTTCTCACAAGTCAAGTAGGTTGATAATTTGTGATTGTAGAACTGCCTTTCAATTGGTAAAATTTCCAAAAAACCGTATTCGTCTTCTACAACCACCCATTGAGATTTAGACAGCGGCGACGGTTCACCCAAAAAGGAAATTCTCCATTTAGGGAACCATCTAACCAAAAGCGCCAACACACCGAAAGTCAGAACACAAAGGATATTGTAGCAAATCAGGGACCAGAGTCTAGTTTGGTAACCGGCAATACCCACGACCAAATCCTCTTCCGCAAGATAGAATCTTTGATTGTGAGTCTTACACGGAAAACGCGTAAAAAGCTTATCTTCGGCCCTCTGGAATTTGGTTTCTTCCATGGCCTGAGCATAATCCTGCAGATCATCTGAGGAGCTATTGACGGAGTCGTAACGACGCATTTCGACATCATCTTCGTGTCCCAGCAGATGAGCAGACGAGGTGCGCCTCGACAAGTCGTTTCCTGAGCCACGATGGTAGCTGTGCTCGGAGCCGTGTAAACTGGCGTCGTCTTCCCAATCGGTGTCATAATCCACCGCGGCCAACGAAGAAACACCCTGTGCTTGCTCGATGTCCTGCAGCGAGAAGAACCGGAAACTAGCGCCCTCTTCGCTGGCAAGATCGCTGTTAAAGTCGGGATCGTTTTCGTCTATATCGTCGGCTGAGTACGCGAC
Source organism: Saturnispora silvae (assembly GCA_030579555.1). Taxonomy (NCBI): domain Eukaryota; kingdom Fungi; phylum Ascomycota; class Pichiomycetes; order Pichiales; family Pichiaceae; genus Saturnispora; species Saturnispora silvae. The sequence goes on along the minus strand of JAKTRE010000003.1, from coordinate 132,627 downwards.
CGACGACGGCGAGCGCATGTGATGGAATGCAGAAACGGCAGAGGGCACCGCCGACGCCCCCACACCCGAAAAGACCTCTGAAGCGTTGTCCGTGAAGGATTGGGGCATTCTTGAGAAATGATGTTGTAATGGCTATGGGTAAAAGTTTTTCTGTAGGGGGAAAGATAAGAGTCTGTCCAGTACCCTCTAAGAATGCGGCCGCGGAAACGACAGCGTCTTGTCTTCGACAAGACGCTGCAAAGACAAACACAACAGGAACTCCCGGGGCTCGCAGTGTCTGTGCTTCTTTGTTCGCAGTGTTTACGTTGAGTCTATGCTATTTGGTTAATGATAGTGTACACTAATATATAAGATACGAGACGGGGAGCGTCTCAACGAATGCATGGAACGAAAAAAAGAGCGAGATGTGGGTGTGGGTGTCTGGAGTGCCCAGCATGCAATTAGCGCGCGCCAAAAGCTCACTTGCGTCTCAGAAAGGACGGCTTTGGTAGCGTGACGGCCTTGGGCTCGTTTTGGAAGCTCGAACCGGCGTACTGCGTCAGCGGTAGACTGTGGGTGCCCTGTGAAGAGGAAGCAGAGGAAGGCGTGGCCAGAAGCGCCTCGGCTGCTACCTGCACAAGCTTTGGCGTAGCGTTGGTATTGAAAACCGGCTTGGACCCGTTGGGTAGAGCGGGCGTCTGCTTTTGGTTTCTGTGGCTGTTGCTGTTGTTGGTGGACGTCTGTCTCTGCTGCTGCGCGGACTTCTTTGGGCTCGAGTTGAAGTCAACCTCCACCTGTCTTGGCGGGATCACAATCGCATCCTTCGCGCTTTTCTTGCCCTGTTTGCGTCTCTGTCTCTGTCTCGGCGGCTGCCCCGTCGGTAGCCCGGGCTGCAGCTGCAGCTGCGGCTGCGCCTGCTGCTGCGGGTCCTTGCGGCCTTGCTTGCGCGGCGCCTGGTTAGCTACGGTGGTCATCTTGTTAAGCTCGGATGAAAGATAAAGTGGCAACACAGAACGAGGAATCATAATTTCCCCTATTTGTCATGCAGCATGCTCAGCCGCGGCTCGATCAGGACACGCAGCCAAAAAAACACATCTTTGACATAGGCACGCCCCAGGAAAATAGCATGGCTGTCTACCACCCGGTGTCGTCTAGCCAGCACTTGGGCGGTCCGAATGAACCCACACGCGTATTTTGGCCCAAATTTCCTATTTGGGTTAGATTCAGTTTGCTGAGCATTTTTGATTTTTTTTTTCTTTCTTTCTTTTATAACAAAAAATTTCACACAAATATAGGTCCTTTCTTAGTAGATCTCTTAGTGGTATTTGTCTCGCTGGGCCTCTCTCACATCACATAGACACACAGAACATACAATATGTCCTCTGCTGTTCCACAAAAGAACAAGACTCATCATGTGAGAGCCAAGGCGACTGCTAAGGAGCGTCTTGCTTCGCAGCTTAAAAAGGGTAACAACCCAAAGGCCTTTGCAGTGTCACGTCCGGGTAAAATGATGAGACAATCGAACAGAACCAGCGATTTGAACGAGAAAAGATTCCATGTTCCTATGGTTGATCGTACTCCGGCGGACGACCCGCCTCCTGTGATCGTTGCGGTGGTTGGTCCGCCAGGTACTGGTAAAACCACTCTCATCAGATCCTTGGTCAGAAGATTGTCGAAGACAACAATAACAGAGATCCAAGGTCCAATCACGGTTGTCAGCGGGAAAAATAGAAGACTCACGTTTATTGAGTGCGGTAACGGTCTCAATGAAATGATCGATATCGCCAAGGTAGCAGATCTAGTTTTGCTCATGATGGACGGGAACTTTGGGTTCGAAATGGAAACGATGGAATTCCTAAATATCGCTCAGCATCACGGTATGCCTAGGGTCCTAGGTATCACAACGCATTTGGATCTCTTCAAAAAGCCTGCCACCATGAGAGCGGCCAAAAAGAGATTAAAGCAAAGATTCTGGACCGAGGTTTACCAAGGTGCCAAGCTCTTTTACCTTTCTGGTGTCATCAACGGTAGATACCCCGACAGAGAAATTTTGAACTTAACAAGATTTATGGCTGTCATGAAGTTCAGACCTCTAAAATGGAGAAATGAACATCCTTACATGCTAGCAGATAGACTGGTTGATTTAACCCACCCTGCTGCTGTCGAAGATAACCCAAAAATTGATCGTAAGGTGGCGCTTTATGGCTATCTACATGGTACTCCATTGTCTGAAAACTCCCGTGTTCACATTGCAGGTGTTGGTGATTACACTGTCAGTGCCATTGAAAAATTACCAGATCCATGTCCAACACCGGCTTATGAACAAGCCATGGAAAACTATGAACGTGAACAGAGACAAAAACAAATTGAAGCTGGTGAAGAACCTGCTCCTTTGGTCAGAAGAAGAAAGAGATTAGAAGACAAACAAAGACTCATCTATGCCCCCATGTCCGATGTTAATGGTGTCTTGATTGATAAGGATGCCGTCTACATAGATATCAAATCTCAAGGTGGTAAAATCTTCAAATCTGAAGAAGACATGTCCAGTGGTGTGGGTGGGAAATTGTTTGAAGAATTGAAGAATGCCTCCATCGATAAAAGGAAATCTTCAGGTGTTAAATTGTTCAGTGACGGTCCTCAAGCTACCTTAGAGGATGACGAAGATGACGAAGAAGAATTCATTGATGCTGATGACGGCGAAGAAGATGAATTGGATTTGGAAGACCCTGAGGAATTGAAAGGTGTCAAGGGTAGATCCACCCAACGTCGTGCTAACATCTCTGGTAGTAGCTCTTCTTCTTCTAAAATAACTGAAATAAAGGAAGACATTGCAGGTGATGAATCTGATAGTGATATTCCATCCGATGATGACGAACCTTCTTCTTGGGCCAAGATCGGTGCTAAACTTAATCATATTGAAGTTAAGCGTATCTGGGATATCAACAAGTTAATCTACATGGACAACATTGAACCTGAAGATGTTATTCAAAGATGGAGTTCTGAAGATGTTGCAGGCTCAGAAACAGATGCTAGCAATAAATCCGGCTCAGATGTGGATTCTGAAGACGAAGAAGAAGACGACGATGATTTCTTCAAAAAGAAGCATGATCTAAATGACCAAAATTCTAAAAAGACATTCACCTTGGATGATATGGCCAATAAATGGTCAGAAGATTCTGATGCCATGAACAAACTCAAAGAAAGATTCTTCCTTTCACCAAAGCAAAGACTAAAAATGGAAATGGAAGCCAGAGAAAAGGGTCAAATTGGTGAAGACGATTACGGTTATTTTGAAGATTTAGAAGCTGAAGAGGAAGCTAAGAAAGAATTGGAAGACGGAGAAGAGGATAGTGACGCTGACCCTGCTAAGACTGATATGTCTGATTTTACCAATTTTGAGGAAGAAGAGCTCAAGGATGAAATGGGAGAAGACGAAGACGAAGAAGAAATGTCAGTGGAGAAACAGAGAGAATTAAACGCCCGTAAAAAGGAAAAGCTCACTAAACAATTCGAAGACGAAGAAGAAAAGGACGATCCGGAATCCGCTAATCCATTTGCCGAGCACGATAACTGGTATGATTTCCAAAAAGCTAAGATGGCTAATCAATTGGCAATCAATACCAACGAATTGGCCAAATTGGACAAGGAAACACGTACTAAGATTCAAGGTTACCAAGCTGGTTCGTATGTTAAATTGACTTTTGAAAGGTTACCTATGGAATTCATTCAAAATTTTGATCCAAAATATCCAATTATTCTTGGTGGGCTATTACCTACAGAAGAAAGATTTGGGTTTATGAATGCAAGAATTAGAAGACACAGATGGCATAAGAAGATTTTGAAAACCAACGATCCTTTGATCTTATCCTTGGGTTGGAGAAGATTCCAAACTTTACCAATCTATACAACAACTGATTCGAGAACGAGAACAAGAATGTTGAAGTATACACCAGAACATGCTTATTGCTTCTGTTCATTCTATGGTCCTCTAGTTGCACCAAACACTTCTTTCTGTGGTATCCAGGTGGTTGATAAGGATCACCAGAGAGCTGGTTTCAGAATTGCTGCAACAGGGGTTGTTGAGGATTTGAACGCCGATGTTGAAATTGTTAAGAAATTGAAACTTGTTGGTTATCCATCCAAAATTTTCAAGAATACTGCCTTCATCAAGGATATGTTTTCATCAGCAATGGAAGTTGCCAAATTCGAAGGGGCCAGCATTAAAACCGTCAGTGGTATTCGTGGTGAAATCAAGAGAGCTTTAGCTCAACCAGAGGGCGAATTTAGAGCAACCTTTGAAGATAAGATCAAGATGTCTGATACCGTCATTTTGAGAACTTGGTACCCAATCAAGCCGAAGAAGTATTACAACCCAGTCAGTTCCTTATTGTTGAATGAAAAGGATAATTGGAAGGGTATGAGACTGACAGGTGAAGTTAGAGCCATGAACGGGTTGAACAGTCAAGCCATTTCCGATAAGGATAGTCAGTATAAGAAGATTACAAGAGAAGAGGTTGTTTTCGGACCATTGAAAGTTCCAACTTCTATCAAGGCCAAATTGCCATTCAAAGAACAAATCGCACACAAGATCCACAGAGGTACTACAGGTTACCAGGCACAAAGGAATAGAGCTGACGGTCCATTGGCTGTTGTTTTGAGCGATGCTGAAAAGGCCCAAAGAAAGTTGTTAGAGACTGTTGGTGCAATAAAGAAGGAGAAGGAATTAAAGAGAAAGAATAAGAAGCAGGAGAAGAACGAGGAAAGAATCAAGAGAATCAAGAAGTCCGAAGAAGAAAAGAACGATAAGGTTAAGGAGCAGAAGAAGGAGTACTTCAGAACCCACAAGAACAAGTCCAAGAATTAGACGTCAGATACACGCGCATTTTATATATAGTGAAAAGTAATAATAATAAAACTAACACGCGACTTTTTTTCGTTCCCCTACTTCGAGATACCAAGCAGAGAGCGAACTAGTTTGGAGTTGAACTGCGCAGCGTGTCTGTAAGTACTGATTAAATTTAGTTATTTTATATATGATATACTATAAAAGCATGGAGTTTGTCCAACGGCGTGCCAATGCAATTAACGAATATACAAACACCCATCCCTCAGGAGAACTAGATGTACTGGGACAACCACTTGAAACCTTCGGCGTAACCCTGTCTCATGACGATGGAGCACATGAAGACCTCGATAGGTCTGACGTCCGCGCCCAAGTCGCCGCCGCCTCTGCCGGTGGTCTGCAACAAGTTGAGGGCGTTCTTCATTTCGTTCTCGCTCACGGCCTTTGGCGCGTCGATCTTGTTACCCAAGACGAGGAAAGGAACGTGCTTCAACTCAGGCATGGCCAAGAGAGAGTCCAACTCTTCCTTGGACTCTGCGAATCTCTCTGGATCTGCCACGTCAACCAGATACACGATACCGTTGACCTCTGGGAAGTAGTCCTTCCACAATCTTCTGGCCTGCTGATGTCCACCCAAGTCGAAGGTCGTGAATCTGACGTTACCAATGGCCAACTCCTCGCTGGTAGGATGCAACGTTGGCTGTAAGGTGGCCATTCTGTCGTTCTTGAGCATGTGCAAAAGCGTGGTCTTCCCTGCATTGTCCAACCCGAGGAAGAGAAGCTTAGCGTGCTTGTTCCAGAGCCCCAACGAGGCCAACACGTCTTGAAACCAGTCGAGAATCCACATGATGTTCTGTTCAGATGAGGAATAACACCCTATTCCGCTTGAAAAAATGCTATTAATTGCCCGTTGATTTATCGTCTGGAAAATTCTCCCTGCTATTTCTACAGAAAAGTGCTGAACCTACAAATAAGAAAGCATGCAACTCGCTGCATGCTTTGTTAATAATACTAGCGTGAAGCTGGCAAGTTTCTGTACATTAATGTAGAATTTTCATTCCAAGAGCCCCCCGCAACAGGGAGTTATGGGAATGAACAGATTTTGCTCAGCAACATGCTGTCCAGAAACCCTGCCATTCGCCTTCAAAAAGAGCAGACATGTAGAAACATATGATTACAGCCCTCTGTGCCTTTTAAAGAGGTTAATTGGTGCCGTAAGGGCAGCTTTTATGGGCATTTGTGTTTTTGAAATAGCAAAATGCATTATTGTGGGCCCGTTTCAGCTCGTGGCAAGAAGATTTTTGGCTTATACAAATCAGCGCAGCTGCTGCTATTATTCTGTTGTAATAAATCTGCTTAGGGGTTGCTGAAGCCACTCCTAACTAAGTAAAACGTTTTTACTGATCCCGTTTCAAGGCCTCTCCTTCTCTCTTTGAACTTTTTCTAAAACCTTTATGGATACAAACACGTATTTGTTCATCAACAAATGAAGCTTGACGTGAAAGAGCTCGCGACAAAGCGCTCCGACCGTGTCAAGGCGGTGGACTTCCACCCGACTGAGCCGTGGGTGCTTACCACGCTCTACTCGGGACGCGCAGAGATCGTCAACTACTCGACAGGCGCCACCGTGCGTGTTTTCGACATCGCTAACGTTCCTGTGCGTGCTGGTCGCTTCATTGCGCGCAAGAACTGGATCGTGCTTGGGGCCGACGACTTCCTTCTGCGTGTGTACGATTGCAACACCGGGGAGAAGGTCGCGTCCTTCGAGGCGCACAGCGACTACATCAGATCCATTGCTGTGCATCCTTCCAGACCGTACGTGTTGTCCTGTTCGGACGACTACGACATTAAGATGTGGAACTGGGAAACTGGGTGGAAGTGTGAGAGAACCTTCACGGGCCACGACCACTACATCATGTCCATTGCGTTCAATCCGAAGGATCTAAACACCTTCGCTTCCGCGTGCTTGGACAGAACAATCAAGGTCTGGTCGTTGACCTCGTCCACCGCTAACTACACCATCTTCGACGAGCATTCCAAGGGGTTCAACTACATTGACTACTATCCACACGGCGACAAACCGTACTTGATTACAGGTAGTGACGACCAAACGGTGACTGTCTGGGATTACCAGACTAAATCGAAGGTTGCCAAGATGGAGGGCCACGTTTCCAACGTTTCCTTTGCCGTTTTCCACCCTGAATTGCCTCTCATCATCACCGGTTCAGAAGACTCCACCGTTAGAATTTGGAACTCAAATACCTACAAGTTGGAAAAAACCTTGAATTACCGTATGGAACGTGCCTGGTGTGTTGACACTAAAAAGGGCTCAAGCTTGGTGGCAATCGGGTTTGACACAGGTAGCATTGTTATCCAATTGGGTGACGATAAGCCATTATTGTCTATGGACCCAATGGGGAAGATCATTTGGTGTAAACATAACGACGTTTTCCATACTGCTTTGAAAGTTACCGATGTTGAAAATGTCGAAGATGGTAATGTCATCTCGTTGGCTCAAAAGGAATTAGGTTCTGTCGAAGTTTTCCCAACTTCTTTGATCCATTCTCCAAATGGTAGATTTGTGGCAGTCACTGGTGATGAAGAATATATCATTTATACCGCCTTAGCATGGAGAAACAAAACTTTTGGCTCTGCTTTAGATTTTGTTTGGGCCCAAGATTCAAATTATTATGCCATCAGAGAGTCGAAATCGTCAGTCAAGATTTTCAAGAATTTCAAGGAACTTTCATCCATTGATCTTGTCTACTCAGCTGAAAAGATTTATGGTGGCTCCCTTTTAACAATAAAATCTGAAGGATTTGTTAGCTTTTATGATTGGGAAACTTCTGAATTGGTTCGTAGGGTTAACGTTGACGCCGATAATGTCATTTGGTCTGATTCTGGTGAATTGGTCTTGATCATCTCACAAAATGAAGCATATGCTCTCAGCTTCCAAAGAGATTTATTCTTAGAGGCTCTACAAAACGGTGAAATTGATTCTGAAGAGGGTGTTGAGGCTTGTATGGATGTCCTTTACCAAATTGAAGATGATATCATTTCTGGTAAATGGGTCGGTGATGTTTTCATTTACACTTCTGCTTCAAATAGATTGAATTACCTCGTTGGTGGTGCCACTTACAATTTGGCCCATTTTGATAAGGGTATGTATTTATTAGGTTACATGCAAAGAGACAATAAAGTTTACGTCTGTGACAAGGACGTGAACGTTTCTGGTTACTCATTATCAATTTCTGTTTTAGAATATGAAACAGTTGTTATGAGAGGTGATATGGAATTAGCTGATGAGTTGCTGAAGGAAATTCCAGAAAGTGAGTATGGTAAGATTTCAAGATTTTTAGAACAACAAGGTTACAAGGACAAAGCATTGGAATTATCTCAAGATAATGATCAAAAGTTCGATTTAGCCCTGTCCATTATGAATTTGGATTTAGCTAAACAAATTGCTGAAGAAGCTAACAATACATACAAATGGAAAAAGCTTGGTGATTTGGCCCTCAATCAATTTAACTTCAAGTTGGCTATTGATTCCTTCAAAAGTGCAGGTGACTACCAAACATCGCTCCTGATTTTAAGTTCAATGAATGATCAAGAAGGTTTGAAGGAATTGTCTACCGCTGCTAAAGCAAAGGGCCAATTTAATACTGCCTTTGCTGCCTCTTGGGCTGCTGGTGATAAATTGGCATGTTTGGAATTACTCAAGGATTCTGAAAGATGGACCGAAGGTGCCCTTTTTGCTAGAAACTTTGGTATCACTGGCCTCGATGAAGTTGTTGGTTCTTGGAAAGCAAACTTAACTGCCAACGGTAAAGCTAAGTTAGCAGACAGAATTATCACCCCTGAATCAGCTTCTGTTGATGAAACCGCCATCTCTCAACCAGAAGAGGTTGAGGACGAACAGGAAGTTGCTGAAGAAGAGCCTGCTGCAAATGAAGAAGAGGTTGCTGAAGAGGAACCAGAGGCTGAAGAAGAAGAATTAGAAGAGGAATTTGAAGAAGCTGTCGATGGACAAGCTGCCGAAGAAGATCAAGAATAAAGTATATATTGACTTTGAGTTTATAAGTTCACTAAAAATAAATGTTAAATAATGACAATTAGCGATTGCTCTATGGAAGGTAAACACTGTGTGGGAAGCCTTCCGTGACACTCCCGGGTCAAATTTTAAAAGTGATTTAACCTACAAGGTTGCTCAGCAAACTTTTGTACAGCCTAAATTGGGACTGTAATGGTTAAGGAAGGAATTCCTATAAAGCAGTAGTCATTTTTCTTAGCTTTTACCTATGCTTAAAGAAAGTGCTAACTAAGAAACAAAAAAGAATGCCCGACTGGTCTACGTATGGTAATATCTCAGATATTACACTTCTCGATGAACATGTAGACGATTCTTTTAAGTTGTGTGTATTACAAGGCTATGCAGATGCAGCCCCGTCTTTTTCGGGAGGGATTGGTACACGTATTGGTTCTGTATTTGTCATTTTGGTTGTTTCCACATGTGTTACATTATTGCCTATTGTCATGCAAAGATTCAAACTGAAGATGTCGATTTGGGTTTATTTATTTGCCAGATACTTTGGTGCAGGTGTTATTATTTCAACAGCTTTTGTTCACTTACTAGACCCGGCTTATGAAGAGATTGGTGGTAATTCCTGCGTTGGCAATTGGGGTCACTGGGCTGATTATGCTTGGGTTCCAGCATTGATCTTACTTAGTGTGTTCACGATGTTTTTTATTGATTTGATCAGTGAAGTGTATGTAGAGCGCAAGTATGGACTTGATGCTGAATTACCAGATGTTCAGAAGATGCTTACAGGTCACCAAGGGCAAGCTCCAGCCCCAGTTAATTCAGATGTTCAAGCTGAATGTAATGAGCCATGTTGTGAAAATGACGACGGAATGACGGTGGAAAAGAACAGCATCACAGGTGAGTATTCCGAAAGTATTTCTAGTGTGACAAGTCTCGCTGAATTCAAGTCTCAATTTACTGCATTTTTAGTTTTGGAAATGGGCGTGATCTTCCATTCGGTTATCATTGGTTTAAACTTGGGTTCAACAGACTTTGATGAATTTAAGACTCTTTACGTAGTCTTAGTGTTTCATCAATCTTTTGAAGGCTTGGGTATTGGAGCAAGATTAAGCGCAATCCCATGGCCAACTGGTTATCCTGAATGGATAAAATACGCTTTATGTATTGCGTATGGTTTAGTGACTCCTGTCTCAGTTGCCATTGGTATTGGTGTAAGAGAAACTTATGTTGCAGGTTCGTTCACTTCATCCATTGTGTCTGGTGTTTTGGACTCCTTATCTTGCGGGATTCTTATCTATACTGGTATGATCGAATTGCTTGCCCGCGACTTCATCTTTAACAAGGCTGCAAGAAGCGACTTACGTCAATTGTCATACAGCTGTATTTGTTTGTGTATTGGTGCTGCTTTGATGGCCTTGTTAGGTAAATGGGCCTAATGTCTTCAAAGGTCAAATGAGAAAGCATTATGTCAAATTAAATGTTTATATATACAGTGGTTACCTAACAGCAGGTGCCGAAAATACTTCAACTTTATCTAATTCATAATCTCTTTTGCCTAGGCAAACGAAATATAATTCCTTAGATTCCTGCCGACATGCAGTTGGCTTGAATCTGGCAACCTTTTTGAAAGCTCTTCTTAATCTACCTTCTAGAATCTTGTCGTGAGAACCAGAAAAGAATTTCATGACTAGAGACCCATCCTTTTTAAGTAAATCAATCGCTGTAATCAATGCTGCGTCGCATAAATCGATAGACATTGCATGATCTTTTATAGCAACACCGGTAGTATTAGCCATCCTGTGATATGGTGAGTTAGTAGTTGTCAGATGGAAACCGGAGGTTTGAATAAAAGGTACGTACATGTCACTAACTATCACATCTAATGGGTATCTATGTTCATTTGTTGATATATCAAAAGAGGACAAAAGTTCGTTTTGGTATCCTTCAGGCAAGACTTTCTTTGAAATTGAGAGCTTATTCATCACTTCCTCAATCTGTTTAATCTCTTCTTCAATTTTAGAGCTATAACCTTTGCTCACTGGAGTTTGTTGCACCTGATCGATAACAGACGTATCAGTTATCAATTCTATTTCCCCGGTGAGAGGGTCCTCTAATTGAACTTTACCGTCAGTACCCATCAATTCACTCCTTCTCTTATCCAGCTGTGCAAAAAGAAATGTCTCCCTAATAAGTTGATGCGTCATCTTTGAAAGGATGTTTCCTTGAATGGAAGTTACCCCAATTGGAGGATCATAGGGCAAAATGTCCACCCCAACAATGGTCGATCCCTTTTTGCACCTATCCAGCGCCACTTGGTTCCAAGCACCAGGAGCAGCGCCTAAATCCAAGACATTTGTAGTGCTTTTTTTGTTAAAAAGCTTATATCTATCGTCTATCTGTAACAATTTGAATGCAGCACGTGACTTGTAGTTCTTAACCTTTGCCTCTCGCGTGAAAAAATCATTTTCCTGTCGATTCAGCCATCTGGAAGAGCTGGCACTGCTTTTCCATCTAACAATAAGTCGCTGGATCATCGACTCTTAGGTGTCGCTTACATTATTTGTGATACATATAAGCATGAAACAAAATCTTTGAAGGCGGTATTACGTAAACATTTAGGTCACGTGCTTTAATTGAGGGTTTGCCAAAAAATTTAAAATATGACAGGGTTAGACGCATGTAGTGAAAAAGATTGACAAAAAAAATTTCACCAAAGGAACAAGTCAAACTAGAGATCCTTCTCTTTTCTTATCTGTCGCCCATCCCCTTACCGGAAATACCTCTACAGGAAGACGAACATTAAAAATGTCTAAGATCACCACCTCCCAAGTTAGAGAGAACGTTCAAAAGTTATTGAAGTACTCCAACGAAGAAAAGAAGAGAAACTTCTTGGAAACCGTTGAATTACAAGTCGGTTTGAAGAACTACGACCCACAAAGAGACAAGCGTTTCTCTGGTTCCCTTAAGTTGCCAGTTGTCCCAAGACCAAACATGACCATCTGTGTCTTCGGTGATGCTTTCGATGTTGACAGAGCCAAGGGTTGCGGTTGTGACGCCATGTCTGTTGATGACTTGAAGAAGCTTAACAAGAACAAGAAGCTTATCAAGAAGTTGGCAAAGAAGTACAACGCTTTCATTGCCTCCGAAACCTTGATCAAGCAAGTTCCAAGATTATTGGGTCCTCAATTATCTAAGGCTGGTAAGTTCCCAACCCCAGTTTCCCACTCCGATGACTTGTACACCAAGATCACCGAAGTCAGATCCACCATCAAGTTCCAATTGAAGAAGGTCTTATGTTTGGCCGTCGCTGTTGGTCACGTTGAAATGGAAGAAGACGCTTTGGTTTCCCAATTGTTGATGTCCATCAACTTCTTGGTTTCCTTATTGAAGAAGAACTGGCAAAACATCGGTTCCCTTGTCATCAAGTCTTCTATGGGTCCAGCTTTCAGATTGTACTAAGCGTGCTTTAACTAAAAACGTTTTCTTTTAAAAAATAGTTTTTGTATTATATTTTATATCTACCATTTTTTAATAGATAGCTTATTACAAAGAAATAACTAGTGATATTACTGAATAACTCTTGGAACAACTCTCGTGCAACAGAATTCATGTCTGTTGTATCCTATTCAATTTCGTGCGTAAAACATTATAGACAGCGGTGCTGAGCTCCTGGAATTTTTGTCTCTACACTGCAACGCGTATTTAATCCCAAGATATCAATTAATGAAACAAGAGGTGATCGTTTTGGACGATTCTGATTCTGAAACTGAGAAAGGATCTAGAGCACCTGCATCAGAAGTTTTGGAGGAAACTCCTCTACAAAAGAGACGAAGATTGATGGCCCAAGCATTAGATAGAAGGTTGAACCCACAACCTGATACAGTGGAAACTACGCCTAAAGAAACCGTTAAAGCTGAACCAAAATCAGAATCTATCACTTTGGATGATGATGATATAGAAGAGGTGGTCACACCTCAGTATGACGCAAGACACGAGAAGCTCCGGTCACCTGTGAGACTCTTCACTAACCCATCATTGAAGGGAGGCAATAAAGACACAATCTCATTAAAAGATTTACTAGGTTCACCATCATTGGAAGAATCATACCAGTTCAATTTTATGATTGATATGGCTTTTCTGACCAAGTTTGTTTCCCATAGCAAAGTCAAATTTACAACAATCAATCAACAAGGTGAGTTTCTTAACATACCAGATGATCTATGGGAAAAATATCAGATTCACTCAATTGATGCAAGTAGGCTGCTATCAAAATATGGGTCTCATCACACTAAAATGATGATCAATTTTTTGAAGACAGGTTGCCAAATAGTGATTCATACAATGAACCTTACCGAAGCGGATTATCTAATTCAAACACAAATGGCATGGGTTTCACCGGTTTTGCCCTTCAAGCCCAGCGTCAGGAACGATATCAAGGGCCAAATTGATGAAACTGATACAGGTCTAGCATTCAAAAGAGATTTATTCACATATCTATCCAAATATGAAGATCCTGATATAAATTTATTGATTAATAAATTAAGTGAATATGACTTTAGCGAAATTGACGTTGTGTTCATTGGTTCAGCACCTGGGCAGTATAAGTATTACGACAAAGAAAAATTGAAGATCCCCAATTCTCCCCCTGCGTTTGGTTATGCCAGATTATGGCAAATTATTCAACAAAATAACTTGTCATCCTTAGATGGTAGCCTTTTAAGCCAGGTGAGTAGTATTAGCGGACCGTTTGATGGGTATAAAAGAAACATTCTAGTGCATTTATTGACCTCTTGTGTTGAAAATGGATACCCATTTGCCAAAAAGAGCGATTACGAGTTTGTCAGAGGTAAGGGCAAAGTGGAACCTATGATAATATGGCCCACAATTAAGGAGGTTTTGAGCAGTTTGGGTGCTGAATTAAGCGGTAGAGCGCTATTTTACACCAACGAAGGGAACTGGGCAAGCTATAAACGCCAAGCCGAAGTAATTGACCGGTACCTGTACAAATGGAAATCGTCACCATCGAATGATAAAACCTGCAGAGGATCCATCTCACCGCATTGCAAAACCTACTGCTTGAGTGAAGACAGATTCAAGAGTTTGAAATGGTTTATGGTGACCAGTGCCAACTTGTCGCATCATGCATGGGGGAAACCTGCCAAATTTGACAGAGAAAGACCCTCTTTGTTAAATTTTGAGATTGGGTCTTTTGAGACCGGCGTTGTGGTTGTGCCTAGATTGGTTAGAGGAGGGACGGGAGACAAATTGGTTCCCGTCTACGACAGCGACACCATTGACGGAAATACTTTGAAGGAACGCCATCGGACTGAAATTCCCATTAGAGTGCCGTACACCTTTCCGTTAGCGAAGTATGGACCCGAAGACAAGCCGTGGGCCAGACCGGGTATTGAGCGATACTTCCAGTAGCTTCTATTTGGACGTTGTCGATGATGCTATCGGTAGGCATGCTGGATCTGCTGAGCACATCAGATAAGAAGCGTGTTAAAAATAGTAAATGATAGCAATGCCAACTGTACACGTCATTGGGATAAGCAGGGAAGTTCCATACGAAGATGTGGCCTTGCGGTCGGACCGAGATAGAAACGGTGAGCAAACGCTAGAGAGATATCAAGAGATACAAAGAAGAGAGTTCGAGACTCTGAGCTTATTATATAACAAAGTGAGCGAGGGCGATCTGAGAGCGGATCGCGAGAATACGAGGCCTATCTGACAGTCTTGGCCTGACCCACCCCTGTGTTGAAACAAGAGTTGCAGCAGCAGGCAAAACACATGTCCATCCAACCCGCACCTGCAGGCAGATCCAGCACAGCGGCCCAGTCCGAGCACCAGAACGCGTGACACTGCGTCTCCTCTGGCTGGTAGCCGCGCGGCTTCTTCTCAAGCACCGGCTCTGCCGGTGCTTGCGGCTGCTCGGTCACTGGCTCGGGGTCTTCCTGGTTCTCTGCAGGCGAGTCCTCGGCCTGTTTCTCTGTATCGTCGGTCTGATCGTCTTCCAGCGCCTGTGAGCCGCCCGAGACCGCCGACTGCAGCGCCATCGAGCGCGCGTCGGTGTAGATCGTCTCGCCGGTGGTCGAAAACGAGGACACGGAGCCGGAACGCGGAAACCCTGTCATCTGGCCAAAAAGAATAAAGAGCAAGAACAGATCAGTTCACCTGAAATTTCAACCTTTAAGGCTCTCACCAAGACAGGAGGAAAATGCTCAGCACAAGCAATCTTTTCAAGGGTGAAAAAAGAGAGATTAAAAAAATAAAAATATTTTTCAGCTATAAAACTTTTCATATAGCTAAGATGGGGTTGCATCCAGAGCCTAAGAAATGGAAGGGACCACCTAAGGGGCCAAAGAACACCCCACACAAGGACAAGAATCCTTTAGGGCTTGGTCGGACGATCAGAGCGGCCAAACAGGCGAAGAACGAAGTGTATTTCTTGCCGGACGGGCAGATGCGTTTCACCACAGACAAGCACGAGGCCGGGTGGGTGAAGATGCGTTCGGTGGTTCAGGAAAACGCATTGGACGAGTTCTTGAATACTGCGCAATTGGCAGACACAGATTTCACAGCCGAGAAGCACGCCAGCGTGAAGATTATCAGAGTGAACAATCAGGCGGTGGAGTCCGGGAACTACAATCCGTACTTGTTGACCACAGAAGAAGAGGCGAAGAAGTTTAAGGTGCAGCAAGAACACATCAAAGACTTGATCGTCCCTAGAAGACCGAAATGGGACAAATATACTACCAAGTACGAATTGGAAAGAATGGAGTCGGAGGCGTTCTTGGAGTGGAGAAGGCATCTAGCTACCTTGACCGAAGACCACGATTTGCTATTGACGCCCTTCGAACGTAACATCATGGTCTGGAAGCAATTGTGGCGTGTGGTCGAAAGATCAGACTTGGTTGTTCAGATCGTTGATGCGAGAAACCCGCTGCTTTTCAGATCTACAGACTTGGAAAAGTACGTCAAAGAGTTGAACCCATTGAAGAGAAACTTACTTTTGGTCAACAAGGCCGATTTGCTAACCTTCAACCAAAGATTAGCGTGGGCTAAGTATTTCGAGTCACACGGTATCAAATACACATTTTTCTCTGCTGCCAAGGCTAACGAAATTTTGGAAAAGCAAAAGGAAGAAGAGGCTGCTATCAAGCGTTACCAAGAAGCTCATCCTGGTGAGGTCATGCCAAAGCCAGAAACTTACACCAAGCCTAAGAAGTCTAAGAAGAAGAACCAAATCAAAACATATTCCGATGACGAATTGGATGATTTCGATCTAGACGAATTAGATGAAGAGGAACGTGAAGAGTTCCTCAAATTGCAAAGAGAATTGGACGAGTTAGAACAGCTAGAAGCAGGCGTCGAAGGTGTTGATTTAGATGACGATGACGAAGACTATGATGGTTCATATGAATCTGATTCTGATTATGACTTCTCTGAAGAAGAACCAGAAGATGATAGATTACGTTCCATGACTCACATTGCCACCGTTGAAGAATTAGAAGAACTATTAATCCGTTCGGCACCAGAACCTTTGACCCCTCCTCCAGAAGGCCAGCCACCAAGAGTTCAAATTGGGTTGGTCGGTTATCCGAACGTTGGTAAATCTTCTACTATCAATGCTTTAGTTGGCTCCAAGATGGTTTCGGTTTCTTCTACTCCAGGTAAGACAAAGCATTTCCAAACCATTCTATTATCAGACAAGGTTATTCTTTGTGATTGTCCTGGTTTAGTGTTCCCTAACTTTGCCTACACTAATGCTGAGTTGGTTTGTAATGGTGTTTTGCCAATTGATCAACTAAGAGAAATAACAGGGCCTGCCCAATTAGTCTCACGTAGAGTTCCAAAGTTTTTCATTGAAGCCGTTTATGGTATTACTATTCCAGTTAGAGCAAAGGAAGAAGGTGGTAACGGTATCCCAACTTCACAGGAATTATTAACAGCATATGCCCGTGCTAGAGGTTACATGACTCAAGGTTTTGGTTCTGCAGATGAATCACGTGCTGCTAGATACATCTTCAAGGATGTTGTCAATGGTAAGCTATTATGGGTGGAACCACCTCCAAATGAAGAAGGCCGTCGTGCAAACGATGAACAAGTTAGGGAATTTAATGAAGATATTTATAATTTGGCTCATTTACCAGAACAAAGGAGAAATCAATTGATCGAAGCTTTAAAACAAAAGGGTCTTTCAATCAAGGACTTCAATTTAGAAAGAGATGTCGACAAGTTGACTTTCTCTGGTCACGTCTCACAAGATTCTAGAGGTGCCAACGGTGTCAGTGATAGAACTCATGGTGGTAAGCAAGCTGCCCTATACAACGCTGCTGAAAACTTGGATGATGAGTTTTTCAAAATGAAAGGTGTCAAGGGTGTTGTTCAAGGACCTGCTCATTTGAGGAAACTCGGTGATTTTGGTGGTAAAAAGCATAATAAGGCAAACAAGAAGGCCATTAGAAAGGGTAAGGCTTGAGTCAGTTTATTTTCAACTTTATAAGTTCATAGGTTTTGTTTTGTTTTTTCAGTAAATTTTCTATATAATAATCAATTATAAAGCAATATAACCAGATGTGAAGGTGATCCTGGCGTAAACCCAACACATCTGTAGAATAACAGTTAATTAACATTTTATTGTGTTACACATCGATCACTTTTGGAAACTGGGTATATAATTGTGAAGAATAGTTTTAAGGGGCTCAGTAACATGATGCTTGTCCACGTGACTTATGAGAAACCTTCGGACCCCAATTTCTCTTCTACTATTTGAATTTCCCTGCTGATTTCTACTAGGTTTTCCTCTAGCGTTTTCATATCAACAAATCTTCTTTCCCTTTTGGCATCGTCTACCATTTTTTCCACCATGAACTTTTGTTCGTTCAAAACCATCAACTTTTCTCTTAGAATACGGATGTCGCGTTTCAGTAGAGGCTTAACTACTATAGGTTTTGCTTGCTCCAAAAGTTTTTGTTCCTTCAACAAAGCTTCCTGTTGAGCTTTTCTAAATTGGGGTAAATACTCCTGAACGAAATCTTGAATCATCAGTTGGACATTTAGCAATATCTGAGCTTCATCTTTCTGTAATTTTCCAGACTGACACAGTTGGACAATCTCTTTGGATAGTGATTCGACTTTCGAAAACAAATTTAGGATCCTGTTGGATTGATTTTTGGTCTGCACATTGTTTAAGTCTTCTCTTAGAATCAACGATTTGAGTGTGGTCCATTGGGACGTCAATCTGAACCAGGGGGTATTTTGGGATTTTTGTTGAGCGACGAAAACTGGCTTGTCTAGCACCAGTTTGCGACAAGAAGAACAAACTCTGATAAAGTTGGTATCGGTCTTCAGCCTTTGAGAGATTTCCGGTTTACCCAGAATTTGACAGAGGATGTTTAGAGGGATGGTGATGGAACAGGGGTTAGTTTTGCTGTTCCTGGTATCGCAAACCATGTGGCCGCATAATCTACAATGGTGCTTTCTGCTGAAAAATCCAAAGGTAGTAGAACACTCTTGACAGGACGCTCCGTCTAACCATTGCACTAGCGAAGACTCAAATGCGTTCAGTTTGTACCGATCGACGCTACCGGCGCTTTGAACAGTTGTGTATATCCAATCCATCAACTTATCCAATCGCCGCTCGATGATGAGTTTGTCTAAGTCCTCGCTCCTGGTTTTGTTCGACCGCATATTCAGAAACTGGCTCGTTCGGTCTTGGACCAATCCCACCGCTTGCGACCAGGCCGGACAATTGTCCAGACATATCTGGCAGCATCTGACCCAATGGGTGGACAAGTTGTTGGGGTCTACGTCGTATGGAACGCATTCCAGGCTGTTGCTCACACGCATAGGGTATTTCGGTAGATGTGTTTGACACAACAGGAGCCCACATTTCGGACAATTGCGCTGTTTGCTTATGCCAACATTGCACACAGAACACACAGGATTGGATTGTGGCACCAGAACATGGAAATGCGCCGTGGAAAGCGGTACCTTGGCGTGCACAGGCTTGCTGATGTTCGTCTGCGGCTTTGCAGCGGGCTCGCGGTCCCGTCGAAGGCCTAGAGTCCGATTCTGGGACATGGTCACGTGACTTGCAGATTAGAAATTGGAATCAGGGAGGAAAAGTCATCTAGAGGAAGGCAAAAAAAAATATTTGTATGGAGCTTTAATCGATCACTAAGTTTTGTTTCTCTTCTTCTCTTGTTACACTAGAATGGTCTCGTCTGCTGACCAGGCCGTGGGCTACGTGGCGATCAAGGACTTTGCTCCGCGTTTAGACGACGAGCTTGCGCTGTCGAAGGGCGACTCGGTGGAGCTGCTCGCGGACGACGCCGAGTTTGGTGACGGCTGGTACATGGGACGCAACCTGGCGACGGGGCAGGTGGGCCTCTATCCGAAGATATTCACCGCGCGTCAAGAGACGAGTACAGGGGGTGCTTCTGCGCCTTCGTTGCTGCGCTCGCGCTCGCGTCGCACGCCTGCTCAGTCGGTGGCCAGCGAGACAGCGGCTCCCAAAGACGTCCAGGGTTACGTGACGGACATCGACAACGCGCTCAAAGAGCTCGATGTGGGGGGGAACAACGGCGCTGGTGCCAGTGCTAACACCAGCAGCGTGTTGGATCCCTCAGAGGTCTCGCAATGGACGCCTGTGCAAGTCTCGCAATATATGGCACACCAGGGCGTAGACAGCGACTCGTGTGCCCGATTCGTCCAGCATAAGATCTCAGGCTCCATCCTTTGCGAGTTGGAGTTGGCGCATCTCAAGGAACTCGACATTGACTCGTTTGGAACCCGGTACGAGATTTTCAAAATCATCGAAAAGCTAAGGACTGGTGGCTCAAATATCACTCCAGTGGTGCAGCAGCAGTCCAATTTGAACAGAAACAGTCAGATGTACACTCCAAAGCAGCAATATTTCAACGATTCGTCTTCAGAGATAAACAGGACTCCAACAGTTATGTACAACCATAACAACAATTCCCAGCAACAGCATCATCAACAAATTGAGCAGACACCGACTCAATTGAACGACCATCCTAATGAATCGTCCACCCCCGAGCTAAAGATTGACTCGACTCAGTTTCTTTCTCCCAGAAGAGCTCCTCAGCCTCCCTCTTATCCAAGTCCAGTGGCTGAGAATCCAATGAGATTTGGGCTGAACTCGCCTGAGAAAACAGACCGGGTCAGGCATTCCCTGTTGGTGCCTCAACTGAACGTGCATGGTCATTCTAGACAATCAAGTGCGTCTTCGATCTACATGGAGAGTGAGCAAGACCCTCTTTTGGAAGAAGATGAACATTTGCCACAGCTAAAACCAGTTCAGCAGCAGTCACCAGAGCCACTGGAGTCGCCAACAACAAGTCAATCTATTGCTAAACGTATGTCTGCAATCTTACATGGTGGCTCCACTTCTGACCTCAATAGCCCAACCGAATCCTACATTTCCATGGGTGAACGCAGAACAGTCTCTGCGAAGGAATTCAAGGCTTCATCGCAAGAAAGGATTGAATCCAAGCGTATTCAATCCACTAATACTGTTATCTACGAACAATTGACTCATAACAATAGCAGTAATGGGCCAAATCCTGTGGGTAGTAGCAATGAGAACTCTTCTTCGACTTTGAGCACTTTCAAGTCGTTGGCCCAACGAAAACCACTACCTAAAACTCAAACATCTGCGTTCCAAGAGGGTATCCAGGAAATCTCGGTGCAGGATTCGATTGCCACGTCTAGTTACTCCGGCTGGATGTACAAGAGAGGCAACAGCACCATTGGGTCATGGAAACAACGATTTTTCACGCTACACAAAACGAGATTGTCGTACTTCACCAGTTTGAAGGATACCAAGGAACGCGGGTTGATTGACATAACGGGACACAGGGTGTTGCCTGCAAACGACACGGAGGACAAGCTGAATGCCATGTACGCGGCCTCTGCGGGTTACGGGAGATACATGTTCAAGATAGTTCCGCCTGCGCCGGGGGCCCGAATGGGGTTGACGTTCACCCAGCAGAAGGTGCATTACTTTGCAGTTGAGACGAAGGAGGAGATGAGACATTGGATGGGCGCGTTGATGAAGTCGACAATCGAGGTTGACGAGACGGTGCCTGTGATTTCCAGTTGCGTGACGCCTACTATCCCGTTGCAGCGGGCGCAGGAGCTGATGGCCATAGCCCGCGAGAAGGGCCAGGAGAATCTCGAGAAACTGCAGCGCGAGAGACAGCAGGAGACTGAGCGAGCAGGCAACATGACGTTGTCGGAGGCGATCCAGGCTAACTCCAACATGACCTTCGACAGCAAAAGCAATCTGCCGCGCACGGCGGCCGTGAACGGGCTGGCCAGCGTGGTGAACGGGAACGGCAGCAGCGGCAACATCACGCCGCGCCAGGCGTCGATGAAGGCGGGTGCGCCGCCCATCATTACCCGTTTGGACAGCGCCAGCGCCAGCGCCGACGACTCTCTGGGCTCTGCGTCCGCGACAAACTCTCCGGCCGACTTCGAGCAGCCGTCGCCGCATCCGGGCATGAGCAGAACCAACAGTTTCCGCCGCGTCATCTCCCTGCGTCGCAACCGTGACTGAGTGTAATTATTAGTGTATTTTTTATCTTAAGCCGAATTGAACTCCAAGGCCATCAGTGCTGAGCATTTTGGGACGCGTCCTTTGCAAGTGAAAAATCGCCTGAAAAAAAGACGCGAAACTTCCCCCAAACTGGCAATTACCCAAAAAGGCGCTAATTGAATTAATTTAATAAGGCAAGAGGTAAAAGTTTTCCTGTAAGGATTGCCTTTTCAGGGTTCATCAGTGAAGCAGCGGTCCCACAGGTCATCTGACACGACAATTAGTCTGCACGCCGTTCCACAGTCCCACAGCCCGAAAGAAATGGTCCCACCTTCCACCGAACAGCCGCAAATGGCCCTGCAGCCTTCGCCAATAAGCGCGTCGGCCAGCGACAACACGGAAATCGCACAGAAGATCATCCAGAGGGGCGAGCTCGCGAAGATGACGCGCCAGCTGAAGGAGAAGCTCCTGCGCGCGGGGCTGCGTGTGAAGGACCAGCACGCGCCGCACACTGCAGGCTCGATCTCCGACTCCATCTCCAACGACATCTCCAACACGGCCATGCAGAACATCTCGACGGCCAACGCGCGGCGCACACCGGTGCGGCCGCAGACCGCGGCCGCTACGGTGTCGTCGTCGCCGCTCAAGCGCAGAACAGGCAGCTTTTCGGAGCTCGACAGCTCGCCCACCAAGAAACAGATGATGCTGAACTCCTCGCCACTGTTCTCGAACACGAGCCCCTATTCCAACCGCTCGCTGATGAACACGCCGCTGTCGGTCCAGCAACAGCAGCACAACATCGTGCCCTTCTCCAAGACGCCTTCGCACTCGTCCGCCACCAACATGGCCGACAGCAGGGCCACTCTGCAGCCTCCCTCCACTCCGCCTCCAACGTTCGCTTCTGTGGCAGCGGCCGCTGCAGAAGCCGCAAACTCCAAGCTTTCCGCCTCCACCCTCTCAGACCACCAGCACCAGCATCTGCAGCAACTCTCTCAGGAGCAGCCCCAGCAGCAGCAGGGCGGACAGAGCCACGATAACGTGCCTTCCACTCCTAAAACCAAACTGAGCAATCCGTCCCACAACGACGTGGGCGCCGATTTGCTTCTATACTTGCTCAAGTCGCCTGCTAACAACACTCCAGGCAGACCAACGGTGCCTACCACTCCGAAACTCTCGAGCTCCAGTACCCACCACGACCTGTCTGTCAACATATTTGCAGACCATGCTCATCACAGTCAAACAGGACAGCCTCCGCAGGTGGCTCAGCATCCGTCGATTTCTGTGCACGCGGCTCTTCCTGGGGTGACCTTCTCGCCTAGCTTGATGGCCAACGGCGATAGATGTCCGCAAACCCCAACAACTGCGGCCACGTCTAACCTACTATCGACGCCATTGGCGAAATTCCAAACCCCAATGACTCCTAATAGACTGAGAGGCACGCCTGGTTTCATACTGACGGATTTCATCAACTTTTCTCCAAATGTCCAGCGCACGCCCGATTTAGCCCACATGGCTAAGATGAACTCGCATTTAGGCGAAGATACTACGTAATCCGAAAAAGTGAGACACCACTGTTCACTTATCTTTTCTTATCATTTCTATCCATGTTGTTGATTTTGACATGCGGGACGTGACAATAATAATAAGGAAAATTGGTGATGTTCAGATGGGTTGAACGATGTGTGTGCTCTTTTTTACTTATTAACTCTGTTTACATTATCCTTATTTTTAGGATCCCTTTATTTGTATTTCATTCGGCATGTTGTTGTTGTTCCTATTGTTGGCGCTCGTTTTGTTTTTCCATAGTTTTAAATTCGTTGTATATTTAATATTTTGTCCTATTTTATCACTTGCATGTAGCCAAATGCAGTTACTCTAGACTCTGGTAGAAAAGGTAGTTGAGGGTTTATAAAAAAAGCAATAAATAAAATAATACTTAAAAGGACATTCTTGTCAAGGTGTCTCGCCTTCGCTGCTGTACTCTTCCGTCTGTTCTTGTATGTTTGTGAGTGGTACAGGAGAAGGACCAGCCATTATTTTTTGTAATTTCTTATAACTTAACGACTCGTATGATGGACTGTTATATGTGTAACCACCGTTAGCAGCGGGCTGAGGGCCTGGAGAAGAGTAAATTGGATAAAACGTTGGTGGTACAGGTAATCCTGGTGATCCATAATATCCTACAATTGGTAAATCATGTGAATTTTCAGGATTTTGCTCATCAGCAGGGTTCAGGGGTTTTGGTGCATTAAATGGTGGCGTTGGTAATGAGCCTGAGGCATTTAACATAGTACTCAAAAAACTTTGGTATTGATTTGGGAACTCGGTAAAAAACTGTGAAGTGTCGGGAGATTGATGTGGGGGGTGTGTTAAATGTGTAGCATTAAGTGCTAAATTTGAATCAACATTATAATGATTTTCACTCTTATCAAGTTTCTTCCAAACATAATCCCTTAAATAACCCAAAGAGTTGACTGTTTCTCTCAAAATGACATCATTAGCAACAAGTAATCTCTTTGCTGCGTTCAATAATGAGTCAATAACATATCTTCTGATATCATAGCTATCCGAATATCTTAACATTTCTTCGGGTAAATAAAAGTGATGAAGCTCAAGTGGCAATGAATTAAAAACAATTTTCTTATCTGGAAAATGCAACACATCTTTCAAAACATAGAAAATATGTTGCATTGGGAAAGTATTTTTATCAAACCATATGAATATGTTTAAATGATCTGGTTTAACGAAATTCTGTTTGATTTCATAAAGATACAGCAGCATCAATTGGACAACTTGATCGGAATATTCTGGTTTATAAGCTAAACAACTCTCAGCAACTTTAGCATTGAAGTTTTTACCAAAGTCAGTTAAGTCAATTCCAGCAATAGAATCATTGGTGATAATCTTATTTTGGAATGGGTTTGGATCTATTCCTCCTGAAAGGTGTAATATAAACACTCTATGAACAGCAGATGAAACATGTGATACTAAAAAAGAAATCAACTCTGGCTCGTAACTTTGACATGATAACATTTCACCGATGATTTTACCGACATCACTATATAACGACATGACAGTTTGATAGACACTTTCAGTCTTAAACATTCTTTCTTCTCGTGTTTGAAAGTCAAAATTCAAAAAATGTACCACTGTCTCTAATACCAAATAAGATTTAAATAATGCTATGTTGAATAGCCTAAACGGGGAAACTGGACCATCAAATTCTTTTGTTATTGGATTATAATCATTTTTGGACGGGAAGTTGGTCGATGAATTAATTAAGATCATATGGGGCGAAAGCCCGTATTGAACTGATGTAACTGTATCTAGGAGTCTAATAAAATTCCAAACGTATCTCCTGGTATCTATTTCCTTTGCGGATAAGCTTGATGGATTCTCGTGATGCAATACTGGATCTCTATGGAGTCCGATAATTTCAGCTAAACGCGAGAGAGTTGAAGTTGCAGCAAAAATATCAGCATAGTAAGATGCCCCACTGAAATAGAAGATCACAGAGGCCTTCAAAAAGTCAAAGGTGGCACGATTCATTAAACCACAAGTGGCGGTAATTAATTCATAGCAGCTGAAGATTTTAGGAAGTTGATCATTGGCAACGACCGAATCTGGTGTTGAATAGCGAGTTTGAATAGAAGTTTCAGTCCCAAACAGCATGGACAATATGATGAGACCATAGTTGACGTCGAAAACAGGATCATCAACTGAAGCTATATCATCCCAAAATCTGTTGTAGTTCTCTTCGATCTCGTCACGATACAAAACAGGCACCAAAGGATGTACACACTCCCAGTACTGTGGCAACAATTCATCAAACCGCGATCTGGGAGGGAACGATTCTATTATTTCAGCCGCATTGGAATCCGCTCCGTTGCCGTGATTGAAAACATTGTTTTCCGGCAGGGTGTTGATCAACTTGAATATCAGAACTCTGTTGATTCCTGAGTCGATGTAAGGCATAAATGCACGAGGGAAGTAGATTGACGAAGACCTGTTATACCCGTCTATCGAAAGACGTGGTGCTCTAGTGATGCAAGCAGTTTCAGAACTGGTGGCTTGTTGATGATAGGAATATTTACAAGGTATTCCGCTCTTGGCGCATTTGGAGCACGGCTGTTTCTTATCACACTTGACTTTGTGTGTGTAACAATAGTCGCAAGTTGTGATCAGCCTTCTGCGCTTAGCCGGTGGCATTTTCACCTAAATTCTCAAAAAAGCTAGGTTCGCCTACCCATGCAGAGTGGGTTTAATCTGTTGAGGCTAATTAGTGCTTTCCAAATTAGGCAATTGCACCGGGTATACCCCGAGAAAAAATTTTCCACGAATCGGTAACACCATATCTAGTCCGAAAATGCTCATTATTTACACGTATAAAAATGGACAGTGGTTTGAGCCGATAGCAAGAACGGGCTGCCACAGTAAGGCATTAGAAAGCGCAGCAGAGAGTTTTACAACGGGGTTGAGCTGGTGTTAGTACTGCCGGTAGTATGGTTACCAATAGGGGTGTCAGGGCCGCTATTGCTAGGGTTTTCCTCTGGATGTTTGCTGTCCAAGAACGAGGACAATGACTGCCCCGTGTAATTTAAGCTTTCGTATAGTTGTTTGCTGGTAAACGCCCCATTTTGTGGTATTGTTGGAATCATTTGAGAGGAGTACATGGAGTAAAACGATGGGAGCAAGGGTAACCCGGGGTGTGGTACTTGTGTGGACAATTGAGGGGGGGTGGAATGCGATATCACTTGATAAGTAGGTGGCGAGTAGTGGCTGGCTTGCCTTTGGAAGTAGAAGCTTGGTGACTTGGCGATTGGCGCTTTATCCATATCCGAGAACATTTGATAACTATCTGGCGACTGGTGGGGCGGGTGGGTAAGATTAGGGACATTTTGTGAAACTGGGGGTGCAGCTATAATACTATTTGTGCCGCTCTTATCTATTTTTTTCCAAACAAAATCTCTTACATATCTTACTGAAGCCACGGAATCTCGCAATAGTTCATCTCCAGCATGAATGAAGTTCTCAGACGAATTGATTAAACTGTCAATGACAAATCGCCTTATGTCGTAACTGTGCGAGTACGACATCAATTCTTGAGGTAAATAAAACCTATGAAGTTCAGGTGGCAATGAGTTTAACTCAATATCTTTATCTGGACTGTTGCTTATATCAATCAAAAGATATGTTAAATGTTGCATCGGAAACTTGTTCTTATGGAACCATTTGAACTTATTCATACTTTCTGGTGTATTGTAGTTCTCCTTAGATTCATAAATGAGTAACAAAATAACCTGAATAGCACGGGTCGAATAATGTTGCTGGAGAGATAAAGTATCCTCAATAAACTCAATGGTAACGGCTTTTCCAAAATCTTCTAAATCAACCCCCTTAATAGGATCGTTGGTAATAATTTTGTTTTGATACGGGTTCGGGTCTGTCTCTCCTGAAATGTGCAATAAAAATACTCTATGAACTGACGATGAAATATGGGATACAAGAAATGATATTAACTCAGGTGGGTAATTGTCACATGCTAACATTTCACCAATAATTTTGCCAACATCATTGTATAAAGACATCACAGTTAGGTACACACTCTCCATTTTAAACATTTTCTCCTCTCTTGATTTGAAGTCAAAGTTCAAGCAATGAATGACCGTCTCTAATACCAGATTTGCTTTGAATAATGCTATGCTGAATAGCCTGAATGGAGAAACTGGACCATCAAATTCTTTTGTTATTGGATTATATTCATTTTTGGATGGAAAATTTGTTGATGAATTAATCAAAATCATATGTGGGGAAAGACCGTTTTGTATGGATGTCAATGTATCTAAATATCTGATAAAATTCCAAATGTATCTCCTTGAATCAATTTCCTTAGCCGATAAACTAGCAGGATTTTCGTGGTGTAATACAGGATCTCTATGAAGCCCTAAAGTTTCAGCCAGCCGGGAAAGGGTTGAAGTAGCTGTAAAAAGATCTGAATAGTACGATGCCCCTGTAAAATAAATGATGATCGAAGCCTTCAGAAAGTCGAACGTTGCTCTATTGGTGAGTCCACATGTATTTTTAATTTTTTCAAAACATTCATAAATTCGTCCTACTCCATCGTCGAGAGCACATTTAGGCTTTAGAGTTCGGATTTTGTATGATGTTTGCGTTGCAAATAACATGGATAGTAGAATGAGTCCATAATTGACGTCGAAGATGGGATCATCTTCGGAGTCTAAATTGTCCCAAAATTGGTTGTATTTGTCATCTATATCCTCACGATATAAGATGGGCACTAACGGATGGACACAGTCCCAATATTGAGGCAGCAGTTCATCAAAAAGGGACTTAGAAGGGAAATTAGTGATGATTTCTGCCGCGTTGGTGACCATGCTGTTATCATAATCAAAAATGTTATTTTTCGGCAGCCTGGAGGCTAACTTGAACAATAAGACTCGGTTGATTTTCGGGCTTAGAAAAGGTTGAAATCCACGAGAGTAGTAAATCGAGGATGGGAGCTCGGGAATGAGAAGACGAGGGGTCTTTTTCCGTTGTGGAAGATGTTCCGGCGCGCGTTTGGGAGATTTTTTATCGTCTGGTTGTTGGTATCCCGTGTATTCACAAAACTCTCCGTTTTTCACACATCTGGAGCAGGGTAGAAGCTTGTCGCACCTGACCTTGTGTCTGTAGCAGTAGTTGCACGTCTTGATTACCCTCTTTCGTTTGATCGGGGGCATTGAGTGATTCTTCTGGATCCAAGGACAGAAGTGAGACAAAGAATTTTTCAGAGACATTTTAATTTGTAACGGTTGTAATGTTCGACCATTGTATTCGACCGACCGCTGATATGCTGTGTTACAGCCGCACACTTATATCTTCTGTCTTCTTGAAAGGGTTTTGCTCAAAGAGAAAGATACTCTTTTATGAGGTCCAACTCGAACCTGGATCTGTCTGCACACGCCGCATGGCACTTATAAAGGCATATATTATTTAAAAAAGAAGCCACCGGGGGCATATAGAGAGTGCCAGAAATATTGTTTTAAAAAATAACACTTGTGACGTGCTGCCAGGAAGAAAGGCACGCATCAGGTGTTATCACAATTACTCTTGTCTATAACGGTGTGAGTATGTAATGCTCAGCACACAACTGTTTAAGTTGATTCAGTAAATAAAATAAAGTATGTATAACTAGTCTGATAAAAAAGAATTCGAGATACGGTATTCGCTTAACTACAATTGATATCTAAACATGACGTTCTCTTTGTCAGTCAAGTCGGCAAATTCAATGTTTTCGATGTCAGGCACTTTCAAAGCACCTTCAGCAGCTAATCTGTCTCTTCTCTTGTTTTCGGACCAGTAGTTATAGTATAACCATGCAATGAGTACAAAATCCACGGAGTAGCAGATAACCATAGCAACTTCTCCACTTGTGTACTTTGGTGCCTCTTTTGCAATGAAAGTTTGTGGGCCAATCAAATTACCAACACAGTAGCCAATCAAGTAAATGGCATTGACAGTGATCTTCTTGGTGTGACCAGCAACGTTAGAAGAAAAGCAAGACAAATTACAGATCATAGTGACAGGTGCAATAGATGTCAAATAGTAACCAGCCAATCTAGCATTTGGTGACTCGGTGGCGAATGCTAACATACAAGCTGATGCCAATGTTAAAGCCATGGCAAATTCCGCGCAAATGAGTCTATGCTTAACAAATCTCTGGCACCATGAAAGAGCGATACAGCCAACAAATTCAACGCCACCTTTTGGTAACCCCATTAATAAGGCTTGTTTAGAGTCGTATCCGAAAGTGCCTTTCAAAAGAATAGCGCCGAAGTTGGTTAAAGCACCATTTGGAATATCAGTACCAATAGCAATGAAAAAGTAAATCCATGTGTTGATGTCCAGAATTGCCTCCTTGAATTGGTGCCATTTGAAATGTCTGTTACCAAAACCTTGTTGGTTAGTCTTAATTCTCAAAACGGTTTGTTTTCTTTCTAATGGTGTCAACCACCAAGCCTTTGCTGGGATGTCTGGAACATGAAGTATCAAAAGAACACCAATCAAAATTGTCATACAACCAGTGATAATGAATAAACATTTCCAACCTGGAATTGAAAGACTGTCTTCATGAATAAGCAAACCATAACCAATAGATCCAGAAAGTAATTGGCCAATACCATTACATGCAAGCCAAAAGGCTGTTCTCAAAAACTGCTCTTCCTTTTTGTACCATTGTCCGGTGATAATGACCATAGCTGGTGTGACAGACGATTCCAACGCACCTAAAAGTGTCCTTAAAGTGATAATAGATGCATAGTTAGCTGCAGCCGAATGCAGACATAAAAGAACACCCCAAACAATAATGAAGATACCAGCAGTCTTAGCAACTGGAAACTTTTGTAATGTGTAAGAAATTGGAAACTCGAAAACTAGGTAACCTAAATAGAAGGCTGAACCAACCCATGAATACATATTACCTTCCATATTATAATAAGTTCTAAACCCCATGACAGAAGCAGCAGAGTTAGAAACTTTATCCATAAATTGGAAACAATAGACAAACATAATGATGGGTAAGAGATAAAGATCAATCTTTCTTAATAACTTCTTGGAATCTTCGTCACTCAATTCAATCTCCTCTGCATCAAGAGCAAATTGCATAGCTTCATCGACATCACCAGTGACCTCGACAACTCTACCATCAATAGATAGAATGTGATCTAACACTGCATCACGATCATGGATGTTGTCCTTGGAAAAGGTGGAATGTAATTCCACATTCACTTGATCTTTTTCGTTATCAGAAGAATTAGACATTTCGATGCTCCTTTTGAAGCGATAACAGACATAAGGAGCTAAATCTCAGGCTCTTTTATACTGATATCGTAATTTTACGCAGGGTTCAATCCTAGTCCCTCAACTACGATAAGAATGTATCAATCAGGGGGGGTTGATAAGAGGCTTACAGAAAGATAAGCTGAGCGTGCTATTAGAACCGCCCCCTGAGCCTTCAAAAAAGAGGTGTCTGATCCTGCTCTTCAATTACTTCTTATAACTAGTTCAAGACCCAGAAGTAGTTAGTTCTTAAGACGATATGGTGACTTGATTTATGAATTGGATATCCTGAAACGGTTATGACCTTCCGTAAATGGATAAAACAAAATAATACAAGTCTAACGGAAATGCAAGTCCGACTTTTTTCCCCTTGAAGATAAGCTTATCTTCTCTATTTTAAGCAACTAAGGGACCAAATTCGTCATGAAAGGGTTCTTTAGTGCGATAGAAGGGCTTTTCTGATTCTTTAAGACCTACACATTGTTGAAGAAAATTCCTTATACAATTTTGAAAATCGGCAAAAAAAAAAGCACAAAATAGCCCTCTTTGCGCAAACCTTGGCAAAGTTTTAGCAGCACAAGAAGTAGTACTATATAGTGTATTGATATGGTTTAATAAAAAACAAATAAAATAAAGTAAAAAAAAGCAAAGGACACTCTTTCCAAAACAGTAGATCAGAGCCTGCTGATTTACAATTGGTATCTGAAAAGAACATTCTCCTTATCGGTCAAATCAGCAAATTCAATGTTGTCAATGTTTGGAATCTCCAACAAACCTTCTGCTGCTAATCTGTCTCTTCTTTTGTTCTCAGTCCAGTAATTGTAATATAACCAACCAATTAATATTAAGGTAGCAATGTAACAAACAACCATGGCAATTTCACCACCTCTGTATTCAGGAGCTTGAGAAGCAATAAAAGTCTGTGGACCAATCAAGTTACCTACACAGTAACCCACTAAGTAGATAGCGTTAGTTGTAACCTTCTTAGTGTGACCAGCAACATTGGAAGAGAAACATGACAAGTTACAGATCATAGTAACTGGGGAAACTGTCATTAAGTAGTAACCAGCTAATCTAGCCTTTGGACTGCTCTTAGCAAAGGCCAACATACATGAAGAGAAAAATGTAACCACCATAGCAAAGAATGAAACAGCTAGTCTATGCTTGGCCCATCTACCACAGTAAGCGAAGATGATACAACCAACGAGTTCAACTGCACCACTAGGCATGCTCATTAATAAGGATTTCTCAGAACTGTAACCAAAAGTACCTTTCAAAAGAATAGATCCAAAGTTGGTTAAAGATCCGTTAGGAATGTCAGAAGCAAGGGCAATCATAAAGAAGATCCAGGTGTTGATGTCTAGAATGGCTTCCTTGAATTGATGCCACTTAAAGTGCTTGTTACCAAAACCTTGTTGGTTAGTCTTGATTCTCAAAACGGTTTGCTTTCTTTCTAATTCATTCAACCACCAAGCCTTAGTTGGAATATCTGGGACAATTGCTAACAAGGCAAACCCAATGAAGATGGTCATACACCCAATGGTAATGAACAAAACCTTCCAAGCTTCCATACTGTAAGAGTCGGCATGAGTAGCCAAACCATAAGCAATGGCACCACCAAGAATAGTACCCATACCATTACAAGAAAGCCAGATAGCAGTTCTCAAGAAATGTTCTTCCTTCTTGTACCATTGACCAGTGACAATGACCATAGCTGGTGTGACGGAGGATTCAAAAATACCTAACAATGTTCTCAAGGTGATAAAACCTGCATAGTTAGCAGCAACAGAGTGTAAACATAAGATGACACCCCAAATGATAATGAAGGCAGATGCACACTTAACAACAGGGAATCTTTGCAAGACGGAAGAAATTGGGATTTCAAAAATCAAATAACCTAAGTAGAAGGCAGAACCACACCATGAGTACATGTTACCTGTCATGTTGTAATATTCTCTAAGACCCATGACGGCGGCAGAACCGTTGGAAACCTTGTCCATAAATTGGAAGCAGTAGAGCAAACATAGGACTGGCAATAAGTAACAATCAATCTTGAAAAGAAGCTTCTTGGCGTCTTCGTCACTCAATACAATATCTTCGGCTTCCAGGGCAAACTGCATAGCTTCATCGACATCACCAGTGATTTCGACAACTCTGCCATCAATTGATAAAATATGATCTAAAACTGCATTCGGTTCATGGATATTTTCTTTAGAGAAGGTGGATTGTAAATCCACCTTAACTTGATCCTTCTCGTTGTCAGAAGAATTGGACATTTGGGTAGCTTTTACCACTTCGTATTGATTGGTACGAAGATTAAACACAAGTTCTTTTATATTATTTTCCCAACTTCACGGATATATTAATCCGTAGATCATGATAAGCTATACCAATTAGGCGAACTTTGATAAGAAGTTGAGCAAATGATAAGCTGAGCGCATCACTAAAGTTAACACTCTAAGTCGAACAATTAAGAGTGCATGTTTGTTTTTCTGGTCGCTCAAATATATAAGTACTAAGCTAATCGTTGTCAAATTTTTAAATCTCCGTCTTCAATCAAAGTGTTAGACATTTAGTGGGAAAGGACTTTACCGTAAAAAGATAAAAATAGGAAAACGTCATACGGAATTATATTCCCGAAATTGATGATTTTCTAATTTAGTTTGCGATGATAAGCATTTTGGTTTTACTATTGTAGGTAATCAACCGACGTATCTTTGCACTAATTAAAGGATATATGTCTAATTGGGCCAAAAGAGGTGCGTATCTGGGGAAGATATCTATCCGCCTCAACTTTCCAAAGTTGGAATTCTAAATAAACAATAATACTTTTTGTCTGCGGCTAGATTTTCAATTCTTGGCAATTCTTGGCAATTCTTGGCAAAAAGTTTAGAAAACGAAACAATAAGGCCATAAAGGATGTTATCCGCCGAACCATAATTCGGAAATCTCCGTTTGGGTCCGTGACAGATTAGTCATCAGCGGGATATTTACCATTTACTATAAATACTAAGGTTCCCCCTTTTGATATTTTACTTTTATGAAGATTTGTAATCCATTAGTTACAGATTTCAAGTACACAAGTTACTTTGGACATCAAAGGTTGATCTACATTTGTTTGTGCTGTATACTAGAAACAATAATTATATTATATTTGCATAATAGAAAAAAAGAAAATAACATAAAATAGCAACGGAAATTTTTATTCCAACCAAGTCAGAACCTGCTGACTTACAATTGGTATCTGAAAAGAACATTCTCCTTATCAGTCAAATCGGCGAATTCGATGTTCTCAATGTGTGGAATTTCCAACAAACCTTCGGCTGCTAATCTGTCTCTCTTCTTGTTTTCAGCCCAATAGTTGTAGTACAACCAACCAATTAAGACTAAAGTAACAACGTAACAAACAACAATGGCAATTTCACCACCTCTGTATTCTGGAGCTTGCTTTGCAATGAAAGTTTGTGGACCAATCAAGTTACCTACACAGTAACCCACTAAGTAGATAGCGTTAGTTGTAACCTTCTTAGTGTGACCAGCAACATTAGAAGTGAAACATGACAAGTTACAGATCATAGTAACTGGAGAAACTGTCATTAAGTAGTAACCAGCTAATCTAGCATTTGGACTGCTCTTAGCAAAGGCCAACATACATGAGGAAAAGAGGGTAACAACCATGGCAAAGAATGAAACAGCTAATCTATGCTTGACCCATCTGGCACAATAGGCAAAGAGGATACAACCAACGAGTTCAACTGCACCACTAGGCATGTTCATTAGTAAGGATTTCTTGGAGTCGTAACCGAAAGTACCTTTCAAAAGAATAGCACCAAAGTTGGTCAAGGAACCGTTAGGAATGTCAGAAGCAAGGGCAATCATAAAGAAGATCCAGGTGTTGATGTCTAGAATGGCTTCCTTGAATTGATGCCACTTAAAGTGCTTGTTACCAAAACCTTGTTGGTTAGTCTTGATTCTCAAAACGGTTTGCTTTCTTTCTAATTCATTCAACCACCAAGCCTTAGTTGGAATATCTGGGACAATTGCTAACAAGGCAAATCCAATGAAGATGGTCATACAACCGATGACGATAAATAACACCTTCCAAGCTTCCATACTGTAGGAGTCGGCATGAGTAGCCAAACCATAAGCAATGGCACCACCAAGAATAGTACCCATACCATTACAAGAAAACCAGATAGCAGTTCTCAAGAAATGTTCTTCCTTCTTGTACCATTGACCAGTGATGATAACCATAGCTGGTGTAACGGAGGATTCAAAAATACCTAACAATGTTCTCAAGGTGATAAGACCTGCATAGTTAGCAGCAACAGAGTGTAAACATAAGATGATACCCCACATGATAATGAAGGCAGATGCACACTTAACAACAGGGAATCTTTGCAAGACGGAAGAAATTGGGATTTCAAAAATCAAATAACCTAAGTAGAAGGCAGAACCACACCATGAGTACATGTTACCTGTCATGTTGTAATATTCTCTAAGACCCATGACGGCGGCAGAACCGTTGGAAACCTTGTCCATAAATTGGAAGCAGTAGAGCAAACATAGGACTGGCAATAAGTAACAATCAATCTTGAAAAGAAGCTTCTTGGCGTCTTCTTCGCTCAATTCAATATCTTGAGCTTCCAAGGCAAACTGCATAGCTTCATCGACATCACCGGTGATATCGATAACTTTACCGTTAAAAGACACGACATGGGACAAAACTGCGTGTGGGTCCTGAATGTTTTCAGAGGAGAAGGTTGGCTCTAAGGCAACCTTAGCCTGGTCCTTTTCGTTCTCGTTAATAGAGGAGCTGGACATTTTGCGTAGCAATAACAAAAGGAAATTGATAGATTTAACCCTTTGAGTCGACAGCTAACACCACTCTTATATACCACTCATCGGTTGGATTAAACAGGAAAGATCCGATAAGATGCACCTTCCTGATTAGGCAATGGATCGGAAACTTAAAGCAAAAAAATGTGGATACGGCGCTTAAGAATGCTCAGCAAGATCTGGAAAAAAAGAAAGCAGGCTAGCAACGGGTCGATGAGACAGTAGAAAAGCCATAAACGAGTCCAAAAACGTGACCGCGGCCGCCAGCTTTACACATCTGAGGTTAGAAAAGGCATTATGCAGGCATCGCAAGCACGCTCCCACCGACGCGCTACGAATTATTGATAAGCGGTCCGCTAATTTCAAGTTGACTGCCGATTTTCAGGAGGGGATGCATCTTGCATTTTAGATAACAAAAAAACACTTAACGAAGTTTGCCACAATAGTGGCTTGTCTGCAAAGCCCAGGGCACTACAGACGCCAAGCAAAACACTCCATTTTTGGTTTGCACGAGGAAGGTGTGGCGACTAGACACATAGAGGCGCAGTGGCAGAATGGCGCACTCGGCCGTGCTGCCCACTGTCATCCCTGAGGGCCCAGTTTCCCTCCCCCTTATCATCAGTCAAAAAGTGGGGTCTTAAACTTCCGCACCTTGCTTATCTGTTCCGACAAAAACACGGCCCTTTTTTCAAGCTTTCAACAATAGAACGCTAAATAATTAGTCGTTATCTGATGCGAAACCGTCCTGTAAAGGCGGCGAAGAAACGTCCAGATACACTCTTCTTTGCACCGCAGCTGCTTTCACATGGACCGTGCCAGATCGTCTGAACCCATGTGGCTCTCCCAGGAATGGTATAGCCCCGCGAGCCACACTGGGAGGGCGGACTGAAATGCAGCAGGACTTACCCAGGCCCTATTGTAAAAATTGCCCGCGGGCTTCGGTCAAATAACCCTCTCCCCAACTTCAGCAATAGGGATTTCTTAGCCTGTAGTCAGCTCATGTTCCATGATTAATCCGTATTTTTCCATCACCTAAAAAGCGGCCCGGTAACGGTTTCCGTTGTGGGTGTAATTTTGCTCTCTTTGAGCGCAATTTGCCTTTTCTTTTTCTGGTTCTAAGATCAGATGATGTAGAGCAATCTGGCGGCTAGGTTTGTTGCGTCTCGTCTAGAGACCTGAGCAAAGTCCAGTAAAAACAAAAGATCATTTCCCCCGGATACAAAGCCTTTATATAAACAAAGGAAACAAATAGAAGTAGCCGAGTCTGGCTATCAAAATTTTGGCGCCGACTGGCCCATCTTTCTGCTTGTT
Organism: Saturnispora silvae; assembly: GCA_030579555.1. Classification (NCBI taxonomy): domain Eukaryota; kingdom Fungi; phylum Ascomycota; class Pichiomycetes; order Pichiales; family Pichiaceae; genus Saturnispora; species Saturnispora silvae. The sequence continues at coordinate 96,210 of JAKTRE010000003.1, read as the reverse complement.
GATACGTTTACGTTTTGAGAAAAAGAGGCAACTCTTCCCGGTTGATACCTTTGGTGATTAGAGGCTATCCGACTGTGTTGATAGTTCTGGACTTGTCTTTTTTGTGCTTCTTTCCATTTTTCAAGGTTCAGAAGCCCAGAGTACCTGCTGAGCAAGTATTACGTAATACTGGAATTTTCAAATTTAGCCTCTCTACCCTTAGTTAGAGAAAATTCAACCCATCTTTTATCACTGGGGTTTGCAAGCCTTGGAGGTTAGTTGTATGGATCAGGCAGAATCTTCTACCGGGTTTGAGCCATCCTTGAGTAACTTAGCGACACAAGAAATAATACCCAATGGTCCTTACAAACTTTCCGACATATCTATCCAAGCACCCGATATTGGGGACGATGCCACTATAACATGCATGGAATGCTGGGAAAATAACTTATATATAGGTACATCCAAGGGTGAGGTAATTCACATGTATCAAATGGACGAACAGACGGGGTTCATTCAGATATCCAAGCAATTTATTCATGAAACTAAAAGAAACCCAGTCCGGAAAATCATCGTTTTGAGCACAATATTCAAGGTGGCTATATTATTTGGGGCTCAATTAACCTGTATGACGCTACCTGAATTGTCTCCTGCGAATATAGGGAAAGTTAAAAATATAAACGACTTAAATTATGATTGGGCAGATTTAGAGTTCGATGATAAGGGCAGTAATAAGCTAATCAAATCGCACTCGTTTAACGATGAACAGTATTGTGAGCTGGTTGCATTTACAAATAGCTCAATCAGAACATTGAGGATCTTCAAAGATAGTATACGGTTGCACAAAGAAATTCCGTTTAATGATGTCATCAAAATAGGAGTTCAAAATAAGTCGTTTGTTGCAATTGCGATGAATAACAATCAATTCAACTTGGTTGATGTGCAAAATTCTAAAATGATTCCTCTTTTCCCAATTTTTACGAATCCTGAGTCTCACGTGATACCTAAAATTGAAGTTTTGAACAAGGAAGAGTTTTTATTAATATGCGGTGGTGATACTCAAAAAAATGAAAGCATTGGGATGTGTATCAATACCAAAGGTGATATAACAAGAACCACGTTAACATGGGAAGAATATCCCTCGCAGTTAATTGTGGATTTCCCGTACATCATTTCGTCAAATTTACAAAGTATATCATTGCATTCTTTACATGAACAAAAGAAGATTGATAATATACCCTTTGAAAACTGCTTAATCAACAAGATTCAAAAAGTGTTCAAAATTAAAGACTCCGCAATGATTGAAAAAGGGACCATAGGCCCATTAATCTCAAGTCCTGATAATGTTGAGGATATGGAAAGAATTACCATTGAGTTTGATAAGGCTAATAAGAAAAATTACATTGAATCATCAATAATAGTATGTGACAATAAAGGGTCAAACTTCAAATTGTTACGACCTATTTCAAAATATGACCGATGGTTAAAACTGTACAGTGAATGCAGCAAAAATGAAAGTGCTCATATATGCGATAAATTAATAGATGAATTGAACAACATGGCTAAAAAGAGTAAATTCTTGATTACCCTTGTAGGGTTATTTTGTTTGAAATTTCAAATTACTGATCATTTATTTGAAATTTGGGTTGGAAATTACAAGGTTATTGATCCTCGAATTTTAATTTATTTGATGGATAAAGATATTGAGTTCAAAACATCAGTTTGGACTTATAATGGTCTATTTAACGTCATAAATCAATTGAGGACTGATTTAGTTAAATCAAAGGAATTATATGACTTTTTTAAGTTATATTTATGCTCATGTTTGAACTTGGAATTTGACCAGAAAGAAATACTGAAAACAGTAGAAATAGCATACTTGAAACAAATAACCGATGATCCCGAATCTTTGGAAAACTTTATTCATCAAGTAAAATATAGCCAGAATGAAACAGCTGAAGTTTTATTGTTAAATAAAAAATATCACATTTTAACCAAAGTTTATGCTAATATGGGCCAACATACTCAGTATTTGTATTATATGAAAGGATTGATTACAGGCCAATTCCGTGATCCAACTTTTACTCTTGCAAAAGAGAAATCTATCCCAATTATTGTCGATTATATTTCAAATTACTGTAGTGATGATTATGATGTTGTTTGGAAATATTTACAATGGTTATTAGAAGAATACCCACATTATGCATTATCAATGTTGAAGAATAAAAAATTCACTCAAATGGAATTCAATGATCTAAATATCATGCACTTAATCAAAGGTGATGTTTACCAATTTGAATACTTAAAAATGGTGGTTGAAATAAAAAATGAACGATTATTTATACCAGATTTAATTATTTCAGCTATCAAAAATTTGGTCACTATGACAAACGATGACACTAAGGAAAGTTTTAAAGAAACTATTAATAAGTATCAAAGGATATCAATACCAAGGCTAAATTTTGAAAATTATTGGGGAGATTTCAAACCAGAAAATAATCAGTGTGTCATATATCATGACTTAATCATTTTTTATATGAAAAGTATTAAGACTAATTCGAAACCTTTGATTATTGGTGATTTGTCCAAAACGTGCTTAGAAAACATGCAGGCCTTGTTAACTGAATACAAAGAAGTATACCCCTTAATATTTATATCAATGAACAAAATTCAAGGGGATTTTGATGCAGTTGTTGATATTTTATGTGATTTGGGTGATTTTATTGCAGCTGAAGATGCCACAAATGGTGATCAAAAGTTATTGAAAAAGATTTTTGAGCAATACTTAACATTGGGTAAGGGAGAATTGATAGATAGATTTCTTTTGAAATACGATACGACAGAATGTTCTGATTCAATCGAAATGATGGATGCATTTATCAATAAATTGCACGTTTTGCCAGATTCTATACCTATTTCAGAGTTAAAGTGTTTTCTTACCAAAAATTTGATTGAATGTGATGAATCTTTGGATAAAAGTTTACGTAAAGTTGAATTAGAGAGATCAAAATTACAAAAATGGAATAGACTTTTATAAAACATGTATAACAGTAAGACTTAACCGAATAATTTAACACCTGATTCTTTGAATGTTTCGATGTCTTGATGTTCATCATCTTCATTTTCAGAATTCTCCTCGTCAGACTCGGCCATTTGAACTTTCATACCCATTAAACCGGCAAATAATTCGTCAATTTGGTCATCGTCCCAATTAAATTTATTTCTCTTTGGCATTTCAAATTGGATGAGTTTATCGATAACGGTATATCTTATCCTTTTGTCTTTAGTGTTACCCTTTTCGTAATTCTTCTTCATTTTATTCTTGGAAAGCATCAAAATAGCCTGAGAATTTGCTTGCTTTTGATCTAGCTTTTTGTTAATCATATCATTTAATAACAACCTGTAGAAATCATCGTCATCATAGATATAATCATTTGTTTCTAAAGACTTATCGATATTTGATAAACCAACCTTTTGGTTGTCGATTTCGTCCATGTCTTCATTATCAGAAACAGGCTCATTTTGTGGTTCTTGGTAACCTAATGGAGTGATATTTCTTCTATTAATTTTAGTCTTTTTCACTAATCTATCTAAATCGCCTAATTCTGCATTCACTTGATTCCATATACTCTGGTTGAGCACCTTGAATTTAGATTGTGAAAGTGCACCAATACCAGATGCCGACTGAACTCTATTGGACCATTTTGATAAGACGGCTTTCCGTATTGGGGTTTCGATTTGATCAAGTTTGGAATTGGATTCGATCAAAGCCGAAAGCTTTCTCTTTTTAGGTAAGGCGTTCTCGACTGATTCATGATCTTTAGTTAATGGTTTGATAGTCTCAGACCTAATCTGGGTAAGCTTTTCAATTAAATTGAGTAACTTATCATTAACTTCTTGGATCAGTTCAGAAGTTTTGTCAGTAGATAAAGAGTCTAGAGTTTCTTTATTAATTGGTAAGGTATTAACATTGACTAAAGCTTTTTGAATTTTGATTCTAGAGTCTAAGATTTTATCGAACTGAGCACCCTGATGCAAAATTGTGTAACCTTTCAAGGCATCTAATTTAGCCGTATTGGTTGCTCTTGCGATAGCTTGGGATTTTTCCTGTTGAATCAGTTGAGAGATTTTTTCACGTTTGAACTGTTCATCCTCGTCTTCTGAGGAAGATGCATTTTCGACATCGTCGTCCTGCATCATGTCTTCCTCTGAGTTAGAGCTGTTGTCGTCTTCTTCTTCCGAATTCAGTTGTTCCTCGGCTTCAGAATCCGTAACATCAGCAAGAATATCAGAACCCACCTCCTCCTCCTCCTCTTCTTCTTCCTCTTCTTCCTCTTCTTCTTCTTCCTCGTCATCGTTCTCACTCATGTTAAATAGTTCACTTCTGTCGACTTTGCTGCCCACATACTTGTCCCCTAGATTTATAGTGGTGTCTCTGATCTTGGATTTGTCCGTTTTCACATAATGCTGTCTCTTAGCCCTTTCTTCTGCCACATGATCCTCGCTATCTGAGTCCGAATTTGAATCTTCGTTATCCGAGACATTACCAGCATTGAAATCCTGAGATTCGATATCAACATCCTTGATCTTCGGTTTGTTCAGCTTCTTCAAGATCTTGTCTGCAATCGTAGACTTGCCTGCCATATTCGCCTGGAAGATGATCAAAAAAGGGCAAAAGAGAAGAAAAGAAGAGAAAAAAAAATTTGAAATATTTCCCAAAGCGGAATCCCGCTCAGCATTCGTTGGACTTCTATAAAAGAGCTTATATGTATTAATGTGAAAACGCGGTCTATTTGTCCAAACTGAGCTCGTCCAGCTGCTGCACTATCCCCCTAATGGCCGGCTTGGGCTTCTGGAGCTTGACCTTGGTCTTGGTGACTTCCAGGGCCGCCTGTCTGTACTTCTCGGCCTCCTGGTTCTTCTTGACGATTCTTCTGTTTCTGTTCTCCAACTGGTAGTTGTCGAGGAAGTCGTCGACCAAGTCCATCAAGTCGTCTCTTTCGCTTTCCAGATCAAACGGCTGGTAGTCCTCCTCCTCCTCTGGGGCCATGTACTTTTCCTTCAGCACGTCGTGCTTGTCGTCTATGATGGTCATCTGCTCCGTGCGCGCCATGGCGGACGAGGACATGGAGTACGAGCTGGTATCCGTCTTTGACCCCTTGGACCTCTTGGACTTCTTTTTCGCCGACTTGGACGACTTCATTTTCGACACGTCTGGCAGATCGCCCACAAAGTCGTCTTCGTCTTCTGACGCCCCGTCCTGCTCATCGTCGTAGTCGTCCGAAAAGTCGTCGTCTGAGTCCCAGTCGTTGGCTACTTTGCCCTGTTTCTTCTTAAACTTCGAGAAGTCCTTCTGCCAGTCGCCCTCGTCCACAGCCCCTTCCTCGTCAAAGTTGTCCAAGTCCCAGTCGTCGTCATCGTCATACTCGCCGTAGTAGTCGTCGTTGCCGTTCAGCTCGTCGTACTCGTCCAGCGTCAACTCCTTCTGCTTCTTCCCCTCCGAGAGAAGCTGAGCAAACACGTCGATCTCGTCCACATCCTGCTCCTCGTCTAGATAGTTCTCGTCCTCAAGCGCAGTCAAGGCCTCTCTGAGATCCTCGTTCAGGTTCGGCTTGAACCCCTTGATCTCGTCGGGTATGTCCTGCTGTCTCTGGTAGTCGTACTTGATCTGCTCCTCGGTCTGCAGCATGTTTTCAGACGCCAGGAGCTCGGCTAGCTTCGAGTTCTTGTGCTTACTGCGCTGGTCCTCGCTGTCCTTGGCCAGGAAAACGGCGCCTTTGGACTGTCCAATGGGCTTCAAGTGCTGCAGATAGTTGTATTCCGAGTCGTCGTACGAGATCCCGTACAGCGCCGCCTGACCCTCACCGTCGTTCAACTTCTCGCTGGCGAGCTGATCCACCTGCGCAGATCTCGCCTTGCGGAACTTCGCCTTGTCCGCGGCCTTCTCAATCGGCACAAGAACCGTGTTGGGCACAGAATCGTCGTAGTAGAGCGGATCCTGCTGCGAACGGTGCACAAGACGGAATTTCGTCACGGTCTGGTTCTTCTTTGGCCCCATGTCTACCTAAAACACTGTCAGAAAAGGGAAAAATGAAAAAAAAATTATAATATTTTTAAAAAAAATCCAGAAATTCCGCCAAACCACGGAACTAAAACGGTGTCACGTGACTTTTAAAGGTTTAAAGTCCAAATAACTCTCGGAAAAAGCCACTTTTTCTAACGCATATAACCTCCAGTTAGTCTAAAATGGACAAGATAACGTTCCATCTAAAGCAGCCAAAATTTGCCTACCCACAAGCTCCCAATTTCTACGACTTTATCCTTTGCTGGCCTTTAGCTGAGCACTTTTTAAGCCAGGCTGCGGGGGAATTTTTATTTCCTCGGTGTGAAAGGAAAAATTTTATTGTCCGACAACGCGTTTCTTGTTTCTTTATCGAGAAACCGCCACACGACACAACAATCGCCATGACCGCCTCCTTCAGCGACCGCCGTCCCTCTGTAGCGGAGAGAAGACCGTCCGTTGCCACCGCCGCCGACGGCGCGAGCGCCTCATCGCGTCGGCCGTCCGCCATTCCGCCGCTTGCAGGGCTCGAGAGACCGCTACAGCCCATCGCTCAGGACGCCTGCGACGTCCTCGTGTGCGGTACCGGCATGGTCGAGAGCATCCTTGCCGCCGCGCTTGCCTGGCAGGGCTGCGAGGTGGTGCACATCGACGCAAACCCGTACTACGGCGACCATTCGGCCACGCTGACCATCGACCAGGTCGAGGCGTGGGCGGACGCCGTGAGGGAGAACCGCGTGGGCTTCCGCTGCTTCCAGGACGTCCAATTGGACATCACCGGCGACCTGAAGTCCAAGGACTTCGGTATCGACATCACACCTAAGATCCTCTTCGCCAAATCCGACTTGTTGACCTTGCTCGTCCAATCCAGGGTGTACCACTACATGGAATTTCTCCCAATCTCCAACTTCCACACCTTCGAAAAGGACTCGTTCGGAAAAATGATGGCCTCAAAGGAAGAAATCTTCACCAGCGACCATTCCTTGACCACCAAGAGACAGCTGATGAAAATGATGAAGTTCATTTATGCTCATGACGACGTCGCGCTATTGGAAGAACACAAAGACACCCTGTTGTCCGACTTCATCAAGATGAAGTTCAAGTTGGAAGACAAGTATGTCAACGAATTGGTGTACACTTTGGGTCTTTCAGCTTCTCCAAGTATCAAGACAATCGAAGGTATCGCCAGAATCAAGCGTTACTTGGACTCTTTCAACATCTACGGGAACTTCCCGGCCATCTACTCCAAATTTGGTGGCCCCGGTGAACTGTCTCAAGGCTTTTGTAGATCTGCCGCCGTGGCCGGCACCACTTACAAGCTAAACACTCATTTGGACTCATTCAATGAAAAAACAGGCCTGGCCGTTTTGAGTGACGGTTCCAAGCTTAAGGTTTCAGAAAAGGTCATCTGTTCACCTTCTCAAGCTCCAGACGGTGCGGTGAACCTACCAAAGCAAGATTTCCAAATCTCAAGATTAATCACTGTTGTTGATAAGCCTTGTACTGAATGGTTTAATGAAGGTGAGTCAAGTGCCTTGGTGGTTTTCCCTCCAAAATCCCTTGGTGATAATGATTACCCTATTCAAGCATTTATTCTAGGACCTGGTTCCGGTTGTTGTGCTGAAAATACCTCCATCTGGTATTTAAATACCATCAATCCTGATGTTGGAAAGGCTCAGATTGACCTGAACTCAGCCTTAGGAAAAATGGAAGAATCTATCTTGAGAGAAATGGAATTTGATTTAGAGGATCTAGATGATGATGATGTGGATCAAATTGATAACTTGAAAAATGTCAAATTCAAACCTCAAATTCAAGAAAGATTATCAAATCAATTCCAACAATTCAAGCCAAAATCAAAACTGACCTTTTTGTTGAAGTTGAAGTTTGTTCAATTAACTTCTGTTCCACCTTTTGGTATTATTAAACCTGGTACCTTCTCAGAAGAAAAAATCGCTACTGGCAAGCCCGGTAAGGATTTAGGTGTCATTTATTCATCAATGCCTCCAATCGAAATGTCTTATGATGGTGTAGTCTCCGAAGCTAAGGTTCTTTATAAATCAATTGTTGGTGACGATGCTGATTTCTTCAACGTTGACTTTGAAGATGATGATGAAGAACAAGAAGAAATGGTGTTAGATCAATTGAAAGAATCGCAGGCTGCTGTCAGGGACGAGTCTGCCGTTATTGATAGTGAGTGAGTTTTTATCCAGTCAAATAAAAGAAACAAGCTATCAGACTCTTTAAATGACATGAGAAATGAATTCATTGTACATATTGATACTGTGCCCTCAACATTCGAAGCTTTAAAACGAAAAGAACAAAAAAGATTCTAACGCAAAAAATAAAAATTCCTTATATTAATATACCTAATAAAATTATCAATTCAAACAATGTTTTTTCTTCGTTTTCATTTCAACCTTCTATATTTAAAACCATCAAAAAAATTAACAATATACGATGATAATGTATCCTCCAGCAGATTGTATCTTATACTAACTGTTTTTCTTTTTTGTATTACTTATAAAGTTATGTAATAAATATATAGTTTTTCAACTGTCAAATTTATAAGCTCTGTTTGAAGGACTCGCGTTTTGTATGAGCTTTTGAAATCATTAGAAATGCTCTAAGAGCTTACTTACCCACTTTAAGGAGGCTTATTTAACAAGAGGTATTACTCGTATGTGATTTGGATTGTCTGACTTTATTTTAGATATAAAACTATATAAAAATTTGAAGTGAACACAATTATTCTTGGGAAATAGTTTCCAAGATGATGTTTCTTTCTTCAGAGTCGGCACCCCAGTTGGTGATGACAATACAAGAAGCACCAACAACCTTTCTGGCGTTACCTTCTCTGTCAACTTGGCACAAACCGGCCCATTCACCTAATTGCTTAGCATCACCGACCTTTAATAAAGGAACGTTGTTGTCACCTTCTTGACATAAGGCTTCAACAAGCTTGGTAATACCGGCTTCAGTGACAGCATCACAAAGGATACATAATTGAGCTTCACCTCTGGTCAAAGCCTTGGCAGATTCTCTCAAACCTCTGGCTAAACCATCGTTGACAAGGGCCAATCTCAAGACCTTCTTTAAACAGTCATCGAGGGAAACGGCTTGTTCTTCAACAACTTCGACTTCTTCTTGGATAATTTGTTCTTCAACGTCAGACATTTTAACTTCTTCCTCAGTAAACTGGTCAGTTAGAGAAAGAAAAGAAAACCAAGCACAATTTCATTGATGAAAAATTTCCAAAATTTTTCTTAATTTTGCGTGAAAGTTTTTTGGCCAGGGTTTAATCACGTGCTTAAACTGAGGGTTTTGCCTTTTATGCTCAGCATTGTTATTAAAAATGTAATTATCATCATCCATATATCTGACGTGGAAATCGGGACGCTTAGTGGTATTGATAGTTTATATACTGTTTTAAGAGAAATGCTGGTTCTATGCGTCGGCATCAAGCATTTCATCATCAGAGTCAGAGTTAGAATCCACTCGGATACTATTTTCATCTTCTTCTTCTTGTTCTTTCTCTTCTTGTTTTGCATCATCATCGTCATCGTCGTCATCAGCCTCCATATCTTCATCTGAAACTTTGTCTTCATGTGAAGTTCCATCTGAGTCTTCGTCTGAATCCTCTTCCTGGTCCACGTCAGATAATTCGGAATCTTCTTCGTGTTTAACCTGTTTCTTTTTAAAAGTTCTTTTAGGTAATTTCTTTGTCTTCTTTGGAGCTTCTTCTTCCTCTTTCTGCCCCTCTCTTTCTTTTTCTTCGTCCTCTTCTTCTTGATAAGCATTTGATTTATTTGCACTTTGCTCTGCCTTGGTTTTAGCTTTCCTGGCATCTTCTACAGCTGCATCGGCTTTAGATAATAAATCGTTAGTGGTTTCTAATTGACTTTGTTTGAAACCTTCATCGATATATTTCAGAATTTCCTGATATAATTCTTGCTTTTTGGCCTTTTTCTCAGTGACAGATTCACCAACTATTTGTACATTAGCATCGGCTTCATCAGAGTTATTCATATTGGCCCTTAATTCATCTCTCCTAATCAATTCCTTAATACAAAAGGCCAAGTTATTCCAACAGTTTTCATCTTTTTCATTCAGTAATCTGTCATTGAACTTTTTAATCAAGATAAATCTATGCTTATCTAATTTAAGGAAACCTGAGACATACCTGATGATAATTTTGAAATTTTCAGGGCTAATATTAGGATCTTTATTCAAACCACCAACCATATCAATGAAACCATTGTAAATAGCATTATCTTTTGTAGCCAATTCCAAAAAGAACAACTTGATCATTTCTTTGATTGTTGGGTCGTCATGAACTAATAATTTTGACAATTGAGCCAATTGACCTTTAACTTTAATTTGGCCTGCTAAAATTAAAAATGTAACTGTCATCAAACAAGTTCTTTGAACAGAGATGTCTTTATCAATTAATGGGACATACAAATCATCTCTTCTTTCATCCATTATATTATTGAAACTGACTGCAATGTCACCTAAACTCAAGATACCATTAGCACGAACAATTGTATCAGATGATCTTCTTGTAATGTCAATGAATTTTGATAGATATTTCTCACAAAAATAAGGGGAAACACACATAAATTTACCAAATGTTAATGTTGCCTGCCTTTGAAGCATTTGACTTGAATACTTTTGAGGGTTTGATAAGATTTCAAATACTAATGGGAAGAATTTTTGCAAAATTGAATGCTCACCAAATAGCAATTCTTTTTCCCTGACATTTTGTAATACTTCACCAAATTCATCTTCATTAGATCCTCCAATCATTTCTAGCTCTAAATCTTGTTCATTTTTGGAATTTGCAATAGCATTTTTTCTCCTCTTGAAATCAGTCTCAATCTTCTCCAAATAAATGATAGTTTTTAAAGCAACATGCCCCAAAAGGAAAACAAATTGACACAAACTGGTATTAACATAATACTTATCATTATTTCCGGCGGCAAAAAGTTTCTGTGCTTGATCTTTTATAATATCGTTGACTGTTTCGTTTACCTTTGGATCAATCTCATATAGCGTAGACAATGCTTCTTCCGCAAGGTGATACCAATGGCCATCATCAGTATGATTGACAAGTATAAGTTTTAGGCAACTTATCACTAGTGAATAATCCATATCTTCCGTATTTGGATTTTGTGACATTGCCTTCCGTAACGCAACACATGCATAGATATTTGATTTTTCAATACAATTTTGTGTTTTAAGTCCATTCACAATTAAATCGTCGATTCTGTCGATGATAATACCAGGTTCGGCATCTGATAACATTGACAAAATAATCATAGCAGAATCTCTCTCTTTTTGAAAATTGCTTTGACAAAACATCGACCATAAGGCAGAAATAACCTCCATATCAATCAAATTTTGTTTATAATTAATCAGCTTTGGATCTGTTGGATCTCTTAATGAATAGATTTCACATAACAACTTACCTAACGATATTAAATCAGCAATGTTACAGTTGTATGTTAGTTCAACCAATTGAGTAGCAATACAAATACCTCTTTCTCTAGGTGTGGCAAATGGTGGAGCATTTAAAAACATCACGGTATAACAATTGATAAGTTTCATTAAAACTTTAAGATCTTCTTCATTTGAACTATTTCTCCAAACAAGGTGAAGCATTTGTTTGATACCATTTTTAGCCGGTTGAATATTGTATGCATCCAAAGTTGTGAAATAATCCATTGACTCAATGATATCACTTTTTGACTTAGAGTTTAGTAACAAGGTAGCAGATTCAACAGATTTATGAATTTGCAGAATGAATGCGCATGCATCTCTCGCCATACTTCTTTTTTGTAAGAGAGAAGAAACTTCTTCCGATAAATTCTCATCGGCATCTATTAAATTGTTTCGATCAAATTCGAAATCTTCTGTTGATTTTGACTCTTCGGCTTTTAAAACAATGAATGGATCTAAGTCGTCTTGTTCTGCTTGTTCGTAGTGATCAATTTCTTGTTGACGAACAGTATTGTAGAGCTTCACATTGAGCTCTTTCAATGATGCATTGAATTGTTTATAGTACGTCCAAAATTTGATAAACTCTAGGGTATCACTAACCTTTTGGAATGGGTGTCTCTCAATGATGGCAGCCAATATCGAGAACGCAGCTTTTCTAACAAAAGAGGTTCTATCATCTAAAAATTCGCTAGCAACAGTTACCCATTTTAATTTATACAGTTTGAAGTCCACTTTGGCGTTTGAAGAAGTTAACAGATGTTCTATTAATTGCAAACATTTCTGTCGCACACTAAAATAAGAGTCAAATAATCTGGAATGAACAATTTCAAAAATGGAATCAATCTTTTCGATATGTTTATTATAATAATCTTCATCCTTGACCGCGAAGGATAAAATTTTCTGGAAACATTGAATGACCGCGGATCTGATTGTAGGTGATACTCCAATGAATTTGACTAGATCATAATTTATAAGAATGTCAGGCACACCATCTGCTAGCTTGATTAGAAATTGACTGATATGTTTATTTAGAATTGAGCTATTATCAGAAGTGATTTCAGTTGAAGCTATGTCCTCTAGCGTTGCCCTTAGGATGGATTCATTTTCATACGATCTAACCAGACGCACCAGAACATCAGCCATAACTTCAGGTAGATGATCATAGAGCTTAGTACTAGTTATAATTAAGTTAAGAATCTGGTCAGTTTCTTGTTGGTTTTTAGCACATAAGCAAATTGAATCAATCAAAATGATTTTGGGTAATTCTTCCTTTAACAAACCGGATGATTTTAGTGCTTGATTAATTGTGGAGATGATTCCATGGACAATAAAATTTGAAAGTTCTGTTTGAGTTTGGAAGATGCTGATTAGATTACATTTTAGTAAATTGTTGACATTGTCCATCAATCGACATAGCAAATCGACGTTTCTTTTGAATTCCTGTTTATAAGTAGATGCGGCCTTCTCTGAAGTATCGGCATTCTTTCTCTTCCTTGACTTCGCCGCACTTTCGCTACCCTTTTGGATACTATTTGTCAATATGGTTACTGTGACAAATAGCAAAAATGCCAATCTGTCCAAGGTATCCTGATGGTCCTGGGTATCGGTTAGCTCGTAGTCGGTGCCACCATTTGTTGATCTGCAAATGAAATTAGCCTCCTTACCCAGACAGTCAATGACCGCGTGGTACGCCATATTGACTCTTCTGCTGTGACCGGGTCCTTCTAGTAGCGGTAAAGCTTGCAGCAACCTGGAGAAGGCTTCGAAGTTATCATTTGCAAGTATATCTAGAGGGTTATTTGGCAGAGGGATCACTTGTGCCAGCAGCGCCTCGACGTCCAAGTCGGGGTCTAAGGATTTCGCATTTGCCTGATCAGCCCTGAACTCGGACACCGCCTCTGTAAGCACGAAGTCCATAGCAGATTCAAGCAGAGAACAAACGTGTATTGTATGTAAATGTGATCTGTATACAAACTTTACGCGTCAAGGCCGAAAACGGAAATATGCTCAGGAAAACAGCCAAAAATTTGTGAAAGATCCAATTTTGAAGGCGTTCCCCCATGGCTCAGGCCTTACATTAATAGAGAACTCACTAGTAAACTGATTTTATTGGAATGGTGCTATTTGTGCCCCGATTTGCCAGCAATTGGGACGTCTCACTTATTGATTTGGAGTTAACCAAGATAGACATCGGTCAATACTTAAAACATTTTGTTCTTATTTACTATAAAACAGAAGGTAAAATATAGATGTCTTTCCAATGATATTTGAATATATACAGCAATATAGGATATAAACACCAGCTCTACACTATTAACACTTCTTGAGAAAAGATATAAAACATACAACCACAACTAGCCCCATGTCGTGAGTTTGCTGAGCGCTTGAGACCTGCTTCCCATCTGCTGTACTCAGCTTTTACATACTCATCCAAATCTTTAGTTATAGAGTTCAATAAATAAAGAGTTTATACACGTATTCCTGCCAGAGATTCAAGCCTTCTTAAAGAATTCATCGGGATGCTCGAACACGTTCTTCGCGGTTTGCGAGCCCAACTTGTAGTCCAGAGGCAATTGCTTGGAGTAGAGCTCGCCGCTGTCCAAATGATCGGCCACCATGTCGGCCAAGCCGGACAAGAAGGCAGGGTCGCCGTTGAGCGACTCACATCTGACGACCTTTTCTGGCTTGTCCATTGCCTCGACCAACTCGACGTCGATCTCGTGCAAGGTCTCGATGTGATCGGAGGTGAAGGCAATTGGCACTAGCACGATACCCGGCACGGAGTCCATGTCGGTCATCTTCTTCGCGAGGGGCTCGGTCTGGCCGCCCAACCAGGGCTTCGGCCCGACCTGCGACTGCCACGTCAATCTGTAGGGGTTGGAGAACTGCAACTTTTCCATCACGGCGTACACGGTGGCGGCCACCTCGGCCGGATACGAGTCTCCCCTGTTGATGATGTCCATAGGCAAGGAGTGGGCGGAGAACTGGACCACGACGTCGTTTCTGACGTCCTCAGGGAACTTTTCGAGTGAGGTCTGGATGTGCTGAGCAAAGGTGTTGACCAAGCAGGGATGCTTAGGCCATCTGTCGATGGTGGACCACTTGATCTGGCCGTTGGGGTCGATGACCTTGGACTCGCGGTACAGGTCGTTGATGGACGACGCGGTGGTGGAGTAGGAGAACTGCGGGTACTGGGAGAACGCGACCGCGCGCTCGACGCCGTCGTCGACCATCTGCTTCAGCGTCTCGCTGGTTAGCGGGTGTGCGTATCTGAAGGCCACGTAGGGCGTGTGGGGCGCCGTCTCGGGGTGGATCTTGTCCAAGCGCTCGCACACGGCCTTGGACTGGTACTCGGACCACTTTCTGATGGGCGAGCCGCCGCCAATGCGCGCGTAGTACTTCTCGATCATCGGGGTTCTGCGCCACGTGATGAACTTGGCTAGCAGGCCCTGCAGCGGACCTAGCGGGATGAGATCGCCGTCCGAGAAGAGACGGAAAAGAAAGTCGCGTGTTTCTGGCACTGTGGACGGACCGCCCATGTTCATGAACATCACGGCCGTGCCCTTGCGGCCCGTGGAGGCGTATCTTCTGAACATCATTGGAGAGGAATAACCGTTATTCATAGGGGACAAAAATCTAGAAGAGCTGTCCTTGGCCATTACGTAATTGTCTCTGGGGGAAAAAGAGCTCAGCACGGCTCAGCACCGCCAAGACCGTATCTGGCCTTCCCGTTGTTGGCCACGGGCCGCAATTTGAGCCTCACGCGGCCGGCCTGGACAGTTCCGGCCAGCGGCGACTAGCCTCAGCCAGTCGCTGGCCGCTGCTGCCATCTTGTCTGCCACCCATAACTGGCCAACGGCATGCCCGGGCCAGGTTCCCACGGTCTTTTCGGGTCAGCTTGGGCTCTGGAAAAAGCCAGGCGGGTTCTGCGCAACCAGCTGCGGCCATCGCCGCCCTTGGATCCCTTCTAAGCCTTGCCGGACAACTCGGAGAGGGGTTTTCTGCTCGCAGTGAGATGACGTCACGTGATCCCAGCAGGATAATCTCTTTTGGGAGGGAATGTTTTGAACTGATAACGGAAATATGAATTTTCCGAGAAGTTAGTGGGGTCATCGATGGTGTGTTCACTGGTGGATAGCACTTTTTCTTTCTCTTCTCACGAAAAACGACTACAAACATGAACAGCGACTTACAAGCAGCAGTAGACAAGGTGTCTGCGGAATTGACGCTTCCGGACGAGCTCTTGCCCAAGCTCGTCGACCTTTTCATCCGGTCTGCGGAACAGGGTCTTGCGAACCCCTCGGGTGGCAAGGACTTCATGCCGATGATTCCTACGTTTGTGACGCAGATTCCGACCGGTAAGGAGCGCGGGGTGCTTTTGGCTGCCGACTTGGGTGGCACCAACTTCAGAGTGTGCTCGGTCACCTTGAACGGCGACCACACCTTCGGACTAAAACAGTCCAAGTCGCCAATCCCCGTGGACCTGATGAGCTCCACGTCGGACGAGTTGTTTGCCTGGATGGCCAGCAAGGTCAAGGCCTTCGTGGACGACAACCATTCGGACGTCGACGGCGACAGACTCAAGCTGGGCTTCACCTTCTCGTTCCCAGTGGAGCAGAACTCCATCGACTCGGGGATCTTGATCAGATGGTCCAAGGGCTTCAACATCCCAGACACCGTGGGTAAGGACGTGGTCAAGTTGTTCCAGTCGCACATCGACGCCTTGAACACCCCAGTGCACGTCGCCGCCTTGGCCAACGACACCGTCGGTACCTTGCTAGCCAGAGCCTACACCGGGGCCGACAAAGAGGGCAGCACCTCTATCGGGTGCATCTTTGGTACAGGTACCAACGGTGCGTACAACGAGAGATTGGATGCCATCAAGAAGTTGGACCCAAAGGTGTACGAGGAATTGAAGTCCAAGGGCATCGACCATATGGTCATCAACACCGAATGGGGTTCCTTCGACAACAAGTTGGAGTTGCTACCTAACACCAAGTATGACAAGAGTATCGACAAGAACTCAACCAACCCGGGCTGGCACATGTTCGAAAAGAGAGTCTCAGGCATGTTTTTGGGTGAAATCTTGAGACAAGTCTTAGTTGACTTGCATGAAGAGGGTGTCATCTTGCAAGATTACCCAACCTACGAGAGGCTACCTCACAGATTGAGAACTCCGTTCTTGCTGTCTTCTGAGGCCTTGTCATTATTCGAAATTGATGACTCCACCGGACTGAAGGCCAGTGAATTGGAGTTGAAGAACATGTTGAGATTGCCAACAACTCACGAAGAAAGATTAGCTATCCAGGCCATCACCAGAGTCATTGCCAAGAGAGCATCTCATTTGGCTGCTGTTCCAATTGCTGCACTCCTTATCAAGATTGATGCCTTCAAGGGCCATAACGTTGAGGTTGATGTGGGTGCCGATGGTTCCCTCATTGAATTCTATCCAACCATGAGAACCATGCTAAGAGATGCTATTGCCATGACTCAACTGGGTCCTAAGGGTGAACGTAGATTACATGTTAAGATTGCGAAGGACGGCTCAAGTGTTGGTGCTGCCTTGTGCGCGCTTTCTAACAAGAACTAGGTCCTGTTGGTGACGATTCTCATGGCCGCTTAAAGATTATAATTTATGTACATTCTTGTGTATACCATTAACGATGATTTGACTTTTGACCGCGCACGCGACCTTTGTGCACGCGACCCTTTGACACGCGACTTGTACACGCTTTTACAGTTTGAGATTATTATTCAACAGAAAACATCCTTACTATGTTCAGTTTTCCGCAGCTATATTCATGTATATATATATATATAGAAAGCGTTAACTATGATGCGGGAGCTGTAGGTGATGTCGCTTCTGAGGTAATATTATTTTCATTCGGGGTTTCACTTGGTGGTCTTAACTGTGTCTTGTCTGGATCTTCTTGCTTGTCGACTTGGCGCTTCTTTTCGCTTACTTTTTCCTTCTGCGACTGAGTGTTCAACAAGTGCTTACCATAGTCGTTGTTGATACTCAGCGGTTTCTTTTTAGGTACTGGTTTATCCTGTTTGATTTTCTCTAACTCCCTTCTACGCTCCTGTATCCTGTTAGTCTGGATCATGCCCTTGATCAGGTAAAAGCCAAGCGACATAATAGACGCGGCCAGTATGAATCTCAGAATGCCCTTGTTACTTTGGTGGTTGTGGCTGTAGTCGTTGTAGATACCCTTTTTAGGCCCTGAATTTTTCATCCTTCTGTGGTAGATATTCTGGCCAAACACATCGGTGCCCATGTCGGTCATTTTCATTCTGTATCTGTGTTCCATGCGCTCGTTTCTCTCGTAGTGTTTCTGTTTGTCGAAATGCGGCACGTCGCCGCCCCTGGACGACTGCTGTGAATAGTGGAACGAGTTCATTTTGCGCACAAACTCGCTTGTCTGGTTATTTGACTGGACGTGGCCCTGCTTGATGTCGTACTGCTTTTTGGCTTCCGGGTCTGACAACACCTCGTACGATTTCTTGATGCCCAAATACTGATTGTTCATGTCTTCCAACTGGTCCTCCGATAGATTCTGCGATTTGAGGATATCGGGATGCAATTTCAGCGATAGTGTTTTGAAGGCCGACTTGATTTCCTTCGCGCTCGCCGTGTGATGGATTTTGAGCAGATCATAATGCGACCGGCCGCTCCAGAGCTGCCTGGAAGTGTGCAGAAACCTGTACATAGCGGGCTTTGCGATTGACTAAGAGTAAGAGAGGTTATACCTATGGGAAAAAACCGTCTCATATGCTCATGATGCTTCTTACTATACAGAATCGTCTACTTATTCGTTGAAATCCAGCTCCAGCCAGTTAGGCCAGGCCATTTCCTCCACCATCATGCTGCGGAAGGCGTTGATCAAAAAGACCTCTATTTTGCCGATCGATTTCAAGATCAAGGCCTCATTTTCGGACCCTTTCTGTTGCCATTCCTCAGAACCAAGCTCTCCCTCGATGTTCATGTCCTTGAGAATGTCGATGCGTTCCTTGGACGGCTGGTGCTTGGACCTGCGTTTGTGCGGTCGCAGAGGCTGCTGCGCGCGGGAGTTCTGTCTGCTGGTCTCAAAATCGGACCCGTTAGGACTGTCGGGCGAGTTCATGTGGAAGTTCTGGTCAAATTCGAAATCCAGATCGTCCAGCTCGTCGTCTTCGTCCTCGATGTCGCACAGAAACGACAGGAAGACGTGCTTGGAGATGTGCGATATGATCAATAAGGTGTGGATCTTCATGTCGGTGATCTTCAACCTGACAGGAAGAGTGATAAACTTGGGCGACGGATAGTTGACGATCAAATCGCACTTGATCTCGATGTAGATGTCCGAGTCCCACTTGATGTCGGTGGAGAACTGGATGTCAAAGTCACCTGTGCCGGCCTTCTGGTCCGGCTGGTCGTAGTTGCTGTCGTGCTTCGCCTTCTCACTGCTGTACTGTTTGGGTATTGTGGGCGAGTTGAGGGCGAGATTGTGCATCAGGTCCTTCTTCTCCAGCATCCCGCTGATCCCCACCGACATGGGGCCCGTGTTGGACCGTCGGAACGGCATGGGGGCCGCAGGGGGGCCAGGAGCCACTGCTGGGAGCGAAGGTGTTGGCGAATTCGGCCGCGACGACGGCACATAGGGCGGCAACACGGGCTCCTGCGCCTGCTCGGAGTCGTCCTCGCGATGGTAGAACTCCTTGAACGGCTCTGTGATGTCCCGGATCGTGATATCGGGCGGCGTGTCGCCTAACTGAAACCCCACCACTTGCAGATTCGCCAAAAAGTCCGGCAGCGGCAGCGACGAGAGCCGCTCGTTGAGCCAGCTCTGCAGCTGGCTGTTCAGACTGCCGTCAGCCTGCACGTTCTCCCAGTTGACGACAAACGACATGCTCAGACAGCGGACACAGGTAAGTCTAGTAGGTCCAACAAGAATCTGGTGAGAGGTAAAAAAGGAAGTCACGTGACTCCCCACTTGAGAACCGGGCCAAAAGATAAAAAAGTCACGTGACCAGAATATCACGTGATTGAGTCACGTGACTCCAATTGAGATCTTTTGATTTTTTTTTTTTAATTTTGTGCATATTCCTATAAGAGGAAGGTGAAATTTTTTTGACTTCTCTCACATGTCAAGCTCTTTATCAAACACAGATGTCCTGCAAGGTTATCCCAGCTTCTAAGATCGCCAAGTCGTTTATTGCGGACCTGACCAAAATCACGTCGACGTTCCAGCGCAAACCCAAGCTCGTGGGTCTGCTAGCCAACGACGACCCTGCTGCCATGATGTATGCGACCTGGACCGGAAAGACGGCCAACTCGCTGGGGTTCCAGTACGAGTTGATCAAGGTGGGCAAGGATCAGTTGGAGGAGGAGATCTACAAGTGCAACAACAACGACGACGTCAACGGTATGA
Organism: Saturnispora silvae; assembly: GCA_030579555.1. Lineage (NCBI taxonomy): Eukaryota > Fungi > Ascomycota > Pichiomycetes > Pichiales > Pichiaceae > Saturnispora > Saturnispora silvae. Next base: position 76,257 of record JAKTRE010000003.1, on the reverse strand, counting down.
TCGTCTACTTCCCGGTCTACGGCAACCAGCAGGACCAGTACTTGCAGCAGTGTGTGTCGGTGCACAAGGACGTCGAGGGCCTGAACTTCAAGTACATTTCCAACATGTACCACAATGTGAGATACTTGGACGAGCAGAAGACAATGAAGTCGATCTTGCCCTGCACCCCCTTGGCCGTCGTCAAGATCTTGGAGTACATTGGTGCCTACAACAACGTGTTGAACTACGGTAACAGACTCTACGGTAAGACCGTGACTGTGGTGAACAGATCCGAAATCGTCGGCAGACCCTTGGCCTCCTTGTTGGCCAACGACGGGGCCACCGTCCACTCCGTGGACATCAACGACATCCAGACCTACCACAGAGGTGACGGGTTGAGATACCAGCAGCACGTGACCCAGGAATGTACCAAGACCTTGGAAGAGTGTGCCAAGGAAAGTGATATCATCATCACCGGGGTGCCAACCAAGACCTACAAGTTCCCTACCGAATACATCAAGAGAGGCGCCATTGTCATCAACTTCTCCAGCGAGGCCAACTTCGTCGACGAGGAGGTGGAGAAGGTGGCCTCTATCTTTGTGCCTTCCATCGGGAAAGTCACCATCGCCATGCTTCTGAGAAACTTGCTCAGATTGATGAACAACAAGAAGGCCATTGCCGCCTCGCAGGTGGAGCCACCTACCCATCCTTCTGAAGTCCCAGAAAACCTTCCAAACTAGATAGACCCCCTTTATATATACAAATAACACCTAAATTTAATTGCTAGATCTGCTGAGCCTTTTTGTGCCAAGCCAGCGGTGAAAAAGCCGTTACTAATGTGTCAAATTTTCACTTGATCATTCTCTCTACTTATACGAGCACACAATGACAAGCGGTGATATTCCTGTTTTGAAAACCGTGGCTGAGGTCAGGTCGTTCCGCAGTTCCCTAGGCGACGACGCGTCTGTTGGCTTTGTGCCTACTATGGGCTTTTTACACGATGGTCATTTATCCTTGATCGAAGAATCGCTCAAGGTTAACGATTTCACGATGATTTCCATTTTTGTCAATCCTGCGCAATTCGCCCCAGGAGAAGATTTGGATGCTTATCCAAGAGATCTGAACCATGATCTGGATGTGCTGTCCCACCTATCCAAGCCAATAGATGCTATCTTCTATCCATCCGTTGACGAAATGTACCCACTGGGCATCCCATTAGAGGTGGAAAACCAAGTTGGCGCATTTGTTGAAGTGAAAGGTCTAAGTGAAGTTTTAGAGGGTAAGACAAGACCTAACTTTTTCAGAGGTGTCTCGACAGTTGTTGTGAAGTTGTTCAATATTGTCAAACCAAATAATGTCTATTTCGGCCAAAAGGATATTCAGCAAACCATTGTTGTTAAGAGATTGATTAAAGATCTCTTTTTGGATTTACAGATAACCATCGTTCCAATTAAGAGAAATGCTGATGGCTTAGCCTTGAGCTCGAGAAACAAATACCTTTCTGAAGATATTAAAAACCAAGCTACTTGTATTTACAAAGGGCTATTATTAGCAAAGAAGGCATACGAAGTTGAAGAGGAACTGGATGTCTCAAAGTTAACCCAGATTATTAGTGACTCAATCACTTCAACCAATGGAAATTTCAAAATTGATTATATTTCTATTAACGATGGTGAATCTTTAGAATATTTGACAAGAATAAATAAAGACAACGGTGCAGTTATCTCATTGGCTGTTTACGTACCAAACAGTTTGAATGCTAAAGAAAAAACCAGATTAATTGATAATATCATTCTATAAACTTTGCAAAAATTTTGCCTCTATTTCTCTTTGATGTTGGATATTGGTTATACCCTTTTGCCTCACGTCAAAGAATATCCCACCATATTTAACCAGCCACTCCCCCCTAACTTCTGTTATACATTGTAAATATTGTTTATGACCTGTAAATATTAGTTCATTGAATATCACATATTTGGGTAAATCACCCATACCAAATATGACGCTTTTAGGGTTAATATGCATCTCTAACCCAGATCTCAGATTTTGATACTGGTTATTCTTTAAAAATGTCGCTGAGTTTTGGATAAATGATGCACAAATACATTCTCTGACAAGATCAAGATCTGAGCACTTAGATTTGGTTTTTAGTTTATTTTTTAGTTGAGAGTGAATTTCCCATGCTTGTCTCAAAGATTTAAAATTTAACTGATTCATTTTACACCACTTTTCCAGATCCCTTTGATGATTTAGTGACTGGTCAAATATATTCATCAATGTCAAGTGATCAGATCCTTCAATATTGAATTTTTCCCATTGAGGGCTCTTATTTTTACCTTCAAAAATGTTTGGTACTGACAACATCGAAATGATTTTCACCATTTCTAACGAACATCTAAATTGTTTCATTTGGGAAACTATCAACATTTTGGCTAATGGTGGATCTAACGGGTATAGCGACATTTCCTTACCTAATCTAGTTAACTGGCCATAATTATCCAAAGCACCAATGGACCATAATTCGTATTCGGAAGTTTGCAAAGACTCCAAACTCGGTTTATCAATGAATGGAAAACTCTCTAAATTATTGAAAGACATATTTTTCAAAATTAGAATTGGATTCATTAAATTTGATCGTTGGATTTCAGGTATTGGATTTGACCACATTTCTTCATTGAATGACGTTAATGTATAAAGTCTGTAAGCTTTACCATTTGAAGTTCTACCAGCTCTTCCAGATCGTTGGTTTGCCTGTGCCTTGGAAATTGGAGATATATTTAAAGTATCCATATTTAGCTTTGGGTTGAAAACTTTCAATTTCATCAAGCCTGAATCTATGACAAATTTAACCTTTTCGAAAGTTAATGAAGTTTCCGCAATGTTTGTGGCAATGATGCATTTTCTAATATTATCGTCGGTTATCCGAAAGACTTTCGACTGCTCTTCATTAGATAATGATGAATAGATTGGTAAGACGTTCAAGTTTGGTACTGTATTGTCGATTTTTTGTAAGTTTTCTAATTCTTCTCGTATTAAATCACAAGTAGCTTCAATATCTTCTTGACCAGTCATAAAAATCAATATATCACCTCCAGCACCCCCTGGAGTGCCATTATTAACTAAATGAATTCTTAAAGCTTGCTTGACAGCTGAATCAACATAATCCACACATGGAACGTTCGAATACATTAAATCCACAGGGAAAGTTTTGCCAGGAATGAAAAAGCATGGGGCCATATTGAAAAAGTCGGAGATTTTCTGGTAGTTGATTGTAGCAGATGTGATAATTAACTTCAAATCCCTTCTTTTAACTAACAAATTTTTGAAAAATCCTAATAATATATCAGTGTTAAGTGATCTTTCATGGACTTCATCCATAATGATACAAGAATATTGATCTAAATCGTTATCCATGATCGATTCCCTTAGCAAAATACCTTCAGTCATGAACTTAATTCTAGTTTTATCACTAGTATTATCATTAAATCTAATTGAATAACCAACTTCATCACCTAAGCTGACTCCCATTTCTTCGCTAACTCTTTTTGAAACCGACAATGTTGCCACACGCCTTGGTTGAGTAACACCAATAATTCCGCCACCATTTAGGTGATAGTTGGCCTCATATAAAAATTGAGGTAATTGAGTTGTTTTACCAGACCCAGTTTCACCGATTACAATGACAACTTGGTTTTCATTAATTAAATTTATCAAATCATCTTTAACTTGGTAAGCGGGTAGTTGTTTCCTAATCTCTAAATTGTTGGAACTCTTATCAGGAGCTGGTTTTTCAATCTTAGTAGCCACCTTTGAATTGTAGTATGTTTGCGAGTCCCTTTTGATTTGTTTTAATCTCCTTCGCTCCATCACAACATTAGATCCTTGATTTGAATATTTATATAAATCACCAGTTTTGTCCTTGATTACATTGATTTCTGATTGACTTGATAAAATTTTAGATGAGTCTAAAAATGGTGGTGTTAACCTATGTACAATGATATCAATATTATCATTTGATATTTCACTAAATTTGTCAACGTCGTTATTGTTCCTATTTTTTTGGCGAACCGAATTGTGCTCTGCTAGGGTATTGTTGTTAAAGTTAAGCCAAGGTATAAATTCCTCATCTTCCTTTAGTATCTGTTCCTTTCTATCATTGGATGGTGCGGATTGAGGGGATTTTTCACTGTTAGTGGCGGATTCTAATGGGTTCTTTTGATGTCTTTTGGTAGCGTTAGTAACTGATCGTTTAAACACTACTTTGTTAGGTCGTTTCTTAGCTCCTATAAGCTTGTTGTCTAGATGGTCTTCATCATCACTATCAAAGCTGATAATGGCCATCTAATACAACTTAAATTTGCACAATACCTTTAAAAAAAAACATGCAGAGAATAAATAATAATTTAAGTGCTCAGTTTGCATTATACAAAATTGAGAAATTGGTTAACACGATATTTTGCTCTCAAATGCTTCAGCTTTTTATTATGTTGTAGTACATATGGTTTTGAACTCAATTTTTGCTTTTGAATGATTTAAATTAGGAGACAGAAACGTAAAACTTAAATGTCTCAGTGCATCCTATATGGTAATCAAATTAACGACAACAACCGGTTAGAAACATCATCCTCACGGCAAGAAACAAGATAGATCGTAAATAGGCTATACAAATATTAGAAAGAGATGCAACCGGAGGGGTCAGGGGAATAAATTAACAGATGGGATACATATCCCACTATACGTAAACACACAATAACAGCACAAACAGGAGGGAAAGGAACTTTTTGTTGAATGATCAAAAGAGCCCATGGTCATAGAACATGACTATAGCCCATGATCATGGCCCATGATAACCCCTCAGCGTCTTGGAGAGGGCACTTAACCATTATTTCCATATACACTGGAAAACAGTTTTTTTGCTTCGGTACCTGCCTACTGTTTGATGGACGGCGAGTCACTAGAGCATGCAGTTATCTGATGCTTTTCCAGTATCTCGCTTGGGACCCGGCAATTCAGAAGGGAACGCTGGGATTTCCAGTGGTTAACCAATTGGTAAGGTCTCTTAAAACTTTTGCCACATCCCCAATTCTGTCCCTGGCATAGATGCTGGTCATCGGGTTTGACGAGATGTTGTTCCTTAATATGACGTCGTAAATAGTCTACACTTTGGAATGTCCCGCGGTACTTGCAGTCCTGGTATGGACATTGATACACGTTTGAGAAGGTATCAATAGGCGGAAGCATGTTCGGAAGAGGATTTTGACCGTTGGGGAAAATGGGGAATATTGCCGGTGGTAGTGGCTGCTGGATATGCAATTGGGGATGCGGCGGCTGCACTTGCGGAGGGACTATCATAGGAGGCATCTGATATTGGTATGGGTTACAGTAAAATGCCGGAACAGGCGGCACAAACGCTGTCGGAGTAGCTAGAAAGCCTGTGGCCTGGTGCTGACGACCTTCCGGCGCTATTGAACCCAGCGCGGGTCTCTGTGCGGGTGTTCGCGGCGTCTCATGACCAGGATTCATCGCGTGCTATTAGTGTTGCGAAAGAGAACTGCTGAGTATATATCCGTTCTTATTCAACCTGCAGATGAAACACCTGCACCCCGTTACTTCAAGTGGGAGGCTCAGGTCTCTCTAGCAGAAAAAGGCTACATAAATGCACAGTACGCACCGATGGCTACCCCTGCAACGAACACAAGATTCTGCCTAAAAATCAGCGCAGCACCAGCAGCCACGACCGCAGCCATCACTGCAACCACATTGGTGCCCTTTTTACGGACTATTGTTTGAACCCTTTGACCGAGCTCAGTGAGCTGAGCATCCAAAAAGGCAGCTCGTTTAATCCCGATGTCAAAGAGGTTGCCAAACTCTTTCTCCAAGACTTGCAAAAGGTGTTGCTGTTCTTTTCGTGCTTGGTATTGAAATAGAGCCATTTTGGTATCCATTTCAGTGAAATGTACTTGAAATTGCTGACGATTCTGCTGAGTGAATTTTGCTAGTTCTTCTTTGCTCAGGTTAATTTCCTCATTGAGAAGAGCGAAATTGTTCGACAACAGTTCAACCATTTGCGACAGTTTACTCAGATTGGAGTTCACGCCTTGTGACTTCTTGAACATCATTTCATTGAAACTCTCAACAATCTGCTCGTATTGTGAGATTAACCTCGATGGATCATTCATGTAATAAGCACAGAACGATTCAACTAAATTTGTGTAGCCGAAAAAGGTCGTCCATAGAACCCCATCTCGGGCCATCTGACCAATACACATTTCCAAATGGAAGTTTTCTTGCGAACAATTAGCTGGCATCGGTGGCATTTGAGTATTTTCGTCGAATACACATTTAGTTAATTCTATGGCTATCAAATTTCTTGCCTTAGAGCCCATGCCCTCTTCCAGGCATTGGCCCATTGAGTTTTCCAGTGTTGACAAAATACACGGTGACGAGGTATTTCCAGGTGATATTAGGACCATCTGGTACAAATCACTGCTATCACTTATCTGTAAGTCATCAATGAACGATGCTACATTTAGTTGTTGACTGGAAATTAAACGAATTATCGTTAGAATCGTCAGTGCTTGCAAACTCATCTTCAGGAGCAAAGAAAAAAGAGAGGCCACATAAGAAGAAAGAAGAATCACTATTCGCCTTTATAAACTGAGAACCAGCCATCTTTGGTTTGGAATGTGATGCATCACATTTATCTCCAACCTAATGAGCCTTACTCCTAAAATTTCAGCACAGCGTAAAATTACCCAACAGAATTTAGTGACAACTAGAATCGAGACATTACAGTTACGTTAGCTAGTTCAACAGGTATTGTTATCTTGTTATAGTATTATACATCTTTTGATATTTATTTCTTTGTCTCATAAGAGGAACTTTTGTTTTATATAGTAAATAGTTTAAGCTTGGTCATTAACAACAGAGATGAGTGCTACGGTGTCACCTTTCAACATAATGGTTCCTATGTTCCTACTCTGGCCTTCTTCATCAATTTCGCTTGTTTCTTCTAGTACAATGTTCATGAATTCGTCAAACCCTCGTAGTTTGCCCAGGAGGCGTCCTGGCTTCTCACGTAGCCACACAGAAACACGTTTCTGGCCCTGCAATGTCTTGAAAAGTTCGTTGATGGGAGGAACCATTACCTTAGCCTGTTTCGGTGCCATTTTGAAGTAAGAGATACACAGGATAATAATAATAGTATGTTCAAAAAAAAATCTTTTCAACATTGGTGTCTCATTCTTTAACTAAATCATTGATGTCATTGCAGGATATATCGCAAGCATTGGATGCGTTGTACTCTCCAACGTCGACATCCGATGTCAAGAACCAAGCTAATGCCTTTTTGTTGGAGTTCCAGAGATCGAAAGATGCATGGAGTGTCATTTTCCCTGTTTTCGAATCTGACCAATCTGAACAATCAATCAAATTGTTTATGGCCCAAACTTTGAGATCTAAAATCCAATACGATTTTGGTCAATTACCCGCAGAGTCTATTGAAGGGCTAAGATCTAGCGTTCTAGCCTTAATTGTTGCCTCTTCATCGAATAGTTTGATAATGAGACAATTGGCAATTGCTCTAGTGTATTTAATAATGCAAGATTTCACTTGGGTTAATGGTGTTCCACAGTTAATTCAACAATTATCATTGAATGAGAAATCCTTATTGATCCTTCTAGAGTTTTTGAGGATTTTGCCAGAAGAAATGATAGAAGTTGAGAAAACTCCATTAACAACAGAGGAATTTGAACTACAAACGCAGAATCTATTAATGAACAACATAGATAACGTTTTATTCTTACTAAATGATTTAACTTCAAAGGTTCAAGATACTGAATTGAAAATCTCAATCTTGAACTGTTTCAAATCATGGATCTTTGAATTGCCAATTGATCAAATACTCAATAAATATTCGTCACTATGGCAATTGATTATAGAAAGTTTCCAGGATGAGGAATCCTTTGACACCTCTGTTGACTGTTTAATCACTATCATCACACAAATCGATGTTTATGTGGATACTAACCATCCAATAATTGAATTGATCATGAACTTTTTGATTACACTTGAGTCTTTTATTGATTCTAATTGGGATGATTCTGGGGTTATTGAAAGGTTGACAGAACTTTTTTCGATTACAATTGAATCATGGCATACTTTAATTGTTAAATTACCACATAATTTTGCTAAACTTATTGAGATTGAGTTAAAATTGTCAAGTTATCCTAATGACTTGGATATTATTCAATATACATTTAAATGTTGGTCAGATCTAAAATCATTATTGATTTTACCACCATATGCAGATTCTAAAGAGTTTTTCAAGCCTTACTATTTGAAGTTAGTTTCAATTTTAGTTACTCATTTGTCCTATCCAATGACCTCTACTTCAACAGATTTATCTATTCTATTCAATGGTAATAAAGAATCTGAAGACAAGTTCAAAGATTTCAGATATGAAATTGGGGATACTTTGAAAGATTGTTGTTCAATTGCTGGATCTTTTGATACTTTAAACATTCCATTTGAAAAATTACAATCAATTATTCAAAGTGGTAATGGTCAATGGCAAGAAATTGAGTCATTATTATTTTCAATTCGTTGTATGGCAAAGGAAGTTTCAATTTATGAGAATAAAATTTTACCTGAAATTATGCAATATTTGGTTAAATTACCTAAAAATCCGAAAATTATCTATTCTGCAATTTTAGTTTTGGGCAGGTATACCATTTGGACTTCCAAACATGCTGAATTTTTGGAAATGGAATTGAATTACATTTCAATGGGGTTTGAAGTTTTCAATGAACAAAGTTTTAACCAAAGGGAAAAAGATGATATTATTATGGCATCGTCACATGCATTAAAATACTTTTGTATTGATTGTTCTGAATTATTGATTAATTATTTACCAATTTTGAATGACTTATATTCCAAAATCGAATCCAAAATTGACATAATGTCGAACTATGACATTATTGAAGGTTTATCACACATTATAAATAAGTTCATCTTGAAAGATGAGACAAATGAAGAAATTAATCAAATTTTGATGATGTTCTTGAATCCAACATTGACCAAGTTGAATAATGTTTTGACATTGGATGAAATTAATGAATCACAAGCAACAGAAATAGCTGATCAAATTGAAATTTTATCAATTTACATCGAAAATTTCAAGCCAAGGGATTTCCAACTGAAGGAAAATAAAGTTGCTAATATTGTTATGAATTCAATTTTACCAATTATCTTCTCAATGGTGCAAAAATTTGGTAAATTCGTGAAAATAAGTGAACGTAGCTTAAAATTTTTGAGGAAGTCCATTCAAACATTTAAAGAGTTTTTATTACCTAAAATAGGTTCAATTGGTGAGTTGTTGATATTAGGATATTCTCAATACCAAATGGGATGTTACTTGTGGGTTTCAGGATCATTAATCAATGAATTTTGTGATGAATCTATAAGTTCTAAAGAAATAATTGATAGTCTATGGGAATTTTCCAAAACGCAAATTGATTCATTTTTGAAAACCACCAACACCGAAAAATTCGAAGAATTGAGTATGCTTAATGACGATTTCTTTAGAATGATGAGAGATATCTTGATGTATGAACCATTACAATTATTATCAAATGATGAATTATTACTGCAAATTTTACAATTGAGTTTAAAATCATTAAATATTTTTAATGAAGATGATACATTAGCATCGATTTTGAACTTCTTGATTGATTTGTTTATGTGGGGGGATGAGAACCCACCAATTTCATTTGTTGAAGACTTACCATTGGAAATCAAGTTGAAAATCCACCAAATTGTTTTTAATAACGGTTATGAAATTATTAACAATTTATTAAATTTAGAAATTAATAAATTTAATTATGATACACAGATTGATGGTTTGGAATTGATTGTCCAATTGATCAAATTGTCAATACATAACCAACAAAACGAGAAAATTTGTCTGTTATGGATTGACCAATTTTTAAACTCTTTACCAAGTAATTCCATCAATGATAACGAAAGAAATAAACTATTGAAAAGCATAGAAGTTGCAATTGAAAGCAAGAATTTCAGGAAGGTTAGATCAGGTATTAATGATTTTGTTAGCTGGTTCAAACGTAAGAATATCAACTCAGTCAACTAAAAAAGTTTGTATAGCACTATAAACTCCGGGTCTCTCGGGGGTTTTTATTTTTCATTTTGTAATTTCTCGTTAAGATATAAATATATATAAGTTTCGGGGGTTAAAACACTCGATTTGTTCCACAAATCTAGAGTTTTATTTACATAGTGGAGGCAACCTTGAAGTTGTCACCAGCGTAGATAGCCTTGTCACCTAATTCTTCTTCGATTCTCAACAATTGGTTGTACTTAGCGACTCTTTCAGATCTAGCTGGGGCACCAGACTTAAGTTCACCGGCTCTCAAACCAACAGTCAAGTCAGCAATGAAGACATCTTCGGTTTCACCAGATCTGTGGGAGACCATAACACCCCAACCGGCGGCAAAGGCGTCCTTGGCAGCTTGGATGGATTCAGAGATGGTACCGATTTGGTTGATCTTTAACAACAAACCAGAGGCAGCCTTCTTTTCAATGGCCATGGCGATTCTCTTAGGGTTGGTGACGGTCAAGTCATCGGCAACCAATTGAACTGGCAACTTTGGGAATTCGTTGGACCAGGTCTCCCAGTCGTCTTCGGCAAAAGGATCTTCGATGGAGACAATTGGGTAGTTCTTGACCAATTCTTCGTATAAGTCACCTAATTGCTTACCGGTGTAAGCCTTGGAACCGTCGGTGTTAGGGTTCTTGTAGTCGGTATCGTACATGTTGTCCTTGAAGAATTCGGAGGCGGCACAGTCCATGGCGATCTTGATCAAACCAGTGTAACCGGCGACTTCGATAGCTTGAACAATCAAGTCCAAGGCTTCCTGAGGAGTGGATAAGTTTGGAGCAACACCACCTTCGTCACCGACGTTGGCAGCGGATTGGCCGTACTTCTTCTTGGCCAAGGTCTTCAAGTGGTGGTAGACTTCGGAACCCATTCTCATGGCTTCGGAGAAGGACTTGGCACCGGTTGGGGCGATCATGAACTCCTGGAAGGCCAAGTCACCACCGGCGTGGGAACCACCGTTAAGAACGTTCATGAAAGGAACAGGCAAGACGTAGGCATCCTTGGCGCCGGCCAATTGCGAGATGTACTCGTAGAGAGGCAACTTCTTGTAGACAGCAGCGGCCTTGGTGGCGGACATGGAAACACCCAAGATGGCGTTAGCACCCAACTTACCCTTGTTGTCGGTACCGTCGAGGGAGAGCAAGAAGTTGTCGAACTTCAATTGGTCGCAGACGTCGAGCTTGGCCTCGATAAGGGCTGGAGCGATCACGTCGTTGACGTTGGCAACGGCCTTGGTGACACCCTTACCGAGCCACTTGGCCTTTTCGCCGTCTCTCAACTCCAAGGCCTCGTGGACACCGGTGGAGGCACCGGACGGCACGATGGAGCGGAAGGTACCTTCGGCGGTGGTGAGCTCCACTTCGACAGTAGGGTTCCCACGGGAGTCGTAGACGGATCTGGCGTATAACTTGGTGACTTGGGACATATTGGGTAGCTTTGGGTGCTGAGACTGAGAGAAACGAGCCCGAGGGCAAATGCCTGGATATTTATATTAGGCCAACACCTCCCGGGTGGAGTCATTTTTGGCACAAAATCCCGGGGCAATGTTTTGCGCAGCCAATATCGCCATGTTGCGCAGCCGCATTGGCCTGCGAAGCAGGCTCACTGCACTGGCCTTGTCGCCAGCTACCCACTGAGCCTTTTGGCGGGCGAATCGGCCCGCGCGATCGCGAGATACGTTTTGTAAAACGCGGCTCGGAGCTCGCAGCCAGCTTTAACGCGTAGCATTGTGTAGCGGCAATCGCGCCCAGCAATCCTCTGCTTGCACCGTCTCGCAGCCGCCGCTGCACGACACACACGCTGCACTTTTATTTTCCCACTGCTTTGCATGTGCTACACGGTACAGCTAGCTGTAGAAGCAAATTTCGCAGGGCGATAACGGTCTGGGAGAGACGCGTCGCGCGAGCGCCCTGGCCGTGTCTGCAGGACACGGCCAATTAGTACAGAGGGAACTAGTTGGCCATAGGCCGCAAAACGCGCTCGCAGCGTCGCCTGCGTCCCTCAAACAGGCGTTATCGCTTTCGCACCACAGTTTTCCTTCGCCCGTCATCATCTGATAAGTGATCACCCCTTTTCTCAGTTTCGGACTTTTGCCACTCGGCTCAGCAGGCTGAGGGGTTGCGGGCGCCAGCGACGATGGCGGCGGCGACACAAGCGATAAGTGGCAGCGGCGGCGGAGACGCGGACGGAATGTTTTAAGCTGAGCACATGGTCTTAGCTCGCGGTTGCGTCGCAGGTTGGGTGTTAGCTTGCGACCATCTGTCTTCCGCGACACACAAGCAACATCAGCATTGCGTGCACCGCACACATCTAGTAACACGTGCACGTGCTGGCTCGAACGCACGTGTCACGAACGCAATCCGCCCTCGCTCTAGCTCTCTCCCAAACCGTCTCGTCAATATAATAGTCGTCGTGCTGAGCATTTCCTTTGGCAGACTAGTAGTCGTGCTGAGCATGTAATCGCGGTGCTGAGCATTTTTGCGCCAGACTACTTGTCGTGCTGAGCATTGCATGGTGGCTAAGACCGCCCTTATGGCTAATTTAAATTAATCGGGCTTTCTCGTGTTTCTTATCAAGAATGCAGATCCAGCAAACCATTCTGGCGTACTTGCTGGCACTTTTACCACAGCCGCCAAGCAAGCCGATTCCGGGCGACTCACCGCTGGCGGTATGCGACACCAGCGACGCGCAATTGCTCACCATTCGCCAGGTGGATTTGGACCCTAACCCGCCCCAGCGTGGCGCCAACTTGACGATCTACGGCGTGGGCGAGCTCGCCAAGGAGGTGACGGATGGCGCGTACGTTGACGTGACAGTCAACTACGGCTACATCCGTCTTATCCAGCAGACCTACGATCTCTGCGAGCAGTTGCCTGAAATCGACATGGAGTGTCCGCTACAGAAGGGCGACTACTCCATCGAGAAGATCGTCGAGTTGCCTGCGCAAATCCCGCCTGGAAAGTACACCGTCACCGCCAGAGCCTACACCGTCGACGATGAGTTGATTTCGTGTCTAACCGGCTCGATGGTTTTCACTCCGGAGTTGATTTAGGCCCGTCTGTGAGGCCTGTGAGGTCTGTGAGGTCTGTGAGGTTTGGTCTGGCACGTGTGCTATCTCGTCTGTGGTCTGGCTGTTGTCGTCAGGACTTTTAGTTAGTCGTTTGCAAGTCGTCATTAGGACTTGTATTCAGTCACTAGTCGTCAGTCGTCAGAAAGCCCTCTTCGACCTATAGTCTCCTATAAAGCGTCCGCAGTCATCCGTCATCAGCCACCTCGTCAATCGTCCATCAGTCGCCACTATTCAGTCTCCCGTGACTTGTTTAATTTATCTAATCTGCAATCTTTAATATCTAATAGCATTGTTAACTCCCATCTTTCTTCGCTATCGTAACGGCTGACTCGTCCTCCCGCGCCGACAGCCGTACCATCTACATCGCTGTACCACTGTACCACCGCACCGCACCGTCAAACCCACACCTTCACACCATTAGCAAGTTGGCCTTTGACATAAGCCTGGTCACGTGACCAGTCTTGTTATCCTTCCGTGCTTATAGTGAGAGATATTAATTAGTGTATTCCGGAAATTCGTTTTTCCTCTTTCAGAACGCCATGCTCGGATTCAATAAAAGATCCAGACAACGTACACAGGCGGCGCCGGTGGTCAAGCGCGCGGCCTATGAACATTCGAAGCCCAAGGAGGTGGGTGTTTCCGACTTGACGTTGCTTTCGCAGGTTTCTGACAAGGCGATCAACGACAATCTCCACAAGAGATTCGAAAATGGGTTGATTTACACGTATATCGGGCACGTCCTGATCTCGGTCAACCCGTTCAAAGACTTAGGGATCTACTCCAACGACATCTTGAAGTCGTACAAAAACAAAAACAGATTGGAGGTGCCACCGCATGTTTTCGCCATCGCAGAGAGCATGTACCACAATATGTCCTCATACAACGAGAACCAGTGTGTCATCATCTCAGGTGAATCGGGTGCCGGTAAAACGGAGGCAGCTAAAAGAATCATGCAGTACATTGCGGAAAGCTCGTCTGCCCTCTCGACTAACTCGAACATTCAAAAGATCAAAGATATGGTGCTAGCCACAAATCCGTTGCTAGAGTCTTTTGGTTGTGCTAAAACTTTGAGAAACGATAACTCCTCCAGACACGGTAAGTATCTTGAAATCCAGTTCAATAAGGACTACCAACCAATTTCCGCCAACATTACCAACTATTTGCTAGAAAAGCAAAGAGTGGTCGGCCAAATCCAGAACGAAAGAAACTTCCACATCTTTTACCAATTGACCAAGTCCGCCCCAGAAAACTACAGACAAACTTACGGGTTGCAGTTACCAAGTCAATATATCTATACAAGCAAGTCTAAGTGTATTGACGTTCCTTCAGTGGACGATTCCGAAGATTTCAAGGGCACCTTAAAGGCCATGGACACAATTGGTCTCACGCAGACAGAAAAGGATAACGTTTTCAAGTTATTAGCTGCTATTTTATGGATCGGTAATGTTTCCTTTTTGGAAAATGACGAAGGCAATTCAACCATTAGAGACACTTCCGTTACTGATTTCGTTGCTTATTTATTGCAAGTCGATTCGAAATTGCTATGTAAAGTTTTGACTGAAAGAGTTATGGAAACTTCTCATGGTATGAAGCGTGGGTCCATTTATAACGTTCCATTGAATATCACCCAAGCCATTGCCGTCAGAGATGCATTGGCTAAGGGTATCTATAATAACCTTTTTGACTGGGTTGTTGATAGAGTGAACCAAGCATTTGCCTCTTTATCTGCTTCGAATGATTATTTCAAATCTATCGGGATTTTGGATATCTATGGGTTTGAAATTTTCCAGCACAATTCCTTTGAACAATTGTGTATCAATTACGTCAACGAGAAACTACAACAAATTTTCATTCAATTGACTTTGAAGTCTGAACAAGATGAGTATATCAAAGAACAAATTCAATGGACGCCCATCGATTTCTTCAATAATAAGATTGTTTGTGATTTAATTGAATCTAAATCGCCACCAGGTGTTTTCTCTACCTTAAATGATGCCATTGCCACTGCTCATGCGGATTCAAATGCTGCAGATCAATCGTTCGCCCAAAGAATAGGTAGTATTTCAGGTGAACATTTCGATTTAAGAGGTAACAAATTCGTTATTAAACATTATGCAGGTGATGTGACTTATGATATCGATGGTATGACCGACAAGAATAAAGACCAAATGTTGAAAGATTTATTAGATCTTTTACACACATCTCAAGATGGATTTATCCAGCAATTATTCCCAGATGACGGTACAGCGGCCAACTCCAACTCTGGGAGCAGAAAAAGACCACCAACTGCTGGTGATAAAATTAAAAAATCAGCTAATGAGCTAGTCGATAAATTGTCTCAATGTACACCTTCTTATATCAGAACTATTAAACCTAATGAAAATAGATCCCCAACTGAATTCAATGAAAAAAATGTCTTACATCAAGTCAAATACTTAGGTTTGAAGGAAAATGTTAGAATCAGAAGAGCAGGGTTTGCATATAGACAAACGTTTGAAAAATTTGTTGAGAGATTCTACCTTTTGTCGAATAAGACTTCTTATGCAGGGGAATACATTTGGCAAGGCGATTATATTGAGGCAACTAAAATTATCATGAAGGATAGTAAATTTGGTTCCGATGAATGGCAATTAGGTACCACCAAGATTTTCATCAAGAAGCCAGAAACTTTATTCGCTTTAGAGGATATGAGAGAGAATTACTGGGCTGACAAGGCTAAGGTCATTCAAAGGGCATGCCGTAAATGGTTGAAGAGAAGAGAAAATGGTGCTAAGATAATCCAAAGATTATGGAGAGAAAGAATGGGTAAAAATAAAGAAAGCAATAAGTACACCCAATTAAGAGATTTTGGGAATAATATAATCTACGGTAAAAAACAAAGAAGAAGATTTTCACTTTTAGGTTCAAGACAATTTTTAGGTGATTACCTTGGTTGTAATGATAAAACTGGTGGATATGGTAAATTCATTTTACAAAAAACTGGTCTAAAGGAAAAAATCGATTTCAGTGCCAGAGGTGAACAATTGCATTCAAAATTCGGCAGATCTTCTCAACGTCTACCAAGAGTATTCTTAATTACATCATCTGGAAAATTCATCGTTGTGGGTCAGACAATTGTTGATAGAAAGGCTCAATATCATATTGAATTCAATAAATCAATTAGTTCCATTCCGGAAGTTAGTGTTTCTAATTTAGCTGACGATTGGTTAGCTATCAATTTATCCTCCAAGACAGAGCCTGATCTATTCATTAATTGCTTATTCAAAACTGAAATTTTGGCTAGATTCAAGAAATTCAACTCGTCAATTAAGGTTAACATCGGACAATCTATCACTTACTTCAAAAAGCCAGGCAAAAAGCACACAGTTAAATTCCAAGTTGACCAAACTGCTCCTAAAGTTGGTGATGCTTACAAATCCAGTCAGGTTAGCGTTGTCCAAGGTAGTGATGCTACTGGTAAAAACAAGGATATTCCAAAACCTAAGAGTGTTTTCACTGGTGACAGAATCTTGGAATATAAAAGACAGGCTCAAGGCAGACAAAGTATCAGGAAGGCCCAACAGCCACACCATCAACCTTCTCTTTCTGTTTCAGCTGCAGCTGCAGCCTCTGCTGCTAGTCCCGTGGTTGCTCAAGTTCCAGTAGCTCCATCGCAAGCTTCCAAACCAGCTGTGAGAAACTCTACCGGCGCTAGGAAGGCACCACCAGTGGCACCAAGAAAGCCTCAGCCAAGAGCACAAGCTCAAGCGCAAACTCACGCTGCTGTCCCAGCCAAGGCAACTCCGCCACCTCCGCCACCTGCTCCACCGGCCGCACCAGCAGCCAAAATGTATAGAGCTGAATACGACTATGCTGGATCAGAATCAACACATGCCTTAAAGAAGGGCCAACTGATGCAGTTGGAAAGACATGAACAGAATGGCTGGTCTTTGGTGAAAATTGACGGCAAAGATGGCTGGGTGCCTACAGCGTATATCAAAGAAGTCTCAGATTCCGCCCCTGCTTCTACACCGGCCGCTGCTACCGCTAACGCAGGTGGCATAGCCAATGGTCTAGCCCAGGCTCTGATGGAGAAGAAAACACAGGAGACAAGCATGGCCACTGATTTGGCCGCTGCTATTAGATCCCACGCCAAGCGGGAGAGCGATGACGAAGATGACGACGACGATTGGTAAATACCTCGTTATTTTATTTGATTTTTGTGTAACAACATTTATGACTATTTATTGGTATAACGTCTTCATGAGCACATGAGCATATTTTGGGTATTGAAATTTTTTTCCTTTTGTAACAACAGAACCCCTTCCTGGAGTTATTCTTTTCATCGCCCAATTATGTCTGACTTAGCTAATATATGTGCAGTGTTAGAGCAATCTCTCGACCCACGCTTGGCGAAAGAAGCTGGTGTCCAACTGAAATCCCTGGAGACCACACCAGGTTTCCCTGTTTCGCTCTTGCATTTAGTCTCATCAAATGACATTTCCATACCTATCCGATTAGCAGGTTCACTATATTTTAAGAACTTGATCAGAAGGAAATGGATCGACGAAGCTGGGGTTTACATGATTGATTCGAACGACGTCAAACTGATCAAAAGTGAAATCATCAAATTCATGATCCAGCTACCGGATCAATTACAAATCCAAATAGGTGAGTCGATCAGTTTGATTGCTGAATCTGAGTTCCCAGAGCTGTGGCCTGAGTTGCTAGACGAATTGATCTCAATGCTAAGTTTGAATGATCTATACACAAACAAGGGTATCTTGAAAGTGGCACATTCGATTTTCAAAAGATGGAGACCATTGTTTAGATCTGATGAATTGTTTTTGGAAATCAAGACTGTTCTAGATAAATTTTGCTCACCATTTTTGCAGATGTTACAGGGTATTGATTCGTTGATCGACCAAAATTTAAATAACAAGGACCAATTGAAACTACTGCTTGAAAATATGCTACTATTGATTAAGATTTACTACGACTTGAATTGTCAGGATATACCTGAATTTTTTGAAGATAATATTCAAGTAATGATGGGTATCGTTTTGAAATATTTGAAATTCCATAATTCATTAATCGAAGACGTGTCAGAAGATGATGAGATTGATTTAGTCATTCAAATTAAAATAAACATTTGCGAATTGATTCAATTGTATTCAACTAGATATGGTGAAGAATTTGAGAACTTCATTCCTTCTTTTATTGAATCTGTGTGGCAGTTATTAAATGAAATTACCATTCAGCCAAAATTTGACATTTTAACTTCCAAGGCCCTTAAATTCTTAACAAACATCACCAACTTGTCCAAATTTAACCAAATTTTTAATAATAATCTCAAGGAGCTATTAGAAAAAATTATTATACCAAATGTTAAATTAAGAGAAATTGACGAAGAAATTTTTGAAGATGATCCAATAGAATACACCAGAAGAGACTTGGATGGTTCTGACATCGATTCAAGAAGAAAATCCTGCATTGATTTATTAAGGGCTTTAAAGGAATTGAACGAATCATTAGTTACTCAAGAAGTAATGGTATACATTAATCAATTTTTGAATGACTATAAACTGAACGGTCAATGGAAGTCCAAAGATTTAGCTATTTTTTTGTTTTCAGGTATTGCATCAAAGGGTTCATTAACAAATTCAGGAATTGTTAATGGTATAAACTTATTAGTCGATGTTATTGAGTTCTTTTCTAATAACATTTACCCAGATTTAATTAATGATGTGCCACATCCTATTTTGAAAGTTGATGCTATCAAATACATTTTCACATTCAGAAATCAATTGACAAAGGAGCAATTGATCCAAACTTTCCCATTATTATCATTACATTTCCAAAGTGATAATTATGTTGTTTATACATATTCTGCAATCACATTAGAGAAAATCCTATCTTTAAGAAACACTTCACAACAAATGATGTTTAACAAAAATGACATACCAGCAGAGGTTTGTAATGATTTATTGATGAATTTATTCAGATTGATGTTCAAAAAGGGTGAAACACCAGAAAAATTATCAGAAAATGAATTCTTAATGAAGTGTATCATGAGAGTTTTATTGATTTCAGAAGACTCACTAGGCACGATTAATGAAATTTTGAATCAATTAATTAAGGTTATTGAGGTCATCTCTAAAAACCCATCAAACCCAAAATTCAATCATTTCACCTTTGAATCTATCTGTGTCATTTTGAAATTTTATCAAAGGAATATCGTTGAATTATTTGAAATTTTGAAACCATTATCCTTTGGATTATTAGGCCAAAATATTGAAGAGTTCATTCCTTATATTTTCCAAATCTTATCATACATCTTGGAGAACTGGCCTGCGGGTGACAGAATTCCAATGGAATACGAACAATTAATCAAGCCTTTATGTTCACCATTAATTTGGGAAAATAGAGGTAACATTCCTGGTATTGAGAGACTCTTATCAATAATCATCAAGCGTAAACCTGAACTATTTGCCACAAATATTGAGAATTACTTGACACCAGTTTTGGGTGTTTACCAAAAATTGATCTCTTCAAAGGTGAACGATCAGTTAGGGTTTGACTTTATTGAAACTATTTTGAACTATTTACCATTGCAAACCTTGGAACCGTTTTTGAAGCAAATTACCCTAGTTTTACTAACCAGATTACAGAATCATAAGACTGAAAAATATTTGAAAAGGTTCGTGTTGTTCTTGAGTAAAATGTCATGCTTGCAAGATAAGTGGAATTCAACAATGGTTATCAAATTAATTGAGAATGTCCAAGTTGGCTTATTTGATCAGATTCTAAACAACTTTATCATTTCTTCCATTTCCAAGTTCAATAACTTAACAGACAAAAAGATCCTGTGTGTTGGGTTGACGAATTTAGTCATTGATAACATTAACGATATTGATCAAAACAAAACTTTGGTAATTTTGAAAACTGTGATAGAACTAATCTCATCAGACTCAATTAAAGACTACAAGCCAATCGATGAAAACGTCGAAATCATGTTAGAGATCGAAAATGATGAAATGTCCTTCAGCGGAAGTTTCAATAAATTGAATATCATTGGTACCAAGCCATGGGACCCGATCAAGGAGATTAAGGATAAGGCTTCGTTGATCAGCTTTTTCAAGATGAAAATCACCAGCTTCAGCGGTTACCAGCAGTTGGCTTCGAGTCTCGACCCGGAGACCCAGAACTTGTTGAAGCAGTTGGTTCAGTGATAGTCGAAAAGATCATTTATTTATTTATTAATATATAAAATACATAGGTAAAGGAGTTAACCGCTGTTTCAGTCGTCGTTCAGCACAGCTGAAAGATCGCCGTCGAGGTTAAGAATCTCGTCCGTCACATCAGGTATTGGCGATTGGAGCATTTCCAAATTTGGCTCATCATCGTGGTTTTGTTCTTGGTCGTTTTCGGGTTCGTTTTCGTCATCTTTATTCGTTGCAGGCGGTGTCTCCGTCTGCGTTATGCTGTCCTTGCTGTCGTTCTGCTGCTGCTGCTCTTTGAGTTTCAGTTCTGCGATCTCAGCTGCAGTCAAAAACCGTCCTCCCTGGCCTCTAGGCCGACGCATGGCGTGCTTGTGCCTCGACTCGTGGAGATACGGCTTCTTGATGCGCTCTACCTTGAGCTTCTCCTCCAGTTTGGCTCTGGCTATCCTGCGCTTGAGGATGCGATGGTACTGTTTGGCGTTCACGTAGAACGGCTGATTTGGCGTCTCCTGCGCGTCCTGCGGTTGCTGCTGCGCCTGCTGCTGCTGCTCAAACCCTGTCAAAAGATTCTCTGCCGATTCGGCCAGCTCGTCGGCATAGAAGCTCTTCATTTCCGCCATTTCGCAGCTGTCTCTTTCAATAAGGATCCAAACTCGGACTCGGAGCAGAGGAAGAAAACATTTTTAGCATCATTTCCGATATTTCCCAAAAAAATAATGTCACGTGATGTCACGTGACCTGCTTACGTAAGCTGCCAAACATCTGTGCACCATCTTGAATTTTTTGGGGGGTCCGCCATAAACCAATAGAAGGGCTAATAAAGGAAAAAAGCTAGACAGTAGTGTGTTTTAAGCTAGTTGTTATTGAGAAATGCCTTTTGGTGTCACATACAGACCAGCTGTTCTTCTTTTCTTTTTCATCAGACAGCCCGTCGCTGCTACTGCCATTGTGGGCTCGTTCGCGCTCTGGGAGGCCGACAGAAACCTGGAACTAGGGATCAGAGAATCCTTCAACGAATGGAGACAGAACACCCTCGGGTTTGCCACGAAGGAGACCCAATACGCACAGTTCAAGAGAATAGACGAATCAAAAAGACACGAGCTTCTCATGAAGGAGTAAGCGTGACGTAGAATAGAACATATTTATTAGCAGCCCTTTTTATATCATTAAATCAGAAACCATTACGCAAAAGCAGGTTATAACTATATACAAACACGAACTCATCTCTTGCTGATTCTGTAGAGCTCAAAGACGGCCGCCGGCGTCATCCCTTGGATTCTGCGCGCCTGGCCGATGGTCTCGGGTTTGACCTTATTCAGTAGCAAAATCACCTCGTTCGATAACGAGGGCAAGCTGGAGTAGTCAAAGTCAGGGGGTAGATTCATATTCTCGTCCGCCTTGAAGGCCTTGATGTACTCCTTTTCCTTGTTCAAATACCCACTGTAATTACCGTCGATGGTGATTTTCATCTTAACACGATCCTTCATTTCATTCAGAACCGGATCCTCAATGAAGGGTAGCAGCAAGTCCACGTTCATGTTCTTGTATTTCAAAATATCAAACGCGGTCTTGGTCTTGCAATCGTTACCGATGTTCAGAGATTCAATCAGCTTGGACCATTTGTAAGATGTTAGCTTGAAGTCTTTCAATTTATCAATACCGTATTGATACATTTTCAGGTCATTCTGGAAGCTGTCCCATCTGGAGTCTCCAACGAGTCCAATCTCGCGGCCTCTTTCTGTTAGTCTGAGATCAGCATTATCAGCCCTCACACTAACTCTAAACTCAGATCTCGAAGTGAACATTCTGTAAGGCTCACTGACACCTTTGGTAATCAAGTCATCAATCAAAACCCCAATATACCCATCAGATCTGTCCATTATGAATTCAGGGTTATTCAGATGCGATAATCCCGCATTTATACCGGCGATGATACCTTGTGCGGCCGCCTCTTCATATCCTGTGGTACCATTGATTTGACCTGCTAGATACAACCCTTCGATCTTTTTGGTCTCTAGGGTTCTTTTCAACTCTCTAGGATCAACATAATCGTATTCCACACCATAAGCAGGCTTGATCATTTTGACGTTCTCTAGACCAATGATGTTTTCCAAGATTTGCTGCTGAACGTCAACAGGCATGGTATTTGAAATCCCATTCGGATACATCAGATCGGTATTCAAACCTTCAGGCTCAAGCCAGACTCTGTGCGTTGGTTTATCTTGGAATCGCAGAATTTTCGCTTCCAAACTTGGACAGTATCTTGGCCCGTTGACCGTCTCTCTGATATGGAAAGTTTTATCCAAATTTCCCATGATCAAATCTTTCACTTTGCTAGTGGTGAAAGTTGAGTAGCAGAGCACCTGATCCTTGACGTCCGGCCTGTCATTTAGATAACTCATTGGCTCCGGTGGGTCGTCTCCATGTTCAGGCTGCACCTTGGAGTAATCAATACTTTTGGCCGATATACGGGCAGGAGTTCCTGTTTTCAACCTCCCCATGCTGAAACCTATCTCTTTGAATGTATCACTTAAACCGTAAGAGCCAATTTCGTCAATTCTGCCCGCCTTCCAGCTTTTCATTCCAATGTGAATTTCACCGCCTAAGAACGTTCCCGTTGTTATGACTACCTTGGAACAGTTTATGAAACTGCCGTCGTCTAACACCACGCCAACGACTTTCCCGTTATCCAAAATCAAATCCTCCACTTTGCCCATGAATACTTCTAGATTTTTGTACTGTTTGACCTCCTCCTGCATCTTGCTCAAATACAGCTCTCTATCGATCTGGGCTCTATGGCCCCAGACCGCAGCGCCTCTTGATCTGTTCAATATCTTGAACTGAATTCCGGCCTTGTCGATAATGCGGGGCGCAACCCCGTCTAAGGCATCGATTTCCTTAAGCAACGTACCTTTTGCGATGCCTCCCAAACGCAGGGTTGCACGACGTCGCGCCGACGTTGTCAAAGGCAGGAGTGATCAAAGTCGTGTGGATCCCTAGTCTGGACGAGGCGGCTGCGGCCTCAATACCGGCGTGTCCAGCACCAACAACAATAACAGCTTTCGATGGTGAGTTCTTCAAAGTTTGGGCAATGTCTCTGGTCAAATGGATCAATCTCTTTTGGTACATTGGTGCTCTTTTAATCTGTGAAAAGAAAGAATAGCTTAGATAAAAGAAAATTTTTCAGATCTCCAGTATGGCTCAGCATTTCAGTCCATTAAGAAGACAGCCTCAAATTCGATAAACGAACCCCAATTTACGAACGAAAAGATAATATATTAATGTGAAGAAAAAGTAGTTATAAAAGCAAAAAGTGCACACGGTTATTGAATTGAAAGCTTGAAAATAGATCCGAGTTTCTCCCTCTCTGTACTGTTGTAGTAGACCAGATGGTTCTCCTTGTTGAGGAACTTGATTTTGCCGACTCTCATGCAGACGATCATTTCGGTGTAGGAGACGTCCTTGGAGTCGCGGTTGAAGTCCATCTCCCAGACATCGAGGCATTTTTGGTCCTCGCTGACGACAAATAGGATGTCCTGGACAACGTCGAATCGCAGCTGAGATATAGGGAAGTTGAGCTTTAGAATCCTGTCTTCGAAAATGTCACAGTGGAAACTTGGTTTCAAGTAGGCCGTCAAGATGTAGTCTTGGAACCCCACAAGCAGCTGGTTCTGGTCGGGCTTAAAATAAATGCCTATCAGTGATTGATGTTTTAGCAACTTCTGGACGTCGTTGGAGTAGTTCAGAATCGGCGTTCCGTCCTGCAGATAGACGTTTGGTACTGGGTCGTCATTTCTGGTGAAAACAATCCCAAATTTGTCAAACGATCTGATCGTCTGGACATTCTTCTGAATGGTCTTCCTCTTTTTGATCTGCGAGAAGTTGTCATCGATGATATTCAACTGTAACTCATTGTTTTTCAGAACAAATAAATTGATGGCCTTGTCAATAGTCTTGACTTCAAAGTCCTCCACATGTTGATCGAGTAGCTTCCATTTGGTTGATTTGGCAATGATTTCACACAACGGCAAGGTGAATAAGTCATTGTTGTGTACGAAAATGAAGTTGTCGTTGATATTGTCACATTTGCCAAAATGGTGTTCTGTTTCAAACAACGTCTTTAGTTTTTCGTCCTTCAGTAGACAGATTCGGGTTTCATCAACAACTAGAGACGTTTTCTGGTTCAACTCGTAAACATAATGGAAGTCGGAGACGCTAGCGGTTCCCTCAACTTTGGTCAACTTGTAGCATTTATTCAGATTGACTTTGGTAATTTGTTGCTGTAATTTCATTGTTTGGAATCCTGTTCTGCCGAACTTCAGTTTCAATTCTTCAAAAACACCAACTATCTGTAAACCTGTTATTTTATTTGTGAATGCAAACGTATTTGAGTTAGAGTTCTTAACTTTCAATTTGAAATCATCACCTTCCTTAGATTTATAAGTCGATATGGTTTCTCTGAATTGCAAAAACATCGCATCATGCATGTCCTGATCCAAATCCAAGTCGATCAAATTCATTGGTGGATAGGACAGTTTTTCCTCACCATTTTCATTTGACTCAATCAGCAATAAGTAATTATCAAATAGGACAATTTTTCCCTGGCAATAATTACCACCCCATAATTTCGACCAGGAACCTTGTTTAATGAAAACTATCTTCCTATCGTGATTTGAAGAATTGATGGAGTACAAGGAAGACGAGTCTCTCAAATCTCTCTTGGAAACTTTGGATATGATTAGAGACGACTGCTGGGGTGAGAAGAAGTCAATGGTCAACTGGATATTCTTGTACATTGACACCACATCGTTGATTTCAATTGAGTTCAGAGATTTCGCTAACTTCAGCAATGGATCGTGGAATTTACTCAACATGGTTAGGATGTAACCCTTCAACAACAATGACAAATCCACTGAATCATTGTAGCTCAAATTGTATTTGGCTTTCAGCTGGTTGTTGAAGTCGTACATCTGCTGGTTGGTTATGCCGCCTCTTTCGATGAAATCTCTCAGAATGGAGGTGGACTCGCTGAAGTCCTTGTATTTCTTGTTCAACTTGTTGAAGGAATGGCCCAAGATTGAGATGAACGAGTTTATGTTGACCAAGACTTGCCCGTCGAATATTCTCTTCAGGTTGATGCAGAAGGTATCGAAGATGGTCGACAAGGCCATCCAGGAGATCTGGATTTTGATTTTGTCTGTGTTTGGGATATTCAATTTCGAGAGGATGACGGGATCGATGAACTCCGTCAACATAAGCATTCTAAACCGGATGTTTTTGACGTGGTAGAAGATCTCCATCATTCTCGACTGCCGCATGTACTCCTCCTCCTGGGAGTCTTTGAACTCGCTGATTTCGTCCTGCGTCAGCCCCCAGAACTCGTGGTAGTACTTGATCTTCAAATCCGCCAGCTCGTGCGTGTACTGCAGCGGATGCTCGTTGACCGTCGCCTTCTTGCGCTCTATGATCTGTTTCAGGCCCTCGTCCCAGTTGGTTATGTCTGCAGGCACCACATCTGTCGTTGGCAGCGAGAAATTAGTAGAGATAGACCCTGCAGAGAACACCGAGTTGATACCGGTGGAAACAAACGACTCCGCCACCGAGTCCGTGAAGGACACCTCGGAAATTTTACGCCGATGCATCGAGATCCGCTTTGAGTCCCGCGGACTGTCGTTCGTCGAAAACATGCCAGGCACAATGGATAAACTGCTGCTAATTCAGCAAGAGAGAAAACTTGAAAATGTGCCAAGCTTTTATTTTTAGCACAACATGCTCAGTTGCTCAGTTGCTCATTCGCTCATCTGCTCAGCGACTCCTCGGCGATAAAGCCGCTGCTAAGTCCGCTATTTTCGCCTCTGTGAGTTAACCCTTTCTGGTCAATTCAAATGGAAAAGAAGCGGCGAGTGCGCGTGCCGCTGTCGTGCGGCAGCTGTCGACTGCGCAAGATCAAGTGCGACCGTGTGAGACCCTGCTGCTTCAACTGCACGCGCGCGGGCAACAGCCAGGCCTGTGTGTATGCGGACGTGAAGCCGAAGGCAAAGAGCAGACCTTCAAGCGTGTCTGCGACGCCGGTGCAAGCTGCGCAGAGCGCGTCGGGCGTGTCTGGGGCTGCGGCTGCAGCGAACGCACAAGCGAGACGAGTGCGGGCCGCGCAGCCCTCCAGATTGATACCCAGCATGATCTCGTCACCCAGTCCGCCCTCACAGTTCAAGATCACGCCCCCGATCCAATCCTTCAACGCTGTGTCGCCGTATCTCGCGGGAACGTCGCCGCTCAGCAGCAGCTTGGGCAGCGGCGGCGTCGTGGGCTACGACAGCAACAATTACAGCTACACCAGAACCAACCTCTCGACGCCAGGATCCACTACCTCTACCTCGTCCTCTGCCAGCAGCGTGTCAACCAAATACCAGGTTCTTTTCAACGTCACGAACGTCAACGTGAATGCTCCCGTGGACTTCTATGAGGGAGCAACGGTCATGATGTACAAGTACTCGCGGATCCACAGTTACGGACCCTTGACCATCATATCCGCCATCTTCAACGACAAGCTATCTAGGCCGATCAGAGAAAGGGTGCTGAAATTCAAGAAAAAAAACTGTCCCATGAGCGAGGCCGCCAGCGCTAGCAGCAGTGTCAGCAGCAGCGGCAATCCCGCCGAGTTCAAGCGCATGATGCAGACTACAGGCATTGACGATATCACGCCTGTCACCAACACCAATCTAAACGTAGACATATCAGATCCGAGAAGCGATAGCAATGCTCATGAACAGAAGCCTATAAGCGAGGTCATTGTTCAGATTATCAGGGTCTTGCCACCGCCAAAAGTCACGTGGCTTCTAATCGAAAGATTCTTCAAGTATGCCTATCCATTGATGCCATATCTCGATCAAAAGTCCTTCTATAAAGACGTCCAGAGGATCATCGACTCATGTCCTTCGAACCAGTCTGAAATCAAAACATCCACTCTAAAGTTGTCAAGGAGAATGGATCTATCGATCATAGGCCAATTGTTGATTGTGTTGAAACTAAGTTACATGACTCTAAACTCAAATTTAGAAACCCCAGATGACTTCCCAAGTCACTCCTCGGATGAGCTGTACCTTTTATCAAAGGATTTGAACTCGGATATTATAGATGTGGCTCAATCATGTCTTGACCAATTCAACCTGTTGAGTACCTGTGCCATACCAATTTTTCAATGTGCCTTGCTGATGTTCGAATACAAAAAAATTGACACGTTTCAAGGATTCGTCGGGTTCGACGCTCATATATACATCAATCTTCTACTCAACATTGCGGTGGCCATTGGGCTAAACAAGGATCCTGATCTCTTTGATCCCGTTGTTGGCAATTCTCCTCTTGGTAACTTGTGGAGAAAAATTTGGTACGGTTTAATCGCCGCGGAACATGTATTATTTTGTGAATCAGGGTCTTCTAAGGGTGTAATGAATAATAGTTTCAATACTAAACTGCCTTTATTCAAATCAGAATATAGTAATAATTTTGACGATGAAATTGAAAAAAAGTCAATTGAAAGGATTACAAATAGGTATCGACTTCACTGTAAGGTTAATAGCATCATTGATTTGTGTGTCAAAATGGATAAACCAACTACCATGGGTCCTTTGATTACTGGTGTTTTGGATTTGGAAGATATGGTTTACAAGAAGTATGGCTCATTGAAAGATTTACTAAAAAAGGATTTTTCCACTTCTTTTATTCAAAGAATAAACAAAGTTTTTGAATTAATTGATTATTTACAAACTATCTCTTCAATGCAGCCCATTTACTTTAAAATTCTTCAAAAGTTTGATAGCGACCAAAATCTTATTGCTTCCAAATTTTTCACTTTCAAAATGCTTTCAATCTTTATGTTTGTTTTGTTCAATTTTCATGAATTAGTTTGCCATTCATATAGATATTTTGGTATTGGTTTTGATCATTTCACAACACCAGTTATAGAAGTGGTTATTCACAAATCATGGTTTATTTTAACCACCGTTTCATGTAAGGTGATGCTTATTAGAGAAGAGTTAGAGAGCTTACCCCAATCAAGTGAAAATGCAAAGAAGCTCAATGAATTGAATGCATTCAAGTTGAAAGTCACTAATTTCACTGATTCATTCTATTTACCGTCGTTAAACATTTTGTCACAAAAATACTTTTACGCTTGGAGAATGTTGAAAGCCCATAAATTCATCATAAGTTTATTAAGAGATAAACAGCTAGATTATACAAATGAAGAACGAAAATCTTTTAATTTTATCAGATTTTTGAATAGCGAAGATTTAACCAAACTGAATGAATTACTAAATTTGAATAATTATGATGTTAGACTAAACCCTTCAAATTTTGGTAAAGCAATGTTAGAAAGATACAAAAATAATATTTGTGATGAAGATTCAAGGTTCCCTCCATTAAATTTCAAAACAATCCCAAATGAACCTTCAGTCAATATTTCTCCTTTAGATGGAGAAGTTGACTTAGCCCCTACTGATGACTTTTGGTTTGATATGTTTAACAAATTTGGGTCTAACAATAACAATAACACAGATACTTATTTGAATTCATTACCCAATTACGATTTTAATGACATAGCTGCTGAATATGGGTTATCAAACAATGAAGAAGAAAAACTGGAGCTACATACGACTTCTAACATAGTTAATAAAGACGCATTTGTTGATCAAACAATTTTTGATATGTTCAATTTGTAATTTAAATAAATAAGTAAAAATTTGTACAAACGTTAATTTTTTAAAATGCTATCAGCTAATGCATCCAATTCTTCCAGTTCACTATCTCTTATCATTTTACTTGAGCAATCGAAATCTAAATAGGAGTCGTCCGCATTATCATTTAGAATCTTCCTCCTTTTAACTTTGGTGGCTGATAGAATTTCCTTCACCCTATCATGTCTCTTTTTTTCAAACTTATCTAGAAATTCTTTATTCATCGGCTTGATTATTTCATTTAATGATTTACCGGCTTGAATAGAAATGCTTTCGTTCATCGATAGGTTGCTGATTGGTTGTGAATTTTTGTGGTCTTTTTCTTTGCTGATTATCTTTTGGAGCACTTTCGAAATACATTCATTGAGCATTTTTTTCTTTTTAGCTAATGATTGATTTGCGGACGAGCCATTTGAGCTCAAATCAACAAACCCAAAGGTAACATCTTCTGTATATTTTTTCAATCCAAGCTTCCCTATTACCTCATTAATGCGCAGTTTTTTAGAATTGCCAGCATACGCAATAACAAATCCAAAATGATTATAACTTGAGTATGTTTTCAAGTATCCATATAATTTATTAATATTTTCAGCATCATGTGTTAGGGTTTCTCCAGATATATTAGGGTTATCATTTCCAGAAGTTCCAACTTGTAATATAACTAAATTGATATCTTTATAGTTCTTCTCAGCACTCAGGTCATACGGTAACTTAGTAATCGTTAGCCCATGATTATTATCTGACACAATCGTTGATATTTTTTGTTTTGGATCAACAAAATTCAAATACTCATTAATCCATTTCGAGGTCGAGTTATTTGGATCCTTTAGAATTAACAGTCCACTATAATCTCTATCAGGATTAACATTATTGAACGCTTTGGTGATTTGCTCATTATTGTATATGGTAGAATTTTTCAAAGATTTTTCAATATTTTTTTCAATATTGTTTATCTGACTGATATTTGGCTTTATTGGTACAACAATTTTATTCTTAAATTCGTTTATTTCATCTATTTTGGCTTTTTTAAGCAGTAGCCCTTCGGAAAATTTCTTGAATTTACTAATTGTCATCCTTTTCAAAATTGCTTCATCAAAATTTTTTGCTTGAGATTCTAAAATGTTTAAATATATTTGTTCATTCATGAAAGCCTCAAATAAATCTTCAGCTAAATCTTCAATAAATTTTTGTCGTTTGAGCTTATCATTGTTTTCCGTAATTCTTCTTCTTTCTAACAATTCATTAGTTAATAACTTTTGTGTCATTTGTTTCATCTGACCATATATTACTTCGTTTATCAAGTCATCTCTATATTGTTGAACAGCGCGTTCATATCCCTTGGCCTCTTTCAAATACTTCTTTGGTTCAGGTTGAGGAGGTACAACAATATGCTCAATTGAAGGGAGATTTGACGGCTTCGTTTTTGATTGTTCTTGAACGCTCTGCTGGGGTACAATGAACGATGGAATTTCTTCAATCTTAGACTGTTCTCTTTCAGGCATTTGATTATTAGTAAACCTGGGTTTGATATCATCTGGAAAGAGCTTCGGTTCATTTTGACCGGCTGGGGTAAAAGAAAATGAAGTTGCAGCGTTAGTTGGAGCCAATTTGTTGGTTGAGTTATTTTCCATGCTAAAACTTGGTTTCTCGTCCGTCGTTGAATTAAACACAGGTTGGGTGTTTTGTGGTGTATTTGAATTATTAAATACTGGTTGATCATACTTTGGTCTTTTATCTACACTTACAGTGCTTATGGATGTTATAGCAATAGACTTGGAATCATCAAAAATTTGATCAACAAATTTTGTATTAATTTCAGCCTTTTTAAAACTTTGTCTTGCTATTTCAACGCCAGGTAATGGTTTAGCAAGATTAAGCTCAATGTTAGTAGCACCTTCATTGACGATTTGCTGCATAGTTCTACCACCAATCATGTTATTAATCTGTAAAGTGTATGCTTGTTTCTGAGATCTTTTAAACTGGACATTAAAGTTAATCAATCTAACCCTTCTCATTTGATCCTCATCAAGAGATATCTCAATCCCGTAAATCTTACAAGTTTCTTCCAAATCCTTCTCGGAATCAAATCCAAGCATTTTAGTCATGTCGTTCACTGTTGGAGTTTTCAAACTTTTACTATGGTACAATTTCCCTAAACATATCAATGCCTTATGCCTTATTTCGTTGAAGTGAATTTCTGCCAAACAGGCTAATAAAAATGGCGTTTTATTCTTATCTAAAACAATTTTGAAAAAGTCAGTAAACATATTCATACCATTTATACCATGATTGATTAGCCCTCTTAACATTAACGCCCTCTGAACAATTGAATCGTTTAGTATATGGGGTTGTAACTTTTGGATGCTTCTCTCCAATTCAAAATCTTTTAATTTGACTATGATTTCATAAGCTCTAAATTCTGGTTCATTAGGACAAGAACCGCCTCTCATTTTAACATCATCATACATATTCACAAGAGTTTTCAACGAATTGTTGAATTGCTCAAGTTCTTGCTGTTGTTGATAATCAGGATCATTGGCCCCGGCCATAATATGCAATGATAGAATGTGAATTCTGCAGATTTTTTCATGGCAATCAATTGATTCAAACCCTGAATAATTATTTTGGAAAGTGAAATCCTGTCTGATTGAACGAGTTCTATCCCAGATAAATGATTGACATTCTTGAATGTTTGGCAATAAATTTTCAATGATATAATTTAAAGACATCTGAAGAACTTTGGGTGATCTAACATCTGAAGGTAGAGGAGGTGCTTGACCTGAAGGCCTCATGAAGGTTTTCATTGCATATTTTGATGAGATTTTTCCAGTTTGGGGATCTTTTTCCCATTTAGAAACTTGATTCTTATAAACTCTTTCAACCCTTTCATAAATGGGACACATATCTTGACATGAGCCTCTAAAGACAATGGCATCATTTAATGATTTTTTAGCATTTTCTTTATCGACCAAGTTCAAGCCTTCCATGACTTTCCTTTCTTTTTCTCTATAAACTTGAAACTCCTCGAATAACACTTGTGCATCACCTCGAAACTCAGACTCCCTTTGCTGTAGCATCAACTGATTTTCTCTATCCCATTCATTATCAACGAATGACGAACTATCAAATAGCACCTGTTCTTTTAAGAGATATTTAGGTGTGGGCCTTTCCTCGTGATTCAATTGGGTATATCCTAATAATTTAGGCTCCAACAGCATCGAACCCATAAATTTGGATTCGAAACTATTGCTCTTTCTAGCGGTTGTGACTTGTTTATTCGTTTGGAACTGGTCACCAGTTTGCAACTTTTTGGGATATGGTTTCTGCTGTGTTTTATTAACGGCCTTTTTGTTGATCGGCTTGGTATTCGTGGGCTTATTACTATATAATTTCATATTGTTATTGCCACTTAAAGAAGGATTTCCTGGTGTGATATTTCGGCTTTGTGGGCGCCCAGTTGAGCGACTCGCGTTCTGTTTGGGTTTTCTTGGAACCTTGGCACCATCTTGGAAGAAGTTTGTGCTAGAAAACCCGCCCCCAAAGGCCTTCTGGCCGTTTTGATGGCTCATTTCTGCGAGAACTTACACACATCTTCCTTCATAAAGATTTTTATTTACACATAAGAACTGTATAGCCTTTAAAAAATGCTCATTTGCTCATTCAAAACAAAGCGTTTTTCATATAGAAAACCAAATCGTAGAAGAACAGCTGTAAATTGCGTCTGAAATAACGCCAATACGCTTCAAACCAACCTAGGGCGCTTCTTATTGACCAATGGCCAAAAATACGGCCGTTTTTGGCCACATCATCCCGAAGGACAGTTCGGGAACAGTATGTGGCCATAATGAGAAACGTCCTTTCCTGCCCCAACGGGTTCTGTAGACACTCATCGAGGTGTCGCACCAAGTCGTTGGTCTTCAAGATCAACAACACAATACGAGGCACCGTCGCAAGAAGTGACATCAAATCCAGCAGCAGGTTGTCTTGTGTGAGAGCCTCTTTCATCTTCTCGATTTCAGCATCGGATCTCTGCTCGTCAACCAACTCACCAGACGTGGCATGGTCGAAGTCCCTGCCGGTAATGGCAGCGGCAAAAATAGGGAACTGTTCATCGTCAATTTTGGCAAATTTGGTACCATACTTCTTCATGTCACCTTGGTTCTTATCAAGCAGAGCTAGCCAGAATCTGGCGTAATCGATTTTCATTTGATTTGGGATCTCTCTGTAGAGACCATGGTCGTAAAGGACGATTTCAAAGTTGTGGCCGTTCTTTGGCTTGTCCAAGTGTCTGATCGCAATGTTACCGTGATGAGGATCACAGTGGACAAAGCCGGATTGGAAAATCATGTTGTTAAAGATGTGTGCTAGACAGCCGCAAACCTCGGCTCTTGAAATATCGTGTCCATCTATGTATGTTAAATTGTCTAATCTAGCACCTGAAATGTATTCCATGATCAAGATTCTAGGCAATGCACGGTAAACATCCGGTATTCTCAAGGCTGTCAAGTTTAGATAGTCTTTGAAGTAATCTGCCGTCTTCTTGGCGTTCCTAGCTTCATGCTGGAAGTCCAACTCCACAAAAATGGATTCCTGCATCTCATCGCCCAACCAAGTCAAGGAATAGTTAGGGAAAACCTTGTACATCAGATCAAACGTCATCTTCGTTAACTTGACATCTAGTGGGACAAATTTGGCTAGCGAAGGATGCTGCATTTTCACTGCGACTTCCTGTCCGTTTTCTTTCAAAACAGCTTTGTGTACTTGGGCCAACGACGCAACTCCAATTGGAACCGGGTCAAACGATTCGAAGTATTCGTCAAACTTGTTACCAGTGTCGGCTTCGAACATTTCAATCAATTCTTCCATGGTGGATTCGGGACATTCACTCTGCAAACAAACCATCGTGTCGGTCCATTCAAACGGTAAGAGATACGTCATTGCTGAGATATGCTGACCCAACTTGATATAAACACCTCCGTTTTTCCTCAGCGCCCACAATGTGGTATTTGCTGCCTTTTGGTGAGTCTCACTCAATGCCTTTTGGTACGCCTCTTCGGACGGGTACTTGGAATTCAAAGTGTACAAATACATGCTGAAACATTTGGTGATAGCTACCGTCACCACACCCACTCTTTCTGCCAACAGCGCATTGTCATGTACGGTTTTTCTGAAATCATCGTCAATGGCCAATCCACCAGCAAATAGAGTCAGTGCTGTGGCGCCTACAAGCTTCCCCGTGCTCATTTTTACAGGCTTCACAGCTGTATGTGAGCTGTGTCTTCTGAAATGAAATGCATTGTGGGGTATTTTGCCCCTGAGTATTCCTTTAAACATAACTCTTTGGAACAAAAGAGAGGGGTCTAGCGTCATAGAGGACAAGAAAATAAAAGGACATTTTTGCTCAGCAATTAAGAGCCGGCTTCACAGTTAGATTTACATATATTTACAAACACTAAAGCTAAGGCCCTTTGACATCAAATGTCCAGGATACATTCAACCAGTACCCTGTTCTTCAAGAACGAGTTTTCGATGTTCTGAGAAAGCAATTTGCTGTCTATGCTTTTATTGAAGGTGGTGAAGGCAGATTCCAGTTTGGACATTTCAACCTCGTAGCTGGAGACGCTGTTGAATCTGCTGACCACAACCTTGGTAAATGCGATATCAATTGCCAGCTGCGCAGCTGCATCAGAGGTGTACTTTGCAGTCAACGAATCGTAGAATTTCTTCACAAACTGACTCAATAAGTATGTTACAAGTTCGTTCCTCTGCAATTTGCTGGCATTCCATTTGGATGATTTGGACTTTATTGAATTGACGAACCCAAAGATTTTAAGAATGAATGGCGAAACAGGTATGCTCTTACCGTTTTCCAACCTCGATTTGATGTCCTTAGAATTCTCGGGGAGCAGTCTAACGCCCTCCTTCATTATTTCCTTGATGGTGGTATAGTATGGGTTGAAACAATTTGTCAGCAACTCCATTTCATGAGAGTCTAACTCGTCATATATTTCCAAATTCTTAGATGTGTGTAGCGACTGGTTGAATGAGCTGTCAAAAATACTGAGAATTTTAGGAATTGTGACCTTTTTGATAAATTTCAAATTGGCAATGGTTACCAAGTGATAGAATTCAGATTGTAACTCATCATAGTGGCATCTTTTATAAACTAACTGAACCAAGGAATCAGCAGCAGAAGAAAGTGATTGCAACAGCAATTTTATAGCTTTGCTAATAACTTCAGGAGAATCATCTGACACTTTCAACTTCCTTAATTTGAGAAGGAAAAGTTCATAATATGATAGCATAAATTCAGGAAACTTGGTGCAACCTTCATTAATATCTGACATCGACCAATTCTCCATTAATGAGATTGTCTTCATATCTTCATCGAGAACACATAAAGACCCATAAATCATATTCTTGTTCACTTCGAATGCAACTTTGTGGAGAGACTCGGCCAAAGTTTCAGAGTAGAAGATATGATCCTTTTTGTTCAAAGAACTCAGTGTATTGTATATTTGATTATGCATATTGACAATGTAATGAACAGCTGTGATAGAATTTGAATGGGGTGGAATGAAACCAAAGGACTCGGTACTATCTATTGGTTTGTCTTTTTCAATTTCTGGCAAAACGGTATCTTTTCCATATTCTAAGGATAAGCTTAGCGCATGATCCATTCCAGTGTTCGTACAAGTGAAAATGAATTCCATTCGACCACAAATCTTAAGCAAAACATCTCTGAAAAATACTCTCATTTCAAGTTTGTCATCTTCAGTTATATCAAGCATGTGGCTATTTTCAGCTATAATTTCTTTACTTAGCAAGGTATGCATATCGTTAATGAAGAACTTATACACACTTTCAAATTTCAAGACCTTCTTTTTGATAACATTATCGATAATATCATCGACATATCTTGAGACAAAACCCCATATTTCTGAAACCAAAGGTAGGTCTAGTGATGTGTAAAGGTCCTCCATCATATCTGGTTTAAAATTCGGCTTTAAAATCAGATTGTATATTTTATTCATCGTTGTATTTGCCAACATTTCAATGTGACCAAATTCACCATTGTCTGCTTGATCCATTTCGTACGCGTTGATGATCCCCTTCCTGGCACTTACTATGCGATCATATTTAATTAAAGCAAACCCATTTTCCAACTCAGTGGTAGCTCTTGAAAATTGAGATTGAACAAATTCTTTAATAGGGCTTTTATCAGTGCCTAAAAGAATAATCTTTTTGATTATTGTAGTAAAGGAAGTGCCCCTAGTAGCAAGCTGATTTTGAAAATTATCGTTGATACTTTCAATAGGAGTAGATTTCAATGTTTCAAGTAATTTTTCTCTATAGTTATTGATCAGTTCTTCTATTTTGGACCATACCTTAGGATATAGTAAATTATTCGGGTATTTATGTTTCATTTGAATGAACAACGATTGACCATTTTGGTATTCTTCGAGAACTAAATCAAACTTGTCTTGAGAGGCTAAATTAGAGATTTTCTTAGGCAGATCCAAGAATTCCTTGTTTTCCTCTATCTGTTTCAGAGCGCTAGCAATTTGATTTTCTTTGGATATTTGAAGTAGCACGGGATTCAACAACTGATTTGCGGAGTTACTGGATGATGCTAATTCAGATTCCAACTGATTGACTTTCGAGGCTAAATCTGATTTGGAATACTTTGCAAATACGGTATCTAGAGAGTTTTTGGTGGTTAGAGTCTTTTCAAAATTTGATGTGATGAGTTGTTGCAATTCAGGTTTTGTAGCTTCGATGTCTCTCTCCAAATACTGAATACCTCTTTTCAAGTCATTGAGGGACTTGTCTGCATGGATCGTGGAAAGAAATATCTTAGGATTGAAAGATTTAGAGTCTACCATGAACTTATGTAATTGAGGATCTCTTGTATCTTCAATCACGTCCATGTCTAGTAGGAGTTCCTTGATATTCTCTGAAAACCCCAAGGCATCTCTAAAGTCTGCAGACGTTCTTGCGTGTGCCCTGGACACTTCTGTCGGACGGTCCTTCGTCTGTGCAGTGGTTTCAGAGAGCAATTTGTTGACAATCGGCTTTGGAATTGCAGAAGCGACTTCCTGTGAGTAATCCCTGTCAAGAAACGACACAATGGTGTCCTTCTCGTACGATGTGGGGTTCAATGTCTTTAACTGGTAGAAATTGATCAGCGTGTCCCTGTCACTGTCCCGCTGCAAATCCAACATGTTTGATCTAAAAACAAAGGACAACAAAGAGCACCACAAAATATTTTTGCTCGGCACATTTAAAGTGATTTCTTACTATACAGAAGATTGACAAACATCCTTCGTAATTCTTACTGTATTTTACTAAAACTAGAAGAAGTTTCCTGCTAGGGATTGTTTTATGCAATTGAGAGGCCTGTGCGAGTTTTTCCGTCTTCTTTTGACCACTTTTGATCCATCATTGGAATTCCAAAGGTCAAAGTGGCTTAACCGTGATGAGATGCTTTTGAATTGAACTAAGTCGTGTTTTGCTGTTACTACAACATAAATATCTTTGAGATTGCTATATGAGAAATCAAAACATGAAAAGTAAGCGGTATTTTTGTTTGTGGTATTTGTTATTTGCAAAGTCGTTACAGAAGATGGTACTATCAACGGCCTTTCTGGTTTTGGTTGATTCAACTGTAGAGCTAGTCTTTTTAGATGTGGTAGATTTTGTGATGTTGTATTGTTCAATGGAAAGCATAACTTTTCAGAAAAGTTCTTGAAAGTTTTCAGTCTTCTCAGTAAGCCTTTGACCACGTACTGTTCTAAGTCAACCTGAGAATGTGTTGTAATCTCTTCTAGATTATTCATAAATTTTATCTGCTCCTCAATTAAGCGGCACGCAGTTTTGGATAGTGTACCAATAGTCAGTTTATAAACACGGCTTAAATCAATGTAATAGGAATCATTGAGTGCCATCATCAGGTCAAGATTATTGATCAGTAAAGATATTTTAATTTTGTAAGCCAGTTTTTCATTTAAAGCTGAGTCTATGCTGGTTTTGAATTTTGCGTGCATTAAGATATCTGAAATGCTGGCAATTTCCAGAGAGTGGTTCACTATAACCTTATTGGATGAGCCGAAAAGATCTTTTTTCAAACTATCGAGTAATCTTGGTATGAAAATGGAAGCTTGCGGACCGGAAGCTTTGATATTAATTCTTCTCAGGTTTGGAAACCTAAACCCCTCTTCCTTCAACATCATAATAACCTCAAGAACTACCATATCATTGACATCGAGTTCGTGGATTTTATAAACACTCTCTGAGTGTTCTCCAAAGAAATATACGTAGTGATACGGTAATAGATCCAATTTTACTCTTTGTGCCAACTTAACTAGCAGTTTTGTACCGTCAAATTCAGAATGGAAATAGGATTTAAGTTCCAAAATTTCAATCTTATGACCATTTTTCAACAAGGTCATAACTTTGCTAAATATAACTTGATCGTAAGAAACTTTCAATGTTGACCCTTGTATATTTGAACATTCAATTGAATCTATAAGGAGGGTTACTTTGTGGAGAAATGGTAGAAAAAATGTATCGGGAAATTCAAAATTGCTTTGAACACTCAATGATTCGTCTGAGCATAGTGATAAGCATTCATTGCATATTTCAACTACTAACTCTTGAGGCAATCCTTCTATATATTGAATCATACCAACGCAAGAAGCTGCTTGGTTCCCACTCACTATGCAAAAAGGGTGTGAACTGCTGTTTATATACTATTATGCTAATAAACCTTTAAATATGACGTGTCATGAACATCGATACTATTCAGCGATTTACTACCAGGTTGTGCTACAAGTCTGAAGCGAAAACTTTTGAATCGGAGCAAAGAGTTGGTCAATTATTATGCTTAATAATATTATATACATGTTGCAATTAGTTATAATTTAGAAGGTTAGTTCTTTTTGCAGAAGAAACTTTAGATGTGTTTATTGTTGATGTCTTGGTATTCACCGAGTCATGTGCGTGTGAGTAGTCACTTGCTGTTGTGCTTGAATCATCTCTCTGTGCTGAATGTGTATGACTTCTTTGCGAGTGTGAGGCATGGCGACCATTGCCTAACCTCTTTTCACCTCTCCCTATACTACTGGTTCTCGATGAAGTTCTAGTCAATTGATGTCCAAAGTAATTGATTGAACCTGTGTCAGATTCATCAACAATAACACCATGTCTCTGCCTGAAATGAATGTTGGTAGTTGTCAGACTTTCCATTAACTGTTGGTGGACTAAAGGCGTTGTAGTGTCCAATTTTCCTTCCTCAATTTCTGCGGCAAAGTTCTTAACAAATAATTCTTCCATACATTCATGTTGGGGTTTCAGAGCATCTGGAACAATTAAGGCATGAAGTTTCAATAACTTATTCAATAGCACAACTAATCTATTGAAGGATTTTCTCAAAATGATACAATCTCTGGCAAATTCTTCATCAGATTCACCTTTTTCAATATCTGGAGAATCCTTCAAAAAAGCTTTAAATTCGCCTGCGCCCCCATTAACAGGAGAATCAACTGTACCAGCAAGGTTTCTACTCAAGCTTTCAAACATTGAACTGGAAGAGATTGTCTCTAAACTATGATTATCCTTCAAATTTTGATGAATCAAATATTCTAAGTTGGACAATTCTTCATTCTTCTTCAACAAGGATTTAATTGCATTCTTAATAGGTGGAACCTTGACAGTCGTAACTAATTTGATTTCAGATCTATTCATCAAGGTTGGGAATGTCATGAATGTAGTATACGTGGTCTCTTCTGTCCATAGATTCAATATAGATGAGGCACCTGGTAATCTTCTACTGCTAAAGAAAGTATTCAAATTTCTATTTTCAACATACTGCATGGACATGAATGACATCTCACTAACGGTAACCTGTTTCGCAGGACTGACTGTCTTAATATGCATGAATTTTCCAGTTGGCTTATTTTTCAATAATCTGCTGGCCTCTTCATCATTACTAATAATCTTTGAGCCTGGGAATAACCTGGTCAACCTACTGTTTATGCTTGTAATCCTTTCATAAGCCAAGCCTTCGTAAATAAACTGCTTACCCCTCAATGAATCTGGGAACCCCATTCCGATAAAAGAGATCTTAAAAAATGTAGACTCCAATCTATCAACTGTTTGTAGATCATGATACAATTTACCTAGCTGATTATGGCAGAAGGAAATTCCTGATAAATCAAAATTTACAGTCATGAATGCATCCAGCATTTCCTGATAAATGTCAACAGCTTGCTCTAATCTGTGACCTCTTGTGAACTTATTTGCAATTCTCTTGTATAACTCAACCTTTCTCTTAAATGCAGTTTGGCTTGGTAATTCCGGTTCTTTACATGCTGGTAAGTATACAGAGTTATCCCATTCATATGTATTAGCCAATAACTCTAAACTCAAGGCAGCTTGAACAAAATTATTCTTGGACATGTTCTTCTCAATCATTTCACTGATAAAACTTTGGAACAATTCTGGTTTATCGACATCCATTAAAAACTTGGAAGTATTCAACTGATGGAAAACACGATCATCATCAAACTCATCACCAGCTGGAACGTTTGTTAGCTCTGATAGTGATTTCAAATAGGCGCACAAAGTTTCAATGAATTTTTTAACTTCAACTATGTCAGAATCCTCTGGATCCATTTGATTAGTCCACTTTTGTGCATGAGAAATAAAAAAGTTAATATCTGCTGAAGCTGGTATGTAAGCATTCTTTCTTCGGAAAATCTCAGATAGTGAGGTAATAGATTCTCTCTCTAACTCAAATAAAGACTCATCACTGCAAATTTCAGTAGCAATAATGGACCAGATGATTTTTCTGGCAACACTGGAACAGGTTCTATCTCTTTGTAAGGCATTTAAGAAAATTTGGTATAATAACCTATAATTATTCCACGAAAATACACTTTTTTGGAATCCGTTTAATTTTTCAATATTAAATCTCGCTTTATTCTCAAAAGAAGTTTCTCCCAACCTATCCCAAGCGGATTGAAGAATAGGAGCAATCAAGGATCTCAAATCGCTTGTTAATAGATAACTTGCAGTTTTGGGGGTAGGTTCCAAGTGCTCAATTGCAATTGGTTTCGAAGTTGAGATTGAGAGTAAATTATTGATGAATTTTTTCCACAATAAAGTATTCTGAAAAGTTGGCGCTGGCATCCATTTATCAATCAAATTACAAATAATGAAACTGCAATCTAATGACAGTGCATGTAAAGATAACCATATATCCTTTGGGTAATAATCTGCTAAAATCAATTGCTCGCAAACTTCTACCAGTGAAAAAACAGATTCAGTAGATGATAAACTTGAAACTTGAAATCTAGATGATAACTCATTGCTTGAGCACAAAATTTTACTTAATCTATCATTATCAGTTTTCATACTTATAATCTGATACATTTTGGCAATTGTATTTATTATAACATTAAACTCAATCAAAATTTCTGCAACTGCACAATCATTGACTATAGAATCCATTGTCAAATCCTCAAATGGATATTCAGAAAGAAAAATATCAGTGAAAATTCTCTTTTTCTTCAAAAGACCACTTGCTGCACAGAATTCTTTATATCTAATAAATTCTGTGGCAAACAAAGGAAGCAGCTTGATCAATTCGTAATATAAAACATTGGAATCATCATAAAACATTTTTGTCTCTCCAAATGAACGTTCACATATTGATAAAAGAATGCTGAAAGCCAATCTTGAACATTCCATGTCAATGGTATCAGATGTTATTACAGATAATGATAGTTCCAAAGCTGCGCTAATAATGTTCTTTCTATCAGTCAAAGAACCTTTAGAGATTATCACACCGTTCAGTAATCCGTTAACAAATAGTAATTTTTCAACTATGAAACTGTGTTCCTTATTCCTCTTTCTATTAATCAATGCAGTGTAGCTTGGATCTGGCAAGATTCCCAAACCACGAAGTTTCTTCGTATCAATCCAAGAAGTAGCAAATTCTACCAACTGGGAAACGGTAAACCAAGGACTGATAATTTCAAGGTAAGATCTTAAACTTGTTGTGATTTGTAGCTGCTCCGAGATTAGTGAATCCTTCTCGCTACCAATGAAACTAGCAATAGCACTTGAACATTTGATAGCACTTTTTTGGAAATCTTGGGTGTTTGAAAAGCTTTTGACACTTATTTTTACTAGCAAGATTAAAACTCTTGAAATGGCCCTACCAATAGAATTCCATTCACTTTCATGGTTAGAAAGAACCTCTGACGTGCAATCCAATAAATGTTCACCAACTTTGGCCAATTTAGAACCCTTCTGATCAATCATATTTTTGAAAACTGATATGTGTTCCTCGTTTCTGATGACTGCAATATCCAATGTTAAAACCAAAGCGTTAAAGATAGAGTTAGTTAAATCGTTCAATTTCAGGGTGACTGAAGTTTCAAAGGCAGATATCAGAGATTCGCATAGAGGAGCGAACTCAGAAATTAGTTGATCTGATTTCACTCTTTTGATATTACCTAGTTGCTCACTAAACTTGGATTGATTAGCGTTCAAGTCTGCCCCATATAAAGACTTCCAGCTTAAAACAGATTTGAGTACGTTGTCAACATTAAACGTTGTACCAAAGTACTCCAAATCAAATTCAATCGAGCCAACAGGAACGTTGTTTTCGTTGAATATATCCAAAGTTTTGATTTTCTTGTTAAAAATACCTGTATCAAAAATAGAAGAGCCGTTTCTAATTTTATAGTGACCAACACCAACATGGTTTTTGTTACAGTAAACGTCAAAAATCAAAAAATCTTCTCCTTGATCAGGAAGTTCAGGAAGTCCTCTGACAACAATCAACTCGTTCACATATTCATTAGGTGACGTTGACAAAAATTTCCATGATTTAAGTCTCTCTTCATTTTTACCCTTTGCGAACTTGATAGAATCGCATGAAGCTCTCACATGAACGGAAATATAGCATTTGTCTCTTAACAAAGTATTGTTCAAGAAGGTCTTTACTAATCTCAAAAAAACTCTATCATCGTTCTTTTCAGAAGTATTAAAACCCAAAGGGGGGATGCATTGTAAAGCGCCGTGGGTGTGATTTGAAATAGAATCCAAAATGAGTTTATTCTTTGGTTGTAATTTAACTTCTTTGACACTCAAAACTAGCTGTTCAGCCCTTGGATTGATCGCAACACCTCTATTGGACCCACTAATAATACGATCAATCAACTCACCCCAGCCATTATTGACCATTGTCATTGATTTGGCCATCATAGAGCTCATGCCTTGGAATAATTTGACTTCCTGTTTGTGAGAATCTAAATAAGATGAAAACAATTTGATTGAAAATCTGTGAGATTGGCCAGATACTAAATGACCTTTCTTACG
Source organism: Saturnispora silvae (assembly GCA_030579555.1). NCBI lineage: Eukaryota > Fungi > Ascomycota > Pichiomycetes > Pichiales > Pichiaceae > Saturnispora > Saturnispora silvae. Next base: position 32,709 of record JAKTRE010000003.1, on the reverse strand, counting down.
TGAAAAAATACGAGAAATATCGGCCACTCCTGCTGCAATACCCTTTCTAATGACGGGCAAATCATTTGAGACTTCAATTTTATTAAGCTCATCAGTAGAGTATGAAGAAGTATTATCGATAGTTTCGGTTAGTAGCGCAACCAAATAAATACGACTGTTTGTAATTGCGTCAAGTGGGATATTGGTGAACATTGCAGCAGCTAAATTATCCAAAGATAGATCGTGTTCAGGAGAAATATTGATTGAAAATGCTTCGGTTAGTCTTTTCTTGGGATCTCTCAAATACATGTAAGCTCTCATACCCATATAACCCTCGGGAATAATAGGAGATGAAGCAATGACTTGTTTAACATCCACTAAGATACTAGAAGGCAATAATGGTTTGTCAAACTTGGTGTCAATTTCAGGTACAAAGCGGCCTCCGCTGTGACCCCAGGGATACACAGCCTTTAAAGCAGATAGGACTTGAGACTGTGTTATCTTAGCGATGCTCTTGATATTTGCATCGGCTGTCAACGAAAATAACTCAGCGGAATCCTCATCTCTGGCAACAATGCATTCTTTACCATCAATATCGGAATCCGAATGTTTTCTACGATCAATCATACCACCGCCAGACGCTAATAATTTAGAAAAGTTGTTCATCAAAGATGTCACTTTCTTTTTGGCCATTGCCTGCTCCTTCTTGGTGAGAATTTCAGAGCCTAGACTGACCCTCAAGTCGTCCAGCTCATTGTAAATAGAAACCAGCTTATTGAAAAATTGGAAATCGCTATTAGAGTAGACAGCAAAGATGGAGTGCGAGAGTGTTTCCAAGGTGAGCTTGATTTCGACTATCAGGTCCGAGGAAGACGTGGACGCTAAGGAATCCAAGACGTCAGTCAAAGGCAGGAGCGGTCTACGCAACTTTCTCTTGACTTCCGACACCATTTCTGACGCCTCCTCATCTTCGTAGTCTTCGTAAGTGGAGCTGAGCTCGACGTTCGAAGAGGACAGGTTGTCCTCGTCGGTTGCTGTGCCACGATTGAATTCGCTCTGGCCCACGATTTTGATGCAGGCGAGCGGGAAGACACCCACCCTAGCCTTGCTTTTGGGCAAACACTTGAGGTTCACCGAAGCCGAGGAGTAATCGCATGGTCGTGGCTGCTGCAAAACATACCCTCTGGCCCACTCGCTATCGAGAGTCTCGAAAACGTACACCTCGTCGCCGGGAAAAACCGACGCTAACGATCTCTCGCTGCCCTCAAATCCACACACAACCCTTCCGTGAAGTAGCTGCTCCGTCTGCTGCCAAAGCGCCATCTTGCGACCGAATTAGTAAGAACAGAAGAGCAAAAAGACGCGTCAAGTTCCCCTTAAAAAAATCAGATCAGATCAGATCTCGTTTCCAAATTTGGATACTCCATCAGAGGTGCTTACGTCAGCAGCGAGATTCGACATTTTTCAGTAAACGAGAGGAAAGTTCCAGTATAGAAAAGGTGTTTACTACTGTTAAAGTCTGGGATAGATGGAGCGCTTCGACGATCTTCCGGACCGCACTGCGGAGGTTGCGAGCCAGTTTGAGGTGCTGCGTGAGAACTGGTACATTTCGCGGTTGAGAAACGCGTGTCTGGCGCAGGACGACGTGATGGCGTGCGACTGTTCACCGGAGATCGACGGCCAGGGCGCCAACCACGCATGTGGGCCCGACTCGCAGTGCATCAACCGGTTCACCAACATTGAGTGTACCAACGAGGACTGCGGTTGTGGCGAGGACTGTCGTAACCAGCGCTTCCAGCGCTGTGAATACGCCAACACGTCGATATTCCTCACAGAGAAGAAGGGCTACGGGATGCGCGCCAACGAGTTCATTCCAGCCAACACCTTTCTTATAGAGTACATTGGGGACATCATCGACCAGCAGGAGTACAAGGTGAGAAAGGACCAGTACCAGAGCGAGGGTCTGAAGCACTTCTATTTCATGATGATCCAAGATGACGAAATCATCGATGCTACTAAAAGGGCCTCCATGGCCCGGTACTGCAATCACTCTTGCGACCCGAACGCCTATGTTGACAAATGGATCGTCAACAAACGTTTCAAAATGGGAATCTTTGCCAAAAAGGACATCCAAAAGGGCGAAGAAATCTGTTTTGATTACAACGTTGACAGGTACGGTGCTGACCCTCAGCCCTGCTATTGCGGTGCTTCGAACTGTATTGGTGTCTTGGGTGGTAAGACTCAAAGTGAATCTGTTAGATTGCTACCTCATTCCATCACAGAGGCTCTAGGTGTTGTCCCAAGTGCCGAAAAGAGATGGATCAAAGAACAAAAGAGCAACGGTGTCAAAATCACTAAAGACAACCTGGATTCTAATGTCAATGTGGAGTTTGTCAAGGCATTGGAACTATCGCCCCTGGATTTAGATGACGTTCCGAAGGTTGCTAGTTGCCTGATCCAGCCGGAATTAGACCTAATTGTCATCTCTAGAATCCTAGAAAGAATTTCTCTCGATGAAGAAACCTTCAATGACATAGTTAAAATTTTTGCCCGTATGCATGGTTTAAAGGCTATTGGTAATTCTGTTAAAGTTCTTTTGGATTCAATCAAGGATGATCAATTAAATGATCTGCAATTGAACATTTTAGCTCAAATTTTGAAAATTCTTTCCTCTTGGCCTCCATTGAAAACCAAAAATGCCATTCAAGCAAGCAACCTGGAAGAATCTTTCCAAAAGCTAGTCAAAATAGTGCCTGATGATGTTAAGACTCAACTGCTAAATTTGTTGAACGTTTGGGCGGATTTGAAAATAGAGTACCGCATTCCAAAAAGACCAAAATCAGAGAATTCTACTAGCAGCGTTTTAACTAGAGAAAGGTCGGTTGTTGGTGACAAAAAACCATCACCAAGCGCGCGCTCTTTGTCAAATAATAGCGCTGCTTGGTCACATATCAAAGTATCTGATTTGCCTGCAAGCAGAGTAGTTGACAATATTCCGTTACCTGGTGATTGGGAATGGGCGATGGATCCTTCTAGAAATAAGATATATTATTTTAGCAGAAGTACTGGTAAAACCACTTGGGACAAACCTGAATGGGAGAATGAAGACAGCAAAAGAGACGAGGAAAAAAGGAAACGTAGAGAAATGGAAAGACAACAGAGTGAAACACAACGCATAAAGAGTATTGAACTTCAAAGAAAGAGAGAACTTATTGAGGCTTCTAAAGAAGTTGAAAATAGAAAGAAACATTTGTCTGATATTATCAAGCAAGCCCAGATGGCCAAGGAGGCTGAACAAGCTAAACAGCGGGAAGAAGAAGAGAGAGAAAAAAAGAGGCTAGAAAAGAGACAAAAGGCTAAGCTTGAAAGAGAAATACAAAAAGCGTCGCATCAACCAAAATCAGAACCTAAAAAGAATGATTCGAGTAAAGAGAAGAAATGGGTTGCTCTCTTTGCAATGTATGTTCCTCATATGCTAAAAAAATATGAAGAGTTTATTGGTAGAGACAATTTAAAATCGTTTGCTCGTGATATCTCTCATATGTTAGCAGTTAAAGAACTTCAAAGACATGGTGCGGATTATGATGTTCCGAAATCTCTTACTGAAGAAAGAAAAAATAAGGTCAAGCTGTTCGCCAAAAACTATACACACAGACAAATAGAAAAAATGAAAGGTAAGAAGAGAAAGGATACCGATGCTAAAGTATCTGATGACAAGCAAACTTAAATAAGATTAATTGTAAATAATAGACTATTTGTATACTGATTAAAAAAAACAAAATTCAAAATATTCGTACAATAATAGAGTTATTTTGCCCAACGATGAGCTTCATCACCTTCAACCCAATCTTTGTCTACATATCCTAATTCTCTTTTGACACCTTGAACTGTGGCTGGGTCTCCCATATTTTTACCCACATTATCACTGATCTTAATAGCAAATTCACCACCGCATGAAATTAACTTGCAAACAATGTTCATAGGTTCGGAATCAAAATCATTTGTGAAATTGGTACCGATACCAAAAGTTGATTTCATACCACATTCCACTTCGCATACTTCTTTCAATTTGATACATTTATCAACATTCAATGAATCACTAAAACAAATCATCTTAGCCTTCTCGCCACTATATCCTTGGCTAGAATACCACTTGGAAACTTGACGGGCATAATCAGCAGGATCTCCACTGTCCTGTCTCATCCCAATGTAAGCGCCCACATATGGTTCTTCAAATTGCTGTAAGAAGTTATCAGTACCATAAGTATCAGTTAAAGCCAAACCTGCATTTGGTAACCCTACTAATCCAACATATTGTTCAACAGCTAGCTTGTTTGCAGTTGTGTAAGCCTTAAAAGTCTTTTCCTTGCTATATTTAACGGCACCAACACCCATCATCCACTCGTGGCCGATAGTTCCGATCGGGTTGGTACCAAACTCCATTGCTAATAAGACATTGGAGGTACCAAGACATTTACCATTAAATGATTTTCCCTTTTGGGACGCCTCCATAATACCTTTCATAACATTTCTTTGAACCTGTAAGCTGCGTCTTCTTCTTGTCCCGAACTCACTGAAAATGCATCCACCTTCTAATAATTTTAAACTTTTCTCCATTGCTCTGTTCGAGATTGAGTCATCAGAGGCAGGCTTAGCATCAATTTCCCACTTAGTATCCACAAACTTAAAATATGCTTCTGAAACTAGAGCTAAAAGAGGAATCTCATACAATGTAACAGTATCCCATTGACCTTCAACCAATAATTCAATATCGTTATCGTCTGTTGTGGTCAATTTAATTTCCTTTGAAGGTGTCAATTTAAACCCATCTGAGATCCACTCAAAGTAGTCGTCACCAAGGTATCCAACTTTGGACTTTAGGAACTCTATTTCCTTTGCAGTGAACCTCAATTGGCTCAATGACTCAATCTGTTCACGAAGCCATTCAACTGCTTCAGGAGTCAATTTCTTGCTTGGGGTTCTATTTGTCAGCTTGAAAACTGCTTTCGTGTCCCGGTAATACTTGTGAATCGCAGCCTGCATGGTTATCTTGTAAAGATCGGTGTCTAGCAGTGATTCAATTATGATCTTTGACATGTTTTAGTTGATAATAGAGTTGTGAGCAAAAAGTCTGATTACGTAAGATTCACATACATTTTTAATAGTAGAATATGACGCTCGATTACACTGAGCAAAGATATTTGAATATATATATGTCTAAGATGAAAACTACAGATAAGGCACATCATCCTGGGATTCAATTGCCCTTTGGCCTTCTTCAGCTTCTTGAAAAATGCGAAGCGAATTGAACACAACTTTTTGAGAGTTTCCCCAGTTGGAATGCACAACGATCAGCACACGCTGGATTTTCCATTCAGATACCCACTCGTGATTGAAAGAAAATCGCTGGTAAGTTTGGCTGCTATTAATATCGTATTCCATAGTGGCCAATCTTGCCCAGTTTTTCAACTGGTTGTCAAGTTTGCTTGATTTTGGGGATTGATCAACATGGTTCTTGAAATGAGCTTTCAATTGTTTAAGCTTTTCTGGGGGTTGAACATATAATGAAACCTCTCTAACACTTGAGTCAAGCAAAGACTTTACTCTACTCTGATAAATTCCTATTTCACTGAGTTTCACAGGATCATCAAATTTCAGAGAAAGATAAACAGGCAAATCCGTTACATTGTTGGTCCATAGCTTGTTAGGTTCCTCTTTTAAAACATTAAAAGGGCTATTAGTTGACGTTTCATTGAAAACAGATATCTTTTGTGCAGAAATTGCTTGCCACCAACTTTGATGACTGGTATCTGTTTTCAACATTTTAGATTTAATCCTGCGGATTAAGTCTGCGTAACCATATAAAACCTTTTGACCAATTGTCTTCCTCTTTCGTTCCACGTAGGAGTTAGTGGTCAGCTTTGGATCTATTTGACAGTACTTGGCAATGTTATAATGAGAAGCCGGTGGATGAGGATAGTTAATCATTTTACTCTTGTGATTGGATTCTGCATTGACTGAGATGGGTTGTTCTGCTGAGACGGTTTTAAGTTGATTGGCTTCGATACTTGAACCCGCGTCTATTCGTTTCTCTAATGACTGTACTTTATCGTTTATTTTCTGTATTAGGGTATTTTCATCAATTGATTTGGTATTCAATATAGAACTCAGCTGTGTCCTTAATGATTGAACCTCATTTTTGATTGACATCATCTGACTCACCTGATCTTCTAGAATCATAATTTTATGCTGGATCATAATATTTTCATTTTCCACAACGACCTTCGTTGGTTCACATATTATAAAGCTTATCACATTATATCCCAATAGCAGGGTAAAAAATCCCAGTAAAATGTAAGGGGAATAACTCAAACCTAATTTCCAAAAAACAACCCGTTGTCTAATTGGTTCAAATTCGTATTGGCTATCATCAAATTCATCCGAATCAAAATCATCTGAGTACTCAAAAATAAAACTGTTGTCTCTATCTTGTCTTTTGATATCTGACAATTCATGAAAAAGACGCGAACTTGATTCACTTTCCAAATCCAGCGCATCGTCTCTTTCGTCATCGGATTCATCCGTCAGTTGAAAGGTGTAATCAGCATCGTCAGACTCTTCATTCAGTTTTAGTAGCTCTTCATCGAAAATAGTGTCTTTTATAGTATGTTTAGTGTCTTCATATGGATCAAATTCAGAATCAGAGCTCTGTTCTTCGCTGGAGCCAAAGCCTATTATTTTGTTGTTTTTGAACTGAAATACGTCTCCTTCGTCTCTATCAGGTAAGTTAAAATTTATACTACCCCCATTACTCTCGGGTGTGGATCTTTCCATGTCAAAGCACGAAATTTGTTTATACAAACAAGGAATCGCGTAACAAAATCAAAAAAAAATACAGCTTTAAGATATAAACAAAAAAAAATTAAGCTAAACTCCCTATGGGGGGCTCGAACCCTCGACATTTCGGTTAAAAGCCAAACGCTCTACCAACTGAGCTAACAGGGAGCTGTTGCCCTCAAAGTATTGAAGGATAAATAAACCGTATGCTTTGATTTGATTTGCACTTGATGAAAGGTAAATGCCCCTTGAACTGTTTAGGATTTTTTATTATGAATTATGACCTCGGTAGGTGCCAATAAACTTCTAAGGTTGAATACCTATCATTTAAAGGCGAAATATGATATAATAAGAACAAACTTTCCTTCACACTGTCTGTGAGCCAGCAGCCTATAATTTCCCAGTTGATTAGTTGATTATTTAGTACTTAACAGTTTGTTGTAATGAGAATCCATAAGATTTGGTCACTTGTACAATGTTAGCTGGTACCCAATATTTTATATACATGATAGGTAGCTTGGAAAACGGGTTTAGGTGATGGAAATAGCTCCCAATCAATTAACTCAGAGTGTGACAGAATTTTGCGGTACAAAGAATCTTTCTTAGGCATGAAGTAACTTTGATGAAACAAAAAATCAACAAGTCGAACAGAATAAAACAAAGACCGGGCGCTCCTCTAGTGAAAAATGTCCACCAGCAACCACTGCTGTAAGAAGCCACACAACGAAAATGAATGCTATATTAAGTATGCATATTTGAGTAGTTGAACTGGATCCAAACTTATAACGGGTATCGTGTACAAAAAAACCTTTTACTTGACTTTAAGTTTTAAACATTGAACTCTATAAAATATTATAAAACTTTAACAATTCTGTCAAATAAGATATCCACAGATAAACCTTCTAGGTCAGTCAACATTAAATCGAACACACCATTTTTCAAACCCATGGAAGAATCGTTCATATCATCGTTGTTTTTAGATTTTTTGTTTTGATTAATAACAATAGCATTATTCAATAAATGATCAATTTGGAGCTCTTCATCATCATTTTCCAAAACCAGCTTTGTTGAAGACCCGTTTATTGAATCGATTGTACCAATCTGGGCATTTAAATCCACTAAAACCCATTTTTCCCAATTTTGACTATATTCAACACCAGTAACTATTCCATTGTAAGTTTCGTTGTAATTACAAACAATTTCATCTTTTGAATTGACTCCCCAAATAGATACCTTAGAATTGATTTGATTGTCATTGATGAATCTACTAACAATTATTAGCTCATCATTGGTAGAATTAACAATAGAATTGTTATTACCAGTGATTAATCCCCATTTGGTTTGACCGTTTAAGATATCATAGATAACAATGTGAGTTTTGGTGTTTAATAACAAAAATTTTCCACTATTGAGGAATTTAATGAAATTTGGTTGAGAGTCTTGCAATTCCAAGTTCAAATTGATATCAATTGGCTTGAATGAGTTGATATCTAGCAATTTAATTTTTGAGCCCATTACCAAGGAAATTAACGAGCTGTCAGCTGACCAAGCTAATAGAGGAGCGCCTGTAGTTAATAAAGAATCATCGTTACCGAAAGAGTGGTATTTTCTCAAAGTCCAAACATTCGAGGAATTTGGTCTCCACAATTTGATTTCACCTTTTGTATCAACAGTTAATAAAGATTCACCATTAAAGTAATCTAAAGGTCCTGTCAAAATGTTGGAAATTTTTGTATTTGACATAGATATTTTTGTTTGCAATGTATATTCATTATTAATTAATTTCCAAAACCTTAAAGTTTCAATTTCTTCCGATTTGCCAATATCCATTTCAACCTCACCTCTAAACTCAACGTCTAACGTGATTAACCACTGTCCATTTGGAGTAAACTGTAAGAATTTCACTAGTGGATCTCTGATTTTTTGTTCGTTACCAACTTTACCATATTGTTGAACCAATGGAGCAATCGATAACAATGAGGAATCAGAGGGTCTGGTTAAATTATAGACTTGTAAATAACTACCAGATGGAATGTACAATTGATCGTTTAATGGATTGATCTTGAATATAGTTTTCAATTGATTTAAATACTTGAATTTATTGAACGTTTGATTTTTGGATTTTTTATTATGCAATTTCAGTTCACGTTGTAAGTTTTTCATGATTGGACCATTATTGATATCAATCAAATCAGAGCCGACTAATGGTAACCTTTTGTCAATGTATTGACCAATGAAATCATTCAAACCATTGAAAATTCTTGGTGAGAAGACATCAAACTTTGAAATCAAGTCAGTTGAGCTTAAAATTAAATATTGTTTTTCACCATCAATTAAACCTAATGTAATACCATACAATGAAGGTAACCTTGAATCGATCGTCACATCAACAATTGAACCGTTCATTCTTGGTAAAAATTGCTGCTTTTCACTGATAACGTTCCAAAAGACCAAAACCTTTTCAGAACCACCCGAAATTAAGTACTCATTATCCGGAGTGAAATTCAAAGTCAATGGTTGATTTATATGCCATTTGAGAATTCTTTGAGTTGAGGTTTTTTGCTGAACGTTCACGAAGATCAATTGAATGATACCAGATGAGGACCCAAGAGCCACATAAGGAGTTTCTGGATCATTTGAAATGGCCATGGTAGTTATTGGGGTTTTATGCACATAAGGAATTGTATATTGGTCCAATACAGTTTCAAACGTTGGATCCAGAGACAAGAGGTAAAGCTGATGATTATGAGTATCAACGAAACACAAATTTTGCGAATTTGAAGAAACTGCAAAGGTGCTTATGTTAGTGAAGGAAGCTAAAGTGCTCACAGAGTTGGAATCCAAGTCCACTTGGACCACTGAATATTTCATGGCGTCGTTTGATTGAGTTAAGAAGTTGACTACTGACGAATTGTCGTTGACAAAGGACAAGATCTTGGAATAACGGTGATCGCCATCCAAAGAAGGCAATTGGTATTCGGTTTCCACTGGCGATGTCGACGATTGAGGAGATCTCCAATTAATAGATAAAAGCTTGCCCTGGTTAGTGAGAGCGTACACGATGTCAGGGGTCGATTGGCAGAGTTTGACGTTCAAGAAGCTATTGGCATCGATAGCATACGAGTTGATCTGGAGCTTCGTAGCAAGCGAGAAAACGGCCAAACGCGAGTAAAAAAAAACAAGCGAGTAGCCTCCATCAAGAGTAATCGAACTGAGCGCCAACAAACGGCCCGCCGAGTTCAGAGTCAGAGCCATTGTGGAATAAGTTCAGATTGCAATGTGAAAAAAGGTGAAAAAAAATTTTTTAGAGACAATCTTGAATTTTCTTTATTTTTTTTTTCTTCTTGGTGTTGTGATAATTTTTCTCTTCATCAATCAATAACTAGAGCAAGATGATCATCCCAGTGAGATGCTTCTCGTGTGGAAAAGTTGTCGGTGACAAGTGGGAGACTTACCTCAAGCTTCTTGAGGAAGACCAGCTGCCTGAAGGTGAGGCGCTCGACAGGCTCAAGCTCAACAGATACTGCTGCCGCCGTATGGTTTTGACCCACGTTGACTTGATCGAAAAGTTTCTCCGATACAATCCGTTGGAGAAGAGGCTTGTTGGAGACGACTAATTGTAGACCCTTCTGTATAGACTATAAATGTGCGTTTGATTTGGACTTCAGTGATTTCGTATTATTAATTTTTCTGTGCTTCTCTTCTTTCAGTATGGTGGAGGAAGTAGACCTTTTCAGACAGTTCCGCGACTTCGACTTCGCGTCGCTTGACAGCTACCAGCAGACGCTGGACCAGGTGTTGCTGCAGTACTTGGTAGGGCTCTCCGAGAAGGAGTTGGAGGTCAGAGAGGAGATATCCAAGGGAGTCATGAACACAAAAAGGATCCCGCCAGAGGATTTGGCGCAATTGGTACTCCAAACCAAATGCTTCATGTTTTGCCAGGCAACGGACCAGCTCCTTGATTTGCAGGCTTACAACGTGTGGTTGGAGAATGAGATCGTAGATGGTCCAACCACCAGTTACGAGCAAATAGTCAACCTGATCGTCAACAACGAGCCAGTTCCAGGCATCAAACAAATCCCTGATACAGTCTTGAACCCAGACGATGCTGAAGAGTCCAAATTGGATGCTAGGAAAAAACCATGGGAACAGTAATGAAATTTCACCCTTATTCTTCTTCCTCCTCCTCTTCTGCTACTGGGACGTCATAATCATCAAAAGAGTGTTCATCTTCTGAGGGTGAGGCTAGAAATGTATTCAGTCTGCTAAATGATAGCGCTTGGGTATCAATTGGGGTTTGTACATTTGTGTCATCTATGAAATCATCCAATGAGTTTTCCTCCTCGTCACTACTAGGCTCGGTTGGCATTGCTGTTTCTTCAGCATCCACCTCAGGCTTCTTCGGAGTCCTAGGAGCCCTTGATGGAGAGTTCGCAGGAGTTTGTGTGAATTCATCTGTCAGTGCTGAGCCCAATGGCTGCTTTGGCTTTCTCCTCCTATTGGGCCACATAACCCCATTTAGATCGTTTATACTCTCTAGATCGAACAATTTAATTGCTAAATCGAATATTTCGTCTTGTGATGCATCATTAAACAAATCGTTTGGACCGAGATGAGTATCATTTACGAAGTCCAAAACATTGAAAACGTTTATAGTTGAATATCCTTCATTTGACGCCGCATGCGCCAGTTGATCTATTTCGTATTTGATGAATTCTTCTGATGTTTTGATCATACGTTGATAGGCATCTTGAGAGAGATTGAAATTACCGAGAAACTTCGTCAATTTCTTCATTGATGCAACTGAAAATGAACTCTTATCTGTCTTGACCTTTTCTGAGGCTGCTACTGTTTCGGGTATATTGAAATCGGACACACTGCCAAACTCGTCTTCGTCCATAGTTGGCAAATCAATGCTCAAGTTGAAATCCTCCTGAGCAATGGCCTCGGGTATGGCGATGGACGTATTCGCAGTGGACGAGGGAGACAAACGCATGCGTCGACTGATATCTGGGTCGTCTGCGGCCTCTTCCTCGTCCTCTTGTTGGAGATCCTGCTCCAATTGCTCTCCCTGGGTGGACGTTGACAGTCTGAATCCTGAGAGATTTCTGGTGGTGAAGGATTGGACGTTATCGAACGCGTCGCTGGACCGCACAGGCGAGCTCTGGTAGGGCGAGAGGTTGACTTGGGGGTTGCTGATCGCCTGTTGTTGCAAGTGGAAGAGCTCTGCAAGCGTTCGCAAGTCGTCCAGCGGATTGTACACGCTGTTGTTGTTGTTGTTACGCGCACGCGTTGGGGTCAGCAGCAGGCGGTTGCGCAGCGGCGTGGTGGGGTTCTGCTGTGCACCAGCCGTGATAGGCGTGGTGCTTCTTCGGGGAGTGCGCGGAGGCTGCTGCGTGCTTCTCCGCGGTGTTGTTTGTGCTGAGGCCATTGACTGTTAGAGATACACAGAAGATAACACAGATCTTGATCTCTATACAGAGCAACAAAAATTTTTTTTTTTCACTTCTTAATCTTCTGCATACATAGATTGGATTAATAGCATAGAGAGATGTCTGATTCTAAGGAAAGAAAGACCCTGCGTATTGCAGCAGAGAAGGAGGAAAAGCTGTCGTTGGCCAAGCAGCAGCCCAGCGAGATTGCTGAAAAAATCGCAGTGAAAATCCGTGAAATGAACCCAAATCTGTCACCTCTAGAGCTCTCCGAGCTGTATATCCCGCAGAAGAATATCCAGGCCACAGAAGAGTTCTTGGACGACCGCAAGCTTGAGAATTTGGCTGCGTTTGTGGAGCTTTACGCGGCAGACTTAATTCCTTCTATCAAGGAATACAAGAAGCTCAGAAACAGAATCAAGAAGATGGAAAACAAGCTCAAATGGGATAAGAAGTCGGGCAAGTTCAAGCCAGGAAACGAGGCCAAATACCAGGTGGAACAGCCTAAAAGAAAGTTCCTGTGCATTCTTTCGCCTTCTGCCATCAGAGCCTGTGACACGCACAGAGCCACCAGAGACTTGGAAGGCGGATCGCTCAAAATGATACACAAGAACCAGATCAAGGACGACTTGAGAATGTTGAAAACCACATGGTCTCGTATTCTCTGTGGTACGCCGGGAAGAATGGACCTGCTTCTGAAGATGGACCAGGATTCTCTGTACGGCGACGAAATTGATACGGTGATTGTGGACATGTTTCTGGACGACAAGCTTCGTACGATGTTCGACTACGAGGAGTTGTACGCAGCCCTTGGCAAGATGCTCAAGGCTAATCCGGAGCTGAAAATCTACTTGTTCTAAGTTAGTGTTAAAATCGAATGTATAGATATCTAAGCAAGCCAGATTGGCTTGGTATAGCTGAGGAGACTGCGGCAGCGGTCCACAAAGTCCTAGGCTGCTCTTGTTAACCCAATGCCTAAACAGAACTGAAAAACTGATCTGTTTTGCTGTGACGTTGAAACTGGGTGTATAGAGCTGTGGGAGAATACTATGAGCTTAGTAAAGTGCATGCGTGCAAATCTATTATGAAGATTATAACGACTTGTATGTAGCGCATGTTACAAGACTTCCGAGGTCAGCCCAGAACTGAAGACTTACCTCTTTTATTTGCAAACTAGGATTCAATGTATAAATGTGTAACAAAGAGAGATCAGCTTAGTAGACCATTTGGAAATGCAAAAGCTTAACTAAAAGTACTACGATAAGCTGTGCACCGCGCTTGGAAACATACATTAAACCTACACAGTATGGGGAAACTTACCATTAAAATGTCACACAGAAATCGAGTGTGTAAATATGTAACAAAGTGTGATCGGCTTGCTAAACCTTGCGCTCCTGCAAACCAATTAAAAAGATAGAAAGGAGCCATACCTTGCACTTAGCAAACTCCTTATGGCCAACCCGGACCCCCAAAACTTACCTGTTTTAATATGACGTTAAAATCGAGTGTATAAATATGTATTAAAGTGTGATCAGCTTGCTATACGAAATGCGCGTGCAAATCAATTAAGAGGATTATGAGACGCTGAACGCGCCGCAAGATCGAGCCTGAGCCCCCAACGTACCTTTTTACAGTCACGAATGTGTAGATAAGTAAAAAAGTGTGACTAACGCGTTACACCACTCAGTGACGCTCGCACGCAAAAACGCAGCTCACTTACCCCTACACATCTCTCATGTTACCTTTTAAAAGTCATGTTAAAGTCGAATGTATATATATATAAGAAAATGTAATCAGCTTGCGACACGACGCACGCGCATGCGCAGACACGCGCGGGGCCGCAGCCGCGGCGCAGTAGCGCGCTTAGTCCTTCTTGGCAGCGGCAGCGTTCCAGCGGTTGACGGTGTCCACCGAGTAGTTGAGCTTAGGATTGTGCACGTTCTTCTCGCCGTGGGCGTAGATCCCGTAGAGCACGGCGAAGAAGCCGGCAAACGCAATCACACCGTTCACATGGTGGTTCTTAGGCTGGTGAAACCACCCACCGGATGGCGGAGCAACCCACTTAGGCACAAACGCAGAGTGTGACATTTCGATAGGAGGGTGTTGTTCTGTGCCTCTAGAAATTTACCCTCAGCCTGTGGCAAATTTAATTCCCTGGGCACAAGGCATGCGCGGGGCCGCTGCGTGGCACATGTGCCGTTTTCACCCCGTGCTGAGCTTTTAGCATTTTTTTTCAAGTACTGAAAAGTCTTGTCTGAAATTTTTCACTCGTCAGACGTTCATCAATCGAGTGAATAATGCTGAGACAAGCTGCAAGGGGCTCCTCGGAGGCGATCGCCGTTGCCAGAAGATTCCGCTTCTCGTTTGAAGCCGCCAAGAACGCGGTGGTGGCGTCTGCGCACGTGCAGACGCCCGAGAACGTCCATGCGTATGACCAGTACAAGAGAGCTAACGTTGGTTCGGTGGTGGAGGAATCGCAAGCGAAACTGATCCCATCGGTGGTCGCGTTGCACGCGAGATTGGCACTGCCTGCGTCTGTGCCGCTCTCGGCTCTGGCCACCAGTCTGAACGCCAAGACAGGCTCGGATTACGCCAACAACGAGCAGCTGGCCATCTTCGGAGCCAACTTCCTCTCCTACTACACCAGCGAATATTTGCTGGCAAGATATCCTAGGTTGCCGCTCTCGGTCGTCAGGGCCGCGACAGATGCGTACATTGGCGACGTCTCGCTCTACGACTTGTCCAAGAACCAGTGGGGCATACAGGAGGACACCCAGTCGAAACTAGATAGATACCTGAACGGTGAACCTCAGATCTTCCAGTTTGGTAAGCTTCAGTTTGAGAACGAGGTCTCGGTCCCGGAAAAGGGCATCAAGCAGTTCAAAGATGACGATTCAGCCGCAATCTCTGTCTATAAGGCGCACGCCAACTTCGCCAGATCCGTCATCTCGGTAATCTATGCCGCCGAAGGCGAAGAGGCCGCTAAGAAATTCATTCATGAGCATATTCTCTCACGTAAGGTAGACATCGAGAAGATGTTCCAGTTCAAGGAGTCCGGCAAGTTGTTGTCAATCTTGCTCAAATCCCAGAACTTGGCCCCTTTCACCATCAAATTGTTGTCTGAAACCGGTAGACAGTCCAACTCCTCGGTGTTTGTTGTTGGTTGCTACACTGGCGACCAATTGTTGTCAACTGCTGAGGGTACCAGTTTGAAGGAGGCCAGAGTCAAGGCCACCACCAAATCTCTTTTGGCTTGGTATCTGTACCAGCCTCTAGAAGCATCAAGCCCTAGCGAAAACAAGGGTGCCATGTTTGTGGATCAGGGGGAAAAGTTTTTCTAAAGCCACTTCTATAAAGAAGAAATGTTGAGTCCCATCAAAAAATTGAAAGCCAGGTCAATGCTAGCATCATGTACTATACAATACTCACCAAATTCTGGAGAAAGAAAGAAAACAAAAACTGCATTCACCTTCACCCAATTTGCTACTTAACATATTTGCCCCCACATCTTTTTTATAAAGAATAGATACAATGTGTCGATTTTGTATATAATATTTTAAACCACTATTTACGACTTAAATGCTTAATCAGTTAATTAGTTTCTGCAATATCCTGGTATCAAGACCTTCAAATAACGAACTGTCAACTATTTCATACCCGTTTTCATTCACATCTTTATTTATCATCTTTTGATAAAGCTTCGAATATATCCTGAAGGTCTTCATTCTGATATCGGTATCGTTCTCATTGACACCTCTTCTCAATATTCTTTCAAGGAAAAACACATCTTCAACACTGACTTGTCCCGCACTAACTATTTCCAACAATCTTCCTAAAACTAAAGACCAGTATTGTCTATTTTCATAATTAATTTTGTCAGCAAGTAATTCAACTGAGTTTAAATGTTTGTTGAAAATTTCTTCAAGCAGGAAATATGCCATAGAGCACCAGTCGCTCTTACTCTTACAAATTTTCATAATTTCTTCAATGAGTCCTTTACTTTCCCAGAAAGCCAAAATTGCACATTGATCATCATCATCGGAAATTTCTAAATTTAACTGCTCGTTGGAAACTCTAAACAAATCCTCATAAATTGACGAATTAATTTCTAGTTCAGAGTGCCAATTGTTCAGCAGCTGATACTTGACTTGAGCTTCATCAATGTCAAGTTTTTGTAAATCAGGCGTGGAGTCAGTATCATCATTAGATCCTTCGGCTCCAATTTGGGACAGCTCTTCAGTGAAATCTGGTACATGACCCATCGTTACTTGAGATTCTTGATAATCATCCTGATCATCTTCTAAATTAATTATTTGTGAGGGATGTTGAATGTAAGTTTCTTCAATAACCTCTGTAGCAGTGATATCAGCTTTCCTGGTTTTTCCTTCTTCTTCTTCTTCTTCTTCTTCTTCATTCTCTCCCTCTTCTCCTGGTTCTGGTGTCTCATCTTCATGTTTGCTTCCTTCTTTTGATGTGACCATTTGAACGTCAGAGTCTGGGTGATCAACTCTCGGATCCTCTCTCGGATCTTCTTCGATGAGTTCGAATATTTTTTCTACTTCCTCACCATGATATTCTTGCTTTGGTGGGACAATTTTGGTGAAATCTTCGATGTTCTCCTCTTCTTCAGAGACTTGGTCCTCTTGTTGTTTTTGAATCAATTCAAAGATAACATCTTGTCTAGGCATCAATTTTGTCATCTGCTCCAAATTATAACTTTTAGCATATTCTTCGTCGTCGTCGTCATCATCTCCTTCATCATAGTAGACACTAACAGAAGTACCCTTTTGATGTTCTTCTGTTTCGTTGTCATCATTGGGTATCCCTAAGATTATACAGATTTCTCTGCGGTTTGCTCTATCTGAGCATTTAGCTAAACTTCTAACATATTCATCAGACCATTTGTTATAAGCAATTCGCAACGTTTCATCATAAATACTTTTCAACTCTTTATCGTTGTCAATTAATGACAATGCTAGATTCAAAGATTCAAAGATACCACTTAACAAATAAGCTTTCAAATGAGCATGTTTAAAAATGAATAAATCCCTTAATATAAGCAAACATACTTTCATAATAGTTTCTTTATATTTGTTGTACTGAACTGAAACTTTCAAATCATTAATTTCGACAATATTCTCACAATTTTTCATTATCGAATCAATATTTAGACAAATATCTTCTAATTTTAAAGTATTGAAAATTAAATCAATTTCATCTCGAGATGGTCCATTTTGATTTTCAAAATGGATGCAGAAAAGTCGGATTAAATTATCCTCAAACAGCAATTCATTCATCTTCTTAAATAGTTGCGCGTCAGAAAAAATCGGTTTGAAAAGCAGTGGATTGGTATATGTTAATTTGTTTAATGCAACCCTCAAATTATAGTTCATCTCTTTATCATTGTTGAATTCCAGTAACTTCATAAATCCTTGTTCTTGGATTTCATTTGAATTTGAAGTTAACTCTTCCAAAATTATCGTTTGTTTATTAAACCATTCAGTGATATCTTCATTTTCATATTTTGGTTTTTCAAGACTTTGTGATCTTGGATGAAATGTTCGTTTAGCTGTTAATGATGTCTGATCAAGAGATATGGATCTTTTACTACTCTCTCTGATTACATTGGTATCAAACTGAGCTAATACTTCGGGTTTCTTAACGTTGGTCAACTTATCACGCTGAGATTTGATATTATCAAACTTTCTAAATGAATCTACGGCACCAAATTGAGGAACACATTTATCTAGGGCCCTTAACGTATTTGAATCTAATTTTTGCCTGACTTGTTGAGCATGACTAGGCGACAAATTATTCAAACACCAATATGCAACTCTCATCGATTCACGAACTTGTGGCTGATAATCAGATAACCCCTTGACTAAAATAGGCTCAACAAATTCGTTTAAACTTTCAAAGTCTTCTGCTGAATTGTAATATTTGAGAAATAGCATATGAACCCATTGGCCTATATAAACTTTTGGTTGAGCATTTTTCTCTTGCATACAAGTCATCAGCATTTGAAAATATTTGTATGATAGGTTACAGTTGATAATCAGTCCTATCATTCCAACATTAGCATTCATATGTTGAATACTTTTCCTCACATTGCACAGCTTAATTAAGGAAGATGCTAATAATTCAAATGTCAATTGATCAATTTTTGTGCCTAATGATATACCTATTTCCTTACACAATTGAAAGGCATTAGTTGATAATGTAGTACGTAAAGAGGACATTGCCTTAACTATGCATTCCTTGACACCATTTATAAAATCGGACAATAGTTGACTCAAATGGGGGTCATTGTTTATGAACCGTACCATACCTCTCAATTTGGTAATCCAATTTTGTCTATCTTTCCAATTTAAGTCTGTCTCTTTACCTTCAAATGGTTTCACTATTGATTCCTCCATTTGGATCAAAAGTGAATAATCGAAACTGACAATTTCAATGTGTTGTTCTGCCCTCCAGTATTGAATTTCATTTAGTTTAGAGTTTAATTCATCTGATATAAATGTAGGGTTGGTCGAAATATCATTATTCATTGAGGCGTCGTTGAAATAGCCTATGTTTGTGTTTTCAGAATCACCATTATTATATTCATTTACCAGCTCAATTCCACCAATTTGATTCAACAACTTAAGGGCAATAGATTTATTTGTACCAACCAGTTGTAGCAGATTGATAAGGTCCATTTTGGCATTTTTGGAGTTTGGATTAACCCTTTGGAAAAATGTTAGTAATACTTCAAATGACATATTCGCCACTTCCTCATTAGGCGAACTTAGTAGTTCAACAACCGCATTCATATAGTATTTAAACCCGAATCCTGTATCGACCAGCAACGAATTTAGTATGCCTAGCAAATCTAATTGCACTTTATAGTTGGAGTAATTTTGAAACCCACTCTGGTAAATAGTTGTAATAAACCGCTCATCGGATGAACTGATGCAAGTCCAAAAGGTTTTCAGTGACTTTTTAGCCGTTTGTGCCACCGGTTGTCTAGCATCTGCTAATCTTTCTAACAAAAAAGGAAGAACCAACTCGGTAAAATCTGATAATTTTTGAGGATCTTGCATTGAAACACGCGTAATTAAATGGCATAACGTGGTGAATGCACTGATTTCTAGCCCCTGTGCCTGGTAGTAGGCATGTTTTAGCCCAATGATGTAACTTGGAACGTCTGAGATCTCAACAAGATACCGCTTAATCTGAGTTTTCATATCTGAAATGATTTGCAATGTCCGCACTTCGTCACCTTGTGCAACTAGTGACACAAAGTCCTCCCCCCTAATCATTTGCACTGCTCCAGATTCTATCTTTAAAGCAAAAGGGCGACGCGTAAGAGAGTTGTTTTAATTTTCTAGTGATTTTCTCTGATATGCTCAGCTAAAGGGCAATCAGATCAATTTAACATTCAATACATTATAAACAGTAGACAGCTACATTCAATGGTCAATCTTCAAAGAAAAATCAACCACCTTGGTACCCTGGTGGATGGAGCTGGTGGAGTAGATGTCGACGTTCTGACAGAGAAATCCAGCCAGGTTGTCCAACGTAAGGCCACCAGAACACTCCAAAAGGACCTTGTTACCGTGTTCTTGCTTCAAGACTGCTGCGGTTTCAGTCAAAGTCTCTGGGGTGAAATTGTCTAACATGACCACGTCTGCGCCGGCGGCAATGGCTTCTTGAGCCTCCTCGTAAGATTGGACCTCCACCTCCACCTTGACACTGAAACCACCAACCTTCTTTGCATTCTTCACAGCTTGGGTAATGCTACCAGTAGCCCACACATGGTTGTCCTTGAGCATGATCATGCTACTGAGGTCGTATCTGTGAGGATCAGCGCCACCGACAAGCATGGCATATTTCTCTAAGATACGCAGGCCGGGGGTGGTTTTTCTGGTACCGGCAATGATACCCCTGTAACCAGTTTCTCTGGCAGCTTCCACAGTTAGTCTGGTTTGGGAGGCCACGCCAGAAATACGCGCCAGAATGTTAAGAAGAAGTCTTTCCACTTGCAAAATATCCTTAGCCGGCCCTGACACAGTTGCGATCTTGATCTTCCCACCATCGACCTTGCTTGGCTCCAAAAACTCACCATCGTCATGCTCCCACTGCACGCTTAACTGGAACATGTCAACGATCTCCTGAACAAAAGGTCTGCCACATACGACACCGTCGGACTTCATCCAAAGAGTGGCCGTCTTGGCATCGCTGCCAACAACAAACCCACCATAATCAAATGAAGGGATGTCTTCTTGCACAAAACGGTGTAATTGGCTTTTCCACTCGCCTGCTGCTGGTAACAAGTCGCTATATTTAGTCATCTCTTATTGATTGACGAGAAAAAAGTACGATTCGGATTAGCTCGGTATCTCCAAGGAAATACCCCACCAACTGATTGGACACCAATTTGAAAAGATCGCTCCGCTAGCAGCTCATTTGATGTCCAAACCTGTATTGAGGGTTCCGCATTGGAATGACGTCTTCACTTTTTTGGTATAAACATATCGCAATGTTTTCAAAATATAGAGGCAAGACTGGTTCAAACTTGTGCTGAGCAGACCTTCCCGATCTGGAAAATGAAAAAATAAAAAAAATATTTCACATCTCTAAATTTTTCACCTTAATAGCTTCTTAAGTGAAGAAATGGCAATCACCACGTTCCAAGGGCATGAAAACTTTGCCATGAGGCTAGTGATGGCCACCTTGCAGGGAAAACCTATAAAAATTACAAATATCCATCCAGATGAGCTCAATCCTGGGTTGCAACCTCATGAAGTTTCTCTGCTTCGTTTGCTGGAATCAGTAACTAATGGTTCGGCTATCGAGATTTCTTACACCGGTACCACACTCATTTATAGACCCGGTTTGATTATCGGTGGTTCTTTCAATCATAACTGTCCTAATAATACCTCTATCTCATACTATTTGCTACCAATGCTCTTATTAGGACCCTTCTCGAAGAATAAATTCTCCATCATATTCAAAGGTTTAACTTCCAAAAATGGTGAACCAGGTTTAGATTTTGTCAAGTGGGCATATTTACCAATGTTGGACAAATTTGGTATCAAAGACGTTGAGTTACATACATTAAAAAGAGGTTGTCCGCCTTTAGCTGGTGGGGAAGTCCACTTAATTATAAATTCCCGTATCCCTCAACCTATCACAATTCATGCATTGGAAATCCCTAAAATATCTACAATTAGAGGTATTGCTTGGTGTGCAAGGGTTTCCCCCTCCGTTGTTAATAGATTAGTAGATTCCGCTAGATCAATTCTTAGACCAACTGGTTGCGATGTTAATATAACAACTGACGTTTGGAGAGGGGAAACTTCAGGTAAATCTCCTGGTTTTGGATTAACTTTATTTTCTGAATGTAAAAAGTCGCCACTTCGATATGTTACAGATGATGTTGGTGAAGCAGGTGACACCCCTGAAGATATTGGTACAAAAGTTGCTTATCAATTATTAGAAGAAATTGCTAACAGTGGTGCTACTTCTAGAAACCAGCTAGAAGCTGCTTTTATTTTGATGACAATTGGTAAGGAAGATATCGGTAGATTTATCATAAATAAATCTCAAATGGATCCAAAATTAGTCTCACATTTAAGAGATATAAAAAATGTCTTTGGGACCGAATTCTTTTTCCAGGAAGATGATGATGAAAACTGTTTAATTGCAACTTGTAAGGGTGTGGGATTCACTAATGCATCAAAGAAGATTGCTTGATTGTTTAATACATAATTTTACATATTATAGAGTTGAGTAAATTAATTTGGAATCTCTCCTAAAACATCCAACAACCTTTGGATCGATTGGCTGTTGTTATCTAATAAGTGTGCCCTTTCAGTAAACCATCTACTCACAACATCAATCATAGTGTATTTAGTTTTTTGGAACAACTGATATTCCATAACGAACGCATCTTTAATGGATAAGATTTTTATTATCAGCTTATTCAATTTTTGAGCGTCTTCATTCAAACTCAACACTATCTTATCCGCATGGATTGGCTTAAAATCAAGTCTTGCTTTCATTTGAACAAATCGCTCGATTGATTTGTTTATGTCGGTCAATAAGTTATTGATTTCCATTTCCGATTCCAGTCTGAACGTGGTCAATCTTTCAATTAAAAAGTGGAAACTGGTAAAATAATCTTGTAAAGACTTCCAGGTTTCTAAAACGTTTGTAATTTCAATCATTTCACTGGTTTTGTCCTTTTTGCAAGTTTGAAAATAATTCAGAACATATTTGAATGTTTGATTTATTATACTCAAATTCTGTTCTTCTTCGAACGAATCGCCTGTAATTGTACTCATGCCATAAATACCGACATCTGATTTCGACAGTTCGTCTATCAAATTAGAAAATTTTAGTTGATCCACGACTAATGCTAATTCACGCTTTTCTATCCTTTCAATAAGTGAGAACATTTTAGCCCATAGCCCAGCGACCTGAGTCAAGCTCACATTTATAACATTGACGTTGAGTACAAAATCCATCTCATTGATATCTAAGGGGTTTTCTCTCCATATGTGTTTGAGGAGGTTAATAATAGCCTCATTGGTCTGCCTATGGGTGGCTATGCCGTTTGAGTCCCCATTGGAATTCTCTGTCAACCCATTCAATACCGTATCCAAATTGATTCTCAATCTTGCGGGAAGTTTGGACAAATTGGCCACTTCAAATTCATTAGACCAATCAATCTGAGCTACCTTTCTCCAATTGGAAAAGTCATCAGGAACACTCAAAAACATCAAAACAATGTTTTCATCTTTTAGAACAGGGTGCGAGCACAATTGGTTCAGGAAACGTTGTAAACCTCGTCTTCTGCGTTGGAGGAAAATAGCATCTGCTCCGCCAACACCTGTGAATTTCTTAGGCGGAAGCTGTGGAATCGTCCTGTGGGGATACTTTTGTAAAAGAAACTCCACCAGCCACGCAAAGTCACTGTACCTTCTAACAACCTTGTTAGACTCGTGAATAATGTTATAATTGACATGTTTGAAAAGCAAGCCTTCCTTCTGTGGGATTTCGCGTACCTGACAGACAGATGAGAGCACAGCGGCAGGGAAAACCGCGTTAGCCGCCACGTTGGGCGCCGATTGATCGTCCATTGGAGCATAGAATGTTTCTGGCACAGACTCCTCCAGCCCAGCAGGTCGTGAATCCTCTTCTGCCCACGGATCAAACTCCATACTTTTATCTATAAAGCAAATAATAAGAGGAAACGGATAAATTTTGAAGCCACTGTTTCCTTAAGCATTGATCATTGATGAATTCTTTCCAAAGCCATTTGCAGGCATTTTCTGCCTCTGTGGGCACGTACGACGCAAATCCGCAGCTTGCTGTTGAGCTTGTGCGCGATTCTGACGCTATTGCAGCCGAAATCCAGCGATTGGAAGAGAAGTTACACCATTTACAAACGAATACTTTAACAACGTCATCGGTATCATCCGACCTTTCGGAAACTCTTGGAAAGATACTGCAGGAACTAGGAGATGCAAAACATGCGTTAGATTTGCTTCCTAGTGAGAAATCGGAGAATTTGCCTCCAGTCTCAACAGAAGATACTACTGAAATCTTAACTTATGCATTGAAATTGGCGAAGTTTACCAAGTTATCAAAATCCTTGAACGGTCTAGTACATCCTAATAACTTCATTTGGCCTGGGGATGATGCCTTGAGAAGGGGTAATCTAGCTATGATGACTACAGTTGGAGAAACCGTGATTGCTCTAGAAAACGGTGATGAAATACCTAGCGTTAAGGAGAATAATGCGAATAACAATGAAGAAATAAACCAAAATATAAAAGATCAAATACAACAACCTTCGTTCGACCTGCCTGAACGTCCAGATTCGTTTAGTCTACCGGAGGTTCCTAAGGTTGATGCTTCTAACGCCTTAGCAGGGTTGGATCTTGACATGGACTCTGATGATGAATAATATATATCCTACTTACGCATAGTGTTTAATAATTTGTTAATATCATTTTCAAATGCTGACAAGGCATTTTTCATTCTTGATAACTCCTCCTCCGAGATTTTAGATGGGTCTTTACCATGTAAACTTTGATCTTTCCATTCTTGCATTTCTTTGTCTAGCTTTTCTAACCCTACTTGTAAATCTGTCAAATCAGGAATTTGTACATTATCCTTTAGCTCCTCTTGATTATCATAATCAGGCAAAGAATTATTGGATGTGCTACCTGCAGCAGAATTAGGCCTTTGAATAATGTCTAACAAATCAGTATGAGAATCAAACTGATCTTTCAACTTGGCTAGTTGAATACTAACATCTGCAATTTCAGTTTTTGGCTTTTCTTCTTCCTTAGTTTGGACAGATTGTAGATGATATTGGCTCAAAAATTTGGAAACACTTTTCCCGAAAGGACCATTGAAGACTAAAAGAACAACACCACAACCAACATGAACCCAATAATAGCAAGATCTCCAAACATCCAACGAAGGCTTTAATCTCAATAAAATAAAAGGCTGAACAGCATAACCAAACGCCATTTGAGTTACAATTAGACAAGTAACATCATAAGCCCATTTGAATCTAGAAACATTGCTACCATCCTTCGAAATGAACATTGGTCTAAAATTTCTTCTGAAAATTTTACCAACAGTCTGTAAGAACGCACCAATAATAAAAGTCAAATAATAGCCTGGCAAAGTACCATGCCAAAATGCAGAAGTGAAAAATGCTAATAAAGTTGGAATTAAACCGGTCTTTAATTTACCAGTTTTCTTATCTCTTGAGCAAGTTCTCAAATAGACACAATTCTTGAGCCATTTGTTGGTATTCATATTCCATGCTTCCAAGCAATCATGACAATTTTGACCTAACTCGAATCCAATTGGATCAATATTTTGCACTCTATTCCAGTACAATTTTTCAGTTTTTGGATCATATCCGTTATATCCCAAACCGGCAGTGATACAAGCGCCTTCACTGATTAGCCAGGCGGCATAAAACTTTAATCTTACCACAAAACCGAGAAGCCAGAAGAAGCAAATTTTGTAAACAAAAGGTTTTTGAAATCTGAATTCTTCAGTGACGACATAAGAACTGTCAACAACTGGAGAAAGGCAAAACATTAGACCCATCCACAAAAAACCTTGGATTAATTTCTTGAGAGCAACAAGACCTGACTTAGGGATCTTTCTTTTTCTTCTTCTGCCTGGCTTCTTACTATCAGGAACATCATTGAATAAATCAGTTAAAATAAATTTCTCGTAATCAGCATAATCAAAGGAAGGACCAGTAATTAAGGATGCATAGAAAAAAACGTACCCTAAATATGAGATCAGTTTAGGATGTTTCAAAATGACTCTACTCTTCTGATAGGTTGTCAATTCTCTGTCGAATCTTTCTCTATCTTTGAAATACAACTGGCCATCCCAATAAGACCAGGCAAAGGCAGACAATTTCATAACCAAAACCATTTGTGCACTTGTGACATCAATTTCAGGAGAAACATTAGGATCCAGTCTCCCAAACTGTGTTTTGAGATGGCTGATACATAGAAATCCCAGCAACCCGATCAAATTAACCCATGGCATGAAACGTGACTTATAATACTTTGTCAAAACGTAAGTGAACATCGCATTGAACAATAAAACAAAAAACCCAGTATATATCTTCAAAATGAGGAAGATGTAGATGCCAGATACTAGAAGGATGTAGTAGTTTTTGAGTGTGTAGTTTGAGTCCGGAAGTCTTTTAAAAATAGCAGAAAAGGGGAAAGCAAGCAACAAGCATGTGAAAATCATGCTGGATGCTGTGTCAATCCCCAGATATTCGCAAAAGATTTCCACAATCGCCTGGAACGGGTTATACATGTGGTTAAGACACGTGTTAGGAAAAGAAGCCATACTTACAAAATAGATCAACTTTTTTTTCAGCTATGATTAGGCCATTGAAGCCAGGATTCAAATGTCTTTTCTTTATTATACTCTGTAGTCGCTCTCTTATAACATGTTTCATGCCCCCCTGAATAGACCTCTCTATGTGATGCGCCGGCCAGGCACCAGGTCGATATTCAATCTGGCGAAAATGCGAAGTGCGGCTGCAAAAATCGGTGAAGAGTCGCCTGATACCCAGAAGTACACAATCCGCAAACATTTCCGCCACCCCCAGAGTTTGATGTACGATCTCATATCTCGCGTGGACCTGTATCATGAATTCATTCCATACTGCACGGCCTCATTCATCAATGAAAGATCACCGACCACTAGCGAACCGTCTGTAGCAGGCCTACGTGTGGGATTTCAAGCGTTTGACGAAGAGTTTACGTGCAAACTACAATGCACACGCCCTGAATATGTGAAAGCTTCGTCTATTTCACATTCTCTGTTTCACTTTCTGGAAACCAGCTGGCGTATCGTAGATATCGGTAATGACCAGTGCGAAGCGGTACTTGACCTCAAATATGAATTCAAAAATGATCTTTACAATTCCGTCAGCAGATTATTTGCCTCGCGTGTTGCTTCTCTCATGACACAAGCTTTTGAAAAGCGTGCTGCGGAAGTTTCACAAACAACTCAAACAAAATAGGTATGGTTCCCTTTTCACTGTGCCTGTGGCGAAAAGAGGCTGAGCAGCTTTTTGAACATTCACTGTATATAGACAAAAACTAATAGATTAATAGAACGTATGTTTTTGGATGGTTACTGAACACTTTGCAGGTACTATTTCAAACTGATATGATTGCATTCTGAAACTCAATGACATGTTTTAGTTCTTTTAATAGACATTTAGCAGTATTACATTTTATTATTCAGGAGAAGATATTGAGTAAGCCCAAAATGGGGATTTTCCTGTATTTGTGACAGGCTTGGGCTCTTCAAGTTTCAAACTATTTGATGTTTTACTATCTTCCCAGCTTTTTAAGGTTTAGCGGTTCCCCCTAAAAATCTGATCTCAGCAAATAATTAATCAAATGCAATTCTTGCTTCCACTTCACTTCTGAGGACCTCGCATGCTTCGCGTTACCGGTAGTAACGGAGCTTCCTCATTTGGCCGGAAAAGATACAATTACTTTCGTTTATACCATACTCGAGAAACAGTTACCCAAGAGTGATACTATTCTTGCATCTACCGGATTATTTAGTGCATATGTCACTGTGACTAAACACGAAACTTCAATTTTTGTTCACCCAATTTATCACACTGATTAAGTAAGTTTTATGCCCATTATTGATCAACACTCACTTCAATTTATATGTTCTTAGTAGCGCATGCGACTCTACTATACACATAAAGTTACAAAAACTAAAGCTGAGCTTAAAAATTTTTGGACAAGGTAAAAAAATAACGTCAGCTACAGGGTTCGAACCTGTGCGGGCAAAGCCCATCAGATTTCAAGTCTGACTCCTTAACCACTCGGACAAACTGACATTTTGCTTCAATAAAACATAGAATGTAAGTCAGGTAAGCATTTTGATCAACCATTTCATAATGTTTTTGTTGTTTTCAAAACTATTTACTGGACTCACCAGTACATTCATGTATTATTATCATCATTACTATTTTGAATTTCTTCTAGTGTTAAACATGTTCTTTATTTTGATGAAATTTGCTTTTACTTAAAATCAGTTAAATGTTTCATTTTTGATGAGTTTTTCTTAAATCAGAATAGACAGTACATTGAAGAAAATTAGCGAAAATGCAATATTAATCTAACGAAGAGTTTTAAAAATACGGCACAATAACGCTGCTAGTATTATGACATCTTTGTGATAGTTGGGTGGGAGAAACAAGATTAATTTCACAAAACTCTCAAATGTGGCTTTTCATTTCTTATAGCTATCTCAACAATGATTCTTGTTTTCAAAAAAAAAAAGATAACACTAACTTCTTCTCCTGTCACACTAGAATTGCTGAAAAGCTTGATGTCCAGAGAAGGAAACACCATGCATCATTTTATTAGAATAAAATCCTTCTTATAAGCTTCTTAATAGATAAAAAAGTGAGTATTTAAGCCTTGTATATAAATATATATATGTGCCCTATATTAGTGCTGTGTTTTTATCAACAGATTATAGTCAATAGCCTAGGTGGGTAACCATTTATAATTTTGACTGCTTTGTAATTTGTTGCTCAGACTTTAAAAACAAACAAGTTTAATAAAGAATCATGATAGTTACCACAATTTGCTACACAGCAACATACTTCTCAGTTTAAATTTTACAAAAACCGTTTATGAGAACTTGTCTTTTTTATTCTACTTGTGAATGTATTGTCAAAACACTCTGGACCTTTTCTTACAACTTAGAGGAATTTTACATACTCTTAAAGCGGCAGTCTACAAACCAAGTTTTTGGGCTGAGGTGAACACTAAAAAATATAATAGGGCAATGGGCACTAAATAATCTGTTACAATTTTGCTGGGATTCAAGTAAAAAAAAATTTTGGGTGCCTTTGGAAACCAAATTTCTTTTTAATAAATCACGTGCATCTAATTTTCTTCGCTTCGGAATTGTTTTAGAAAAAAAGTTTGTGCTCAGCTGATTAATATTAACAAACAAGCTCGTCTCATTCATCAAGTATGAGAATCACGATTTAGCTCGTCAACTTAAATTTCAGATAAGAAGCTCAATGCGTGGGGAGCGTTTGGACAGGCATTGTGTCCTTGTGATTACCGCATCAACAATTCTTGCATGTTTTTTCATTAGTTACAACTTACAGTTTACTGCATCACGGAAACATCGGAGTCCTACAGTCCCTAATTTTACAAGCTATACATAAATAAAGAAGTTATAAAATCAGGGTTGAAATGACTTTTATTTGGAAGAATGACTAGCCTCAGTCATTCTAATAATAAAACTGGGGACATAATGTTTGAAACCTTTCAATCCACACTAAAATCGTGGCTGCATCGAGTACTGTTGTTATGGGGAACATGCTGAAACATGTGTAGCATAAATGGTACGTCGTGCATGTGTAGAAATGTGTTTGAGTTTCAGCTGTGGGCTGGTCCGTCGTGCATGTGTGCCTATGTGGTGGAATATTATCTGTGGGCTGGCTTATTGTAGCCTCATTAGGCACATGTGTTTATGTCACCAATTCCGCAAAGTCCGATGATGCGTGAAAACAAAGAAATTTCTAAAACCCTAAAACCCAAGTTTATTATTAGCACTGTGGTATTACCAAAAAAAGGGTTATGTCTTTGCACCTGTCCATAAGGACGGCCGAAGTCAGTCCGCCCAGGGACAAAGATCTCCTGCTATGGAGATCAGAAAGGACCCTTAAAACAACGAGGCAACGTATTCTACGGAGCTAGGATCTGGGGTCAGGGGCACTCTATCGCTAGTTACCACCAGCATACTATGCTAGAGCTCTAGCTGCAGGTCAGAATGTAACTCCTTTTTTTGCGAGCGTGCTCAGCAATTTGTTTACTGTGGGGGGGGGGGCCCGTGACTCTGCACATCGAACAATTTAAACAAAAACACAAAAATTTACTATATAAACCCTCCAGTCCCTCCACGTTGGTTGAATGTGATGAACGACTGCTTCTTACGACAAAATGAAGTTCCTACCACTCGCTTTACTTGCCATCTCATCTTTGGCCAACGCCTACAATTTCGAACCAGAGGCAAACATTGAGGCCAAGCGTCTTGTTAGAAGAGCGGTTTCTGGCTCCACCACTACTGACACCGAAACTACCAGTACTGAAGCCCCATCCACAGCTTCTGATGACGACACTACCACTCCAACTACCACTCCAACCACCACCCCAACCACCACTGCAACGGATGATACCACTACTCCAACCACCACTGAGACTACCCCAGATACCACCACTACTGATACCACCGCAACTACTCCACCAACTACTACCAGTGACGATACCACCACAACCCCAACTGATGTTGACTATCCACTTTACATCTGGACTGGTACCAGCACCAGAACTTTGACTTTGACTTACATTAACGATGAATTGTATGTTCCAGCCACTGGCTTGTTCAAGAGAGCTGATACCACTTCTTTCTCCACCGTTGTTCTTATCCCAACTCCATCTTACTGGGCTTTTGGCGATGGTCAATCTGTCGGTGTTTTGAACTTCCCAGAATTGTTACCTAATGGTCAAACCGTCACTGTTCCATTGACTTTGTCTAACCCTGCTTATTACCCATGGTTGACCAACTCTAACATTCCAGCTCCAACTGATAACTACATTACTGTCACTACTACTTCTACAGGCTTACTTCCAACTACTGTTACTTCTCTTGTTACCACCACTGATGCCCAAGGTTCCACCATTACTGAGGCTGTTGTTATCATCGTCGAAGGTAACAGCTTATCTACCACCACAACATTTGGTACCAAGGCTACTACATTTACTTCAGTCTTTACAGGTGCGGACGGTAAGTTAACCACTGATATCGTTGTTGTTGAAGTTCCTACCGATGGTACCAGAACTATCACTGTTACCGATACTACCACTTATACTAAAACTAACCTATGCACGACCACCAATGCCGCTGGTGTTACTGTTACCATCACTGATGTTGTTGTTTATTGCCCAGAAGATGACTACCACAAACCTCACGTTGTTACTGCTCATGACACCACTGTTATCGATAAGGTCACTGAAGTTATTACCACTTCATGTATCACTTACACCGATGAACATGGAAAGCTCACCTCTTACACAGCCACCGTTACTGACTACGTTGTCATTCCAAAGACTCTTGCTGGCCCAACTACTTACACTTACCCAGTCGGTCCAGTTAAGCCAGCTGAACCATCTCATTCCGCACCTCAACCATCTGGTCCAGTCGAAGTTACTTTCGAAGGTGCAGGTAATTCCTTACAAGGGTTAGGTATGGGTGCTGCTGCAGTTGGTATGTTTGCCTTTGCATTATTCTAAGAGTTGATCTCTATATGAAAATCCACCCTAATTTTGTTCTTTTTAATCAAGTAATTTTATTTTACTTTTCATTATTATTTTAATTTCTTTGGTAGCCGTCAATATTTTATAATCACAATTTATCTTATATTATTTTATGACTCGAAAAGTTTCTCTATCTCCAAAGAAATGAGCATTTTTTAATAAAATTTTAGAATCAATGCGTATTAACTCTGAAAAGTTAATGGCGCCTTCGGAACAGCCCTTTTTTACCAAACTTCACTCAATATTATTGGTAACTTGAGCAACAAAATTATCACTTTGTGAACATCAACATCATCATGAGCATGCAAATTTCGCGCTTAATACACCAGCTACATGATTTTTGTTATAATTTCGTGGGTTTGGTTTTGTCAGGAATAAACATATTTGAAAATCATTCAGAAACTTAAATTTATATTTTAGTATCACGTGCATTTGCAATTTCGCGGTTCGCAATTGCGCCGAAACCAAAAAATTCACACTAAGCATTTGCTCAGGGAAAAAATAATAATAATCTTTTTTAGTAACTTATCCGAGCGGCATATCATAAATAGTCTGTGTTGGAATTCCAGAAGAATCAAAAACTGGGTTGAAAACACCAGAGGTGAGTTGCGTTGAGTGATCCAGTATTATAAACATTTGCTAAGTAATTAGAAATTACCAATGTAACGCTAGAAAAACCTAGCATCGAAGGCGCTTTCGGTCACCTTAGGGTCTCCATCAAGGGTATAAGCAGTACCAAGCCCCGCTGATGTATCGATTACAAATGCTTCGCCCACACTCAGAATGATTAGAAAAGACTATCAGCAGGAGCGGTAGCAACCCGAACAAAACATAGTGACGCCAAGACGTGGGCTAGCAGAAAAGAGCTGCCCTAGTGCATGATGGCACAAAATGCAGGCTTGTATAAAAGTGGCATCTGGCGTATAAGGTATTTATACCAAATCTTGGAGCATCCCCTTCTTTTACAGTTTAGGATACAAGTTTTGCATAAATTTGCGGTTAAAATGGGAGAAATCTTAAAACCTTAGATATCTACGTAAAATAAGGCTTCAAAAATTGGCCTAGAAGCCTGTTCCTGCATCATCGATAAATTATTTTGAAAACTTGCTGATTCTGAATAGAATATTACATAGCTCTTTCAGGTAAATTAGGGAGCGTGATATCACCTACTATCCTAGCCTCCCCTAATACAACCAGGTGTGTGTTTATCAGAGTAAAGTAGATCCGCGGGCTGATGGATTGCTACCATAGAGGGAGTGTTTGCACCATATTAGTTTTCAGTAGGTGCGAGGGGTGTATTCAGTAGGTGCGAGGGGTGTATTCAGTAGGTGCGAGGGGTGTATTCAGTAGGTGCGAGGGGTGTATTCAGTAGGTGCGAGGGGTGTATTCAGTAGGTGCGAGGGGTGTATTCAGTAGGTGCGAGGGGTGTATTCAGTAGGTGCGAGGGGTGTATTCAGTAGGTGCGAGGGGTGTATTCAGTAGGTGCGAGGGGTGTATTCAGTAGGTGCGAGGGGTGTATTCAGTAGGTGCGAGGGGTGTATTCA